>CM024686.1:12934854-13534854 GCA_014182735.1 Corymbia maculata
CCATCATCATCAGCAGAATCTCCCACGTAAGGTGTTAAATGTCGAATGTTGAAGACATCGTGAATCTTCAAATGAGAAGGAAGATTTAATCGATACGCATTAGGATTGATGCGCTCAAGAACTTCGAGAGGTCCAAGCTTTTGATCACTAAGCTTATTATAAGTTCTGACGGGATGCCGTTCCGGTGGCAAATAAGCCCAAACAAAATCTCTAGGTTCAAAGATAACTTCACGCCGCCGCTTGTTGATGTCCGTTTTATAGGATTCAGTTTTGCTCTCTAGTCTTTGGCGCACATCTTCATGAATTGTCCTCATTTGAGAAACAATATCATCCACTTTGTTGCTCAACTTCTCAGCAAAAGGAATTGGTGCAAGATCAAGAGCAGTGTTCAGTTGTCGACCATATACGATTATAAATGGACTATATCCAGTGCTACGATTCTCAACACAATTATATCCGAATTCTCCAAGTGACAACCGTGTCTCCCAAGAACGGGGATTATTATCGATCAAAGTCCTTAATAGATTTCCCAATGTTCGGTTGATGACCTCAGTTTGTCCATCCATTTGAGGATGAAACACAGTACTATATTGCAGTTTAGTACCGACATTCTTCCATAGTTATCGCCAAAAATGACTAAGAAATTTTGTATCCCAATCCAAAGTAATGGTCTTTGAAATGCCATGCAACTTATAGACGTCCTTGAAAAATAAGTTGGCAATACGCAAAGCATCCATAGTTTTTCGACATGGAATAAAATGTGTCACTTTTGAAAATTGATCAACAACAACAAAAATTGAATCCATACCTCTGTTTGTGCATGGTAGTCCAAGGACAAAGTCCATAGAGATATCCTTCCATGGGGCATGTGGAATCGGCAAGGGCAAATAAAGGCCGGCATTAGTAGCTTGTCCCTTTCAATTTGGCAACATCGACACCTCATCACATGTCGATGTACATCATGTTTCAAATGAGGTCAAAAGTATTTGGCTAAGACAAGTTGTACAATTTTGTCACGCCTAAAATATCCTTCATGTTGAACTTCATCGATCACCCTTTGCCGAAGAGAACAGCCCGGCACACATAAACGGCCTCCTTTGAAAAGAAAACCATCACACATAGTAATATCAGCAAGCTTCTTTTCATGTGCATTGGGAATGGTCTTGGAAAAGTAGGGGTCTTCTTGATATAACTCCTAAAAAGAATCAAATCCAAGAACAGTAGAATGCATTGTAGAGAGCAAGCTCTTCTTTCGACTAAGGGCATCGGCAACCTGATTCTGAGCTCCAGCCTTATGCTTAATAATGAAAGTGAACTCCTGAATGTATTCGGCCCATTTTGCACACTTGGAATTAAGCTTTTGCTGTCCGAAAATATACTTCAGAGTTTCATGATTAGTATATAAAATAAACTCTCGACGAATAAGATATGGCTGCCAATACTCAAGTGTGCTAAATAATGCGTAGAATTCCAGATCATAGGTGTTGTAACAAAGTTTGGCACCATTCAATTTTTCACTAAAGAAGGCAATGGGTCAACCTCCTTGACTTAGAACTCCTCCTATGCTAGTACACGATGCATCACATTGCACTTCAAAAACAAGATCAAAATTAGGCAATGCAAGTACCGAGGCTGTGCTCAATTCTTCTTTGAGCTATTCAAAACTTTTCTGAGCTACATTCAACCATTCGAAAACTCCCTTCTTCATGCAAGAAGTGAGTGGGGCCTCAATGGTGCTAAAATGCGCAATAAACCGTTGATAGAACAAAACGAGGCCATGAAAACTTCGCACTTCATGCACATTTGTTGGAGTTGGCCATTCTCGAATCACCTTGATTTTAGAATCATCCACTAAAATGCCATTCTTCGAAATATGAAACCCCAAGAAAAGGATTTGTGGTACCATAAAATAGCAATTGTCGAGAGCCGCATACAATTGTTCTTGCCTCAACACACATAATACTTCTTGAAGATGCTGCAAGTGCTCATCAATAGACTTGCTAAAAATCAAGATATCATCGAAATAAACAACAACAAACTTTCCCACAAAAGGCTTCAACACCTAAGTCATAAACCTCATGAATGTCGATGGTGCATTCGACAATCCGAATGACATGACTAGCCACTCATATAGCCCATCTTTCATTTTGAATGATATCTTCCATTCATCTCCAGGTTTGATTCTAATTTGATGATATCCACTCTTCAAATCCAGCTTCGAGAATATAATTGCACCAGAAAATTGATCTAAGAGATCATCAAGGTGAGGAATAGGAAATCGATTTGATGGTGATCTTGTTGATCGCTCTATTATCGACACACATCCTCCAAGTACCATTTTTCTTAAGCACTAAAAGAGCTGGAATGGCACCCAGACTGAGGCTCTCCCTTATAAAACCCTTATTCAATAGCTCCATAACTTGTCGATGCAAATCCTCATGTTTGGTCGGACTCATTTGGTAATGAGCGAGATTCAGCAAAGAGGCTCCGAGCATCAAGTCAATTTGATACTAAATATCTCTCATAGGAGGGAAACCATTGGGTAAGTCCATCGGGAAGACATCCTTGAATTCTTCCAAAAGAGTTTGAACTCGATGAGGTACGACAAAGGCAACTTCATTCTTCTCACCTATTTTATTAAGCAAAATATACAAGATACGAACTCCTTTCCAAGCATCCTTATATCCTTCATTGTAAACAACGTAGGGGAGAAGGAATTCTCAACTACAGGAGTTTTCAAAGGTTCCCTACTAGGTGCCAACGTAATCTTCTTGCCTCCAAATTCAAAAGAATATGTGTTTCAATAACTATCATATGTAGTCCTCCTATCAAATTGCCATGGTCAACCAAGAATAATGTGGCTAGCATCCATCGGCAGAACATCACACCATATCTTGTAATTATAAATAGAACCAATGGACAGATCAACAAGGCATCGTTTTGAAATAGTTACCTCAGCGCCTTTCTTCAACCACGACATTTTATAAGGCATAGGGTGCGCTTTTAATTCCAACTTCAGCTTGTTTGCCGCTACTTTAGAAATCATATTCTCACAACAACCAAAGTCAATAATTAATTGACACACATTTCTCATTATTGTGCAAGTAGAATGAAAAATATTGGTACACAGCCACCTATCTCCAGTGTCATCTCGAGGAGTAAGAAAAATTTTCCTCACCATAAGAAGTTCACCAATGTCAGCATGCACTATTTGTTCATCATCCACAGCTTCTTCATCATTGTTCAACTCCTCTTCATGTGGGTCCTCAACATTCTTTTCAAAATCATTATCCACCAAGAAGGCTTTACCGGATGGTCGATTCTTATTGATTCGACAATTGCTAGCATGATGACCCAATGCCCCACAAGAATAACAACGTATTTCAAACATAGCAGGTTGCTTCGAAACATGGGGCTGAGTAGAAGGCTTACTAGCAAATTGCGTTGTAGTCTCAACAACTTTAGCAGTGCTAGTGGTACAATTAGTGGCCCGACTTGTCATGGTAGTTGATTCTTGTCTCCGAGAACGAGAATACTCCATTTTGAGTGCCCGTTGGTGTGCATCTCCTAAGTCCCAAATGTCGAGGACTTCCAAGGCGTCTTGAATGTAAAATTGAAGACCGTTCAAGTATTTGTTCACAAGCACCTCCTCCGGGTCTTGGATATTGTTATGAATCACCAACTCATTGAATTCATTAGTGTATTGGTCCACCGTTCGCGTACCTTGTTTTAGATTTTGGTATCGTTGGTAGAGCTCTCTCTTATTAATTTGGGAAGAAAATATTTTTGAATCTTGCCCTCCATCTTTCTCCACAAAGTGATTGGTGCTTTGCCAACGGCTTGGCAAGTTTGTTTTTCACATCTCCACCAAGCAATCGCCTTGCCTCGGAATCGCATAGCAATGATCCCAACTCAACGATTCTCCGGAACATTTTGATGCTCAAACACTTCATTCACAAGTGTTAGCCAATCAAGAATTTCATCAGGAGACTCAGTACCTGTAAATTCTAGAACATCTTTCTTGACTTCCTTTTCCCAATCTGGCTCACGAATATGTTGTAAACGATGTCGAACATGCCTCCGACCGTGATTAGATTGAACAGTCTCCAAAGAGGAAGAGTCACCATGGGAATCTTTAGTCTTGGAACGGGGTGGAGAATTATTTGCTTCAGCCCTCAAATGCTGAACTTCTTATGTCAATTTGTTGTTGCAAATTCTCAGCGAGTGTATGCATTTCATCGAGGGGAATGGTTCTGCCGCCACGACGTCTAACTTGTCTTGGAGGCATTGTCCTCTCCTCCAAAGCTCTGATACCAAATGATGCAAGCCCAGGTTAAGCTTTCTCAAACAATAGGATCGGGAGAGTGACTCACACACGGGAAAACAAGACGAACAGAAATTTCAGCACTGCACAAGCTCAGGAAAACAGTCGTATCTTTGTTGATACAGATCAGATCGATATGATTCCAAAGCCAAATGAACGAAGACTTTTGGATCTATAATTTCTATTTTTTTGGGTTTTCTAAAATAAGCACCATAGGATGGTCGAATTTGGATTAACGAACAGAACATGAAAAGATAGAAATTTCGTTGGTTGCTCTTCTAGGCCTCCAAGGAAGTTGAGGGGGCACCGATTCTTCTAGATCGATGACTACAACTCTTCAAGGATGCATATTTCGAAAGCTCCGACTCTTCAAGGACGGAGTGAAAACTCTTCTAGGTTTTCACAAGTATGAACTCTACAAGGTTCACGATACTTGTTTCAAAGCAAAGCTTTTCATTCATCAAAAGTTGTCTATCTTCTATAAGAAATTGGATGGCTTATATCGTTAAAGAAATAAAGACAGAGCATTGAAACTAGGCAAAAAAAATTATAAAGAGCATAGAAACTATAAACTAGTAAAAGCGTCATGCGGGCTCCCAAGGTGTCTTTCAAGATTCCGAGATGGACTCAAAATATCAATACGGCTTCTCGGTTTCGTCAAACTTGAATGCGGGCCGATCTTCTTGGTCGAGAGAGCTGGTCTTCAATGTGGGCTGCATCATTAACCAAGTCCCTGTTTCCAAATCTTTAGTTCACAGAAGTGAACCAATCTCCCACATTTCTCTTGTCCTCTCTAACTATCCTCAAATAAGTCGGTAACAACTTCTATAGAAAGAACAAAATTTTCATAATTAACCGATTCAACCAATATCGTAATTGGTAGGCTTTGGGAGAACCCATGCCAAGTGCACAAGGGAGATCGCCGCTACTCACCCTGTAATTCGTCAAACTCCCTTGGGGATTTAATTTCAGGAGGATGACGATAACATCAAACTACCTAGATCTACTGTAATGGTTGATTTCCTCCTTTTAATTAGTTGTGTTCAGTCCGCTTGACTTACGATGGCCGTCTATAAATGTTTGTGAGTGTTCCACTCTCGTTCATCCAAAGTTCATCTTGGTATATGGGCCAACTTGTGATAGAATAAAAAATACATTTTCCTCGGTCTCGGAATAAGTGTTTGGATATCTCCTTTCACCGTTCCTGAATAGGGGCCTATAATGGTTGTTGAGCTATGGACATGAACATCACATACACATAAATAAACTAAAAATAAAATGTTCATTCCACCTGCACACTCTAAATTTAGCCAAATAAAGAACTCTGAAATGCAAAATGAAGATTACGTGAGACATTAGTACTTTTGCTCGAGCCGAAGTGAAATTCACGATTTTATTTCAAAATTTCACATTTTAGACTATGTGTTATGACTGTCTAGTACATCAACATGGGTAATCTAAACTTTACGAAATCGGTGTACGATATTAAAAATGCTCTGATTTGCCAAGCGTTTCATGTTTTGCACAGTGCAAACTATCCATCTTTTAGAATGGAAGAATAGCTTAACGTCCAGATGAAATTTATTCAATAAACGCAAGAAGCACTAAAATTTATTCAATACCCGCAAGAAGCACTTGCAGATGGAAAATCAACCGGACAACATGATCGATAGACTAGTCTACATGCCGCATATATTGACGTGTGATCTAGTGTTACATAATGTAAAATCACATCAATCTTTCTTGACGACATCACACTCAACTTGGTAGCAACCATATAACATTACAACCGTAAACACCAAAAGCAGCAGCAGTGTCAAATAGAATATGGCGTAGCGTCTCTTGATTTTATGTTCATAGGGCTTCCCCGCCGGCATGTAATCAGCATCGGGTGGCGGCCCTCTCTTTTTGTCCAGTTCCTCCCAGTTCTTGGTCATCTCTTCATAGTATATCAGTGACACAGAGATGTTTTCAAATACCGCGAAGAAGTTGAAAATGGAAGCCAGTAAAGAGAGGGTGAATAAAGTCCATTTCATTTTACACTTGAGCGGTGTCAAGGATGACATAATAGAAGCAACACCAATACCTTGGAAGACGAAGTACAGATTCGTGAATTCTTGAGTCATACGGACGCGGTTCAAGATAAGCAGTTGTAGATTCATATTGGCCTCTTTAAGTTCGTCGGTGCTGACTTCTGCCGCTGGTGGCTTTGCCCCGGGGTTCATTTCGGATTCTGCGGTTGGGGTCGGCAATTCGAACTCTCTTTTTGTGGGCGTTTGTGTAGGACTTTGGACTAGTGAGTGACAGAGGGAAAATAGAAAGAGCGTCTTCAGTATTGCCATCAGTATGATTGCCGACATATATGTAGGTGGGAACGCCCGTGGCGCAGATTCCATTAAATGAGCTACTCCAATACTACGGCCTGAAACGTAGTCATTTTTAAGCGTATAGAAAATAGGATTCCAGGAACACGCGCTAATTTTGTTCGAGGAACATGTGGAGTGCGTCGGACAGTTCATTGTCCTCGGTTTTCAACTTGCTGTTCAAAACCCAAAAATAATTTGAATGATTCAAAACAAGAATTACTATGGACTTTAACAGATTCTTAAAAGGTTCAAGGGAAAAAAATAAACGAGACATTCATCCAAAAATAGGAGATTCCGTAATGTCATCCCTATACTCCCCTTTACTCGGGAAGATAAAGATAGAGTGGGAATTAAAAGACCCTTCGGTGATGAAGGTAAACACCACATCAAGATTTCGACCTTGACTATCATCGAGTAGGTAGGTATAGTCGCCTCCCGCGCTTCACGTGCGAAAGGGTAAGTGAAAAGCCTGCGCCCTTACAGGCAAGTCAACTTTACTTGCCCGTAGCGTACGAGTAAGGGAAGACGGAAGTATCCTTCCCCTAGGGTTATATTCACAGTCAAATATTAATTACAGGGAAAGAAACATGTGGACTCACCCATTTTCTAGCCACAAAGTTCACCCCTTTTTTTGTGGCATAAGTACAGCAGGAGTGCCAAAACTTGGCACGGAGGGACACTTAAGTGCCAAAACTTACAAACGGTACACTTAAGTGCTACTTTTAAAAAAAAAATGGATCACTTAAGTGCCAAGTCGCCGGAACCCTGCCAGAAATCCTACGTGGCAATTTTTTATTAATTTTTCTGCTTACATGGCTCGCTAGAAATTGAAACGACAAAAAATCAATGCAAAACGATGTCGTTTTTTTGCTAACATGGATTTTAAAATTTATTAATTAAATAATTTAAAATATATATTATTATAAAATCGATTTTATTTAAAAGAGAGAGAGAGAGAGGGGATCGGCAAGGGCTGTCCCTTTGGCAGCATCCACTATTTCGAACTTAATTTGAAAGCCATATTTCGACCCAGACATTTTTGGGATGCTCCTAATAACCAACGAATGGCAAGTGCTTTTCCTTGTGTGGATCCTATTTCAATCGGAACTTGATGAGTCGATTCGCCTACACGTCTTGCTTTTACTGATATATCGGGAGTTACTCCACATATTGCTTGACGTAAAACAGATAGTGGATTTGTTTCTGTCTTTTGCAGCCCTCGCCGATCCCCTTCTCTCTCTCTCTCTCTCTTTTTAATAAAATCGATTTTAATTTTTTAAAAATCTAACGTGGACAATTTAAAAAAAAAAATAGCCACGTGGATTTTTTATTTTGAAAAAAATGCTCCATCAGCAAATGTAGTCGTTGGAAAATGGACACGTGGCAATTTTGGCCGGAATTTTTCGCCGTTGGCACTTAACTAATCCTTTTTGCTCCGATTTTGGCACTTAAGTATACATTTTGTAACTTTTGGTACTTAAGTGTCCCTTTGTGCCAACTTTTGGCACTCCAAAGGTTCGTACCTCCTTTTTTTGTCTAGCAATTATAAATAGCTCCTCCACTTTAGTGGCGGAAAAAAGAAATGTGATTATAGACTTGTTTTCTTTTTTGACAGTTTAATATATCTTATTATCACCCATACAACATACGTATAGAAGATGTGTTTCCTTAATATTGATTCCATAATTTCAGGTAATAAATCTCCCATTAATGTTGTCTTGATTAAACGGCTTTGTGTATTACGCATTTCTATTGCCATGTGCTTAATTATGGTGCTTATGGAAGTCTCACTGCCTTCTAAGTAATCACAAGTTTGAGACATGTCGTGAACGAACTTTTACTTAGCTTTGCCTTGGGCCTGTGCTCGATTATGGTGGTTATAGAGGTCACACTATCTTCCAAGTGGTCACAAATTCGAGACATGTCATTAACGAACCTTTACTTAGCTTGTGCCTTGTGCATGTGCCACCTTATGTAAAAATGTTTAGTAATTAAGTTATGGCTTGTGTATTACATATTGTGTTTTGCCTAAGCTTAGTTATGGCAGTAAAAAGATCACATTGTATTCGAAGAGGTCACAAGTTACATGTTATGAATGAACCTCTAGTTAGTTTGTGCCTTGTGCATTTACTACCTCATGTGAAATACAATCATCAGCTTATATAGACTAAAGTGCGTTTGGTTCTATTTTGCCAAAGCCTTTTGGGGCCTTAAAGCTCCTTAGGCATATGCAAATGGTTTTTGGCAAAAATGTTGGAGAGTCTTAGAGGAATGCAATTGCATTTTCAAAGGCCTTTAAAAGCTTTTAATTCAAGGCATGTTCAAAAATACTTCTAAATGCTGCATTTTTTGAATGCAAGTTTGAATTTCATTTTTTTTATTCCACTCTCACACTATTCATCTTCACTATGGTTTGCATAGAGGAGCTGGATGGAGAGCGTGACTGCCAACTAGGAGGTCGCACGACTTGGGCTACCGTAGACAAAGAGAATCTTTGATAACGAGTATAATAATTTTATGATAATGCTCAGAAAAGTATTTTGTGTTATTGCACCTCCCCAATTTTTTGCTTACAAAGAAAAATCTTCTTCGTTGATTTTATAAGAATTTGATTTTAGGCTTATTTAAATTTATCGCGAATCCTACATAATGTTATGTTATCTCTACCGTCAACAGCATTTATTTCCTTAGTAGAATTTGATTGAGTTAGGTGTTAGAAAAGGACAATAAGTCCGACCACAAAAAGCAATAAAAGGACAACAAGTCCGACCAAGGAAACACGAATAGAGCAATAAGTAATGCAAACAGCGCACGCTTCCTTCCAGCTATCGTGCACGAATGCGCTGTGAGACTGGCAATGGGCTTGTCACTATTGCCACTATTGGCCTCAGGAATCCTAAGATAAATTACCTATGATCTTCCCCATTGGCCAACGGCACCTACTGCCAAGCCAGCTGAAGGATTCGTACCATCTTTCTTAAGCTCCATCGGTTTCATAATTTAAAAAAAAAAATTCAAAAATTTCAATGTTCAGGGCATGAAAAATAAATTAATCAAAATAATATTTTTTATAAATAAAAAAATACTTTCAAAAATAGAGAAAATATTTTTTGCTTTTCAAAAAGAGGAAAACATTTTTTATCATCTTTCTTTTACCTTTAAACCAAACACTTTCTTTCACCAAACATTTTTTCTTTTTTTCTTTTTCTTTTTTTCATTTAAAAATATAATTTTAAATTTCTTTTCTTTTTTTCTTTTTTTTTTTTTTTCATCTTTGGCTAATCGCCAGCCGTGGCCATGGCCAACAACTAGCCAAAGGCAAGTTCAAGGCTGTTAGGGATGCAAATCTTTGAAGAAAATACAAGCAGGAATTTTTATGTGGAAAACCCTTCCCAAAATCAAAAAGGGAAAAACCATAGTATTACACTAAGTAATTTCTCTATTATTAGTATCAACGTTGCAACTATAAAAGATATTATGCCAACATATAACAAGAATCTAGGGCATGCATATTTATGATGGAAATTATAACTATGTCATTAACAACAGTATAAACCCAATTATCTGCTTTAACATGAAAATTACATGTATATTACTAGTAATAAAATTTTTGCACTTGAATATTATTTTCCTCAATCAAACTCCATAACTCCATTAGAGGTTCGCTAGATCGGTGAGGCCCTGAGCTCACCGACTTCTAGCGAGCTTCAAGACTGTGGTGAGGCTTGCGCTCATCGATTGAGCAAGCCTTGAGCTTGCCTATAGCTTATTGCAAGCCAATGGTTGACCAAAGAAGGAGGAAAAGGAAAAAAATTAGAAAAGAAAAAATTAAAAAATTCAATTTTTTTGGTCAAATAAAAAATTCGATTTAAAAAATAAATTTTTAAAAAGAATGACGGAGGAAAATCAAATCAATTTTTCCATATCAAATTGAGAAAATTATTTTTTATTCATTTTTAAGTTTCAACTGGACATCTAAAAATATTGTTATTTTTTTGAAATATGAATTCTTCAAAATTATTTTTCAAAAACGCCACATTTTTCACGAAACGAACGGAGTTTAGAATTTATTACCCAAGACCTTCGCTTAGCCTATTCAGTGTGTCATGTGTACATTATGTCGAGTCGTTGGTTCTATTTTAGTTTTAGTCACTTTTCTTTGTGTACATTTGCCTTTTTTCTTTTTTTTAGAATATCATTATCTAATATAATTCAATAACTTGGTACTAAGATTAGTCACCCGAGGTCTTCCCTGATAGCCCGTACAACGTGCCAGCTGCGCATTATTTTCTCTAGATAAATGGAGGACTCGTGCGTTTTTTTTTTTTTTTTTTTTTGGGTCACTTTCCTTCTTGGAAATTTGCCTCTTTTTTTTGAGAATATCATCAATCGAATACAGGTTCATAATTAAATGTAAAAAGATATAAAAGTTGCCAATTAGAATTATTTACTTTTTCGTATGAAAGTGGAAGATTATTTTTTTCATTTTTATAACCAGTTCAAAGTTACTTTTCCTTAAATCAATTAAGCGCATGAACCAATCAATAATTACTAATAACCACGAGTGTACTTTTCCAATGAGGAAAAAAATATCAATGGCGGTGTAATTTATTCATTGGATCTAACAATATATTGGAAATTACTTTTCTAAATAAAAATATTGACTACCATATATAAAGAAGTTACAATTGTATCTTAAGTCAAAAGTCATGTCATTGGTACATCGGTTATAATTTTTTGTTAATAATAAAATTTCTCCTACTCACGGAGTAACAGCAAAGAAGTAAAGTCTCCCTATCATAGAGAACTTTCTCTCAAACCAACTCACTACAACAAAATTAGTCGTTTTTTACACTATATTGGTATCATTTTTTAAATTGCCCCAAGAAGATGCATTTAGCAACATTTTTTAAGCGCCTCCATAAAAAAACATTATCAACATCATTTTTTTTTCATAATCTTGTTCATATGTCATCGTTAAACATTATTAGCACCGGTTTTCAATATCATCAGTGGCATTTTGTTAGTGTTAGTAATGTACTTGTTATTTTGTGCAAATTCTCTACTCATTTTGTTGCGAAAGAGATCAAACAGTAAAATAAATAGATTAATAAAATTAATTGGATGCTAGATTTATGTAATTAAGTCATAAAAGTATAAACGAATTTCACTATAGATCAAGCAATACAACAAATATTTACATAATTCAGAAAGAGCAACAACGATTGTACTATAAATCAAGCAAGTAACGAATTTCATTATAGATCAAATAATATAACAGAGATTACAATTATGTTCGAGTCATTTAAATACTCTTACTATCTTTAAAACTTTAATTACATTTAATAACTAATGCGATGTTTAACTACATAATTTTTCATTAAAAAAATATTTCAATATAAATTTTTATTATAAGAATTTAATTGGGTTGAGCATTTGTCTCTCATGTGTAATTGCACGGACGACAACCTGCGGAGACAGCTCACACAGCTTAAGCACTCGTTTCCGCGCTTCGAGGTCTTTTCTCAATATATATATATATCAAAGCAAACCCTTGCTTTTTACTTTCCTTTTCTGACAAAAGACTTGGCCCACACGTACATGTATGTATTTATATAGGAATTGTGGACCCCTTCTTTGTCTTGTGCCCCTCCATTTAATTCGGCCCAGAAGGAGTCCGTCTGACATTTCCAACAATGGCCCGATTTCCGTATATTTTCCTGGTGTAGTCGGTATCTTCTTTCTATATATTAATTTCCACAATTTAAATTTTCACTTTGAATTCAAATTCAAAATATATATTAACAATTTCCATATTGGCTCGACTTTGAGCCAAGTCACAATTATTTCACCAAAAATTCAAACTCTGTTGATATTCTCCCACAATGCTTTATTAACTTAACCACCACAAATATCTTTCAAGTCCAAATTTTGCTTGATTTTCCTATAAACGTACACCTCATCAAAATACTAACCTCACATGCACATTTAACTACTTTGCAAGGATTTTTGGACACAATCCCCTCTATTATAAATAAAGTAAAATCATTATTGCATCAATATCTATTAGAAAATCAAACATGTACCTTATCGATATAAGTATTGCAACTATTGGCTCTCCAAGCTCCATCTTGCTACAGGTGATACATTACTTTGCTAATACTCTATACTTCAAGAGTTTCTAGTTGTAACTCCACCTCAAGCTGAACATTGTTCAGATTCGTATAAACATTGCTATAGTCACTCTTTGGCAAAAGTATCAAAAACTCGTTAAATGTACCTTTTCTACTAACAATAAGTGAATTTAATTTTAAGCATCACAACTGATAACCCTACTCACCTTGTGCATAACTTAGAAACATGCATTTTCTTACCCTTACATCAAGCTTACCATCATTAACTCAAATATAACATGGGTAACCATATATTGTAAGAACAAAACAATCAGCAATATTACCTAACCACACTTCTTCAGAAGTCCAACATCCAATCACAATCTATGGGACCTATTCATTAGGTAGTGCGTCATATTAAGCACATTCGCCAATAATCTCCTAGCCATACTAACATTAGAGAATATTTTATGAGCTGTGTCTAGTAATCTTCCACTCATCAATTATGCAACATGTTATGGTTCATTAGCACTAATGCAGTGTACTATTTTTTCATTCAAGCAAGTTAGTTTAACATTTTAAAGCAAAACTCCATACTACCATTTGTGACGTCCAGAAATTCGAGCCCTTTGAGGGATGAGTGAACGTGAATTTCGCCAATGCATTGTTGGTTGATTTCGCTCGGACCCAATCATTTCCGAGATACTGACCTTGAGGGGAAAGGCTACTGAGGACAGAACTCGTGCGACTAAAGAACTTGACCTGGGAAAACGACTCAACCGTGAGACTTGCGTAAGGACGATCTTGTAGTCATGCAGGCCGATTTCAGGGATGAATAGAAGTCAATTCACGGGCAGAAATAATGGGACGACGGGTGATTCCGTCTACTGCTATCGAACCCTTGAACGGCCCTATGTCGATCATTGATAATCGTGTACTTTGAAATAAGAATCTATCCTTCGCAATTTCATGTCGTCAAGGACGTCCATGTGTCGAGAAGTCTTGAACGTGGTTTGGCACGAGTCGGTTACGTGTGAATCCTCGAAGCCGCCTGTCAGTTTGAATTATACCAAAATGACATTTGGGCGAAATTGACAAGGCATGAGAATCCAAGATTGACTTCGAATTTTTGGGAACGTCCGGGATGGACTTTTGGATGATGCTTCCTTGACAACGGTCGACAATGTCGGTGAGCCGAGTATTTAGAAAGGGATTTTGGATCGAGAAACCGAGCCTATGAGGATGTGGGCCAGGCAAGAATAGTGTGGGCCTCACGCCCAAGGTGGGACACCATCGTGGAAGACCGAGACAACGAGCGAGCCCGTTGGACCAACCGACCCCTTTACCCGTCCTAACCCGTTGTCTAAACTTGAGCCAAATCGAGCCCAATAAATTCCCGAGCCCGTTCCTATTCATTTTCAAACCCGTTTCCTAGGCCCGCCCTTCATTTTCAGCCCAAGGGCAGATTGGGAAATGTGCAAGGTGGAAATGACCAAAATGCCCTTGGATATTTTGAAGAAAAGTCAAAAGGAAGAGAGAGAAGATGATGTCACTTGCTTGGGGAATTGGAGAAGGCATTTAATGCCCTTAATGAAGCTGAATTGAAGCCCTCAATGCTCTCTCTCTCCTCCTCCTTCAGCCCTCACAAATCGCAGCCCTCTCTCCCCTTGTTTCCCTTCTTCTTGCAATTTTCAGCTTCTGACCTTCCACCGAAATCTGAGTTGTTCATTGCCTTCCCGTTGGAATCTCGGCCCGTGCCACTCGCCGTTGTGTTTAGAAGAGAATTTCCATTCAGATAGCATCGGCCGATCGCCGGAATGAGCCGCCGGCCAATCCGTACGACCGCCGGAAGCCAGCTGCTCATCGACCGCCTACTGTTCACGCGGTACTGCACAGTTTCGCCTTTGCTGTTGTTTTCCTCCATTTCCGACCAAACCACCGCCCATCCCAGCCACAAGTGGTTCCCCCTCGACCCCCAGGAGCCGTTGATCACGGGCCCGCCGCTCGCCGGAGCTCCGAGCAACCCGTTCAACTCCGATCAGCTTCTTCCTCCTCCGGCAGTGCTGTTTTCTGAAGTTGGGGGTGTGAGCAGAAGCTTTTGCTCTGATTTCTGCCTTGGGACTACCTTGGAGTGTCGAGAGAGATGTCCCAGGGTGTCGGGTTCGTCGCCGCCGTCGCGTCCGTGTCTCCGGCCCGCTTAATGGGTGAGTTTAGCCCCTAATCCTTATTTAGTGCCTAAACTTGCTTAGGGTTGGGTTAATTAGTGTTAATGCTGGTTTAGGAGGGTTAATTAAGTTGTATTAGCCCTAAGATAGGTGGTTAGATAGGTGATTAAGATTAGCTTAGCTTAATCTTGCTTAATTATGCTTGATTATGCTTAATTGTGCTTATTTGTGGATTATGTGATAATTAAGCTTGTTTAGCTTAATTGATTGATTAATTTGTGTTTAATCAATGTTTTATTTAATTTCTGAATTTAATTTATTATTAATTGAATTTCGGAATTTACTGTTCATTGGTACTGTTCACGGATTACTGTTCATGATTACTATTCACGGCACTGTTCATCCGGAAGTGAAATTGTGCATAATTTCATGTATCTTGATCATATGAAGTGAAATTGATGTGTCGTGGCCTGAACATTCGCATGAATCGTGTGAATTTCACAAAAAGGGAAAAATGGTTTGTCCGAGGGACACCGAAAATGGACCGCTTTTATGAGAAAGGTGGGAGAAATGGTTTGTCCGAGGGACACCGGATACGAACCGCTTTTGTAAGAAATGATTTGAGGTTTCATATGCAAGCATGTGTGCATTGGCTAATGCTCAAAGATAATAAGTGGGTTGTGATGGTGTGCTTGCGTGATCACTAAGTTGAAACCGCCGTCTCGGGAGAGTATCCCTTGACGTTTGTTAGGCATGCAGTCTCGGGAGAGTATCCTTTGACATTTGTTGGGCATGCAGTCTCGGGAGAGTATCCCCTGACGTTCTGTGGGCATGCGGTCTCAGGAGAGTATCCCTTGACGTTCATTGGGCATGCGATCTCGGGAGAGTATCCCTTGACGTTTTGTGGGCATGCGGTCTCGGGAGAGTATCCCTTGACGTTCTGTGGGCATGCGGTCTTTGGAGAGTATCCCTTGACATCTTTTGGGCACGGAAGGGCATGGTTGCGCCTCTGCGGAGGAAGGGCCCCGTAGTGCCGTTGCATCTCGGTTGTGGCCCTGTAGGGCAGTAATAATCAGAACGCGTGTGGATGCAAGAGTGCATGAGAAAACATGGCATCATTGGTTCCGATTATGCATGAGATGATCACATCATTTATGGCACGCACGCATGAATTGATAACGTGCAGGGTGTGGCAATGGCCGGTGAGATCGCTTGTGACGCGCATGTGACACATATGATTGATGAACCGCATATGTAATTGTTGGTTGCATTGCTTGCATTGAGTGAGGTTTAACGTGCGGGGTATGGCATACCGGTAAGGTTGCATGCGAACCGACTATGTGATTGTTGGTTGCATTGCTTGCATTGAGTGAGGTTTAACGTGCAGGGTATGGCATACCAGGTAAGGTTGCATGTGAATCGACTTTTAATTGTTGGTTGACCCTGTCTGTGGTTTGATTGTTAATTGATGGCTGTTTGTTGTTGGGTTGAGTGAGTGGTGGTTCTGGAGAGATACCCGAGGTTGAGTTGGTGTACTAACCGGGGCTTAGGGGAAGAACTCGCTGAGATTTTATCTCAACCCGTCGTGGTTAACCTTTTTCAGGTCTTTAGAATGGTGCACCCGTAGTGGAGAATCCTGCCCCCATTTCTCCAGTGATCGACCTGACGGAGTCGAGTCCGATGGGTCCGAGTGATCGTGGTGTTGAACCCGAGGGTTCATTCTGTATAGCTGGATTAACCTAGTTTCTTTTTGGCCTAGCTTAAATGATGGATCGGCCCCTTTTGTCGGGCTTGTAATTCAAAAGACGATCCTCCGTTGGTTAATCCAGTAAATTGTATAAATGAGTAGTCGAGGTTTCTGCTGTTCATCCCTCTATCCTTGATTGATTGATTGATTGTTTGTTGGACTGGGGATGGTTCGTCTTCCGCTTGCGCATAACGAAAGATTAAAATGAATGGTCGTCGACGAGTCTTGGGATGTCGCTTTCAATCGACCATGGTAAGGGGTTGTCGCGTGCTCGGGGTTCGGGGCGTGACATCCCCGTCGGTTTTGGTATCAGACTGAGATTGACACTTGGAGTGATAAGGTGCGTGGGATTTTTGGGATAGTGAGATAGGGATGGCCTTTATATTGCATGCCTGTGATTGCTTTGGTGGTTTTGTGCGGTGACGGATTGCTCATAATCCGGAGTGATGAGCAATCCTGAGCAAAGAGAGCCCTTAGGTGTAGGGCAGCGTTTGGTCAGACTAGTGCTAGAGGTAGCGTGTAGGCAGATCCTAGGTTAGATGGGATCTTGCTAGTGCTAGAGACCTTGTTAGAGCAGCAAGCTGAGTGCTTCTATTGTGGTCCTTGTGGTTCCCTTAGTGAGAGGAGAGGTCTGTGAGAGACCGATGCCTAGGTTAGTAGAGCAGTTCCTGAGACTAAAGCCACCGAGGTTAGTGGCGTGGGCAACCCTGAAGTTGCGACCCTTTGGATAAGGGATAGTGAGAGGACTGTTTTAGTGCTGGGGTGTTCAGAGTCAGACAGAGTGGTTTTGGCGGCTTATCAGCTTCAAGGTAATGTCATTAATTGGTGGGAAGTCACTCAAGGAAGAGTGTTCCCCGAAGGCACGGCTCAAGCTTGGGGTGCCTTCCGTGAAGCTTTCAATGGGAAGTGCTTCTTGGACTGTGTGAGAGAGTCAAAGATGGCAGAGTTCCAACAGTTTCGTTAGAATCGGATGTTAGTGGATCAGTATGAGGCGAAATTCGCCAAGTTGGCCAAGTATGCACCGAGGTTGGTAGAGACCCCTGTGGATAGGGCGAGACGTTTCAGAGATGGCTTGAAACCGGAATTGAAAGCTTAGCTGGTGCGCTTGAACTTGAAAAGTTTTGATGAGATGTACGAAAGGGCCTAGATGATAGAGAAGAATATGATCAAGAGGGCGATCACATTTAGCTCGCAGTTCATGCCTAATAGAGACAATCGTCAATTCGGGAAAGGACCGATGATGGGGCAAAAGAATCCCATCCCACTCGACAAAAAGAATTAAGTGGGAAAGCCGACCGCCCGAAAGTAGGTTGCGAGGAAGTCATTGCATATGGTAGATTGTCATGGAAAGACAATTCATTTTAACCCAGTAATGGGTGGTAGTTTTGAATTTGTGAGAAATCAAGGAGGACCTTCCGTTCATCTGATTTCGTCACTCGAGGTGACTCGGTTGTTGGGAACTGGATGCCAAGGATATTAAGTTGGTGGCAGACACACTGGTAGAAGGATCAAAGGTGGAGGATATTATTGTGGTACAAGAGTACATGGATGTGTTTCTCGAGGAATTGCTAGGATTACCGCTAAAGAGGGAGATTGAGTTTGTGATTGAGTTGGCCCCTGTGATTGAACTGATTTCCAAGGCGCTTTATAGGATGACCTCGTCAAAATTGAAAGAACTGAAGGTGCAAACGCACTAGGACAAGCGTCTCCTTTGGGGAGCACCGATACTGTTTGTAAGAAAAAAGGACCGGTCTTTGCGTCTCTACATTGATTACCGGTAGCTTAATCAAGTGACGATTAAGAACAAGTATCCATTGCCAAGGGTTGATGATATTCTGGTGTACTTGCGGAGTCCCGAGGATCATGAGAAATACTTGAGATCAGTATTGCAGACTTTGAGGAAGCATGAACTTTATACTAAGTTAGCAAATGTGAGTTTTGGCTATCTCGCGTGGCATTTTTAGGGTATGTAATTTCAGGTGAAGGGATTGTCGTTGACCCAACTAAGATCAAGGTAGTTAGGAATTGGCCGAGACCTATGACGGTAACTGAGATTCGAAGTTTCTTGGCATTGGCGGGATGTTACAGATGTTTCATGGAGAAGTTTCTTTGCGATAGCCATGCTATTGACGAGGTTGTTAAAGAAAGAGGAGATGTTTGATTGGACGGACAAGTGTGAGCATAGTTTCCAAGAGCTTAAGAGTAAATTGACTACCGCACTTATTCTGACAATACCGTTTGGTCCTAGTGGGTACGAGATCTACAGTGACACGTCGTATGAAGGACTAGACTGCGTGTTAATGCAACATGGCAAGGTGGTTGCATACGCATCCCGATAGTTAAGGCTTCACGAGCTTAACTATCCAATGCATGATTTGGAATTAGCAGTGATCATCTTTGCCTCATGTTCAACGACGATAGATGGAACTTCTTAAGGACTATGATTGTGAAATTTTGTATCATCCGGGTAAAGCGAATAAAGTGGCAAATGCACTTAGTCGAAAGTCGACAATTGCTCAAATGATGGTACGAGAATGGATTCTTTTGGAGGGAGTCAGGGACTCAGATTTTAAAATTGAGGTTGGACATCTTGCTAGTCTAATGGCCACTCTTAAGGTGGAACCCGAGATGCAAAGTAGGATTAAGAGTGCCCAAGCGATGGATCCTGAAATTCTTAAGATCCTGTAGATGGATCAGGCAAAGAGGAAAGCAAACTTTCAAGTGTCCGAGGATGGGACGTTAAGGTTTTGAGGACGATGGTGCATTCCAAAAGATGCAGAGCTTATAGAAGCAGTCTTGTCGGAAGCTCATCGTAGTTGAGATTCCCGAGTGGAAGTGGGAACAATTTATGATGGATTTTGTGATAGGATTGCCAAGGAGCCAGTGAGGCAATTACTCGATTTGGGTAGTAGTTGACAGATTAACGAAGTCAGCTCACTTCATTGCGATACGAAAAGATTTCACATTGGATAGGAATGCGGAATTGTATGTGCGTTAGATTGTATGCATTCATAGAGTTCCAGTGACGATCAGATCTAACCGTGATCCTAAGTTTGTGGCAACTTTTTGGAAAAGTTTGCAGTCGGCTTTGGGAACGAAACTGCAGTATAGTATGACATACCATCTGTAGACGGATGATCAATCAGAAAGGATTTGAAGAAGTACTCGAAAGCCTTTAGTGTGATAAATGACGTTTGGTTTGCACTAATTTTCATGTGGTTGAGGCGAATTCTTGGTTTGGTTATTAAATGGACGTAAAAGGAGTATTGAAAGGAGAATTGATGGTTTGTGGAATTCGGATAGCGATTTGATGGAAATTCAAGAAATGCATTTCAAGTGTCGATAAGATTTCCCCGTGGAAACAAACTCATGGGTTGACAAACTAGAGAAAGTTTTGCACTTTGAGGTGCTCGGACGAGGTTAAAATCGTGAGGCTTGGCATGGGACAAGCCAAGGCGGATAATACCTCTATGAGATGGTGCATGTCTAAAAGGGACTAGTGGTGGTGCAGTTCGGAAGAGGCCCATAACGACTGATCCGACGAGGGTGGGGAGTGGTCGCCGGGGCCAGAGTGCCTGAGCAAGGAGCGACTCTGGCGGTAGCTTCTAGGATGTCGAAAGGGGCGAAATGAACCGAACTACGCACACCGTGCAAAAAGAGAGTGCTTGTGGGATATGGTTTTATCGGAATGGTAAATATAGTCAAGTTTGTGGAACTCCAGTCTATGGAACGAAGTTAGGGAACTGGGAATTGCTAGTTCAAAAATTGGTTTAGCGGTTATTAATTGCAATTCAGATTATCAGAGACAGACTAAAGACAGTTCAGAATCGTCAAAAGAGTTATGAAGATAAGCGTCATAGACCATTGGAGTTTAAGGTGGACGATCATGTGTTTCTGAAAGTATCGCCGATGAGGGGTACTTCCAGATTTGGCAAGAAAGGAAAGTTAAGTACGAGGTACATGTTTTAGCGTACGTCTTGCGTTGCCACCGAAACTTGCCCAAGTACATGGTGTTTTCCACGTGTCTATGTTGAGAAAGTATGAACCGGACCCGAATCATGTGTTGAATTTTGAGAAAACTGGACGTAGATGACAGAGTGTCGTACGTGGAGAGGCCGACACGAATAGAGGACTGTAAAGAGCAAATACTCCGAAACAAGACTATTACCTTGGTTAAGGTGATCGGGCAACATCACGGAACAGAAAGAGCTATATGGGGAAATTGAGGAAGTGATGAAGCATCGGCACCCCCATCTTTTGAGGATTTGTTTATGATTGCAAATTTCGAGGACGAAATTTTTGTAAGGGGGGAAGAATTGTGACGTCCTGAAATTCGAGCCCTTTGAGGGATGAGTGAACGTGAATTTCGCCAATGCATTGTTGGTTGATTTCGCTCGAACCCAATCATTTTCGAGATACTGACTTTGAGGGGAAAGGCTACTGAGGACAGAACTCGTGCGACTAAAGAACTTGACCTGGGAAAACGACTCAACTGTGAGACTTGCGTAAGGACGATCCTGTAGTCATGCAGGGCAATTTCATGGACGAATAGAAGTCAATTCGCGGGCAGATATAATGGGACGATGGGTGATTCCGTCTACTGCTATCGAACCCCCGAACGGCCCTATGTCGATCCTTGATAATCGTGTACTTTGAAATAAGAATCTATCCTTTGCAATTTCATGTCGTTAAGGATGTCCATGTGTCGAGAAGTCTTGAACGTGATTTGGCATGAGTCGGTTACGTGTGAATCCTCGAAGCCGCCTCTCAGTTTGAATTATACCAAAATGACATTTGGGCGAAATTGACAAGGCATGAGAATCCAAGATTTGACTTCGAATTTTCGGGAACGTCCGGAGCGGACTTTTGGATGATGTTTCCTTGACAATCGACGGAGTCGGTCGAGCCGAGTTTTGAGAAAGGGATTTTGAATCGAGAAACCGAGCCTATGAGGATGTGGGCCTGGCAAGAATAGTGAGGGCCTCACGCCAAGGTGGGACAGCCACCGTGGAAGACCGAGACAACGAGCGAGCCCGTTGGACCCAACCGACCCCTCACCCGTCCTAACCCGGTGTCTAAACTTGAGCCAATTCGAGCCCAATAAATTCTTGAGCCCGTTCCTACCCATTTCCCAACCCGTTTCCTAGGCCCGCCCTTCATTTTCAGCCCAAGGGCAGATTGGGAAATGTGCAAGGTGGAAATGACCAAAATGCCCTTGGATATTTTGAAGAAAAGTCAAAAGGAAGAGAGAGAAGATGATGTCACTTGCTTGGGGAATTGGAGAAGGCATTTAATGCCCTTAATGAAGCTGAATTGAAGCCCTCAATGCACTCTCTCTCCTCCTCCTTCAGCCCTCACAAATCGCAGCCCTCTCTCCTCTCGTTTCCCTTCTTCCTGCAATTTTCAGCTCTGACCTTCCACCGAAATCTGAGTTGTTCATTACCTTTCCGTTGGAATCTCGGCCCGTGCCACTCGCCGTTGTGTTCAGAAGAGAATTTACGTTCAGATAGCATCGGCCGATCGTCGGAATGAGCCGCTAGCCGATCCGTACGGCCGCCGGAAGCCAGCTGCTCGCCGACCACCTACTGTTCACGCGGTATTGCACAGTTTCGCCTTTGCTACTATTTTTCTCCATTTCCGACCAAACCACCGCCCATCCCAGCCACAAGTGGTTCCCCCTCGACCCCCAGGTGCCGTTGATCACTGGCCCGCCGCTCACCGGAGCTCCGGGCAACCTATTCAACTCCGATCAGCTTCTTCCTCCTCCGGCAGTGCTGTTTTCTGAAGTTGGGGGTGTGAGCAGAAGCTTTTGCTCTGATTTCCGCCTTGGGACTGCCTTGGAGTGTCGAGAGAGATGTCCCAGGGTGTCGGGTTCGTCGCCGCCGCCGCGTCCGCATCTCCGGCCCGCTTAACGGGTGAGTTTAGCCCCTAATCCTTATTTAGTGCCTAAACTTGCTTAGGGTTGGGTTAATTAGTGTTAATGCTGGTTTAGGAGGGTTAATTAAGTTGTATTAGCCCTAAGATAGGTGGTTAGATATGTGATTAAGATTAGCTTAGCTTAATCTTGCTTAATTATGCTTGATTATGCTTAATTGTGCTTATTTGTGGATTATGTGATAATTAAGCTTGTTTAGCTTAATTGATTGATTAATTTGTGTTTAATCAATGTTTTATTTAATTTCTGAATTTAATTTATTATTAATTGAATTTCGAATTTCAAAAATTACTGTTCATTGGTACTGTTCATGGCATTACGTTCACGGCAATGTTCATCCGAAAGTGAAATTGTGCATAATTTCATGTGTCTTGATCATATGAAGTGAAATTGATGTGTCGTGGCATGAACATTCGCATGAATCGTGTGAATTTCACAAAAAGGGAAAAATGGTTTGTCTGAGGAACACCAAAAATGGACCGCTTTTATGAGAAAGGTGGGAGAAATGGTTTGTCCGAGGGACACCGGATACGAACCGCTTTTGTAAGAAATGATTTGAGGTTTCATATGCAAGCATGTGTGCATTGGCTAATGCTCAAAGATAATAAGTGGGTTGTGATGGTGTGCTTGCGTGATCACTAAGTTGAAACCACCGTCTCGGGAGAGTATCCCTTGACGTTTGTTGGGCATGCAATCTCAGGAGAGTATCCCTTGACGTTCTGTGGGCATGCGGTCTCGGGAGAGTATCCCTTAACGTTCATTGGGCATGCGGTCTCGGGAGAGTATCCCTTGACGTTCTGTGGGCATGCGGTCTTGGGAGAGTATCCCTTGACATCTTTTGGGCACGGAAGGGCATGGTTGCGCCTTTGCGGAGGAAGGGCGCCGTAGCGCCGTTGCACCTCGGTTGTAGCCCTGTGGGGCAGTAATAATCGGAACGCGTGTGGATGCAAGAGTGCATGAGAAAACATGGCATCATTGGTTCCAATTATGCATGAGATGATCACATCATTTATGGCACGCACGCACGAATTGATAACGTGCAGGGTATGGCATACCGGGTAAGGTTGCATACGAACCGACCATGTGATTGTTGGTTGCATTGCTTGCATTGAGTGAGGTTTAACATGCAGGGTATGGCATACCGGGTAAGGTTGCATGCGAACCGACTATGTGATTGTTGGTTGCATTGCTTGCATTGAGTGAGGTTTAACGTGCAGGGTATGGCATATCGGGTAAGGTTGCATGTGAACCGATTTTTGATTGTTGGTTGACCCTGTCTGTGGTTTGATTGTTAATTGCTGGCTGTTTGTTGTTGGGTTGAGTGAGGGGTGGTTCTGGAAAGATACCCGAGGTTGAGTTGGTGTACTAACCGGGGCTTAGGAGAAGAACTCGTTGAGATTTTATCTCAACCCGTCGTGGTTAACCTTTTTCAGGTCTTTAGAATGGTGCACCCGCAGTAGAGAATCCTGCCCCCATTTCTCTAGTGATCGACCTGATGGAGTCGAGTCCGACGGGTCCGAGTGACCGTGGTGTTGAACCCGATGGTTCATTCTGTATAGCTGGATTAGCCTAGTTTCTTTTTGGCCTGGCTTAAAGGATGGATCGGCCCCTTTTGTCGGGCTTGTAATTCAAAAGATGATCCTCCATTGGTTAATCCAGTAAATTGTATAAATGAGTAGTCGATGTTTCTGCTGTTCATCCTTCTATTCCTAATTGATTGATTGATTGTTTGTTGGACTGGGGATGGTTCGTCTTCCGCTTGCGCATAACGAAAGATTAAAATGAATGGTCGTCGACGAGTCCTGGGACGTCGCTTTCAATCGACCATGGTAAGGGGTTGTCGCGTGCTCGGGGTTCGGGGCGTGACACCATTAGTCCGCACATGTTTGATTGTCTTATCAATTTCCTTTTAAATCAAAGCTCCCAATTGCTTGATCTTGATAATTGCATCAAACTTGTACTTAAGCACAAACATCCACATTTTTCTCGAGTAGTCATCTATAACTATTAGCATATATCTGACATTCTTCCTTAATGGGAACTGTGACAACTTGCAAGCATTTAAGTGAATTAACTTTGCAATCTCCATGGTTTCTTTGATAGTTGTACTAAACTACACTTTCCGCTATTGATCTAAATCACAACATTTGGATATATTCAATTTGTTAGTAATGTAACCACATAATAGATTTCTTTCAATTAAAACTTTCAGGCTTATCTCACCAATGTGCCCCAAGTACATATGCCATAATTCAGACTCTTGAACAAATGCATGCAATGTATCTGTAGCAAAATCTATCCCTATTTCACCTTAAAGCTCACACAAGCCACCATGCTTAATTCCTCTCATTATCACCAAAGCATCTTAAACAACTTTCTAAACTCCGCATTTTAAAAAAATACCGACACCTAGCTAAATTCACAGTACTCAAGGAAATCATATTGTTCTTCAACTTTGGAATATGCCTTACTCTAGTCAATATCCTCACAATAGTATTATGCATTATGATTCTAATATCACCAATACCTACAATATCACACTCAACATTGTTCTCTAACTACGCTTTACTATTATCCATGCACTAGTAAGTAGTAAACCAATTTTTCTTTAGTATAGCACGACATGAACAACCAAAATCCATAATTCATCTATCAAACAAAGGATAAATAGTGATAGACAAGATAAAATTGACACTATCTGAATTACTTTTAGTTATAGCTGCAACATTATCTGTAGATTCAACTCTAATTCCCTTACCATTCTTGTTTTTCAACTCAAGACAATTCTTTTAAGATGCCCCCTTTTGCCACAACTCCAACACACAACACCACTAGTTCTAAATTGACCATGTCTATCGTGTTTATACTACTCCTTCTAACTTGTGTACCAAATCTTCCTTTATATTCATCTTCTAAAGTAGCAAACACCAGGTTATCTTCTATGGATGTCCTCACTTAAAATTAAATCTCAACATCAAACATCAAGCTTATTGATGCAGAGGAATTATTAATAGCATAATAGTAATATTCATACTATCAGGTAATGAGGATAACATAATCAAAGTAAATATTTTATCTTCAAACTCAATCTCAAATGAACTTAATGGGCAACAATCACATTGAATTCATTGATATTATTTGCAGCTAATTCACTTTCGCTCATTTTCAAGTTAAATAGATATTGCATCAAGTAAACCTTATTGATTGCACAGAGCTTCTCATACATATTTGACAGGGCTTTCATCATACCCACAGTGGTGTTCTCTTTCATGATGTTAAAAGCCAACGTTAGCTGAATAACAACCAAAGCTCGTCTATCTAGCAATTCCTAGTTTGCTTGCTTCATTGTGTTTGGCTTTTACCTTGATAGGGGCAAGTGTAGTTTCACACTGATAGAGATAATCCCCAATCTGTATCTTCCAGAAACCAAAATCCTTCCCATTAAATTTGTCAATTCTCAATTTTCTTTCTTTTGTCGCCATTGATTCTCAATTGCGAGGTGTGTAAATTATTAGGTGTAATTAGGGCTTGGAAAATATTGAAAATGTCTGAGTGACTTGAGCGTGGCTATAATTTCTATCGTATTGTTTTATCTATAGTAGAATTTGTTGTTGCTCTTTTTGTAGACGTAAGTCATTACAATCAAATCACATAAATTTGGTATTCGATTTGTTTTCTTTATGGAAAATACCACCCAAAACCCTAAACTATGCCACCTATGACAATTTAAAACTAAACTTTTTTTTTGTGCCACTAAAAACCCTAAGCTATGCAACTTGTGAAATTTTACCTTAAACATTCTTTTGTGCTACTAAAAATCCCAAACTAGCCACTTGTGACAATTTTACCTTGAATTTTTTTTGTGCCACAAAAAATCCAAAACTATACCACTTACGACAAATTTACCCCAAACTTTTTTTGCTAAAGAGCATTTTTGTCCTTTTCCATTTTCTTTTTTTCTTTTTCTTCTCATTCTTCCCTCTACCGTGGCCGGTAGAGGGAAGTCGGCGAGGGCTGCCCTTACTTGCCCTCACCAAATCTAGCAAGGGTGACCCTCGCCTAGGTCGGGCGAGGTAAGGCCAGGCCTTGCCAACGTCAAGCGAGGGTTGCCGCCTCGCTCGACCCAGGCATGGGCAAGCAAGGGCAACCCTCGCCGACACTAACACCGGCGAGGGCGGCTATGGCGGCTTCCTCTCGCCATGGCCGACGAGAGGGAAGGAAGGAGAAGGAAAAAAAAAAATAAAAAAAAATGGAAAAGGACAAAAATACTCTTCAGAAAAAAAAATTTGGAGTAAATTTATCCTAAGTGACATAGTTTTAGGTTTTTTGTGGTAAAAAAAAATTCATGGTAAAATTGTCACAAAAAAGTTTAGGGTAAAATTGTTATAAGTGACATAGTTTATAATTTTTAGTGATACAAAAAAAAGTTCAAAATAAAATTATCACAAGTGACATAATTTAAAATTTTTAATGGTATTTGCCATTTCTTTTAATTTCTATTTTATTAAATCACTCACTTTCGTAATAATGTAGACTTGGCTCGCACGTAATGTATGTATGGATATAGGAATTGTGGTCCCCTTCTTTGTCTTGTAGTGCCCGTTCGTTTAATTTGCCCGAGGAGTTCCAGTCTTGACCGCTCCATCACTGACTCCATGTCCGTACATTTCCCCGTGCACTTAGTATTTTTTTTTATTTATTAATTTCCAAAATTCTAACTTTCGTTTTGGACTCAAACTCAAGACATAACTTAACACTTTTTTTTTTTTTTTTTTATCGTAAGAAAGATTTCATTTATTTCTTCGGATTATACTTGAGTGGTCTATAAAAAGCTTTCAAGCCTAGAAAATTCTAAATAAATGCCAGAATGCAAGTAATAAAATAATTTTCAGCTAGAAGCACACTCTTCTTCCTTAATAACAAATCTTTCACTATAAACATTCAATGGCCAATCAACAAATTCAATGATGAGCATATACCTAGATCTCCCAATTTACTTGCAATGACTAGATGCCCTCTACAAGCCGTTGTGATTGCAATTCTCTAGTTCAGTGGTGGCATTTTATTATAGTGTCACTAAATTAGATGAGGGAAAGGAAATAAATAAATTAAGGCAAGGAAAAAAAAGTAAAAGAAACAACTCGCACCACTCTCATCGGAATAAAAAAAACTCACCCCACTCTCGGTCCTCAAGTACTCCCCTCTCTCTCTCTCTCTTCAATTTGTTTGAGGAAAACGACAACGAGGCAGACGAATGGATGCTAAGCTCTCTTCCTCTTTTATGACCTAGTTTTGTATCATCGTCGAGCTATTGTCTTCTTCCGTTTGGTTGGCGCTTATGCAACAAAGAGTTGATCAGATTCTAGTGTCAAGAGACAATCAAATTTTTTTGCATTAGATGAATGTTGAACTTGAAATGGACCAGGCGCAACCCCAAAGAGGGGTTAATTGATTTTTCTAGGAAAACGTTTTCGTGAAAGACGTGATGAGAAGTGTGTAGAAGCTACTATTGAAATGTCAACACTTGTGCAAAAACACAATATTCTATAAAATAAATTTTGATGGAGTTAAAGAGATAAAAGAGGTGTAAATCATATTTATGGTGATATTGCCTTCTACTTGGCTTACTTACTCCCTCAGCTCTAACAACCTCAATGTAATCCTTGAGATGTTACAGTTTGTAAATGGTATTGCTCAACACATTTCTGCAGAGCATTGAAGGCCATTTAACAATTTGCTTCTGCAGTCTGTCTAACATCTTCTCTACCTTCATAAAAACAACAAAAGTATATTGGATTTACTCTAGTTAGTTTTAGGCACATTATAACACTTGAAAACAGCTGTCAAACATCGGTTTGAATCCAATTCAAATTGATAAACATCTAGGTCTTCCCACCAGGACCAAGAAGACTTATAAGTGGAAATCTCTACTTCGTCGGTAGCATGTGCTGCTTCTGCAAGACGGTCCTCTTAGACTTTTCAAAAATGTATGGTCTATTCAGCTTCTACAAGCATGTTCTTCTAGGCTAATTAACTTCTCATGTTCCATAAGAGGAATCCTCATTTTATAGCTTGTTTTCCTCCTAAAAAGTCCTGGACTTAAGACACATTTCTTGTCCAATAGCTTGTTCTCCTTGTATAGAGCCAAAGCCTCTATATCCTTTAGATGTCTTGTTCTCGATGCTATTTGCATATGACTTATGGAGGTGCGGACCTCTAGAGTACCAAAACTTGGCATGGGAGATACTTAAGTACTAAAAATTACAAAATGTATACTTAAATGCCAAAAGTGGAGTAAAATGGATCAATTAAGTGCCAACAATGAGAAATCCAACCAAAGTGCGTACATGGCATCTTTTGGTGACTTTGTTCATTGACGTGATAATTTTTGTTTAAAAGAAATATCCACATGGCAATTTTTTTTAAAAAAAATTTGCCTGCATGACAAAAAAAGCCATATCAACCAAAAAAATCTTCCAAAAATTGATTTTATTAAAAAAGAGATAGAGGAGGGGGTTGAGGGTTAGGCAAAGGCTGTGCAACCCTCGCCACCATCGCCAAGCCCTGGCTAGTGATCGGTGATCCCAGCCAACTGGCGGCAAGGGCTAGCAGGCCCTTGCCCATATCTAGGGTAATTGTCTCGACCCTTCTCTAGATCGGGGGAGTCGGCCCTTGCTTAGCCAAGCTAAGGGCCGCCAACCACTGATTGGGGTCGCCCAACCACAACTAGTGGCTGATGGCTCTTGGCTCGACTAGGTAAGGCCTAATGACCCCTGCTAGATTTGGGGGAGACTAGCAACTCTCGTCGTTGGTTGGTTAGGGTTGCCAGCCATTGGCTAGGGCCTAGTGACCTCGGTTGACCCTCACCCACTCGTCACCAGCCCTTCTGACGATGGCAGCATGGGCTGCACAGCCCTCGCCTCACCCTTAACCTTTTTCCTTTTTTTTAAATAAAATTTTTTATATTATTTAATTAATAAATGTCACGTCGCGTTAAAATGATGTTGTTTTGATTAAATTTTTGCTGACTTCCGTGAGCCATGTAGGCGAATTATATTATTAAAATAAGCCATGTTGGATTTCTAGCGGCCTTCGTCGTAGTTGGTATTTAAGTGATTCAATTTTCAAAAAAAGTGACACTAAAGTGTATTTTTCATAACCTTTGATACTTAAATGTCCTTCCATATTTAATTTTGATACTTGGGCTGTTTTTATGCCATCATTTATGTATACAAAATCCATTTTACACATTCAAATACACATATTAGTAACTTTTAATTATTTGGTCATCTTCAAACATAATAGAGGATTAAGACAAGGGGATCCCATGTCTCCCTATTTATTCACCTTGGCCATGGAGGTCTTGTTTAGCATTATCTCTCGGCAAGCCATTCGTCCTAGTTTTAAGTTCTTCTGGAGATGTAAAGCTATTAGACTGTCCCACTTATTCTTTGCAGATGATGTATTCCTCTTTTGTGAAGCTTCTATGTCCTCATGCTCTTGTGTAAAGGAGGGCCTCCTTCTTTTTTCCTCCTGGAGTGATCTTCGACCGAACCTCAACAAGAGTGAGGTGTTTTTAGCGGGTGGCTCTACTGTAGCCCGGGATAAAATTATCCATATGTGGGGTTTTCGATTAGGTACCCTCCTAGTGAGATACCTTGGTGTTCCAATTATCACTAAGAGGTTGGCCAAAGCGGATTGTGTTGCCCTGGTTAGTCTCCTTACTAATCGTGTCCTTTCTTGGACTCATCATTTTTTGTCTTTTGCTGGATGGCTATTACTTATTAGGTCGGTCATCCATGCCATTCAAGTTTATTAGGCTAGTATATTTATCATACCAAGCTCGGTCTTGAAGAGGATTGAACAAATATGTCGACAGTTCTTGTGGAAGGGCCCTACTCTAGGCTCTGGTGGGGCTAAGGTAGCTTGGGATCAGGTGTGTCTACCAAAGGCTAAAGGTGGACTTGGGGTGAGGAAGTTTCAAGAAAATAATAGAGTTGCAATGATGAAACATATCTGGGTCTTGTTTATAGACAAGGAATCCTTCTGGTGTAATGGATTCATGCCACTTATTTAAAAAACAAAAACTTTTGGATCACTTCTACTCCGACTTGTTGCTCCTGGGCCTAGAGGAAAATTCTTGACTTGAGGCCTATTTTTCTGGCTCTTGTGAGATGGCGGGTTGGCAATGGTTGCATTGTCTCGCTTCGGTTTGATTCCTAGCACCCTCAAGGTCCATTGAATCACTTCTTCTCCAATTCCGACATCTACCGATCCGGCCTTCCTAGGGAAGCAATGGTGTCGGACCTCTTCACTCTGGATGGACTTGTTGTTCTCCAACAACTACAAAGCTGGCCGTATCCTATTCCAATCCTCAACAACAGGCCAGATGTGCTTTCTTGGCTGTCACATTCCTCAGGTGAGTTTTCGATGGCTTCGGCTTGGGATAATATTAGGAGTCGGGCTGTGAGAGTAAATTGGTTTTCTTTTGTGTGGAGCAAGGCCATTGTGCTGAGACACCAGTTTATGCTTTGGTTGATTATTAGGAATCGCCTCCCTACACAAGTTCTCTTATTATCTTTTGGTAGGATTGCTGGGGCCGTTTGTCCTTTTTTTAAATCTAGGCTGGACTCTATTGATCATCTGTTTTTTGATTGTAACCTAACACATGATATTGCTGTTTTTTGGGCGGGGAAGTGTAATTTTGCCTAACCAGGTGGATCATGGAGCAATACCCTTGAATGGGCTTGTGGCAATTTGACAGGTAAAGGCTTCCAAAAGGAGATATATAGGGCTTCGTTTGGAGCACTTTGTTATGTTATATGGAAATCTCGTAATGACGAGTTATTTCGGGGCAAAGTGGTGTCCCTCTCTTCTAGGAAGCACTATATTATCAAAGTTGTCAAGGACAAAGTAGCTTTAGGGTTGAAGTTCCAAGACAATATGGTTAATAGAAGATTACAAAGATCTTGGGGTTTTGAAGCCTCTGTTTTTTGATGTTTAAAAACCCTTGTGGTTTTTCTATGTCACTTTTGCTTTAGATATATTTGGATTCCGGCACCTTTCCACTTGGTAGTTTTGCTACTCGAGTGTAAATGGGTGCCGATATCCACTAGGTTGTACAGTGGATGGTTTGAATTATATACACACTTACCTTACCAAAAAAAAAAAACATAATAGAGGATTTTCTCAATAATTTCTCTCCCTTTTTTTTTATGATGACAAAACAATCTAACCTTTCAATATGTAGACGTGCTCACATGGAGGGTGTTTTTGAAATTTCAGTGTGTGCAAATCAATGAGGTGGTACTATTATACGTTAAATAATTGAGTTAAAGCAAAATATGCAACCCTTATAATCTCCAAGATGTAGGATTTTCAATGGGCGTAAAAGGAGATATCATTATCACAGAAAAATATTCAGCAATTTACATGAATACGTAGCAGCTCATTAAACTACAAGATTATTTATAAGAAAAGATGCATAATCATCTAAGCTAAATAAGATTGACCATGAAGAATTCGTAAAGTCTTAAGCAGGTCACTTTATGAGGGAAAAGTTGTAGTTATAAACTTATTGTATAGATTCTAATATAGTCTTAAACATTTCAATTGCTTTAGTGGAGTTCTAAATATTTGTGCAAAATTTTAATATAATTCATCCAACCTATCATCGTCTAAATTGATGACATGGTGGTCTAGGTATGCATGGCGTGACTGGTGATCTATTGTGGGCAAACTAAACCAAAACCATGCTGTTTTGCTTAATTTTCTAGATTTTCTTACTTTTTTCTCTCGTTTTTTTCTTTTCTATCCTTTTTCCTTGTGTTATTACTGTTCATCTTCTTCCTTGTTTCTTTACGGTTCATCATTTTTCAAGAACTAAGGAAGAGCCACATCAAGCGCAAGCTCATTAGTCGTGTAATCGACTACCAGACCCAACGCCCTTCTAGTCCGCCACCCTAGGCGTCCTTCCGGCAGCCACTTCCCCTCCTTGCCTGTCACGGAAACCAGTCTTAGTATGAGCCTTGATTGGGAGTGTGGTGACCTATTTTTTCCGTCCCGAGGGGGAAAGGAATGTCTGAATAAATAGGTTTAGGGGTATTGTCCAAAAGATGGGTTCGGGACCCTTTTTAGACATAGGCTCTCCCAAGCCCATACCCCGCGTGACATTGGGTGTTCATGAAAATCTTCAAATGAGGAGTCGCCACTAGCCTATTGGGGTCGGCTAAAAACCAAGTGAGGTATGGGAGTGTGCCTCACTTTCTACGCAACCAGAGATTCTAGGATCGGGGACTTGGTTACACTAATTAACCAATTAGTGCCTTTTCGGTACCTAATCTTGTTCATTTCAAAAAGACTTTTGTCAGGAAATTTGGATTGATTTTAGACTCAACTACTAACATGCGAGGTGATCATGCGGGTGCGCAATCATCAAAATAACAATCAGCAATTAATGAAAATATTAAATAAATTGCAAGGGAAAATAAACACTTAGCATTAAGAGATGAATAAATTGCAATCCTAATTAAACTAATGGGGAAACCATAACCATCGTATCATAAGCGCGCTTTCAAGGGCAATTGTATTCGGGGATCAAAACCCTAAGGTGAAGCCGTGAGGGCTTGTTCAATTTTAAGCACAATCCGAGGTCGACGATTTCCCGACACTTTTTAAAAGGAAATTGGTCCAAGAATTATTTTAGAGCTTTTTAGGGAACTCTAAAACAATCTTGGGATTTTTTAGGATTTTTTTTTTGAAATTTTTTTGGAATTTTCAATATTTTAATATTTTTTGATTTTTAATAAATAAATAAACATTTTTTTTTTCGAAATTTTTTTATAACTTTTTAGGTTTCTGAATTTTCCATGAATTTTCTGAAATTCCGAAAACTTTTTATGATTTTTTATATATATATTTTTTATGTTTTTTATGATTTTCTGAATTTCTATTTATATATATATATATATATATTTAAAAGAAATGATTCGGACCGGGTCGGAAACCCGGCCCTGCTGACCCGATTCCGATGCCGCCGGTCCGGGTTGGGTTGAAGGAACCAGGCCGACCTCAAGCCCACTAAAAAAATAAACCCACGCGGATTTTTGGAAAAAAGCCCAATTTTTATTTTTATTTTCCTAGCCCAGCTAAAGAAAAGAACCGGCCAGTGACTGATTCGGCCCAATGGAAGTAGGCCCGCGGCGAAGCCCCTCTTCTTGGCCCCTATCTTATTTTTGGCCTTTCTCTTTTTTTTTTGTTTTTCTTTAATCCTTTTTTCTATTTTTTATTCATTTCTTTGGGTCTTCTTCTCCACGTTTTTCTGCATGCAGGTCTTCCCCCATGCACGCCCGACAGAAGCCGCTCTGCAACTCCGTTCGCCGAAGCCTGCCTCCACGCGCGACGAGTCGTCGCCTGATTTTGGGGTTGTCACCAGGCCATCGTCTGGCATCGGTCGTCCGGTCCGACCGACGCCGAGCTCCGCCGGCCCCTAGCCAGCCGGTGTTTCCAAAGGTCACCGGAGAAGGCGAAAAACGCACCTCGGCTTACCCAAACGGCGCAGAATAACCTACCTAAAAGCTAGGGAGAGGACTGAAACAGGGCATGATAGCAGTTTAACCCCGAACTACACAAAAGAAACCGAAAGCCGAGCTCCAGTCGACAGTTGGGTTCGGATTTCTCATTGAGGCATTTCGTCGAACAATTAACGGGCGCTACCAAAATCGAAGGTTTCCGGCTCAACCGAGCCTTGAACCCTCCTTGGGGGTCTCGAACACGATATATAAGGAATATAGGAAGGAAATGCAATGGCGACGAGGGCCGAAGCTTGCGTGAGCCGGATGGCCGCGAGCTCCGGCCCGGTGCGCCTAAAAACGGAGCAAGGACGAAGTTAGACCTACCTGGTCAACTCGAAGATGTCGCCAGGAAGGTCGTCAGGTAGGCCCGTGCGGTTCTAAGTCGCTCTTTGTCGCTCTTATCGCTCCGGTCGCCGGGTTCGCCTTCTCTCGCTTAGATCTCCGCCTTCTCTTCCGGTTTCAAAGCTCTCTCGGTTTCTCTCTGCTCTATCTTTCTGCTCTCTCTTTCAGTCGTTCCCCTCTCTCCGTCCCTCGGTCTCTCCTTCTCTCTCTTTTTTCCCGGAGTCTTCTTTTTTTCTTTCTGTTCTGGTTTTGCCGACCTAACCCCCCTGATTTTCTCGCTGCCGTGTGACCTTCTCCCCGCTCTACTTCCCGCCGACTTGCTACTTTGTCGCTTTGCTTCCTAACTCTTCCGTCGACCCGCAACTTGCTCTCCCCGGTCTGCTGCAGCCATGCTGCAACTTGCTGCAAATTTTTTTCTGCAGGTTGCTGCCTCGCGCATGGGAGAAAGAGGGAAGAAGAAGGGAGCGGGCTGAGTCGAGGAGACGAAAGAAAAGGGGGTGGGCCGAGCCCATGTGGGGGAAAAAGAAAGAAAAGAAGGGCTGGGCCCACCCTGCCCGGACCCCTCTTTTTCTCTTCTTCTTTTTTTTTTTTTTTTTAAATTTTAATTTTTTTTTAATTTTTTAAGACTAATGCCAAATGCTCCTAATGTCTATATGCAATGCAATTTTAATGAGAATTTTTGGTTAGGGGTTAGTTAATCCCTAATTTTCCAATGCAATTAATAAACACATAAACAAGTCGTCAAAATTTAGGTGTCAACAGCTGCCCCTCTTTGAATGGGAGCTCGAAGAGGTTCCTTTCAAAGATAAGAGACCTAAAATTTTGTCCATGAACAATGATGATCGGGGGCTGCAGGTGAGAAAATGATATGGATGGATGATCTTATTTTGTAAAACATGTCCCTTGACTGAATGGGAAAGTCTTATTGTGTAGCAACTAAATATGATTGGAAGAGAGGTCTCACCGTGTAAAAACGGGTTTTGACCAGAGAGGTCTCATTGTGTAAAAACGAGTTTCGACCGAGAAGGATAGTCTCACCGTGTAAAAATGGGTTTCGATCGGGAGGAGGTCTCATCGTGTAAAAACGAGTTTCGACCGAGAAGAAAGTCTCACCGTGTAAAAACGGGTTTCGACCGGGAGGAGGTCTCATCGTGTAAAAACGAGTTTTGACCGAAGAAGATAGTCTCACCGTGTAAAAACGAGTTTCGACCAAAGAGGTCTCATCGTGTAAAAACGAGTTTCAACCGAGGAGGATAGTCTCACCGTGTAAAAACGGGTTTCAACCGAATGGGATAGTCTCACCGTGTAAAAACGGGTTTCGACCAGGGAAGAGGTCTCATCGTGTAAAAACGAGTTTCGACCTGAGAGAGTAGTCTCACTGTGTAAAAACGGGTTTCAACCAAGGAGGAGGTCTCATCGTGTAAAAATGAGTTTCAACCGGAGAGAACAGTCTCACCGTGTAAAAACGGGTTTCGACCAGGGAGGTCTCATCGTGTAAAAACGAGTTTCGACCGAGGAGGATAGTCTCACCAGGGAGGTCTCATCGTGTAAAAACAAGTTTCAACCGGAGAGAACAGTCTCACCGTGTAAAAACGAGTTTCGACCAGGAAAGATAAGTGTGGTTTAAGGATGAACCACAAACCATGTGGTTTCGGATAACCACAAACCCCGTGGTTTAAGGAAAGACCATCAACCGTGTCGATAAGAGGGACTCCGGGCTACAGAAGCACGCCGTGTTGATAAGAGGGGGACTCCGAGTTACAGAAGCACGCCATGTCGATGAGAGGGACTCCGGACTACAAAAGCACGCCGTGTCGATGATGAGGGGGACTCCGGGCTACAGAAGCACGCCGTGTCGATGATGAGGGGGACTCCGGGCTACAGAAACACGCCATGTTGATGAGAGGGACTCCGGGCTACAAAAGCACGCTGTGTCGATGAGGGGGACTCCGGGCTACAAAAGCACACCGTGTCAATAAGAGGGACTCCGGGCTACAGAAGCACGTCGTGTCGATGAGGGGGACTCCGGGCTACAAAAGCACGCCGTGTCGATAAGAGGGACTCCGGGCTACAGAAGCACGCCGTGTCGATAAGAGGGACTCCGGGCTACAGAAGCACGCCGTGTCGATGAGAGGGACTTCGGGCTATAAAAGCACGCCGTGTCAATAAGAGGGACTTTGGGCTACAAAAGCATGCCGTGTCGATTCCCTTGTGATATTTCCTGGATAGCTAAACAGTGGCAGGCACTCATAGAAAATGGGATACTTGGACAATTACCAATGTCCATTCCCTGGACAGTCATAGGAGTTTGTACATAGAGAGCGACTTGAACATGTCAAATGTCAATGAGGGAAAGTACCTAGACAGTGGCAAGTACTCCAAAATAATGGGATACCTGGATGATTACAGGTATTTATACACAATGTCCATTCCCTGGACAGTCATAGGAGTCTGTACATAGAGATCGACTTGAACATGTCAAATGTCAATGAGGGAAAGTACCTAGACAGTGGCAAGTACTCCAAAATAATGGGATACCTGAATGATTACAGGTATTTATACATAGAGTACAGCTCGAATAGATCGAACGTCGAAGAGAGAGAGAAATGATTGCATGAGCAAATCAAGCTAATTCAATTATTCGGTAAATATGCAGGTATCACAAAATTGTCATCAAGTTTGGAAGACATCATCAATTCTCAAATTCCTTTAGAAGAAAAGTCCATATCAAAGTGATCCTGACTTATGGGAACGAATCACTAAACATGCCAAGTAAGAGCTCTTAGTCAAAAAGGGCTTCTCACATCTTCTTGAGAAAATGGCTATTTGTGTCCCATCCCTTAATGTGAGAAGCATAGCTGATCATTGGGGGCATCTCACATAACCTATGCCCAAGGCTTTGAGAATCATTCGCAGTAAGTACACATTAACCTATCTAAGAGGTCTTTTGGAAGGGTCATGATGTGACTTGGTCGAGGTTTCAACAAGGATAAAACATCATTGGTCATGAAGTGAAATAATCATCGATCAACATCTTCGCCAGGTTTACAAGTCAAGAAACCTCATGAGATAAGACAACTTTACTCTCACTTTTTTAAGCAGTAGCTTCTTTGAGAAGTCCTTACTTTCACTCGAATCATCCCAATCTGAAGAGACTTCAAGAAGGGGTTGTAATGTTGGCTCGGTTATAGGCTCAAAAGGCTTAGAATTTTTTTGAAGAGGGGTTTGAGAATTGGTGATCATCATGATATCATTATCATTTGATCCGATTTTTTGAAGGCATTTGACTTTGGAAATCTAACTTTGTCTCAAAGGTCCCTTGGCTAATCATCTTGGCATGAGAGCTTTGCTCTTTCATCTAAGAGCTTTTACATCTACAATGATTTTTCAATGCAAGCATTTTGACTTTGACAACTTTTCTTTCACGAGAAAGTCTCTTTTTTTGAAATCAGGCATTGGCCTTGCTTTTACCAGGCACACTGCTTTTTCATGCCCCCTAGTTTGCATTGATTTTTTTTTTTTTTGAGCCTCTAGGACTTTCGAGACACTTTCCATATTTTCATGTAAATGCCAATTGTCTTGATAAATCATATGCCTTGCCCCAGTGGGGGAAGATAATCACCATTTGGGTTTTAGAAATGAATGTTCGAGCTCAACTTGGCTAAGCAAAGGGCATAAGTGTTTTGGTAGAGAAATGAATGCTCTTCTTCATTTTAGGATACTTCGAGTTTCCATAAGAACTCACCTGAAGCCACTACAAAAGATTGATGCAAGTGAGAACAAAGCAATCTTTCTCATCTTTCTTCTCCGAATAATGTCAATCCAAACCTCTATAATTGCCCCATTGTAGGGTAGTTCTTGACAGGGATATTTTGTAGGATATTCTCTGTATTTAAAGGCTCAAATGGGCAAACTATTGCCACCTGCGGTGTGTAGGATAACAGAAAGAAATTCCTCTTTTCACTTTGATCCATGTACCACCTGCGAATGAATTCCTCATCCTTAAATGACACGGCTTTTCTTTTTTCACTCGACTCTCAAAGTGTTTAAAGGACGTATTTGGATATGGGCTGCCTTTCCTCATCCTAAGTGTCTCTCGCTTGGCACGATTAACATCCCAATCTCAATTGGTCAAAATCATCTAATTAGATTAATCTCCATGAGGAATTTGATTCAAAATGAGTGATCCATCAAATGGATAGACAATTTTGAGATAAAAAAGATGTTCGAAGACTTTGTGGAAAATTTTTTTAATTTACATTTTTTTGTTTGTTTTCCAGGAAAGAGCCAAAGATTTGTTTTTTTTTTTTTGAGAAGAAGGGTACTTACCTGCCATGAGGCGACGCGACAATCCTGTAAACAACAGAAAAGAATGCGTTAGTGTAAGAACATCGATGGAATTAAAGATTGGAAACGATACATCGTTACCCCTCACTCGCATTTATCCTTTGAGTGCTAACATCGCCCTTTTGGGTATTTGGCAACTCAAAATCTTCATTGCATTTTTATAGGCATTGATGTTTCTAACGAAGGACAAGGCATGCTAAAGACAATATCAAAATGAGCGGGTTCGATCAAAACTATGAATTTTTGTTCTTTGAGCATGAGCATTTACATCTTAACATTTGAGGGAATTGTTTCTTGGATGCTTTGCCCCATGGAGAGGGGAAAGGGCACAAAAATGAAAGTTGCAAAAAGTTGGTTTTCGCCTTTTTCTCTTTTTTTTTATTTATTTTTTTATTTATACTTAATTAGGCTCACTAACGCCTTTTGTGGAATTTTTGAACTCCCAACACGGACCGGGGAAGGAGAGATTCCTTCAAATGTCGATACCATTTCTTTGAATTCCAAGAGACTTGTGAGAGTATTTGCTTGTGATCTAATTCAAATACTGCAAAATTTTTTTTTCCATTTAAGGCCAAAATCTTTATCATGATTATGCATAACGTAATTATCCTAAGATGTGATGAGATGGGTTAGAGCATGTTAATGATAAAATCAATGGTTTTTTTTTTTTTTTTTTTTGCCCTCAAAGCCAAAGGATGTTTATAAATTTAAATTTCTTTACCCAAAAAAAAAAGACATGATTTTTAATAAGAATTGAAAACAATGACAAAATACAAAAGAAAATCTCATGAGTGTAAAAATAAAAATCATCATCCTAAATTTGAAGGTCCACTTTTTGTATGGTCAAGTAGATGTCAAAGAAAATGGTTATCACACATCCTGCAAGAAGAAAAAAATGTTAGTTTATGAATGAGAAAATGATCTTTCAATGATGTCGCCTCTTACAATGAAATTGAGATGATGGCACATGCCCCATGGTCGTTATTGCGGGATTTCGGTATTTTGCCAAGATTTCATCATAAGAGGAGACATCATTAAAGGACCAATCCACGGCTATCAGTCGAATGTCGACTTTATTCCTAAAAGCTTCATATGCAAAATGTGGCATTGATTTTGAAAGGCTGATTTGTGCTTCCACTGTTGCCAAAATGAGGTGATTTTTATTTTGAGAAATCTATACACAAAATGTGATTTGAAAAATCAATCTCAAAATGTGAGAGGGAAAGAATTTGATTAAAAGTGTGATTTCAATTTTTTGTGCCCCCAAAACATAGTCATAATTGGAAGAAGACGAGATGTGATTTTAAGCCCATGATTGGCAACTTCAACAAAATCATCTGTTGTGCAAAGCTAAATTAGGGATTTTTGAAATTGACACTGAATGTTTGCTTATGAAGAGTAATTGCCAACTTTCCCAATTAGAAGCCTACATTAAGAGCATTTGATTGATCTCCGCAAATTCTAAAAATGAAAGTTCAAATAAAAAATGAACAAGGAAAAGGAGAAATTGTACTTACCAAAGATGATGACTTTTTTTATTTTTCTTTTCAATCACATAGACATACGCATGAGACTGTGGGTCAATTACTACTCTAGACGGCTCAAATGAAGGCACGGGATTACCAGACTGAACCACCATGGTCGCGGTTGGGTCGGGGTTCCCATGACTCCGGCTTTGTCAAAGAATCGACCCGTGTTGCGCGGTTGCAACCGGGGTGGAAGCTCTCGACGTCAGAAGAATTTCGGAATTGAGATGGACGACTCGTACTACATGGTGGTAGTCGGAGTAGCATTCATCTCAACACCATCCTAAGTGATCCTATGTGGCCCAGGTCCGGTGGCAGGTTGTGTGTGCTAGGGTGTAGTGCAATGCAAAGGATACATGCACAACAATTTATAAGCAAACAACACTTCGTACATAAAAATAAATCATACATTCCTACACCTCCCTACAAGACAAGGGTGAGCAAACACTTCCCCTTATACCTTCCATTCTGCAAAAACATTTAACACCTTTGATGTTAGGAGCGTACCTGGAATCCTTGCTGCTAAACAAAAATATTTTTGAACAATATTAACCTAGGCCTAAGTCCTCTAAGGTTCAAAACCAAGTCCCCAGTGGAGTCGCCAAGCTGTCGCGACCTATTTTTTTCATCCTGAAGGGGAAAGGAATGTCTGAATAAATAGGTTTAGGGGTATTGTCCAAAAAATGGGTTCGGGACCCTTATTAGACATAGGCTCTCCCAAGCCCATACCCCGCGTGACATTGAATGTTCATGAAAATCTTCAAATGAGGAGTCACCACTAGCCTATTGGGGTCGGCTAGAAACCAAGTGAGGTATGGGAGTGTGCCTCACTTTCTACGCAACCAGAGATTCTAGGGTCGGGGGCTTGGTTACACTAATTAACCAATTAGTGCCTTTTCGGTACCTAATCTTGTTCATTTCAAAAAGACTTTTGTTAGGCAATTTGGATTGATTTTAGACTCAACCACTAACATGCGAGGTGATCATGCGGGTGCGCAATCATCAAAATAACAATCAAAGCAATTAAAAAATATTAAATAAATTGCAAGGGAAAATAAACACCTAGCATTAAGAGATGAATAAATTGCAATCCTAATTAAACTAATGGGGAAACCATAACCATCGCATCATAAGCGCACTTTCAAAGGCAATTGTATTCGGGGATCAAAACCCTAAAGTAAAGTCGTAAAGGCTTGTTTAATTTTAAGCACAATTTTATACCGATAATTTTCCGACACTTTTTAAGAGAAATTGATCCAAGAATTATTTTAGAGCTTTTAGGGAACTCTAAAACAATCTTGGGATTTTTGGGATTTTTTTGAAATTTTTTGGAATTTTCAATATTTTAATATTTTTTGATTTTTAATAAATAAAAAAAATTTCAAAATTTTTTTTTTATAACTTTTTAGGTTTCTGAATTTTCCATGAATTTTCTGAAATTCCGAAATTTTTTTATGATTTTTATATATATATTTTTTTTATGTTTTTTATGATTTTATGAATTTTCGATTTATATATATATATTTTTAAAAGAAATGATTCGGACCGGGTTAGGAAACCCGGCCCTGCTGACCCGATTCTGATGCCGCCAGTCCGGGTTGGGCTGAAGGAACCGGGCCGACCTCAAGCCCACTAAAAAAATAAACCCACGCGGATTTTTAAAAAAAGCCCAATTTTTATTTTTATTTTCCTAGCCCAGCTAAAGAAAAGAACCGGCCAGTGACTGATTCGGCCCAACGGAAGCAGGCCCGCGGCGAAGCCCATCTTCTTGGCCCCTATCTTATTTTTTCGGCCTTTCTTTGTCTTTTTTTTTTTTTTTTTTTTCTTTAATCCTTTTTTCTATTTTTTATTCATTTCTTTGGGTCTTCTTCTCCACGTTTTTCTGCATGCAGGTCTTCCCCATGCACGCCCGACGGAAGCCGCTCTGCAACTCCGTTCGCCGAAGCCTGCCTCCACGCGCGACGAGTCGTTGCCTGATTTTGGGGTTGTCACCAGGCCATCGTCTGGCGTTGGTCGTTCGGTCCAACCGACGCCGAGCGCCGCCGGCCCCTAGCCGGCCGGTGTTTCCGAAGGTCACCGGAGAAGGCGAAAAACGCACCTCGGCTTACCCAAACGGCGCGGAAGAACCTACCTAAAAGCTAGGGAGATGATTGAAACGGGGCATGATAGTATTTTAACCCCGAACTACGCAAAAGAAACCGGAAGCCGAGCTCCGGTCGACGGTTGGGTTCGGATTTCTCATTGAGGCATTTCGTCGAACAATTAACGGGCGCTACCAAAATCGAAGGTTTCCGGCTCAACCGAGCCTTGAACCCTCCTTGGGGGGTCTCGAACACGATATATAAGGAATATAGGAAGGAAATGCAATGGCGATGAGGGCCGAAGCTTGCGCGAGCCGGATGGCCGCGAGCTCCGGCCCGGTGCGCCTAAAAACAGAGCAAGGACGAAGCTAGACCTACCTGGTCAACTCGAAGATGTCGCCAGGAAGGTCGTCAGGCAGGCCCGTGCGGTTCTGAGTCGCTCTCGGTCGCTCTTATCGCTCCGGTCGCCGGGTTCGCCTTCTCTCTCTCGGATCTCCGCCTTCTCTTCCAGTTTCAAGGCTCTCTCGGTTTCTCTCTACTCTATCTCTCTGCTCTCTCTTTCAGTCGTTCCCCTCTCTCCGTCCCTCGGTCTCTCCTTCTCTCTTTTTTTTCCCGGAGTCTTCTTTTTTTCTTTTTGTTCTGGTTTTGCCGACCTAACCCCCCCTGATTTTCTGCTGCCGTGTGACCTTCTCCTGCTCTGCTTCCTGCTGACTTGCTGCTGTCGCTTTGCTTCCTAACTCTTCCGTCTGACCCGCAACTTGCTCTCTCCTGGTCTGCTGCAGCCATGCTGCAACTTGCTGCAAATTTTTTTCTGCAGGTTGCTGCCTCGCGCGTGGGAGAAAGAGGAAAGAAGAAGGGAGCGGGCTGAGCCGAGGAGAAGAAAGAAAAGGGGTTGGGCCGAGCCCATGTGGGGAAAAAGAAAGAAAAGAAGGGGCTGGGCAGGCCCAGCCCCTGCCCGGACCCCTCTTTTCTCTCTCTTTTTTTTTTTTTTTTTTTAATTTTAATTATTATTTTTTTTAATTTTAAGACTAATGCCACAAGTGCTCCTAATGTCTATATGCGATGCAATTTTAATGAGAATTTTTGGGTAGGGGTTAGAAGTTAATCCCTAATTTTCCAATGCAATTAATAAACACATAAACAAGTCGACAAAATTTAGGTGTCGAACGGGGAGCAGTTGCAATACTCCAGATCTCGGCAGAGCTCGGCCACTCTAGATTTCCAATTTGAATATAAAATTGTCTTTATTCCTCTGTTCATATGCACTTCATTCATTCCATATACGAAGACGTACCAGAATTCCTTTTAATGCCCGTTTCTGTTGTGTCACCCAACATACATAAAACCATGCTCGTTAACTTCTCCTACCATCTCCATGTCCCATCAGCGTTCTTTTATTTTTTTGAAATGAAGAATTAAATAGATGATTAGATTTGTTGCATTACAAATAAAATTTATGTTGTTACAAAGCACGATTAAAAAATAATTGTGATGATAATTGAGCACAAGCGTGCATGAAGTCTGTGCTACTATTTAAGCAGCAAATTGGTGTTTTGGTCTCACTTTCATTTGCCAAATTTGACCCCGCAAAATAATTTAAAAAGAGTAATAGCCCATAGGATCAAAGGAAATACATGCTAATCACATGGAAAATTGGAAACTACCCCATCTCAAGTTAGTTCCTTGCTAGCAGGAACTGAACTTATCTTCGGGTGAGAGGATCAGTTCCCCTTTCTAGAAAACTACTGGGGGAAGGAACACTTTTGTTCTCTTAAACAATTTTAGAGAACTCCCACGTACGTACTTGAGAGTTGAGACCACATCTTTGATGGTTATATGTGCAGTGGGGAGAGAGAGATATTTCCAATTTTCATCTGGCCTGGTATTCTCTGGATGCTTGAAGGTGCCAATAAATGCCCCTCGTTGACTGTGGATGAAGAGCCCAATTTTCATGAACTCGCTGATTTTCTTCTTTGGCCCTGAAATCTTGAACGTGATACTGATGATTCACTTCACGTCTACCCCGAGCTCAACCATCAACGATCAAAATTCGCTAACTATGGACACCAGATCACTAACCCTACTAATGGTGGCACGGAACTGATTTGCATCGATGTCCAGCTCTTCCTTGTCCATGTCAACGAAGTTCATCTCAAAATAATTATTAAAAAAGTCATAAACCTATTATAGAGTGCCAAACACCGCAAGTACCAAAATTTAGTATGAAGTGATACTTAAGTGTTAAAAGTTTCAAAAGATACATTTAAGTATAACTTTTTTTTGAAAATTGGGACATTTAAGTTCCAAATTCGGCAAAGTAGCCATAAATCTGATATGGCTTATTTTAATAATATAATTTGTCTATGTGGCATGCCCAAAAACTAACTCAGCAATGATGATGTAAAACAACATTGTTTTTCCCTCAAAATTGAATTTTAATATAAATATTAATTAAAATAAATTAAAAGAACTAAATTTAAAAAAAAAAAAAAAAAAAAGGAAGGGAGAGGGCTTAGTGAGGGCTGCACAGCCTTGGTCACCACCGCCTCACCATCGTTAGGAAGGGCCAGCGATTGTGGGGAGAGGGTCGGCTGGGCCCTAAGCAAGGATCAATGAGGGCCTGCAGACCCTCACCTAGATTTGGGGTGAGGGTCTCGAACCTCCCCCAAATTTGGCAAGGGTAGCTAATCCTCGCCGAGTCGAGCCAAGGGTTGTCGCTGGCTGGTGATAGTGGGGGAGGGGGCCTCCAGCCAGCAATGGCCCTAGCATAACTAAGTGAAGGCTAGCGACCTTTGCCGGTGGTCAGCCAAGGTCGCTAGCCCGTGTTGTCACGCCTTGGACCACCCCAAGCTGAGGGATCACAACATCACCAGCGGAGGTTAGGAGGCATTGCTATCCTATTATTTTTGTCTTTCAATTAAACACATGTGGGAGTGTACAACATCATCTCCTAACAACAACCGAGAAATGGATAGTAAGGAAAAAAATGTACACACAAACATACTTCTTATGTTATGCATCACTAAAATCGGAAGTTATATTTACAAGTCTGTTTAGTTGGGGCGGTTTCCAATTACATCCAAAGGGGTAAGGGTTAGTCCTAGCTCTTCTACGAAGGCAACTTCTAAAAATGGTTCTCATTGAATGGTCGGCTCACTACGACTTGAGCTCGGGGTCGTAGTCGGGATTGAAATTGGGGTCATCCACGGTACTATCGGGAGAATTTGCTATCGTGGGGTCCATGTGAGGATCCATCGAGGCCGCTGAGCGGTCTGTCAAATCGGCGAATGGGTCGGAGAAATCCCCGTCGATCCATATGAACCAAGCCTCAAACCAATGCGAAGCCAAGTATCCATCGAGGCCACTGAGCGATCTGTCAAATCCGCGAATGGGTCGGAGAAATCCCTATCAAACCATATGAACCAACCCTTTGTCCACCCAAACTGTGGTAGTGTGCTTATGATAGGTGATATCACTCCTAGCGTCCTCTTTGCCCATAACATCCACTTCTATATGTACAAGTAAGCCAAAGCGGAGAGGGAGGCTCTTACTTATGGGTCTGAAAAAGAGGAAAACAATGACAAATGATTGAACACCCAATAAGTAAATCACCTAATCCTTAAATAGGAGGATTCCTCATATTAGAAATATGCAATTCTTGGTGCCTACTACATCGATGGCTGATCAATAGTAAAGCTCTTGCTTTGCATTGACTATATACATGAAAATGACTCAAATATCTAAAGTACACACATGATCAAAGAACTCAAAGCCATACTCATTCCACAAGCCAAGCATACGAACATCCATAACACATGACACGACTTCCAATTATTACACAAATAACCAAAATCCATTTGTCTTTTTGGAATCCACCGGACATTGTCCTATCCCGTTGGGCACGGTAACATCCTAAAATCCATTGGTGATGGCATTCGAAATCCATCGGACTTTGTTCTGAAGTGCATTCGCCAATTGCATCCGAAATCTATTAGGCATCGTCTTGAAATCTATTGGTGACGGTTTCCCTCGTGTGACCATACATACAATCAATCGCCTAAATTAGTTATTATCTTTCCTTTAAGCCAATGCAAGAGTGCCTCAAAGGCATGCCAAGTGAAGTGTGTGTCATGGCTTGACTCGATACCCTTGAGCACTGACCTAGGTATAACTCGGTTCGGAATGATACGCCTCAATATCGTCGTACTAAGAGAGACGTCCATTAGATTAGTTGTCAGGCAATCTCAGATCTCCTTTCCAAGATATTTCCTCCACAATGAGTTGACTCATGATTAGCCTAAACCTTATTTTCAATTCTTGGTTAGCCCAAACCTTGTCTTTAGTTCCTAGTTAGCCTAAACCTCTTTTTCAATTCTAAGTCATCCTTAAACCTTGTCCTTAAGTTTTAGATCATCCTTAAATATTGTCTTGACTCTTAGGTTTTGTTTTAGGTTAGTGGTTATCCTTAGACCATACTTTTATCTAAAAATTTCCTTCTTCATTTCCTTCCTTTCATCCTATAAGAGGGATAGAGAGAGATCCCCATGGATGAGCTTAACATTCGCAAGGAACAACAGTAAATATTCAAATATGTCTTTGATCAATTGTTATTTCCTTTATTTTGTCTTTTATTTCCCCGATTGGAGTCAACTAAAAATTGCAGGTAACAATTAGTGTTTCAGTGGAACCTTTCTAAGCTCTCACTCAAAGAAAGGTAGACGTTGACACTTAATTTCCGATCGCAACGAAACCCATTTCTAGAATCAAAAGTGTTAGTTTTCATTTCCTTTACTTTTGCTTATTATTTTTAGGCAATTTCCTATCTAGTTTCATCAAAAACCCAAAAACTCAAACGGTTGACTTTTGAGTTGACTTTTGAGCAAAAGTCAACTCTAGATCAAAAGTTGACCTTTTACATGAAACGGTCTTAAACGATCTTAATTCCACTTTAGCTAATTTAATTCCAAAAAAATTTGACAAATTGATCATAAAATCAACCTTTTAGTTGAAAGTCAACTAAGAGTTGACTTTTTATTAAACCCTTGATCAAAAAAATTTAAAAGATAAAGAAATCCTCAAAAACATTTCTATTAGCTTCAATTTGACTTTGGCATCAAAAATTTTGTGAACATGATTACGAACCTTGTTTTTTGAATTTTTCAGCTTTAGGTTCAAAATCGATCAAAAATAAAATTTCTTTCGTTCTAGTCATAATTAGGCATAGTTTCTTTTACAAATGATTATCCATTCACTTGTTCAATCAATCTTGAGATCAGGTGTGTCGGGGTGCAAATTGTCAATTTTGCCCTCAAGTTTTTGAATTTTTCAGCTTTAGGTTCAAAATCGATCAAAATAAAATTTCTTTCATTCTAGTCATAATTAGGCATAGTTTCTTTTACAAATGATTACCCATTCACTCGTTCAATCAATCTTGAGATCAGGTGTGTCGGGGTGCAAATTGTTGATTTTGCCCTCAAGTTTTTTGAATTTTTCAGCTTTAGGTTCAAAATCGATCAAAAATAAAATTTCTTTTGTTCCAGTCATAATTAGGCATAGTTTCTTTTACAAATGTTTACCCATTCACTCGTTCAATCAATCTTGAGATCAGGTGTGTCGGGGTGCAAATTGTCGATTTTGCCCTCAAGTAGGGGGTCTGAATGGATTCTTTATGATTTATGAACCGGCACGCCCATTCCACCCATTTTGTTAGTAGAAATCCGAATCCAAGGTTAGGAAAGTTCAATTGGGGACATTGCAATTTGAAGGATTTAGCTTACTTGGGCTTGGGAAAAACTAGGCTAATGAACTCTAATTGGCAAATTTCAAGTTGACCCACTCAAGATTAAGGTTTAATTTTAAGGATTGATGTCAATTTTTATTTTTGGCCTTCAATTCAATTTTAGCATAAAGGTCGTGCAACTTTTTTTGAGGTCGATTTGAATACTATAGGCCTTTATGAGCATGGGTAATTGAACTAATTAGTGTCTTTTGATGTCAATTGGATTAAATATGGATCTATTTGCATTTTAAGGTAGGTAATTGTGCAAATTAGCCTTTGGGACACTTTACTTGAGCAAAGATTTCTTTCAATTAGGTTCTAGGACCTAATTGCACAAGAAAAATCAAAAGAGGGGTGAGCCGGTTGAGACCGGTTCATGCAGGCCCAATCAATTCTAGGTTGGCTTGCCTCATGGTTGATGTCCCTGTGCTGTTATTTCTTAAATTTACATTTTTACCTCAAAGTTTATGAAATTTGCAAATTTGCCCCCCAAGTTTTAAATTTTTTTTGCCAAAAGACCCCCGATTAGCCTTCTATCTCAAGATTAACTTTGAGGATTAATCACCGCCGTCCATTAAGAGCACCCTATGCATCATGATCGTTAAAATTGGCATGTGCTTAATTGATTTGCTAAAGAGATCAAATCTCAGCTCTTAGATCAATCCTAGGGCTAAGATTTGATCTTGCCCTCACCTATATAACCAAGTTTTCCTCCAAAATGGGGGGGAGGGGTTTTCATTTTTCAAATTCTCTCTCTCTCTACGGCTGAAGGTCCTCCCCGCCAGTTCACCGCTGGTCGTCCTTCTTCACCGGTGATCACCCCCACGCTAGCCTTCCTCATGGTAGCCCCTCTTCGGTCGTAAGCTCCTTCGTCGCTTCCTCTCACTGAACGGCGCCAATCCGGTACCATTTCTCCTCAGCCCTGAAGATCGATGCCCACGCCACTAGCGTAATCCAATCGTTGGTCCGGTGATCAGCAATCCCCTTTCGGCGGCCAAACCTTACAACGGTGATTCTCGATGCCTCATTGAAGTCCTCTTGGCCAGAGCTCTTCTCATCTTCGCCGGATCACCTTTGATCATTCTAAACTTCCTTTGATCTTCGTTTTATGGAGAATCGTTCCGATTGATTCAATTAGGTACTCACATAAGCTTTCCTATCCTTGTTTAGATCTTCAGTGAGCTTGTCTTGACACTATCATGACCTGCCCTCAGAAACAGTAAATGTCGGGAGGGATGGAGATTAGGAATATTTACTCGTGAGCTTGCACTCGAGTCATGTCGATCGTAGGCATCATCACCTCGCATTTCGATCTCAACCCATTGAGTTTGAGGTCTACACAAATGTGAGTTCTCCTAAACTCATACCCCACGTAACAACATAATGTGTTATGACTCGTTCCCATGCACGTGGTACATCTCATGAAGAGGAAACCAGGTGTGAGAGACGGGTTTGGGGTATCTTTAAACACGGTAGCCCTCTTGAGGTAGTATCCACCAAAACACGGCATTACTTTGTCATTTTGGCTTAATCCCATTAAGTATGCTAAATCGAAGTGAGTGCTCAACGAGACCCATACCTCACACGACAGGTTCATTTTATTATCTAAGTTGTTTAAACAACTTAAGATAAAATGTTAGGAGTTGTCACTATCTTCAATTTTGGGGGCCGGCTAAAAAGTCCAATTGAGGGTTGGGAGAGTTCCTCGATTTCTAGGCAATGAAAGACTAGGGTTTGGGGACTTGGGGTATGCTAAAATTTCTACTAGCGCACCCTTGGTACCTAACAATCAACGTGTTTATCTAATATGATCATGCGTGTCTTTTTACTTTTTCGTGCCATTTGAAAATGAAAAGGTGATCATGTGCGGATATCGGTTTTATGCCATTCTAATTCTACAAAGATGGAAAAGGAAAGGCAAACAATTTGAGTTGAAATTGTGGTGCAATAAGTAAACACTCAAGAAAAGCGGTAAATCTAAATATGCAATCCTAAACACGCAAGTAAAGGAAAGGAAAGAAGAGAAAACCCGCAATTTGTCAGGTTTTTATACAACACAAAAGAAAACCCAAGACATATGTCTGGTATCAAAAGAATGATACAAAGAAAGAAAGGTCGGAAGGGACATCAACCATCACTGTCTTTGGGATTTCCTTCTTCATCTATTCTACATATGAGCTAAGGCTATGTGACATGTTACTTTTGAAATAGAGATCAAATCAAGCAAAAGACAATCAAAAGGAGTCAACAAGGCAAACAAACAACTATCAATTCGATTTAAGTTGGCCTCGGGATCGGTCTTTGAGATTACATGCATAACGTGCTACAAAATGTTTCTCCCATTCATTATTAGACATGGCTCATGGTCAGTAGTCATCACAAGTATTCACCCACGGTGACTACCATCTAAAACCCCTAAATTGGGTTCTAATATGTAAGCCCAAGTTAGACCCACGAACATGCATCGAGTTTACGTAACTATTTAACATCCACATGCATATAACTTGAAAAAAAGCATGCAAGCAAGTCCAAAGACTTTGGTTCTCATCAAATCAAATAATTAATGAGCCAACACCGGGTCACTTCATTCATTCAACATGCATCAAGCCAAATCACATGCATTGAATGGTCATTTAATGATCCTTTTATTTTCCAAAATTTTTGTGGACAAATTTAATGACATATGGGTTGAAAGTCATCAATGTATTGAGAATGGGTTATGCATGCATAAATTTCTAAAAATCCTAGAACATATACATGTCACAAAAAACAAAACAGGGGAAATTGTAACACCAAATCAAAAGACAAACAATTGAATGTGGCCCATGGATCAATTGACTTCACAGAAATTATGGTACATCAAGCACAAATATAGAACAACTTTCATGAAGAAAATTTTCTCAAAAGAGCAACACATGATTTTATAAAAATCAGAGAACATGGCCCAATGCATCAAAACAGAACAGGGCAACAAATTCCTAATGTAAAGTCATGGCGATTTGATTATGATTATGTCAACGATGACAATCAATGTTCTCAAATTTTGCCAAATGATAGTTCTGAAGATGACAATCAATGTTCATGAAGGATCGGCCTCTAAATCTTAACAGAAAACTTCATATGAAAATGACAAATTGCAAGTGCAAATTAAGTGAAACATTTATTCCGAATTTATACATTTCCTAAATTTCAAGGCAACTTTACAAAAAAATGGAAAATGGGCCTATTGATATGCAAATGGACCAATTTTAGCCTCATTAGAAAGATTGGAAAATGTACTAAGACTTTCTAAGAGGCCACATGTTCAATTAAGGTTGATTACACGTCTAATTTGGAATATCCACATGAACATGCTAAATGTCAATATTCAGGACAGCAGTCACATTAAGAATATGCATAGTCTATTGCTCTTATATGACATGGAAAAAATGTGGAAAAAATCATATAGGTTGAACATTAGACCACAAGCATTTTTCATAAAGGGACCTAGGCATGAATGCAATCACAAAGCATGATATAAAAATGACAAAAACAAAGCAAACATGAGATACATGGATAGTGACAAAACAAAATTTCACTAATATATGCAATTAATGAACTAATGATATTCATTTGAAATGATTCAAATGTTCCTAGAATGACATTGAGGATATGAAATGACCTTCGTAAAGACTCTGTAGTCAAAGAATACCAATTGCATGCTCAATTGCACATGAATTCAAATTCGAGTTTATATAGGGTAGAAGTGACTTAAGGATGATTTTTGGGAATTTTCACCTAATAAATATTATTTAAAAATTCTGGAAAAAATATATTTCATGGCCAAAATCCATATAAAAAAATGTCTACAAGGAATTATCTTGAAATGAGCTCTATAAAAATCACAAGAAAATCAACAAAGTGAAAACCGTCACTCGGGAATACAATGACCAAAGCAATGAAAGGATGATTTTTGGTGGATTGGCCTAGATATACTCATAAAAAAATTCTGAGAAAAAAGTATGTCATAACCAACATCCATTCATGCAACTTTCATGAAGAACTCGAAGTCTAATCCAAACACAAAATTCATCAAAAATTCAAGAAGCCCAGTCAGACGTTCAGTAAATGCGAATTCCAGAAGTCAGCACGGTGATGTGAAGACTGATCGACCTAGCTTGATGATCTTAGAAAATTATAAAAAATATATATGATCTGTATGGATATGTCTGAAACGATTCTCATAAAGGAATCGACTTCAAAAATTGAACCACAAAAATCAGCAAAAAATTCGTGAAACTGCAAAGGTCGAGGTTATACAGAATATCTAGAACCAGAGGAATATTATAGAACATAACAGCAAATTTCATAGAGGTTTTCAGGTACTAACCGGAGTCTGATCAGGACGTTCTCTAGCTCATCGGAAATATCATCGAGTCAGCTTTGAATGTTGTGAAGACATCGAACACAGTCGAGCACGTTTTCAAGCTCAAATGAAGACATCTTTAAGATCACTCATACTGTTATTTGAAAATCACAGATTAAGTCCAAACACCAAATCAAGCAAAATCAAGCCATGATCATCTAACCAAATCCAATCCTAGACATCTTAAATCATCACAATAGCCATGAACTTCATAGAATCAATCCTAAGTATGAGCTCTAGCCCTGATTGCTTAGCGCAATCCCCCTTCATCAAGCTTGGGTTCAAGAAACTTACATTTGCTGAAGTTTCACCACAAAATCGAGCTTAAACTTGCAAAATCCAGAGCACCAGCCACCTGTGGACGTCAGAGGGATGCCGAAGAGGGCAGAAGTCACTGGTGTGGAGGAAATCGGCACTTGAATTGCATCAATCTTGGTCTGGAAATTGGCACGCTGCGGAAGAGATCGGCTCGATAGGCTAATCGAGGGATCTCCAAGGTAGCTACCGGCTACCAGACTATCAAGAGGGGACAGAAGGAGGTCAGCGGAGGTGGAGCAACACGGAGGGCTGCCAATTCCGACCGCCGGTGGCTGTTAGGCAGGTAGTTGAAGGAAACCGCGTGAGTGGTTTTAGTGAGAGAAAGGGAGAGTGGGAAAGAGAGGGATTAGAGAGAGTTAAGAGAGATTTTTAAGAAAATAGAGAAAATGTAGCTACAAAATGGTATTCTCTTTGAAATTTGGAGGGAAAAACCCTTATATAGTCCCCCATGAGAATAAATGCTAGCCCTTGGTCGAATCCAAGAATCTCACTCTTAGATTCAATTTCATCCCTTGAATTAAGCACATGTTGATTATTCTTGAGGGCTAAGATGTAATCCTAATGAATGGATGAGATTTTATTGTGAGATTAGGGCCTTTTTGTATTTTTCTTAAACTTTAGGTGCAATTTTGCAAAAATTCCAAAACTTTGGGACAAATTTGCAATTTTCAAAAATTAAGGACATAGGAAGCTAGACCATGAGGTGGGCCACCTCATGAGGTCGTTGCCAGTCGAGAATCGGCCAAAGGAGGGCTGAACTAGCCTCTTCTGCCAGCGGCTGGTCTGACTAGTCGGACCGGTTTTGATTGGTTTGACCTCCCTTTAGGCGGTTCGGTCATATCTTCTTTCAAATTTTAGCAATTTATTCATTAGGGGACTAAATTGTAAAGGAATTTTTCTGTTCAATGGTCCAATTACAAAAGACAGTTCAATTTTGTCAAATTAGGCCAATTAAATCATGAAGATTCAATCTCATGATTTTTAATTAGCCTTGTTGTCTAATTGCTATAAAAATTATTGGACCCATGTCATAGGTGTACCAAATTGGACTTTTTTAGGCTAAATTGGGCAAGTTCACCTAATTATTGGCTGAAATTTTCAAATTAATTGAAATTGGATTCAATTAAAATTGCAAAGCACATATAAGCTTAATTGTCCATGCCTAGGGGGACCTATTGCATCCAAATTGACCTTAAATGGATGGTGTGACCTATACATCAAAATTAAATTGAGGGCTAATATCGAAATTAAGCCTTAATTCATCAAACTAAACCTTAGTCATAAATAGGTCAACTTGAATTTCATGAATTGAAGCTTACCAACTCCATTTTCTTAAAGCAAAGTGAATTAAATTCCCCAAATCGACAAATTAACGAGTGAATTTCCAAAAATTGACCCCAAATTTGGATTTAACTCAAAAAATTGAGTAGAACGGAAGTATTTATTTGCAAATCATTTGAATGAATCCAAACCCCTAAGTAGAGGCAAAATGTCAATTCATATTTCACCTTGCTTGATCTTGAAATTGATTGAATGAGTGAATGGGTAATTGCGTCTAGATCAAATGTCATAATGAATAAGCCGAAATTTGATCGATTTCGAACCCAAAATCGAAAAATTCGGAAAATGAAGTTCTTAATCGATTTTCACAAAATTTTTGATGCTAAAATTAAATTAAAGCTAAGCTAAAATGAAGTGATTTTGTGATTTTTGTATTTTCAATTTTTTGGTCTAAGGTTTAACCAAAAGTCAAACCCCAGTTGACTTTTCACTAGGAGTTCTATTTTATGATCGAATCTTTGGATTTTTCCCAAATATTCAGTTCTAAAGTGAAATTAAAGTTGAAAGGAGTATTTTTATGCAAAAAGCTAAAATTTGATTCGGGGTTGACCAAAAGATTAACCGAAAGTCAACCATTTGATTTTTGGTGTTTTCATGTCAAATGGATAGGAAATTATCTTCCAAGGCTAGGCTAATATATAGAATTGAAAAACGATACTTTTTGTTTGAAAAAGGGCTCTGTCACGATCAAAAACCCTTAAATCAATTTTTTCTAGTTTTATCAATGCATTGACTAAAAAGCAGGCATTAATAGGCACCATCTTCAAGAGGCAGCGTTCGGATTAGCTCAATTGCACTTTGAGAACCAAAGATCACAATGTACTCCTCAATTCTTTGAATCCGTGAAGCGATCAGCTTTAGGTCGTTGTGGCTAGGATTCAACTTTAGGCGCCTTTTTTATGCTTAGAATGAGTTTTTGAAGATGATGATATGAATGAGATAAATTTGAATGCAAGTTCTGCAAAATCAGAGGTTCTATACTACTGTTATGTTACGGCTGATTTGAGGTCCTTACCCTCAAAATCGTACTTCAAAGCATTCTAGACATTCAATCTATGTGAGATGAGCTTTGTTTTGACATATTACGGGCCTTGAATTGACTTCATTTACTATCTGAAATCCTCTTTGAAATTTGATGATATGTTTTGGAAATTTTGCAAAATTGATGTTGATTCTTGTGTTTTACCCGATGTTTGAGTTTTTATTGATTTTTTTTTCTGATTTTTATGCTTCAAATTTTGAATTGGTGCCTCATGAAAGTTGCTTGAAATTTTCTTGGTTATGAAATATATTTTTCCTAGATTTTTTGGAGCAGATTTAGTCAAGGAAATCATTAAAAAATTGTCCTTAGGCTAATTTGCCATATCTGAGCCCGATTCATGTTTGCTTGAAATTGAACTTGTAAACATGGCTTCTTGACTTAGGTATCTTCACGAAAGTCATAGCCAACTTCATTATCTTTGTAATGATATATGGCATGCCTCAATTGCACATCATTTAGTAAGTCAATTGCTTGCTCGAATTCGGTCATAAAAGCTATCATGATGTTCCAATGCATTCATGTGTGTCATTCACCAATTTTGTGTGGAATTTTGCAATGAGAATAAAACTTGAGGCCCTTCATGACTTAGAACCCTCACATTTAGGTTTAATGTCATGCAAGTTTGTAGATTTTAGCATTTCATCTAGAGATGGAAATTCATGCTTCCATAGACATGTTCTGCTGCAATTTTTTCCGAATCTGCTTCTTTGTAGAACATTCTTCATTTGAGCTCTTTAAGAGATAAATCATTGTATGGTGTCTAATAAACGTACTTAGGGAAATTTAAGTTTTGAAATGGTGTATTTCATGTCTCATTTGAACCTCATTTGCTATGTGAAACCCGCTTGTGAAGTTGTGCATCAATTCTAGAATTTAATGAGTTGTCATGAATAGGGTGAGTTAGGTATTTATTGATTTATATGATTTTTTGTACAGTGACTTAGGGGTAAATGTCTTTACCAAATTTATTCATCATATTTAGCCCTATGTCATGCTTAAACATTATAAATTTCATGCATCATATAAGTAGCCTGACTAGCTTTCCTTCATGCATCATCATCTGCCATACTTCTTGTTGAGTTACACAATTTTACTATTGTTTGAGCATGTAAATAACCTTAATCAGATTTGGTGTCTCTTAAAAAATATTAAAACATATCTTAGACATTCCAATGATACAAATTTTGCATTATTTGCATGTCATTAGACCATTTTTCCATTTTTTGCAAAGTTTACTCTAAAACTTGTCAAATAATGAAAGTCGGTTTACTAGGTTAAATCAATTTTTCCCTAAAGATTTTAGAGTTAGATCCTCAACAAAAATTATTCACAACTTGTATCTTCATGACATACTTAAATTTCAGAATTTTTAGATATAGTATACTAGGTTAAATCAACATCAATTTGCCCTAATGGCTTGCTGTCCTATTTTGTTTCTGATGAGTTGTTCCACGTTTGTGAATTTTAATCACTTCATACATGACTTGTCTTGGGATGCTTCCTTCACGGAAGTTATTCCTTATCATGTGCTTGAAGTATCATAAATTTTTTAGGACTAATTATTCATGGCGTTCTCATTACTCGTATCCTCAAGCGCTTGAAGAATGACTTCTCTGATGCTACCTTATTGAGCATGTCAAACGTTGAAATCAGGCATAAGACACTGGACAAGATGATGTTGAGAATGACTCCTAATAGATGGGTCAACCAAAAAGGAGAGAACATCCCCATTGGACATGGAGATGATGAGAGAGCTATTGCAAAGATCAAAGAAAGACTTATTGAACTAACCGAACAAGAGAAGAAGAAGCATGCTAAGGCACCGGCACCACCTTAGGCCCCTCGTCCACCAAGACCAGAAAGATCACCCTCTCCTACTGTGGACATATCTACCTTTCCTACTGCCAGCCTTGCCTAGCTTCAAGTTGATGCTCAAGAAATGAAAACCACTCTCTCCTCTCTAACCCGATATATGGTGAAGATTGAGCACACCCGCCAAGCTTGGACTATTACAACCCAGTTTGTCCTGAACCTGAGCCAACAGAACTAGAAATCCCCACCTCCTCCCAGCAACACAAATGCCCTTGCACTTAAACATTTACAAATTTTTATGTGATCATGTTTTTCTTTTGCTACTTAGGCTGTATCCATATCTATTGATCACATATACTAGCCTCCCTTTCGTTATCAATGAAATTGAATTTGCTTCATATCTCTTTAATTAATAACAAAAAGAGGGAGAGTTTACTTGATGTGAATGTTTGCTCATAATATTTACTCACTCATGATATTTTCTTATAGTATATCTACCCATATTAACTTCACATGATTATATGTTGATTTGATGTAAAATATGCTTATTCCTTGATGAATTTTACTAACTACAAATTTGCTAAGTTATCAAAAGCAGTTCATCAAATTAGGGGAATCATTCAAATGTATCATCAAAGCAAAGGGAGCATTCAAAAACAACCTATGCACCCCGTACGTTGAACCCCATATATTTGATGATACACTCTGACTTGAAGATCTCTTTGCTAACATCTTCCATTCTATAAGATTGTCTAGTTCATATCTCCAAATTCATTGCAAATATCTTGAGGAGATCCTATTTGTAAATCTTTCTGCAAATTTATTGAAATGACACTTATTATTTATTCACATCTGTGGGATAGTTTCATCATCATAAAAAATGAGGAGATTGTTGGAGAAAAATCTCCAAGTGTTTTTGATGGTGTCCAAACTATCCTTATTATAATATTTACTATGACGTATACATATGTTTGGAGTAAGGGACCATGCAATATCCATAGTGTAATCTATTAGAAAGAACCTTGCAAAACATCCTGATGCAGTTTTTTTGTAAACAGTTTAGTAGACCTAAAAGATCAGTTGTTGGTGATGTTTATGTTGAAGCTGTAAAGATTGGGTTGATGGTGTTGTAACAATCACATACATTTGATGATGTTCGTTTGGTCAGCAAATTAATCATTGTGGCCTTCAATTTGTACATCAGCAAAATCTAGATGAAACATGTAACCGAGTAGCTAGATCGTCTGACACATCTATCAGAGACTGCGATGAGAAGACAACAACAGTTGTTATTTCTAGGTAGCCTGTAAATGTTTGAGGAAAATAGTTGTATGGGCAATTCCATCTGCGAACAGTAACTCAACAGTAACTCTAACGGCTATCTACTTCTTCAATCCACCTTCAATGTATTGAAGATGGTTATAAAGAGAAGACCTCAAAAGCCATATGTTAGAGCGCAACTTCAAAAGATCAAGAAGCTTACTTCCTACTATTTCTCTTAGCTACACGCTCTTCGTCGTACTGTTTCTTTAGTAATTATGCTAGGGATTAAGTGTACAAGAGTAAGAGCAACAACTGAGTCTTGATAGTGGCATCTATCTTATAAAAGATCAATACTAGCCATTTGTAAATTTCTAAGCAAATTACTAGTAAAATCCAGCCCGTCTTGTGGCTATTAGTCTAAAAAGTGGATGTAGGCTTGTGGATAAAGCCATACCACTATAATTCTCTATGTGCTATTGTTTTAATCTATCTACTGTTGTTTGCATATAGCTTCTTCAAAGTTTTTCAAAACATCACGTTAACCTGATTTTACTTAGCAATTAGCTAATTTTCGCAAAAGATTGTCAAAATTTTGAAAAAAAAAAACTATTCACCCCCTCTAAGTCATATTGGTAGCCACCAACACTTCCACCATGGCTTGTTGCCAATGGAAATTTTTGATAGCTTCACTATATGAGGATGCTTTCTATTCTTCAAATATTCTACTAATGCAACACATATGTTTTGACGACAAATAAAGAAAGCTAACATATGAGGAGATAGGATAATGTGTACCCAATGAGCTTGAGGCAAAGCAAATATAGTTCTCCATGTAGGTGGCCATGTTGTATGTCCCGAACGTCGAGGAGGCATTGGATTGGACTGATTTTTATCAGATGGAGCATTAGCTAGAGAAATTGGAGAAACGACCACATGAATTTCCAATTGATTAGCTGTAGAGTTCTCTGATGTAGGCATTTCTCTATTCATTTCTAGTGATGAAATGAGATTCTCTTCAGATGCGAGAGGTGCCATTTGAGGAACAATGACCGATTGTGAAGGGGACATTTCTTCCTCACTCAAGAATGGACGATGATTGGTAGTCTCTTTTTCCTACTCCTCTGAAGATGCTCCTTTTTGAAAAGGGAAAATATCCTCATGAAAAAATAACATCTCTATTGACAAGAAAACCACTCAATCAATGGATCAAGAACCAAATATCCTTTTTGAAGAGATGGGTATCCTATAAACATGCACTTGAGGGCATGGGGACCCAATTTGTCCCAAGGGCCCACAGTAGATGCATAACATAAACATCCAAAGACATGAAGATGACAAATATCAGATCTTTTGCCAAACAGTAGCTCAAAAGGGGTTTATCCATCCAAGATCTAAGTTGGCATCCAATTGATCAAGTTGGCTGTTGCGACCACACTCTCCCCAAAATGTTTCTAGGATTGATGCTAGGTATTTGAGGGCACGAGCAACTTCTAAGAGATGACGTTGCTTCCTTTCAACAATCTCATTTTGTTGAGGAGTATAGACACATGAACTTTCATGAAGAATGTCACGACCCGCTTATCTCGGGCGTCGAGCTGCGGGTTATTTTGCGACATCCCAGGTTTTGTCGCCGTCCCGAATTGGTTTGTCTCATGATAATGCGCAAGCGGAATGCATAACATCATAATTTTTCCCCGACACACAAACAATATGGGAACGTGAGATACACACCATAACTTCTACTATATTATACACGTGGTGAAGCATACACGGCTATTCTTGGCCTCATATTTTACATCAAAACTTGGGCCATTTTACAATACCAAAAGCTAGGGTATCCCTATCTCCGCTATGGAGGTACTCGCCCAAAATTTGGGAACCCTATCGCCGCTACTTAGCCGGTACACATATAGGCCTAATCCGAGTCTTCGGATGGGTCGTCCTCCTCGTCATGGCCGGAAATGTCGAGTTCGTGGAGCGGTCCAACCCAAGCTCCATCATACCACCTATACCATCCCTCAAAGAACATAGGGACTAACTCACTATGTCCCTTTTCGACCTAAACCGTTGACGTGATTTTCCGATACGTGATGTCCGTTTCTACATCTATTATGTCCGTATATGATGCATCAATTTTCACAGGACACCCAAAGTAACTAGCCATTCTTGCTAAGTACCTGTAAGAAAATAGGGGTGAGTACTTGGAATACTCAGTAAGCATAGTCCTTACCTTCGACCAGCACATCACAAAATCATCAACTCCAGTCAAGCATCTCATGCAAACCATATCGAAGGAAAATCAATTGTAAAGATGCAAACATGCTTCTTGCACATGAAATGGCAACTCTTGCTATGATTCATGAACATGATGCATGCCATGAGCTTATGCCTTTCTAGCTTTTCTTTCTTACTCATGCATGTCATATTTATTCATCTTTTCTCTTGTGCTCGGGACTCGAACCCAAGTCTTCCCGGTGCCGTCTTGGGACTCAAACCCAAATTCATTTCGGACTTTCTAACCGGGCTCCTGGCTAGTTGGCGGCCTCTGGGACTCGAACCCAAGTCTCTTGCCAGCCTCTTTGCTCGGGACTCGAACCCAAGTCTCTAGCCAGATTTTCTTAAATTTTCTTATCTTTACTCAAGTACCTATCCTTTTTCAAGGGTGGACTCGAGCCTCATGCACGTGCCATGAATCATGCTTCTCATGCTTAAACATAATGCACGTGCCATGAAATTATGCTTTTCATGCTTGAACATAATGCACGTGTCATAAAATCATGAATTCTTTGACAATAATGCACGTGCTATGAAATATGCGTCTCGTACTCAAATATAGTGCACGTGTCATAAAATCATGAATTCTTTTGGCAATAATAACACGAACGAGCCTAAGTCCAAGGTTTCATTCGAGTAGCAAGTATGGAGGAACCCGGCACCAATCCAAGACGCGAACTCGGTACGCCTCAATACCGAATCACATCTTATGGCTATGGGCAAACCTCGACTTGTACCGAACAAAAGCAATGAACCATGACTTCGTTCCAATCATACAAGAATCCAAATACATGAACAAAGCATAGAGTACATCCATATCAATCGACCTACCCTCGACTTGTTTGAGAGAGTTTCCTAGGGTCGACAACATCGTGAACGATACTAGAAAAAGGAAGAAACTATACTTACCTTGAAGACCCTCGAACTAATAACACCACTAGGTAGTGGCGGCTTGGCTTGGGAACCAAAGAAGAGAGAGCGAGAGGCGTGGGATGAGGGGCAGCCAAGAGAGTGGAGGAGGAGGAAAATGGATGGCAAGGATGAGAAGTGAAGAGCTCTCCTCCTATTTATACTACCCGGTGTCATAATTACCGGTCCAAATGGTCCATTCCGAAGCTTCCAAGTGGCCCACCTAAGAATCTTAAGTGGCAAGCCTACCCCACCAATAATTGAGCCTAAAGTGCTTAGGTGGCCTAGAAAGGAATTATTTGGCGATCTAGGCTCCTAGGTGTAATTATTGGCGGCCCGCTTTGCACTTTCCCATTGGTCCACATGTAATCCGCCCTCATCATTTCCCCCTAGATATTTTTGACCACAATCATGAGGTTTGAAAAGCAAGAGATAAGGCTTTTCCAATGACATTAATGAGGGCTCTAGAGATTTCTAGGGATAATGCTTATCCAATGCATTTAATGAGGGTTCTAGAGATTTCTTCTTCTTTTGTCATTTTCTTAATCAAGAAGGCGGTCAAGAGAATTCCACCATCCGAGTCGGTTTCGGGACCGGAAAAGGGATCATATGACATGTCTCGAAAAACCAATTTACACGTGCCCGGGGTCCGGGCCACATACCCCAAATTTGCCCAAACCGCTTCCTTGGGCGGTGGGTCGGCCATGAGGTTTCCCTCATAATTCGGATTGGTTCAAGGTCAATTCCAAGGCTACCCATTGCCTAGCACTAAGCCAAGGCACTTATGGACCTTAGGAATTACTATGGAATAGCCGGGTCTATCCCGAGGCACATTCCGATCGGCGCTCGATCCATCCGTATGGTTCATGGTCGGTGCATTACCGATCCATAGTCGGACTTCATCAATTCAAGATTCCTTTCCGGTCACTAAGAATTAAATAGGGAATGATGCATTTTTGGTCGGAAGACGATCACTTTTGATCACGTTGGATCGTCCGTGTATCGGTGCATAGCCGGGCGGAATCACCCGCGGCCAGGCGCTATGACCAGTCGGATCGACCATGATCGTCCGCCGATCCAAAATCATCCCATGACCAATTCTCGTGACCGAAAAGTTATCTTATGAGTTGGTAGTCCGTTCCCATCGATGTGGTCGGTATACTTTTCACGACCGACACTTGACCAGTTCATGACTAGTCGGTCGATCGGATCATGACCGATCCTTGATCCTTGCCAATCGAACCAATTGATCCATGGCCAACGGCCCATGGTCGACTCATTCAGGACCTTATGGCCAATTCTTACGGGGTCGGTTTTCGAGGATGTTACAAAGAATGTCATTGGAATTGAAGAAAGAGTAACATTCATGATTGAAAAGCTCATGGGTATTGTCAATATGAACCCATCAAATGGACTTTTGAAACTAATTTTTTATCAGGGCAATGAAAAACTTAAGATGGGAAAGAACTTAGGCTTTGGCTTGCATGAGAAAGATCCAATTTGCATCTGTGTAATCATTCACAAAAATGAGAAAAAATCAAGACCCATCACGATATGGAGAGTGATACAGTTCCCAAATGCCCATGTGTAACAAAACAAAAGCCTTAGTAGCATGCGATGTACTTTGAAGAAAAGGAAGGCGTGATTGTTTAGCCAATAAACGAATAGAGCACTTAGGATGGGGAAAACAAGCACTGTGACCCAAATGTCGATGAGACAAAATATTATTATTGATGTTGGCATCACACATGATGCCCTTATTCAAGGGAAAGTAAGAAAAATCAACATTTTTAGGTAATGTGGCCCAAAAATAAAGTCCATCACTATTTTTACCCTTGCCCATCAGTTTCCTAGTCAAAAGGGCCTAAAAGAAGCAAACATTGGAATAAAAAAGATTTGAAGAAGTTGTCTTCACAAAGTTTGGAGATAGAAATGAGATTGAATTGAAAATTGGGAATAAAGAGGATATCTTTTAATGTGATGGATGGATTGAGGCAAACATTTCTAACTTTAGAGACTAAGGTGTCACTTCCATTGGGAAATGAACTGAACCATTATAGGGAGATTTATGAATATGAGAAAGGAGTTGTTCATTGCAAACAATGTGGTCACTAGTAGCCGAATCAATAATCCTTGCCTTAGCTAAAATAAGGTTTGCGAGGCAATAAGATGTACCTGCATAGCTGCCCATTTTGTCATGAGTTCCTAACTGGCTAACAATCTTCAATCTATTCATTGGAGGTGGATTGGAGAAGTAAAGAGCCATTAGAGTTACCATTAATTTATTGTCCAGAGATGGAACTAGCCATACAATCCTTTTTTCCGAACATTTGTAAACTACCTAAAAGTAGCAATTACTACTATCCCTTTGTTGTAATCTCTAATAGACCTATCAGACGATCTAGTTTCTCGATTACTGGTTTTATCTAGAATCTGCTACTATGTGAATCCTTAGCCACAACGGCTAGTTTGCTAACCCAATCAACATCATCAAATGCAAGTAGTTATCACAACACCAACAACCTGATCTTTATAGCTCTGACATAAACATATTCTTTAGGTCCACCGGTACTGTTTATGGAAAAACCGTATCATGACTTATTGAATACTTCTTTCCATTAGATCATACCATGAATATAATGTAGTTCTTTGCTACAAACATCTGCACGTTACATAATAAATATTATACTAAGTATAATTTGAACATCATTAAAATCTCTTGAAGATGTTTTTCCAACAAATAATAGGAGCCACCTTAGTAGAAACTTGATCTTAGGTTTCCTCAAGGTCTACTGTTATGGTATAACCTCCCCTTTTTTATGATTACAAAACCATCCATGCAGATTGTGAGAGTTCATAAACAAGTTATTTGACTAGAAGTTGCGATTAAATTTGAAATTTGCTTAACATACTCTGAGATTGTGAGAGTTGTTAGGAAAACATTCAAATGGAATTTTGACAATTCCAAAATTATTGTAGGTGCTAATGTCTTCATGATAAGTGCATATGGTCATGGTAACCTTAAGAAAGATTGTGATGATATCAACGCCTCCAGTAGTTCAACAAAGACTAGTGAAGATCTCAACAAGAGGAGAAAAAGTCTAATATGACAAAAATTTCATGAAGATTTGGAAGTATCATGGTCAATCCGTTATCAACTTAAAGTGTTTAGAAATAGAAATTCGTGGAAAGATGACTAGATGATTGATTGCAAGCCATTTCTCACAATTCAACTGTGGACGGCCTCAACAAACTAATAATTATGAGCACATGATGATATCGAATGATAAAGGGTTTTGCATCATGTTAATATTGAGTATTGGGAAATGCTGGTGAATATGTCTTTTAAAGATGACCATTTATCAAAAGGTTTACAGCCATTGACAAGATGAGAAAACCACAATAGAAGAACTAGGAACATGTCAAGAAACAATTGGCAGCTTTTTAGAGGAATAGTGGATGTGATAGCATTGGTAGACTCCATTTTGGGGAAATTCTAACTTAGGCAACTGCTTTAATCAACCCTCAATGGCTTCTTGCTTCCCAAAAGAGTCGCCAAGAATCAATTATAGATGCCAATATAAAAATGATCAAAGAAACTTAAAAGGGTTGGATGAAAAATAGAGAAATGATAGCACTGTTCATCATTCTCTCCCTGATAATATTGTGCATCTACCTGTCGAAATTTCTTGTGTTTAGTGTTCTCGTTGCTTTGTAAGCTAGTTATAAGCAAGTGCACAAGGGTAATAGTAGTATTTATGTACTGATAATATGATTTATCATGTGATAAGAACAATATATGTTGATTGTAATTTGGATCGAAGATTACTAGTGAAATCTAGCCAATGTTGAGGCTATTACCTTGAAAAGATGACGTGGGATTGAGGATAAACCTAAACCTTTATAAATCTTTGAGCAATATTCTCTATTTTCTCCTTGTTATCATCATATGTTCATTATTGGTTGTGTCTACTTGTGAGCAAAACTCGCATCTGTCATAGTATTCTGTAACATCTTGAAAATCGACCCTATTTTGGGATTTTATGAAATTGTGATGTTGATCGAATGCATGGTCAATACGAATATTCTGAACTAATCGTTCATAGAATAACGGACTAAAAGGAGGCGCCAATAGGAAACAATACACATATGACCCACAATTTTGATCAAGAACGAACCATTTGACCATAAGGGCCTAGGTTGGAATGATACCCTTCAGTATTAGACTATTAGGGAAACGGAAATAAATTGATTTGGTAGAAGTACGAAGCCGGGTTGCCGGTGATTCCACATGACTTCGATACGAGTTACGAACGACATTAAACTGATTCCTTTTAATCTTGTATTCGGGATTATCAATTGAGCCATTAGGATCACATGACTATCGAAGGTCGTCTCTGTCTTGAGAAATTGCTTAAACGTGGATCGAAGAACTATCGACCATGGATCAACGTAAGGAAATATCCTAAAGGGGCACCCGATAGTCTAAATGTACTATGTTCGCAATTGATTCGATTTAGCCTTGATTTTTAATCTGATTTCGGGTACCGACTTCTCAGTGATGCCATGACTAGATATTTGGACGTCACCTTATTTATTCTCGAGTTTTCCGAGGGGTTTTAAAGTGTCGGAAAAGGAAAATTTGGACTAGGAATTCGGGCCCACGAGAGGGCCGGCCCAAGATCGACGGCCCAAGTTGGCCCATTTCCCTTATTCTCCTCAACCCATGGACTTTCTCTTCTAGAACTTTTATTGTGTGGTCCCAATTGCTTGTTTTTGCTTGGTTGTCATTAGTTTCGAAGCAAGTGGGCTTGCAACTTGCCTTGGCTTCTTGGGCAAGCTTTGATTAGCCACTCTCTCTCCTCAATCCTCCCTTACTGCCACCCCCACTCCTCAGCCCACTCTCTCTCTTTTCTATTCCCTTTTTCCCTCACTTTCCCCCTCCCTCTTTCCTGTTCACCGCCGGCCGCCGCCTTGTTGCTATTCGTCGAAGCTGCTGCTATCGTCCAACGTGTAGCCATCGCCATCTGGAGTCCAACCATCCACCACCGGCCATCGCCTATCACCGCTGGCCGCTTGTTCCAACGCCGGCAGTCACAACTGCCTTGTTTTGTAGAAAAGTAGCCGTGACGTTGTTTCGCTTGAAATGGTGGCCATTCATTGTCCATCGCCATCCTCGAGCTAACGCTGCATAGCCCTCGCCCTCGCTGTCACTTGGCGTCGCTGGAATCTTTGAACTCGTGAGTCGATTTCCTAATCCCTTAGTTAGGGGTTAATCTTGCTTAGGAGTAATGTAATTAGTTTAATCTTGGTTTATGCTTTTGATGTGGGTGACTAGCATTTTATTAATTGGATAATCTTGTTTAGTGTTAACCATGGTTAGATTAAATTACCTTGGTTAGATTAAAGTAACTGCGGTTAAATTAATTAACCGTGGTTGTAATAAAGTAGTTGTGGTTGGATAAAGTAACCTCAGTTGGGTTAGTTAACTATAGTTTGGTTAATAGTAACTATGGTTAATATTAAATATATATTAATTATCATTTTCGGAATAAATAATAATAGTTTATTATTTTCGGAATAAATAATAATAATATATTATTTTCGAATTATTATTTATTTTTGGATATTAATTATTTTTGGGGAAAATAATTAATTATGAATATTTATTGGAAATTGATTTAATCGAGTAATTTTGTGGGAAAAATTATTGGGGCCTATTTTCTAATGTCAATTGTAATTAATTACCTTGTTATTAAGGGACATGGGTTTATTAAAGAAAGGTTTTTAGAAATGAAATTAATTGGGTGGAATAATTGATCTTTGTACAGTGCAAAATGATAAGTATTTCATGGGAATTATGGGGTTTACTTGAGTAATGAATTGTTGGATTATATACCCTTTTATATAAGTTTTCGAGGATAAGCTTGGTTTATCCTTGTGCGATGACGATTGGATATCTGGTAAGATTAATTGATTATTATCAGTCGTAGAAGCACGTGGTCGATAATTGTTGATTGTTGAGATGAGTGGTTGGGTGTTATCAGTAACCACGTTACATGAGTACCATGGTTTCCATTGATTGGAATTGATTGTTGCATTGTAATCTAAACTGTTGCTAAATGATTATATCTGGAATAGTTGGATTGTTACTATTTTGCATGGCTGTCGGTTATTGTTGCATTACATTATACATATGACAACTGCAAGGGTATGTCGTGTGAGCACAAACCATGTTTGTATTGACGATAGAGAAAAAAAAGAACGAATTGATTGATGCTTGTGCTGCATGATCACATTAAAAGGAAAGCTCGACACTACCGGATGACCGCCAATCCCTTGAGGTTATGTTGTGGTTGTTTGGACGCCTGATAGTGGTCAGTTGTGGAGTCGCGGTAGAGGCTGGACCTATGCTCCTTTGGGAATCGCGTATGGGGGGAGGCCCATGACATGGCCTTGCCCATAGAGGGGACGATGCCTGGTTTTGGACCAGTAGATCGCCAATCATAAGGTTGTGTCGTGGCCTAGGGAGTCGTAATAATTAGAGTACTTATGGGTATTAAGGCATGAGAAAGCTATGAGAAATACTATGATTATATGCTTGCATTTTGACTTTGTCATGATTTAAATGGTATTCTTTTGCAGGGTGCGTGTGCCAAGACAAGGTAAGAACACTTATGGTTGTGCCTAGTGATTGAACTACTTTTTGATAATGCTTTTTTGAGACGCTATTAGATAGGGCAAGAACAGGATTGCGTGGCAGTTGATCGATTGTCGTTATTAGGATGTATACTTAGGCTACCCTTGAGGTGAGCAGAGTTCCTAACTGAAGCTTAAGATTTTGACTTATTGAGTTTATCTCACCTCGTTGTGGTTAACCTTTTCAGGACCTTAGTATGATGTCGTATCCGGTGAGGTTCGGTGTCCCGATTGATATGAGCACCATCGTCACCATATGACTCGTCTCGAGCTGCGATTTCGTTTAAGAGCACTATATGATGACAGTATGGGTGGACAAAGGAGCGAGGGACCATTATGTGTCACACATCTTCAAGGCGTGGTACGTCAGGTTAGGGGACATGTCGTATGGTTCTCTAAGGGGTTTTTATGGGCCTGTACCACCTATGGGGCTGACCAACGAGATTTGGGATCAATAGACCTCAATCCTCCTGATGACAAGATCTCCGACCCTATGACTGGAGAGACTAATCCTTTTGAGGACAGTAATTAGGCATCCGTAGCCTAGTCTCTTTTTTATGAATCCTCTTCTACTTTTGCAGTGATAGGTTAGCCAGGCTGATCCCTTTTTGTGTAGGCATTAGTATGTCACCTGTAGTGAGGTGTGTATATATATATGCTGATGTTCCAAGCTAACCTTGCAGATAAATAAAATTGTGCTCTTGTCTTTCTTCTATTGTATTTCTTCTACTATCCATGTTGGTTGTTGGTTGGGTGTTTGTTTTGCTTCCGCATGTGCGTAATAATAAGATAAAACAAATTGGTCGGCGACAGTACCTATGACGTTGTATGTTTTACACCTCGAGTGAATTGGGATTGTCACGAACTTGAGGGTCAAGGCGTGACAACCCCATCGATTTTGGTATCAGAGCCTGGTTAACTCATGGAGTGATAAGGTGCGATGGGTCTTGGGGACACTTAGTAGGAATGACGTATCTTTTGTTTGCTTGTGATTGTTAGTAGAATTGTGTTTGTTATAGATTTGTCTAAGCTTCTTATTCCGTGTTAGGAATTGGAAAGCAAGTTAGGAGAGTCCTGTGATATGATTAATTCGGATCAGAGTACCCCCAAGTTAAGAACACCAGGGCAGAGAGCTCTAAGAAGGAGGATGGCACAAGTCCCAATTGGTGCGAGGGAAGGGGCATTGGAAGATCCAAGGATGGATAGGATCATGCACACCCTCGAGGCCCTAATCAGACAGTATGCTCAGACTTAAGCCGATGTCACTGCTACTGTAGTTGCTCCTATGGCTAGGCTCGAGATTGGTAATAGGCCTATACATCAGTTAATGGAATAGTTCATGAAGTTGAAGCCACCTAAGTTTACTGGGGTTGGTAATCCGGAGGCAGCGACCTATTGGATAAGGGAGCTGGAGATGACATCCACCTTGCTGTAGTGTACAGAGGAGGAAAAGGTAATATTGGTTGTTTACCAACTGTAGGGTAATATCGGTACTTAGTGGGAAGCTACCCAAGCGAAGGTATTTCCTGATGGTACGGTCCAAGTGTGGGGTACCTTCATGGAAGCCTTTCTAGGTAAGTACTTCTTGGATTATGTGAGAGAGTAGAAGATGGCAAAGTTTCAGACGTTATGCTAGAACCTGATGATTGTGGATTAGCACGAGGCTAAATTCGCAAAACTATCAAAATACACACCGAGGATGGTCGAGAACCTGGTGAATAAGGCCAGGAGGTTTAGGGATGCACTGAAGATGGAGATCTAGGACCATTTAGTGTCCCTGAACTTGAAAGACTACAATGAGCTATACAAGAGAGCTCAGATGATTGAGAAACACATAGCAAACAAGGTAGCCACAATTGGATCGCAGTTCGTGCCAAGCCGGGATAATTGTCTGTTTGGGAAGAAGTCGATGACGGGAGGAAAGTATTTCCTCCCATCCAATAAGAGGAACGGCGTAGAGAAGCCATCACCGAGTTCGTTTGGAGGGTGCCGAGCATGGGGAAAGAGGCATGGGAATGCCCCGTGTCCCCCTCGGATAGGAGCTTGTTTCAGATGTGGTCAAATGGGCCACTGAGTGAGGGATTGTCCACGCAGGACTATGATGCCATTTGCGCCACGACTACCAGCCTGACCATCAATCCGGAACGCCCCATAGAGCAATCTAAATACACCTCCAGTGCAAGGAAGAGTCTACACTATTATGATGAAGGAGGTGGAGGATACGCCTATCGTGATTATAGGTACGATATCTCTACATGACCATGCTACTTATGCGTTGTTTGATCCGGGAGCCTCGCACTCTTTTATTGCTGAACGGTCGTAGAATTAGTGGGATTAAGACCGAAACCGTTGGAAACGGCTTTCGTTATTTCTACTTCATTAAAAGATTCAATCTTGTCTACAGTAGGTTGTTCTAGTTGCAAGTTAATTATAGACGGTCAAGAAGGAAAAATAGATTTGATTGTTTTAGTGATATATGACTTTGATGTCATCATTGGGATGGATTGGTTGACCAAGTAAAGAGCCACGATGGATTGTCGGGAGAAAAGAATTTGATTTAACCTAATTGGAGTTAGTAGCTTCCAGTTTGTCGAGAGTCAATGAGGGTCTTTGATCCCCTTTATTTCTTCGTTGGAAGTAACCAAGTTGCTAGGGTCAGGATGCCGAGGTTATTTAGCATCAGTGAGTGATACATTGACGGAATGATCAAACATGGAAGACATTGCGGTAGTATGAGACTATCCTAATGTCTTTCCAAAGGAATTACCAAGATTACCCCCAACCAGAAAGATAGAGTTTGTGATTGTGTTGGCCCCTAGGATAGAACCAATCTCTAATGCGCCTTATAGGATGGCGTTGTCAGAGTTGAAGGAATTGAAAGTACAAATGTAGGATTTGTTGGACAAGGGTTTTATTCGCCCAAGCGTATCGCCTTGCGGAGCGCCAGTCCTGTTTGTCAAGAAAAAGGATGGGTCGTTGCGATTATGCATTGATTATCGGCAATTTAATTAGGTGACAATTAAGAATAAATACCCGTTGCCAATGATTGAGGATTTGTTTGACCAACTTCAAGGAGCGTCAATATTCTCCAAGATAGACCTAAGGATGGGCTATCATCAATTGAGGATACAAAAGGAGGATACAATGAAGACAGCTTTTCGTACACGCGATGGTCATTATGAGGTTACGGTATTGTTGTTTGGCTTGACGAATGCCCCCACTGCCTTCATGAATTTGATGAATTGAGTTTTTACGGAATATTTGGATTGGTTTGTGATTGTGTTTATCGACAACATTTTGGTATATTCGAAGGATCCGGACGAGCACGAACATCACCTGAGGACCGTGCTACAAACTCTACGGGATCACAAGTTGTACGCTAAGTTTAGCAAGTGTGAATTTTGGTTGGCTTGAGTAGCTTTCCTTGGTCACGTGATCTCAAGTGAAGGGATTTAAGTGGACCCGACCAAGATCAAAGCAATCGTAGATTGGCCGAGACTGACTTCGGTAACCGAGGTTTGTAGTTTTCTAGGATTGGCTAGTTATTATAGATGATTTGTGGAAAGGTTCTCTACAATAACTATGTCGTTGACGCAAATGCTAAAGAAGGACAAGAAGTATGAGTAGACGGACAAGTGCGAGCGTAGTTTCCAAGAGCTTAAGTATAAGCTGACTACCGCACTAGTTTTGACTATTTTGTCTAGCTTAAGAGGATATGAGATTACAGCGACACGTCATACAAATGACTCGGTTGTGTTATGATGCAGCATGGCTGGATGATAGCATACGCATCCAAACAATTGAGACCTCACGAGCTGAACTACCCGACACATGATCTAGAGTTGGCAACCATAATATTCGCATTGAAAATATGGAGACATCATCTCTATGGAGAAAGATTCCATATTTTACGGACCATCAAAGTTTGAGATACTTGTTCTCCGAAAAGGAACTGAACATGAGGCAGCGCAAATGGATGGAGCTTCTCAAAGATTGTGACTACAATATTCTATACCATCCCGGTAAAGCTAACAAAGTAGCGGATGCATTAAGTCGCAAGTCATCGGTTGCTTGTATGATGGTTCAAGAATGGATCCTGTTGGAAGGAATTCCCAATTTAGAATTAAAGCTTGAGGTGAGCCATCTTTCCAGTTTAATGGCTACCCTTAAAATCGAACCTAAAATGCAAGCCAAGATTAAAGCAACGCAATCTTTAGACGCTGCGATCCAAAAGATTTTGCAAATGGACACAACCAAGAAATTCCGTGGACGATTGTGTCTGAGGAAGTTGAATTTTCAGGTGTCTGAGAATGGGACCTTGAAATTCCGTGGACGATTGTGTGTGCCAAAGTGCAGCATTGCAAGCCGGGTGGGTTACTGCAACCCCTCGAGATCCCCGAATGGAAATGGGAGCACATCACGATGGATTTTGTAGTGGGACTACCGAGAAGTCAACGCAGCAATGATTCGATTTGGGTTATAGTAGACTGATTGATGAAGTGAGCACACTTTATCGTCGTACGCAAGGACTTCGCCTTGGAAAGGTATGCAGAATTGTATGTGCGACAAATTATTCGCTTGCATAGGATACCGGTGATGATCACTTTGGATCGAGACCCCAGGTTCATAGTTGCGTTTTGGAAGAGCTTATAGATGACAATGGGAACAAAGTTACAGTTTAGTACGGCCTATCATCCGCAGACAAATGGTCAGTCAGAGAGAACAATTCAGATCTTGGAAGATATGCCACGAGCCTGCATGTTGCATTTTAAGGGAAGTTGGGAGGAACAACTTCACTTGGTTGAGTTTGCATACAATAACAACTATCAGTAAAGTATTAAAATGGCACCATTTGAAGCTTTGTACAGCAGACCTTGCAGGACTCCAGTTTGCTGGGACGAAGTTAGCGAGTGGAAAATTTCAAGCCCAAAGTTAGTGCAACAGTCTCTAGATGCCGTCAAGATGATTTAGGAAAGATTAAAGATGGCTCAAAGTAGATAGAAGAGCTATGATGTAGGCGATTGGAATTTCAAGTGGGTGACCATGTGTTCCTTAAGGTGTCATCGATGCGAGGAACGTCGCAGTTTGGTAAGAAAGGGAAACTGAGCCCGAAGTACGTTGGACCGTTCGAAATCCTAGAAAGCATTGGAAATTTGGCCTATTGTCTTGTGCTACCACCTCGACTTGCACAAGTGCATGATGTAATCCACGTGTCAATGCTGAGAAAGAATGAACTAGACCCAACCCACGTGTTGAATTTTGAAGAGATAGATGTGGACGATAGAGTGTTGTACATGAAAAGATTGATTCGGATAGTGGACCGAAAAGAACAAGCGTTGCGGAACAAAATGGTCTCTTTGGTCAAAGTTATCTAGCAACATCATGGCATGGAGGGAGCCACGTGGGAAAGCGAGGAAATCATGAGGCATCAGCACCCCTATCTTTTTGAGGAGTTGCATAGTAATTCAAATTTCGAGGACGAAATTTCTGTAAGAGGGAAAGAGTTGTAACATCTTGAAAATTGACCCTATTTTAGGATTTTATGAAATGGCGATGTTGATCGAATGCCTGGTCAGTACAAATATTCCGAACTAATCGTTCATAGAATAACGGACTATAAGGAGGCGCCAATAGGAAATGATACACATATGACCCGCAATTTCAATCAGGAACGAACCATTTGACCATAAGGGCATGGGTGGGAACGATAGCCTCCAGTGTTAGATTATTAGGGAAATGGAAATAAATCAATTCGGCAAAAGTATGAAGCTGCGTTGCGGGTGATTCCACACGACTTCGGTACGAGCTACGAAGGACGTTAAACCGATTTATTTTTATCTTGTATTCGGGATTATCAATTGAACCCCTGGGATCACTTGACAATCGAAGGTCATTCCTGGCTCGAGAAATTGCTTAAATGTGGATCAAAGAATTGTCGACCGCGGGTCAAACGTGAGGAAAAATCCTAAAGGGGTGCCCGATAGTCTAAATGTACTACGGTCACAATTGATTTGATTTAGCTTGGATTTTTAATCAGATTTTGGGTACCAACTTCTCAGTGATGTCATGACTAGATATTTGGACGTCGCCTAATTTATTCTTGAGTTTTCCAAGGGATTTTAAAGTGTCGGAAAAGGAAAATTTGGACTAGGAATTTGGGCTCACGAGAGGGCCGGCCCAAGATCGGCAACCCAATGGGCCTTACACCCATCTAGACCAGCCTAATGTGGGCCCAAAATGACCCATTTCCCTTCCTCTCCTCAGCTCATAGGCCCTCTCTTCTAGAACTTTTATTGTGTGGTCCAAATTGCTTGGTTCTGCTTGGTTGTCATTAGTTTTGAAGCAAGTGGGCTTGTAACTTGCCTTGGCTTCATGGGCAAGCTTTGATCAGCCACTCTCTCTCCTCAATCCTCCCTTGCTGCCACCCCCACTCCTCAGCCCACTCTCTCTTTTCTCTCCCCCTTTTCCTTCACTTTTCCCCACCTCCTTTGCTATTCACCGTAGGCCATCGTCTTGCTGCTGTTCGTCGGAGCTATTGCCACCGTCTGGAATCCATCCGTCCACCATTGGCCGCCGCCTATCACTGCTGACCGCCCGTTCCAGCATCGGCAACCGCTGCTACCCTTTTCTGCGGAAAAGCAGCCTCGGCACTATTTCGCCGGAAACGGTCACCGTTCGTCGTCCATCGCCATCCCTGAGCTAACTCCACATAGCCCTCGCCCTTGCCCTTGTCGTCACTCCGGTGTCACCGGACTCTTGAGTCAATTCCTAATCTCATAGCTAGGGGTTAATCTTACTTATGAATAGTTTAATCTTGGTTTATATTTTTGGTGTGAGTGATTAGCATTTTATTAATTGGATAATCTTGTTTAGTGTTAACCATGGTTAGATTAAATTACCTTGGATAGATTAAAGTTACCGTAGTTAGATTTAAGTAACTGTAGTTGATTAAAGTAACTGCGGTTAGATTAATTAACCGTAATTGTAATAAAGTAATTGTAGTTGGATAAAGTAATTTCAGTTGGGTTAGTTAACTGTAGTTTGGTTAATAGTAACTACGGTTAGTATTAAATATATATTAATTATTATTTTCGAAATAAATATTAATTATTTATTATTTTCGGAATTAATTATTTATTTATTTATTTAGTTTTCAAGCTTCGAATTATTATTTATTTTTGGATATTAATTATTTTTGGGGAAAATAATTAATTATGATTATTTATTGGAAATTGATTTAATTGAGTAATTTTATGGGAAAAATTACTATGGCCTATTTTCTAATGTCAATTGTAATTAATTACCTTGTTATTAAGGGACATGGGTTTATTAAAGAAAGGTTTTTGGAAATGAAATTAATTGGGTGGAATAATTGATCTTTGTACTGTGCAAAATGTTAAGTATTTATGGGAATTATGGGTTTACTTGAGTAATGAATTGTTGGATTATATACTCTTTTATATGAGTTTTCGGTGATAAGCTTGGTTTATCTTTGGGCAGTGACGATTGGATATTTGGTAAGATTAATTGATTATTATTAGTCGTAGAAGCACGTGGTCGATAATTGTTGATTGTTGAGATGAGTGGTTGGGTGTTATCTATAATCACATTATGTGAGTATCATGGTTTCCATTGATTGGAATTGATTGTTGCATCATAATCTAAACTGCTGCTAAATAATTATATTTGGAATAGTTGGATTGTTACTATTTTGCATGGCTGTCGGTTATTGTTGCATTACATTATACATATGACAACTGCAAGGGTATATCGTGTGAGCATGAACCACGTTTGCATTGATGACAGAGAAAAGAAAGAATGAATTGATTGATGTTTGTATTGTATGGTCACATTAAGAGGAGAGTCCGGCACTACTGGATGACCGCCAATCCCTTGGGGTTGTGCCGTGGCCGTTTGGTCGCTTAACAGTGGTCAGTTACGGAGTCGCGGTAGAAGCCAGACTCATGCTTCTTCGGGAATGCTGTCTGGAGGGAGGCCCATGATGTAGCTGTGCCCACGGAGGGGACGATGCTTGGTTTTGGACAAGTAGACCATCAACCATAAGATTGCGTCGTGACCTAGGGGGCCGTAATAATTGGAATACATATGGGTATTGAGGCATGAGAAAGCTATGAGAAGTACTTTGATTATATGCTTGCATTGTGACCTTATCATGATTTAAATGGTATTCTTTTATAGGGTGTGTGTGCCAAGACAAGGTAAGATTGCCTGTGGTTGCGCCTGGTGATTGAACTGCCTTTTGATAATGCTTCTTTGAGATGCTATTTGATAAGGTACGAATAGGATTGCATGGCAGTTGATCGATTGTCATTATTAGGATGTTTGCTTAGACTACCCTCGAGGTAAGTAGAGTTCTTAACTGAGGCTTAGGATTTTGACTTATTAAGTTTATCTCACATTGTTGTTGTTAACCTTTTCAGGACCTTGGTATGACGCCGTACTTGGTAAGGTTCGGTGTCCCAATTGATATGAGCACTACCATCACCACGCGGCTCGTCCTTGGCCATGATTTTGTTTATGAACACCATGTGATGATAGTATGGGTGGACGAAGGAGCGAGGGACCATTATGTGCAACACGTCTTCAAGGCGTGATACATTAGGCTAGGGGACATGTTGTACGGTCCTCTGTGGGGTTTTGACGGGCCTGTACCACCTAAGGGGCCGACCGATAAAATCTAGGATCCAATAGACCTCAATCCCCCTGATGGCAAGATCTCTAACCCTATGACTGGAGAGACTAGTCTTTCTAAGGACAGTGATTAGGCACTTGTAGCCTAGTCTCTTTTTGATGAACCCTCCTCTACTTTTGCAGTGATAGGTTAGCTAGGCCAGTCCCTTTTCTGTGTAGGCCTTGGCATATCGCCTGTAGTGAGGCATGTATATATATATATATATATATATGTTGATGTTCCATGCTAACCTTGTAGATAAATAAAATGGTGCTATTGTCTTACTTCTATTGTATTTATGCTACTATCCATGTTGGTTGTTGGCTTGGTATTTGTTTTGCTTCCGCATGTACGTAACAATAAGATAAAATAAATTAGTCGGCGACAGTACTTGGGACGTCGTTTGTTTTAGACCTCAAGTGAATTGGGGTTGTTGAGAGCTCGAGAGTCGGGGCATGACATATTCTGCCTCTACTTGTGAGCAAAACTCACATCTATCATGGTATTTTGCCTCTAGTCATCGTCAAACTATTATTTGTTGTATTTTGTGAGATTTTTTTTTTGAGGTTTGAGAACAACCTAGTCGCCTCCCTCCTTCTATCTAGGTTATAATTGGTATCAAAGCTATTGAGGCTAACAATATGATCTACAGAGGGATAAATAAGTTGTAGGAATTATGAGAAACTTTTGTGGTTAAACATCAAATATATCACACCATCAAGACTCACGTATTATCATACTGTACAATTCCTCTTATCACAATTACAAAAAGTAGCGCCACATAGAAATTGACATCAGGATAAACAAAGTAAAAAAGAACACTCAAAGAACATGATTCATTTTGTTTATTTCCACCCAATCCAACTAAATCTTTTCGACTCGATATGTAGGCATTCATCCTTAAATGACCTTTTCCTAATTCCTCAAGTAGTCGTTGGTTCTATCATTGTCAGCAATAGATTGTCACTTGAAATCATTCAAACAACTCTTTAGCATCAGTAACATTTTTTTCTAATAGTGGCATTTGAGATTGTTTGGATTGAGTCGAAAATGGTCTGACTCAAATAGACTCATTTAACCTATTTTGATCCAATTTCCATACGGTGCAAATTTAGGCCGCGCATGGTAACCATTCTGTTTCTGTTTTTGGAATAGATTTCTATTCCGGACCTATTACTAGAATAGAATTCCATTTGGTAAAAAAAAAATTTAATTCCTATTTCTAGAACAAATTTCTATTCCAGAAATAGGTTTGAAACATAAATCGAAACAAAAATTTTTTACTTTTCTATTTCCTGAATAGAAATCGAAATTATTTCTCTCTTTCTTACTTCTCACTCGAAGAAATTTTTCTCGTTCGTCGTTCACCACCACCACCACCACCCCGCCCACCGCGGCCCCCGACCGCCGCCCGCCGGCCGGCACCACCGTTGCTTCGACACCCACGAGCGGCGACAGAGCGGTGGCGCGCGGCCGGCGGCGATGGACGGCGGGCGACGATCCGCGGACGGCGGGCGGCAATCGCAGCGGCGGGTGGCCGACGATCGGCGGCCGGCGGCGATCGGCGGGCGGCCGACTCTCGGCGACCGCGTCGATCGGCGGCCGGCGGCGGGGACCGGGCGGGGACCGGCGCCGCCCGGCGGGCTGGGACCGGCGGCGGGCGGCCTGGGCCGGCGGCGGCGGGGCGGCGGCGGCCGGCGGCGGCCGGCGGCCGGCGGCGGGGGCCGGCGACCAACGGCTGGTCGCCGCTCGCCGTCTTACCACTGCCTGCCCGGTCCCCGCTCCTCCCATTATCACCGCCACTTAAAAAGTAAAAATTTTTTGATTATCAAACGAATTTCTATTCTAAGAGTAGAAATTTTTTTTTGTTATTAAACGCGTTTTTGGCTCGAAACTCATCTAGAAATAGAAATAGAAAAATCTATTTCTGTTCTAGAAATGATTTTGGGAACAGAAATGTTATCATTCGCGCCCTTAGTGACCCATATCGATCCAATCTATACCCAACCCATATATGACCCTATCCATATTACTAAAACACCATATAATTTATCTCAATTTAGGAAAACACATACCCAAATTGAGGTAAGAATAAGGAGTGAAATGTGGCCATGTATATTTTTGCTCAATACATATTGTGTTTTACTTTGTGCATCTTATCTTCTCATATTTCATTTCTTCAATTGATTATGACATTGTGCAAGATTGTGTGATTTTGTGATTCTTGAATTTCATTGCATTTCGACCAATAAAAAAAAAAGAATGTCATTGTGCAATTCAATCATCCATGGTCATTCGGACGAGCGTGTTTGTGAGTTAAAAACAGATAAGATCATATGATCAACATTTTCAAAATGACAAGAAAAAAAACCTAAAGGGCGCTAAAAGACTTCTAATGTAACCAATCCCCGTTCCCAAATATTTAGTTCGCAGAAGTGAAACAACCTCCCACATTTCTCTTGTCCTCTCTAACTGGCCTCAAATAGATCTGTAGCAACTCCTATAGAAAGAACATGATTTTCATAATTAACCATTCAACTAATATTGTGATTGGTAGGCTTTGGGAGAACCCATGCCAAGTGTGCGAGGGAGATCGCTAACACTCACTCTGTAATTCGTCAAACCCCCTTGGGGATTTCACTTCGGGAGGATTGTGACAACATCAAACTACCTAAATCTAATGTAATGGTCGATTTCCTCCTATTAATTAATTGTGTTCAGTCCGCTTGATTTAACAATGGCCGTCTATAAATATTTGTGAGTGTTCCACTCTCGTTCATCCAAGGAAATATTTAGGCCCCGTTTGATTTGGCTTTGGGTAAATGTCTTTGGCAAAATGCAAATACTTTTGGACTAAAGAGGTTTTCCGAAATGCAATTAATATTTGGTAAATTGTAATTTTAAAGTGCATTGCGAAATATTTTTTGCTTAAATGCCGTTTGGTAAATATTATATTTTACAAAGGATTTTTGCTAATTTTTTTATTAAAAAAAGTTTGAAATAATTTTTTTTAATCTAGCAATCGGTAGCCAGATCTAGTCGCCACACAGCCTCGCTTGAGGTTGCGTGACCTTAGGCGGGGTTTATTTGGCTTGCTGCAACAATAGGTGATGCTTGGGTCATGCAACCTCAGGCAGTAGCCATCGGGTGCTCGCCACCCCCAGGCAACGGTCTCTGGGGTCGAGTGACCCCTTAGGCAGTAGTTCTCGGCAAAGGCAATCCCTTAGTCGGTGGTCGTTGGCCTCCATTAGCTTCTTTGGAAAAGAAGATAAATGGTGAAACTTGCATTTCGAATATGCAACTTCTTAAATGACCTCCAGACCTGCTTTAAGCTAAAGGCTCTTAGAACCCTTTAGAGTTGCAATTGCATATGGTGAAAATCCTCCAAAAAAATTGAACCAAACGGGTTTGCATTTGGCTAAGGTGCCTTAGAGGCCCAAAACCCCTTTGCAAAGTCGAACCAAACCGGGAGTGGTTTGCAACCGCCACGTCAACAAATGGCTTGGTGTACGCTTATTAATTCTCAACCAATTACAAACTGACACGTAGTGGAAATTGAGAAATACATCAAAATTCGCCCAATCCAGCTCGACTTCTCTCTTCATCCTCTTCCATTTGCACCCACGAGCCCAACCTCCACACCACCTTCCGCCATTGCCACCGCTGGAGTCGTCGAAGTCGCATCTTTGCAACTTGGTCGTCTCCTCTGTCCAGGGCCTCAAATTTAGATCTGGCAGCAAGGGACTGGATTTGGTCGGAAGAGAATCCATGGCTGAAGCTGGTTTCTCCTTCCACCACTCAACACAATATCCATGGATTGAAAGTGTGTGGGTTTGTTTTGTCATGAGACGACCAAAACAGATTCGATTGCATAGAACCAGTTCCATTTGTGCTAGATCTGGAGTCTTGGCCACGAGTGACGACAGTTCGTTCACACACGAATGACAGACCCGAAGGTCGGTGAAGTCCAGATTTGGAACCGTCGTCGCTTACAGCCATGGCTCCAGATCTAGAAGTTCAGCTAGATTGGAGTCTTGACTGCAGGAAGTTAACGACGACTGAGGGGGTGGACGCAGAGGTCGGCGCTCAGATCTGTGGCCGAGAGGCCGTCCATGGCCGGCCGCTGCTTTGCTTCTCCATTTCTGTGGATGAGCGCTAATGGCTAAGGCTTAGCCACCGGGACGATAGAGAGGGTGGACGCAGAGGTCGGCCTGGAGGCGACGATACTGTTGCTCATCAGCTAGATCTGGTTTGCTGCTCAATAGCTTTGATCTCGAGTCTTGGCTCGTCCATGGCTACTGGCGACGAGCTCAACAGCTAGATCTAGTTTGCTGCTCAACAGCTTTGAGCTCGAGTCTTGGCTAGTCCATGGTTGTCGGCGATGAGCTCAGCAGCTTTGTCATGGACTGTGGCAGCGGCAGCAGCGGCTTGGGCGGTGGAGATAGCCAAGCCCAGACAAAGCAGAGGTTGAAGATGGAGGAGGAAAAGAGGAAAAAAATAAAATTTTTTCAACATCAATATCTACATGTCAAGATCTAATTGGATATCAATAACTGCACGCCACGTCAGCCATTGACGTTTTGCTTGCTAACGGCTGAATATTTTCTCCGTTGATCCAAAGGTCATCTAGGTATATAGGCCTGGATAGGATTAAGTCGACTTGTGATGGAGTAAAACATACATATTTTCTTCGGTCTCGGAAGTAGTGTTTGGATGTCTCTTTCCACCGTTCCTGACTGGGGGCCTATACTGTTGTTGTTGTGTAAGATACTAAAAATCCTTCGATTTTTCCCATTGCCAAGCATTTCATAATTTACCCAATGCAAACTATCCATCTTTTAGAATGGAAGCATAGCTTAACGTCTAGATAAAATTTATTCAACACACGCAAGCAGCACTTGCAGATGGAAAACCAACTGGGTAACATGATCGACAGACTAGTCTACATACCACACATATTGGCGTGTGATCTAGCGTTATATAATGTAAAATCACATCAATCTTTCTTGACGACATCACACTCAACTTGGTAGCAACCATATAGAATTACAACCGTAAACACCAAAAGCAGCAGCAGTGTCAAATAAAATATGACGCGGCATCTCTTGATTTTATGCTCATAGGGCTTCCTCGCTGGCCCGTTATCAGCATCAGTTGGCGACCCTCTTATTTTGTCCATTTGCTCCCAGTTCTTGGTCATCTCTTCGTAGTATATCAGTGACGCAGAGATGCTTTCCAATACCGCAAAGAAGTTGAAAATGGAAACCAGTAAAGAGAGGGTGAATAAAATCCCTTTCATTTTACACTTGAGCTGCGTCGAGGATGACATGATAGAAGCAAAAACAATACCTTGGAAGACGAAGTACAGATGCGTGAATTCCTGAGTCATCCGGACGCGGTTCGAGATAAGCTTTTGTAGATTCATATTGGCGTCTTTAAGTTTGTCAATGCTGACTTCCGCCACCGGGGAGGCCGGCCCTGGGGGGGCTGCTGCTGGTGGCTCTGCCGCTGGGTTCATTCCGGATTCTGTGGTCGGGGTCTGCATTTCGAGTTCTCCCAATTTGCGGGTGTTTATGTCGGACTTGGAACTCATGAGTGACGCAGGGGAAAATAGAAAGAGCGTCTTTAGTATTGCCATCGGGATGCGTACTTACATTATAGTGCAGGTTCCATTAAATGAGCTACTCCAATACTTCAGGCTGAGACGTAGTCAATTTTAAGCGTATGGAAATTAGGATTTCCAGGAATACGAGCCAATTTTGTTCGAGGAACATGTGGAGTGCCTCAGACAGCTCATCGTCCTCAGTTTTCAACTTGCTGTTCAAAACCCAAGAATAATTTAAAAGATGCAAAACAAGAATTACTTGAAGAGTGTGCGAATAAGGTAAGACGGAAATGTTCTTCCCCTAGGGTTATATTCACAGTCAAATGTTAGTTCCAGGGAAAGAAACATGTCAATTCACCTTTTTTTCTGGCCACAAAGTTCACCCCTTTTATTGTCCAGCAATTGATAAATAGCCCCTGCGCTTTAGCGGCGGAAAAAAGAAACGTGATTATGGAGACTTGTCATCTTTTTGACAGTTTTATATACCTCATATCATCCATACAACATACGTATAGAAGATGTGTTTCCTTAATATCGATTCCATAATTCCAGGGAACAAATCTCCCATTAATGTTGTCATGATTAATTTACGACTTTGTGTATCACAAATTTCTTTTGCCATGTGCTCAATTATGGTGGTTATAGAAGTCACCTTGTCTTCCAAGTGATCACAAGTTTGAGACAAATCGTGAACAAACTTCTACTTAGCTTATGCCTTGTGCATGTGCTCAGTTATGGTGGTTACAGAGGTGACACTATCTTCCAAGTGGTCTAAAATTCAAGACATGCCGTTAATGAACCTTTACTTAGCTTGTGCCTTGTGCATGTGCTACCTTACGTGAAAATGTTTATTGATTAAGTTATGGCTTTGTGTATTACACATTGGTTTTGCCATATGCATAGTTATGGTAATAAAGAGATTACATTATCTCCTAAGAGGTCACAAATTCAAGACATGTCATGAATGAACCTCTGGTTAGCTTGTGTCGTACATTTGCCGCCTCATGTGAAAATGGTTCCTAACTTTTGGCAAGCACTACGTTCATTGGCTTGTACAGACTAAGAGTGCGTTTGGTTCGGTTTTACCATAGTCCTTTGGAGCCTTAAAGCTTCTTGGGCAAATGCAAATGGCATTTGGCAAAAAATTTGGATAGTTTTGGAGAAATGCAATTGCATTTTCAAAGGCATCTAAAGACCTTTTAGTCAAGGCAAGTCCAGAAATACGTCAGAATGCTGTATTTTTTTAATGAAAGTCTTGAATTTCGTATTTTATTGCACTCTTACATCGTTCATCTTCACAGCAGTTTGTACAGATGAGTTGGATGGAGACCGAGACCGCCAACTAGGAGGTCATGCAACCGAGGTCATGTTGCATGGGTTCACGTGCCGTTAGATACAAAGAATCTTCCATAACGAGTGTGAGACTGTTATGATAACGCTTGGAAATGTATTTGCGCTATCACCCCTCCCTGCCTTTTTGTTTACAAAGAAAAATCTTTTTGGTTTTTATGAGAATTTGATTTTAGGCTTGATTAAATTTATCGCGAATCCTATATAATGTTATATGCACCGTCAACAGCATTCATTTCTATAGTAAATATCATTGAGTTAGTTGATAGAAAAGACAAGAAGTCCGACAAAAAAGGACGAAGTAATGCAAACAGCGTACCCGCTTCCTCTTAGCAGTCGCGCATGAATGCACCGTCAAACTAGAAACGGTCTTGTAGCTGTTCACTCCCGTGTCTCCTAAGATTAATTACCCAAGGTAACGGGCCAGGTGCACTTACTGCCTAGGCAGCTGAAGGATTCGGACGACCTATTTTAGACTCAGTAGGTTTAATGAAAGTAATTTTTAAAAAATAATTTTCAAATTTATTGTCATTCGATTCACGAAAAATAAATTGATCAACAAAAACATTTTTTTTATCAATAAAAGAAATAACTTTTAAAATGGAGAAATTTTTCTTGCTTTTAGATAGAGGAAAACATTTTTCATCATCTTTCTTTCACCTCTAGACTAAGCACTTTCTTTTACCAAAAACCTTTTCATTTTATTTTTATTTTTTTCTTTCATTTACAAAAAAAGCATTTTTTAATTTTTTTTTTCTTTTCCTTCTTCGCTGATCACCACGGCCATGGCCAACAATTGACCAAAGTCGAGCTCAAGGTTGTTAGGAATGTGAATCTTTGAAGAGAAAAAAAGAAGAAGAAGAAAAACAAACTAGAATTTTTACACGGAAAACCCTTCCCAAAATCAAAATAGGAAAAACTGCGATGCTACACTAGATAATTTTTTCCATTATCAATATTAGCGTTACAAGTTCCAGCATTACTAACTTCAACATTACAACTACAAAAGATATTGCCTCAATATATAGTAGGAGTTTAAGACATACATAATTGTGATGAAAATTATAAGTATGCCATTAACAGCAGTATAAGCTTAATTCTCTACTTTAACATGAAAATCACATGTATGCTACTAGCTTGAATATTATTTTCCTCTATTAAACTTCACAACTCCATCAAAGGCTCACTAGATCAGCAAGGCCCTGAGTTCACCGATTTAGCCTTGCCAACCTTTGGTGAGCTTCAAGCCTATGGTAAGGCTCGTGCTTGTTGATCGAGTGAGCCTCCAGTTGGCTATGACTAGTTGCAAGCCAACAATCAACTAAAGAATGAGGAGGAAAAGAAAAAAACATAGAAAAGAAAGAAAAAGAAAATAATTAAAAAAAATTTTTGAAAAAAAATAAAAATATATTATTAAAAGGAATGCAAAGAATAAAATCAAATTAAATTTTACATATCAAATTGCGGAAAATATTTCTTGTTTATTTGTAGGTTTCAATTGAAACATTGGAAAATATTGTTGTTTTCCTTAAATGTGGATTCCTAAAATTTTTTTCAGAAACGCCACATATTTCTCGAAACAAATGGAGAATAAGATATATTACCCAAGACCTTGACTTAGCGTGTTCAACGTGCCATGTGTACATTATGTGGAGTCGTTCATTCTATTTTAGTTTTAGTCACTTTTCGTCGTGGGCATTTGCCTTTTTTTTTTTAGAATATCATTATCAGATATAATTCGATAACGTGGCAGTAAGATTAGTCACCCGAGGTCTGTACAGCATGCCGGCTGCGCATTATTTTCTCTAGATAAATGGAGGACTCGTGGGCTCTATATTTTTTTTTTTTCACTTTCCTTCTTGGAAATTTGCCTTTTCTTTTGGAGAATATCAATAATCAAATACAGATTCACAAATAAAGGTAAAAAGATATAAAAATTGCCAATTAGAATTATTTACTTTTTCGTATGAAAGTGGAATATTACTTTTTCCATTTTTATAACGAGTTGAAAGTCACTTTTCCTTATTGAAAAATCAATTAAGTGCATGAACCAATTAATAGTTACTAATAACTACGTGCTTACTTTTCCAATAAAAAAGAAGAAGGTATTAATGGATTAATTTTTTCATTGGATTTAATACTATATTGGCAATTACTTTTCCAAATAGAAGATATTCACTACCATATATAAAGAAGTTACAAATGTATCTTAAGTCAAAAGTCATGTCAATTTTTATATCGGTTATATTTTTTTGTTAATTATAAAATTTCTCCTACTCACACAGGAAACAGCAAAGAAGTAAAGTCTCCCTATCATAGAAAACTTTCTCTCAAACCAACTCACTACAACAAAATTACTCGTTTTTTTACACTACATTAGCATCATTTTTGAAATTGCCCCAATAAGATGCATTTGCAACATTTTAAAGCGCTTTCATATAATTCATTATCAACATCATTTTTTTTTCATAATCTTGTTCATGTGACATCGTTAAACTTTTTTAATAGTGATTTTCGATATCATCAATTGCATTTTGTTAGTGTCAATAATATACTTAATATTTTTTCCCAATTCTCTACTCCTTTTATTGCGAAAGCAAGTAAATAAATAATAAAATAGATAAAATAAGAAAATAAATTGAATATTAGATTTATGTGATTTGACTTTAGTGACTTAAGTCATGGGAAGAGCAGCAACGATTTTACAATACAATTACAACTATTCAAGTTATTTGTGTAACATCCCAAATTTTTAAACTTTAAATTTCAATAAGCCCGAAAATTGCTCGAGTTGGATTAATGGGCCGAGATTAGGACCGGATTTTTGGGAACCGTTTTATGCTTTTATTAAAGAAAATATTTTTCTAGGGTAAAAAGACCAAAATACCCCTCTCTAGAAGCTTGTTTGGATTTTGTTTGTTTTTCTTTTTTCTCCTTTTCTTTTTCTTTTTCTCTTTTGTTTTCTTTCCCCCGAATTTTCTTCTTATCCGCACGTTCTCTCTCTCCCTCTCTTTTCCTTTTCTTTTTCTTTTTATTTTATTTTCTTTTCTCTCTCTTTTTCCTCTTCACGTTTCCCCCTTGTCGACACCCCTCCCCACTTGCCCTTATCCTCTCTTTTTCTCCCACTTGTTTGACTAATCTCTCCCTTATCTCTTTCTTTTGCCCCACTTGGCTGACACACCCATGTACTTCTCTCTCTCTCTCTCTCTCTCTCTCTCTCTCTCTCTCTCTCTCTCACGTCTCTCTCCTCCTCTCTTCCGCGCGCAGCTTCCCAACACGTCCCCAGCAGCTTCTTCTTCTTCTTCTCTCTTTTTCTTCTCTTCCAGCCGATGCTTGGCTTGTTGTTGCTTTTCTTTTTGCTGCCGCCCTACTGGCGACCACCATCCATCTCCGTCGCCGCACCTCCGCCACCCCCGGCACATCGGACCGCCGGTGGGTCGCCGTTTGGCCCTTTGAGCCGAGCTGGACTTCTCCTCTGCAAACCCTTCCTTCTCCTCCTTGTTGCTACTGCTGCTTTTCTTCCGGTTTTGCTTTTGTCCTCGCCATCCAGCCACCGTAGCAGCCGCTTCAGCTGGGTGCCGCCACCGCAGGACGCCGGAGTTGCCGCGACGGGCCGCCCGAAACCAGCCGAGTCGGCCGCCCTCGCCTGAACCACCCCACCTCCATCTTCCTCTTTCTTTCGGTTTTGGATCTCGACCTGGTCGCCGGATGCGAGCTGCCGCCCTTGCCCGACCTCCTCCTCCACCACCGCCGTCCGCCTAGCCGCCCGACCACCCCAAGCCGTCCTCCACCCCCATCCAACTTCATCACCTTCCTCTCGGTCTTGGCTCGGTTTTGGTTCAAACCGAGCCGCCGCCGGCGCCCGAGCTCCGCCACCCGCTCGCCCTCCCTCCTCGCCCGCCGCCGCGTCGTCCACCCTAGCCCCTCGCCGGAGGCCGACCGACCACCCCCAGTCGGTTACCACCCCGAACCAGCTTACACCGCCTCCCTTTCCCTCTCTCCAGCTTTTCCCTCCAACTTCGCCGGAGCTGCCCGCCCGCCTCGCCGGAGCTGCTGCGGACGCCGTCCGGAGCTGCCGAACCGCCCACCCGCCCCCCCCATGCCACCTCGCCGCCGGTTCCTCCATTCTCGGCTTGCCGCGCTGGGACAGCCGCCCTCGGCCAAGAGACCCGGTCCCGGGCCGCCTCATCCCGACGCGCCGGAAGTTCCCGGGCGTTCCCCTCATTGCCGCCGTCGTGCTCGTGTCGTCGGAATCGCTAAACCGTGAGTCGATTTCCTAATCCTTATTTAGGGGCTAATCTTGCTTAGGAGTAATTTGATTAGTTTAATTATTGATTAGTGTTTTGGATGATGATTATTAGTGTTTTAATATGATTGATGAAGCTTGGTTAGTGTTAATCATGGTTAGTATTAATAAATATTATTATTATTATTTTTTTTGAATAATAATAATTTATTTATTATTTTCGGAATTATTAATTAAATTAATTTATAATTTCGAATTATTAATAGTAATATTGTTATTACTATTCATTGCTGAAAATTAATTATTTTTGGAGAAAATAATTAATTGTGATTATTTATTGAAATGGTTTTAATGGTTTTTTAATTGTGATTATTTATTGGAAATGGTTTTAATTGGTGATTATTCATTGGAAATGGTTTTAATTGGTGATTATTTATTGGAAATGGTTTTAATTGAGTAATTTTGGGGGAAAATTACTATGGTCTATTTTTCCAAAGTCAATAGTATTTATATACTATTTTATTAAAGGACATTGGTTTATTGAAGAAGGGTTTTACTAAATGGAATTATTTGGGTTGGATAATTAATTATGGGATTGAAAAATAATTATAAGTATTTTGTGGGACTTGAATTATTTTATCGAAAAATCGGCTATAGTATGATTTTTCTTAAATAAATATTTTGAGTATAATTATAGTTTATACTTATTTTGGGATAATTGAGTATTATTGAGGAATAGTTGATTGTTGTAGTCGTGAGGACACGTATTTATTTATTAATTGATATGTGTGTTTGTTTATTATTAAATATCGACATGCGGATGGGTATCGGAGTATCGTGATGTTGATTGGTTGGAATTGATTGACAAAATGTGATTTGAATTGTTGGTTATTCCCAAGAGTTAGGGAATGTGTATGATTGAATGCTGATTGGAAATTGGATTTTGGAATTGTCGAGTGAGATCGCATGACATATATTGCGTGGGTTATCATAAATGGCATGTCGCATGAGCACGAGTGATGTGGCATTCACGACCAGCAAAGAAAAGAAAGAATGATTGTTTGATGATGTGTTGCATGGTCACATTAAGAGGAGAGCCCGGTTGAGCCGGTAGACCGCCAATCCTTATGGGGTTGTGCCGTGGCCTTTTGGTCGTCCCGACTTCGGTCGGTTGCCCGACGAGGTGGGCGCGGGGCTGCGGCGGTGAGCGGGCCCTATGCTCCATAGGGAATGCCGTCGATGGGAGAGAGCCCGTGACGTCGCCGTGCCTCATGGGGGAGGACGATGCCTGGTCTATGACCGGTTGACCGCCAACCATAAGGTTGTGCCGTGGCCCTAGTGGTCGTAATAATCGGAGCATGTGTGGGTGTGAGATATGAGAAAGTTGTGTGAGATGCTCGATTATTCGCATGCCTCTTAATGTCGTGATGATTGAATTGACAGGTTTACGCAGGTTGCGTGTGCCAAGGCCGGGTAGGGTCGCTTGTGTTTGCATCTCGCTATTGAACTGTCGTATGATAATACTTGCTTGAGGTGTGGTATGTGTTGTTTGCCGGAACTAGGTTGCATGGTTAGATTGCTCCCAAGGCGAGCGAAGTTCCTAACCGGGGCTTAGGACTTTGACTTGCTGAGTTTATCTCAACCCGTCGTGGTTAACATTTTTCAGGGCCGTAGGATGGAGGATCGACGCGTGTTACGGCTCGTGGCCATCTTTGAAGGGAGTAGATTAACCTTGACTCGCTAGTTTCATTGACTCGATAGGAAGATGCCCGTGGTAAGGGCTTGTACTTGTAAACTTCCTAGGGTTAATCGGTAGATAATAAAGCGATACTTTTGAATGTGTTCTTGTTGCGTTTTCCTGCTATCCCTATTTTTGTAATTGACCGGGGATTGTGTTTCGCTTCCGCATGCGTTTAATCAAAAGATAAAACTAACGGTCGGCGACGGATCCCGGGAGTCGCAAATCAAATGACCGTAAGAGAACGGGGTTGCCGCGTGCTCGAGGGTCGGGCGTGACAGCCCCGTCGATTTTGGTATCAGAGCCTGGTCAATACATGGAGTGATAAGGTGCGATGGGTTTTGGGATAGTTAGTTAGGAAAACACCTCGTGCTTGTGTTTGTTTATTTGATTCTCTGGCTTTAAGCGGGTCGTTCATAATTTCTAATTCCTCGTGGGATTGGAAATAAGGTTTCTGTGATAATTTTATTAGACGAACGATCCTGATTCGAGAGTCCTTGAGGAAGGTTTTGAGATAGGGCAGTGAGCTCAGATTCAAGATGTTGTTGCTGTTGCCGTTGTTGTTGCTCCTATCTCACCTTGTAAGTTCTGTGGGTTGGAAAGAGGATTGACGATCGGTCGATGTTTAAGTTGGTTGAACCGTTCTTGGAGTTTGAGTAGTCCAAGTCTGCTAGGATGAGTAATCTTGATGTCGCAACCTTCTGGACCAAGGAATTGGAGTAAGTGTTCGTAAAGTTATTGTTGGAATGTTCAAAGAATGATTGGGAATTTAGTTCTTGACCGAGTTTGTCGAAGGTCAGAGATGGTTTGAAATCGGAAATCAAGGAGGACCCTTGATCCTTTCGATTTTATCATTGGAAGTAATTCATTTATTGGATGAAGGTTGCTAAGGTTGTTGGACGATTGTGGTTAATTTGTTAGCTGAGGAATTAAGAATGGATTATTGCACCTATGCATTGATTATCGGCAGTGTAACCAAAGGATGGTCATGAACAAGTATCAATTACCAAGGACGGATGACTTGTTTGACCTATTTCAAGGAGCTTTGATATGTTCCAAGATAGACCCAAGGACGGGCTATTTGTAGTTGAGGACTAAAAAGGAGAATATACCGAAGATGACACACTGGGTGTGATATGGTCACTAGGAGATTACCGTACCGTTGTTTGGATTAACTAATACGCTAGTTGTTTTTATGGATTTGATGGATTGATTGATTAAGGCGTATTTGGATTGATTCGTAATTAGGTTCATGAACGATATATTGAAATATTCGAGAATTTAGAGGAACACGAACGGTACTTGAGGGTAGTTGGTAGTGCTATAGACCATTCGAGAGCACAAACCAGTGCGCCAAGTTTAATATGTGCGAGTTTGGATTTACTCGTGTTGCTTTTGTGGGTTGAGTGATTTTGGATGAAAGAAATTCTATGGAAATACTGAGATCAAGGCAGTCAAAAATTGACCAAGACTTATGACAGTGGCAGAGGTTCGGAGTTTTCTAAGTCAGACAGATCATTACAGGTAATTCGTAGAAAGGTTCTCTACGATAGCTACGTCTCTGATGCGAGTGTTAATGAAAGACGTAAGAATTTGAATGGACGAATAAGTGTGAGCACAATTTTTAAGAGCTTAAGTATAAGCTGATTACTACACCAGTTTTGAGGATTTAGTCTAGTATCGGAGATTATGAGATTTACAGTGAGGTGTCGTATAAGGGATTTGACTACGTGGTAAGGCAACAAGGAAGATTGGTTGCTTACGCGTCACGACAATTGAGGTCATTGGATTTAATGGAAGTCGGATAAGTTTTATCTTGATAATTTGAGGAGTTGTAGGTATGGGATCATAAGAGATGATCTATTAAATAGCGATAATCTTGGATAAGATTTACGGTGGATGATTTATTGCTCGGAGGTCTTAGATTCGATTAAGATTTGAATTACCCAAGGTGGATTATTTTGGGAGATAATTAAGATAGGGATTTGAGGAATGGATTTTTGTCTTCAGTGGATTAAGAATTAATTATCCCTTGATGTTAGGTGGATAAATGGTGAAATAGCATTATCGATGATTTTCTTCTCGAGGTATTAGTAAGGGTTTCTTCAAGTGCTTGAGGTGATATTTTTGTTTGGCTATTAATTGGACGTGAAAGGAATGTTGAAAGAACAATCAATGGTTTGTGGAATTCGGACAGCGATTTGATGGAAATTCGGTGAATCGGAATTCAAGTATCGATAAGTGACCCCGTGGAAACGAGCTCATGGTTGACGAGCTGGAGGAAGTTTTGTACTTTGGAGTGCTCGGACGAGGTTAAAACCGTGAGGCTTGGTATGGGACAGGCCAAAGCGGATAATACCTCCATGAGATAAAGCATGTTTAAAATGGACTTTTGCTAGTAGTGGTGCAGTTCATAGATGCCCATGACGACTGATCCGACGAGGGCGGGGAGTGGTCGCCGGGGCCGGAGTGCCTGAGCAAGGAGCGACTCCCGGCAGGCTTCTAGGATGTCGAAAGGGGCAGAAATGAACTGAACTACAAACTGGCAAAAAGAGAGTGCTTGTGGGATAAGATTTTATCGGTGTGGTGTAGCAGAAATATGGTCAAGTTTGTGGAACTCCAGTCTATTGGAACAAGGTCAGAGAAAAGACGATCACTGGTTTAGAGATGGTTTTGCAGTTAATGGATGTTGTGAAGATATCAGGGAAAGTGCAAAGTCGCTAAAAAGTTGATGCGAGTAAAGGACTAAGGCCTTTGGAATTTCAAGTAGGGAATCATGTTTTCCTTAAGGTGTCGCCTATGATAGGGACATCTCGATTGGTTAATAAAGGAAAGCTGAGCCCTAGACATATCGAACCTTTCGAAATTTGGAGCGAATAAAGATTTTGGCCTTAAATGAATAAAGGAAGCAAGTTTGAGCACCGTCGGCGCTTCTAGCCGAGTGATATCGCGGGATGAAGTCGCAGGTCCGAGGACAGGAGTTCGAATCCCGGAAGCGGCAGTAGCCGCATAGAAAAAAAAAAAAAAAAAAAAAAAGAAAAACCAACTTTTTGCAACTTTTTCTTTTTGCAAAAATGGACAAGTGCTTAGCCTTTTGGAACCAAAGACAGTTTGGGCGGGATTGGGAATTTTGGCAGCATTGAAAGTGTTTGACAGCATTATGAGGCGGAATGAACGACTTTGGGAATAAGAGAAAATGAGGCATCAATACCCCATCGCTTTAAGGATATTGGAAGTCCGGCAAATTTCGAGGACGAAATTTTTCTAAGGAGGGAAGAGTTGTAACATCCCGAATTTTCGATAAGTCCGAAAATTGCTCGAGTTGGATTAATGGGCCGAGATTAGGACCGGATTTTTGGGAACCGCGCTTCTAGGGTAAAAAGACCAAAATACCCCTCTCTAGAAGCTTGTTTGGATTTTGTCTTGTTTTCTTTTCCTTTTCTTTTTCTTTTTGTTTTCTTTCCCCTTCTTATCCGCACGTTCTCTCTCTCCCTCCCCTTTTCTCTCTCTTCCTCTTCACGTTTCCCCCTTGTCGACACCCTCCCCACTTGCCCTTATCCTCTCTTTTTCTCCCACTTGTTTGACTAATCTCTCCCTTATCTCTTTCTTTTGCCCCACTTGGCTGACACACCCATGTACTTCTCTCTCTCTCTCTCTCTCATGCGTAGCTTCCCCTGCACGTCGACCCTCCCTGCAGCTTCTTCTTCTTCCTCTCTTCTTCTTCTCTTCCAGCCGAAGCTGGCTCACTGCTGCCGCACTTTCTTCTGCTGCCGCCCTACGGCGACCACCATCCATCTCCGACCGCACCTCCGCCACCCCCGCCTCCGCCGTCGGACCGCCGGTGGGTCGCCGTCCGGGCTTTGAGCCGAGCTGGACCCGCTTCCCCGCACCGCCATTCCCTCCTCGCTCCAACGCTGCTGCCTTTTCTTCCTCGCTTTTGGTTGTGCCATCGCCGCCGTCCAGCCGCCGCCCCGCGCCTGCAGCCGGAGTCTTCGAACCACCGCAGAGGCCGGAGTTGCCGCCGCGCCACCCCATCTTTCCCTCTTTCTTCGGTTTTGACCGGGATGGCCCGACGAGCTCGCCGTCCTCTTTCTTTCGGTCCACCCGTGGATCCCTCCGCCGCCGCCGGACCGCCCGCCGCCGCCTGGCATCGCCGGAGGCCGCCCACCGCCGGCCTCCTCCACCCCGAACCAACCAAGCTGCCCCCCCTTCTTTTTCTTCCTCTCGGTTTTGGCCGAACCGAGCGGCCAGCCGACCGCCGCGCCGGAGCCCGCCTTGCGCCACCTCACCGCCGTCCCTCCGCCCGGCCGCCCGCCCCCGTCCGCCCCCCTCGCCGGAGGCCGCCGAGCCACCCTAGTCGGTTACCACCCCCTTGAACCAGCTTGCACCGCCTCCTTTCCCTCTCCAGCTGCTGTCCAACTTCGCCGGAGCTGCCCGCCCGCCTCGCCGGAGCTGCTGGCGCCGTCCGGAGCCGCCGGGCCGCCCACCGCCAGCCCCATGCCACCTCGGTCGCCGGTTCCTCCGTTTCTCGCCTTGCGCCGCGCGGGACAGCCGCCCTCGGCCGAGACCCGGTCCCGGGCCGCCTCGTCCCGACGCGCCGGAAGTTCCCGGCGTTCCCCTCGCCGCCGCCGTCGTGCTCGTGTCGTCGGAATCGCTAAACCGTGAGTCGATTTCCTAATCCTTATTTAGGGGCTAATCTTGCTTAGGAGTAGTTTGATTAGTTTAATTATTGATTAGTGTTTTGGATGATGATTATTAGTGTTTTAATATGATTGATGAAGCTTGCTTAGTGTTAATCATGGTTAGTATTAATAAATATTATTATTATTTTTTTTTGGAATAATAATAATTATTTATTATTTTCGGAATTATTAATTAAATTAATTTATAATTTCGAATTATTAATAGTAATATTGTTATTACTATTCATTGCTGAAAATTAATTATTTTTGGAGAAAATAATTAATTGTGATTATTTATTGGAAATGGTTTTTAATTGTGATTATTTATTGGAAATGATTTTAATTGGTGATTATTCATTGGAAATGGTTTTAATTGTGATTATTTATTGGAAATGGTTTTAATTGAGTAATTTTGGGGGAAAATTACTATGGTCTATTTTTCCAAAGTCAATAGTATTTATATACTATTTTATTAAAGGACATTGGTTTATTGAAGAAGGGTTTTACTAAATGGAATTATTTGGGTTGGATAATTAATTATGGGATTGAAAAATAATTATAAGTATTTTGTGGGACTTGAATTATTTTATCGAAACAATCGGCTATAGCATGATTTTTCTTAAATAAATATTTTGAGTATAATTATAGTTTATACTTATTTTGGGATAATTGAGTATTATTGGGGAATAGTTGATTGTTGTAGTCGTGAGGATACGTATTTATTTATTAATTGATATGTGTGTTTTTATTATTAAATATCGACACGTGGATGGGTATCGGAGTATCGTGATGTTGATTGGTCGGAATTGATTGACAAAATGTGATTTGAATTGTTGGTTATTCCCAAGAGTTAGGGAATGTGTATGATTGAATGCTGATTGAAATTGGATTTTGGAATTGTCGAGTGAGATCGCATGACATATATTGCGTGGGTTATCATAAAATGGCATGTCGCATGAGCACGAGTGATGTGGCATTCACGACCAAGCAAAAGCAAAGAAAAGAACGGATTGTTTGATGATGTGTTGCATGGTCACATTAAGAGGAGAGCCCGGTTGCGCCGCCGGAGACCGCCAATCCTTATGGGGTTGTGCCGTGGCCTTTTGGTCGTCCCGACTTCGGTCGGTTGCGGAGTGGTCGCGGGGCTGCGGCGGTGGGCCCCCATGCTCCATAGGGAATGCCGTCGATGGGAGAGAGCCCGTGACGTCGCCGTGCCTCATGGGGGAGGACGATGCCCGGTCCTTGACCGGTAGACCGCCAACCATAAGGTTGTGCCGTGGCCCTAGTGGTCGTAATAATCGGAGCATGTGTGGGTGTGAGATATGAGAAAGTTGTGTGAGATGCTCGATTATTCGCATGCCTCTTAATGTCGTGATGATTGAATTGACAGGTTTCGCGGGTTGCGTGTGCCAAGGCCGGGTAGGGTCGCTTGTGTTTGCATCTCGCTATTGAACTGTCGTATGATAATGCTGTTTGAGGTGTGGTATGTGTTGTTTGCCGGAACTAGGTTGCATGGTTAGATTGCTCCCAAGGCGAGCGAAGTTCCTAACCGGGGCTTAGGACTTTGACTTGCTGAGTTTATCTCAACCCGTCGTGGTTAACATTTTTCAGGGGCCGTAGGATGGAGGATCGACGCGTGTTACGGCTCGTGGCCGTCTTTGAAGGGAGTAGATTAACCTTGACTCGCTAGTTTCACTTGGCTCGATATGAAGATACCCGTGGTAAGGGCTTGTACTTGTAAACTCCTTAGGGTTAATCATTAGATAAATAAAGCGATACTTTTGAATGTGTTTTTGTTGGGTTTTCCTGTTATCTTTATTTTTGTAATTGATTGGGTGATTGTGATTTACTTCCACATGCATTTAATTGAAAGATAAAAATAATGGTCGACGACGGATCCCGGGGAGTCGCAAATCAAATGACCGTAAGAGAACAGGGGTTGCCGCGTGCTCGAGGGTCGGGGCGTGACATTAAGGCTCGCCTGCCATTGTTTGGCCAACGATTGCCCAAGGAAGAAGATGAGACAAAGAGAAAATAAAAGAAAAATAATTTAATAATCGATTTTTTAAATAATAAATAATTAAAAATTAATTTTAAAATATTAAATAAAAAATTATTGAAAAAGAGTGTATAGAGAAAAATATTTTTCCTATTGAATAGCAGAAAATATTTTTTCACTTCATTTTCAAGTTTCACCTGAACACTGAAAAATAATTACATTTTCCTGAAAATTGGTTTCCTTAAAAATATTTTCCAAAAATGTCAGTTTTTCGGAAACGAATGGAGCCTAAGTCTCGCTTAAACTTAGCCATAATCGTGGATCTCATCAAAACAATAACTCCAAATGTATGTTTAATTACTCTACAAAGATTTTTCGATACAACCTCCTCTATCACAAATAAAGTGAAACCATTGTAACATCCTTATCAATTAGGAGATCAAACATGTACCATATCAGCAATTTCAGCAACGATTCGCTATAAGCACCATTTGTCTCGATTAATTCACTAATATTCACTACCTCAAGAGTTCTAGTTGTAAGTCCACCTCAAGCTGATTACTGTTCAAATCCACATAGCATTGCTATAATTACTTCTAGCCAAAAGTATTAGAGACTCATCAAATATAACTTCTTTGCTAACAACAGAAAATTTTAATTCCAGCAAATAATTGACGATGCCAAGGAAACCTAGGAACATGCATTTTCTTACCATCACATTAAGCTTACCATTACTAACTCGAGCATAATATAAACAATCACATATTCTAAGAATAAAATAATTAGTAATATTACCTAACCACACTTATTCGGAAGTTCAACATCCAATCACAATCAATGGGGATCTATTCATCACGTAGCTCACTGTACTAAGCACGTCCATCAGGAATCTCCTAGCCATACCAATACTAGAGAGCATTTTATGAAGCGTCTCTAGTAATGTTTTGCTCATCAACTTGGCAACATGTTGTGGTTCATGGGTACTAGTGTGATGTCTCACAATATCTTCCTTCATGCAAAATTTGTTTAACGGGTCTAAGCAGAATTCCATACTACTATCAATTTGCACATGCTTGATCATTTTACTACTCTCTTTTTTTTATCTATCAAAGCTCTCAATTGCTCAATCTTGGCAACAACATCAAACTTGTGCCTAAGTACAAACATCTACATTTTTCTCAAGTATTTATTCACAACTGTTAACATATATCTGACAATATTTCTTGATGGGAATTATGACAACCTACAAATATTCAAGTGAATTCTACAATCTCCATGAGTTTTTGGACAATCGTATTGAATTGCACTTTTCGTCGTTGATCTAAATCATAATATCTGCATACATTTAGTTAGCAACATAACTACACAACATATTTCTTTCACTTAAAACATTTAGGCTTCTCTCGCTAATGTACCCCAAACACATATGCCTCAATTTAGACTCTTGAACAAATGCATTTGACGTTTCCATTGCGAAATTTGTTATTGTCTCTCCTTGAAGCTCACACATAGTAGTGTGTTTGATTTCTTTAATTATTACCAAAGCATGTCCAGCAACTTTTAGAATTCCACATTCTGAAAAATAGTGACACTTAGTTAAATTCAAGGCACTCAAGGAAATCAAATTGTTTTCAAGCTTTGGAACATGCCTTATTCCAGTTAATGTCTTCATAATACCATCATGTATTCTAATTCTAACATTGCCAACACCTACAACATTGCACTTAGTGTTGTTCTCCATCTGCACTTTACTATTATCCATATATTGATAAATAGTAAACTGGTTTTTATTTGGTGTAGCATGAAATGAATAACCAAAATCTATAATTCATCTATCAAAAAATTAATAATTAGTGATAGATAAGACAAAATCCACACTACCCGAATTACTTTCAGCTACAATTGTAACATTATCTACAGACTCAACTCTAATTCCCTTACCCTTCTAGTTTTTCAGTTTAAGGCAATTTCTTCTAAGATGTCCCCTTTTGCTACAACTACAATAGACAACATCACCAGTTCTATATTGATCATGTCTATTCATGTTTATACTAATCTTGCTAACATGTGTACTAAATCTTCCTTTTTTTTCAACTACTAAAGTAGCAAATGCAGGTTCATCAGATTCTCTTCTACAGATTTCCTTACTAAAAATTAAATCTTGAACTCCATCAAAATGTCAAGCTTGTTGACCTAGAGGAATTACTATCTGTAGTAACAATCCAACTATTAGGCAATGAGAATAACATAATCAAAGCACATACCTCATCTTCAAAGTTAATCTCAACTAAAGTTAGTTGGTCAACAATCACATTGGTTTCATTAATATGATTTGCAACTAATGTACTTTCGCTTATCTTCAAGTTAAATAGACATTGCATCAAGTAGACTTTGTTGATCATAAAGAGCTTTTCATACATATCCAATAGAGCTCTTATCAAACCTATAGTGGTGTTCTCATTCACAATGTTAAATGTAATGTTACAAGCCAACCTCAGCTAAATAACAACCAAAGCTTATTTATCTAGCAATTCCTAGTCTACTTGCTTTGCCATGTATGGTTTCTCCCTAGGTAGGGGCAAGTTCAATTTCATCTAATAGAGATAATCCTCAATCTACATCTTCCAAAAACCAAAATCATTCTCATCAAATTTGTCGATTCCCAATTTTCCTTCTTTTGTCACCATTGATTCTCAATTATAAGGCTAAATACTACGTGAGTTATTTAGTGTAATTGGGGCTTGAGAAATACTGAGAATATTTGAGAGACTTGAGCATGGCCATAATCTCTATCGTATCGTTTAATCTATAGTAAAATTCATTATTACTTTTCTCGTGGACGTGGGTGACTATAACTGAACCATGTAAATTTGATGTTCGATTTATTTTCCTATCCTATCTATTTTATTATTTAATTGCTCACTTTCACAACAAGAAGGACTTGGCCCATACATACAAGTGCGCACATATATATGCACTTTCTTTGTCTTGTAGCGCCCCTTCATTTAATTTGTCCTAGAAGGAGTTCCAATCTTGACCACTTTGTCGCGACCTCACCTCGAGTGCACCACCTAGGGTTTGGCTAATGGATTACTAAGCTTAAACTTAGTTCGGGCTCTCCCAAGCCCATACCAATTCACGACTTAGGGTTTAAGTTTTTTTAACATGCCAATGATTTTTACTTAGGAGTCGCCACTAATCTATTTTTGGTGGGTCGATTAGAAACCCAAGTAAAGTAGCGGGAGAGTTACTTTACTCCTACGAACCAGAAACTATGGGATCGGGGACTTGATTACGTTAGATTTCTCTAACGCCCTTTCGGTACCTTTTCTCTTTTAAAAAAAATGCTTTGCAGGCAATTTGGATTGATTTTAAATTATTCCCTAACATGTAAGGTGATCAAGCACATGCGCAATCATTATTTAACACTCAATAATCAAAGCATTAAATAAATTGCAAGGAAATGGAGCAAGTTACTTACCTTGAAGCTACGAAAGCATCTGCAATGTTAGCTTAAAAATCACATCACAAATCCTAGATATGATTTCTAATTGACATGCAATTATTCAATTGTTTTTTAAGGTTTTAAATTATTTAATGAGACCTAAAACTACATGCAATGCATGACATACGAAAGTGTCTAACTATACTAGCATGCAATGTGCAATTTAATATGCAAACTATATGTCACGCAACATTAATTATTTAACTTAATCTAATACTAGAAAATATTTAATGCAACTATCCTAGCATGCCACGCATTCGAATGACCCTAAACATGTAATGACTAGATGACACACGGGAGATGACCTAATTCTACATGACATGAGCATGGCAATTTTTATGTCTTCTTTTTTTATAATCAAAATTCGAAATAAAAAAAAACCTATATGTAAACATGAAAACTATCCTAAAATATTCTGATAAGAAGCACACCTAACTCAACTATATTTTTTTTGGGTTTTCTTTAATAAGCCAAATCAATTCGAGCAGAGGCATATCAACACATAAAGCAACTGAATCATATAAAGCATACAATTTTCCGCCACCCAAGATAGAAAATCAAAACAATCAAAAACCTGATCCGACGTCTCGCGGCTCAATATTTTTGATTATTGATATTTTTATCACGACACAACGACCTCACTCAATGGGAATATGCCAAATATCACATATTGCTAATTAGGCAACTTTATATTTAGATAAGCGAACAGATTAGGAAATTACCTTGATGGTCTTTCTCTAATTCTCACAAACGATCCGAGACGGTTTTCAATTACTAATGACAGCACCTAACCCTGTTCCACAGCCGCTAAAGATGTTCGGCTCGATCAGTTCTCGCAGTCGTTGTTGATCACGGGATGGAGTATTGCAGTTTTTCTCGATGCGAAATCACGGGCAACTTTTGTTGTCATGATGCGGGCCTCCTCTAATCAGCACGAACAATAAGGACCTCGAGGGAGAGAGGTCACAGCAAATCGACGTAGCCGTCTGAGCAGCAACAATTTGGCCTCGATGGCGGCAGATCGCGAGAATCGTGGATTGACAATGCTTCACGATGGCGCTGGACTGGGCTGCTCAATTAGCTGCAACTTTGACCGAACTTCCCATAAAATAACGCCAGAAGATGAATGATATTAACTGGAAGACCTGCGAGGAAATAAAGTCAAAATTTGTGATATTGCAGGGACCATAATCAAGGCTACCGGGCTCTATTGGCAGGGCTGAATTGGAGCGGTGGCAGCACCGGTTTCCCAGTGTCAGGTGCAGCAACTAGTCTTATAAGAACACGTCGGCCTCGCTGGTTTTCGAGAAACGAGTGAGGCGGCTCCTGGTGGTTCGTGAGGCAGCGAGGATGAGTGACAAAAGCAAGAGCCTTGCGCCTCGTCGCGAGCAGAGGGCTCGACACAAGGAGGCACGAGCTGTGTGTCACGTCAGGTGGCTAAGACGCCGTGGTAGGGAGCAGCAACTGGCGTCGGTAGCTAGCAGTAGCAAGCAGGCGTTTGACGTCGCAGGGCCCTGCGGCAGGGGGGGACAATGCGAGCGGTTGCGACAGCAGCGCGCGATGGAGGGCGGTGCAACGAGAGGAGCGTCTCGGCCAAGGATTGACCAAAAGGATTTTTTTTTCTCTCTTTTTGTGGCCGTGTAACTTGTCTCTCCTCCCCAAGTTCGATGCTCTCCATATATAATATGTCAACTCCAAGTTGGTGGATACGTGCTGAATATTCTTAATTGATTTTATTTCTTCAAAATAAATATCAGCTCGCAAGTTCGTTGATTTCTTTCCTTTCTTGCTGTGAATGAAGCCATGAGTATATCCCACAATATTTATTTCTTTGCTGCTGAGCTGGTGCTGTGAGCAACAAAGAATTTTTCTTTATTTTAGCACCCATGGATAGAATCTCTTATTCCTCAACTGCTTGATTGAAAATCCCTCGGGTATTAAAGCCATGCGATCCTCTTGCTAACCAAATCCCCCTTTCCAGTCTCCAGCACATTGAAATATATTCGGCCAAAATCTTGCTCAGACGCCCTTGAGCAAATTTCAATCTCTCAATTTGGCAAATATCTCAATGAATTTCATGCCATGAGAATTAATGGGCTAGATCAAATTTCATCACCATGAACCTAGTCCAACTCATTAAATTAAAGCCCAAAACCATCAATTCGAACCCATCCGTTACCAGTTTGATGCAAATGCAATAATAAATGCTCCTAAAACTATATGCTATGCAATTTAATCCTAATATTTTTTGTTTAGGGGTTAAAATTAATCCCTAAATTTTTGTGCATTAAATTACGAATGATCAATCAAAATTTAGGTGTCAACACACTTCAACACTAACTCAATTTCCATATATTTTCCTCGTGCACTCAGTATCCTTTTTCTTTATTAATTAATTTCCAAAATTCTAAGTTTTGCTTTAGGCTCAAAGTTGATATTTTAACACCCTTTATTTTTGTCATGAGAAAAATTCCATTTATTTCTCAAAATAATATTCAAGAGGTCTTTAAAAAGCTTTTAAGCCTAGAAAATTACAAATAAAAGCCACAATGCAAATAATAAAATACAGTCTGCAACTACAAGTACACAACTTTTTTTTTGATAATTCAAAAAAAAATAATTGATAAATACATTTACAATAACCATTTCAATCTCACCAAATCGTATGGAGAAGAATTTCCAAGGAACTTAGTTTATCAATTCGAATTTGAAGAAGTTTCTAAAGGTGCGCCTCTTATCACCATTACTCCTATTCTAGTAGGAGACCTAGAAGTTGTCTTTAGAAAATATGATTTTTTGAAGAAGGGAGCAATTCGGATGATTTTATTTTGGATTTTTTGAAAGACATGGTTATGGAAATGAGGTCAAATTGATGGAAGCAGTGTTGGCTATGAGAAATCTAGATTGGGGAAAAGAAAAAGAAGTTGTTGGTTAGACACCTAATCTGAAAAGTACGTCTAAAAGTCAATGGGAAGGTAAGAGAGAAGATGAGAATGAAAGGCTGTTCAAAAAATTTCAAGTTAAGATGGGAGTTGTTGCTATAGTTGATAAGCCTATGGGAAAGTTGTTTCAAACTAAGAAACACAATGGATGTTATGCTTCCATGTTAAATAGGGGAATAATGAACCACAGGATAGTGGATTTTGACTTTCTAGATGTGATAGGAGTTAAATTCAGGAAGAAATTTGAGAAGTTACAAATGGAAGATTTTTGCCTATAAACTTCTAAGGTTTATCCAAAACTTACTGCCTATTTTATTCCAATCTACCTATCTTGTCACCAAATAAAAAGTAGTTTACTGTGTTTGATAATGTCTATGACATGGATGTGAATATTAGATCTGACATTATAATGTAGAAAAGGGGAGATTTTAGGCCTATAAAAGTCTTTTACGAAACTGTGTGCAAGTATATAACTACCGGGAAGACTTCAAAGGTAAACATTTCCTATTCCAATTTATCTTGAGGTAAGTACACTAGAGTGCCATAACTTTCGTAAGGCGCTTACTTTGGTGCCAAAACTTTTGTGCCACAAGTTTTAAAAACATTCACTTAAGTGCCAATTCTGACGTGGCCATTGGAAAAGCTGACTTGGCCACCGGAAAAGCCGACGTGGCGTCGGTGAACAATATTTTAATATATTTATTAATTTTTTTGACTTTTTTTTTTGAATTTTTTTGAATTTTTTGTTTTTTTTTTCTTTAAGGCCGGTGAGGGTCACCGTTGCCCTTGCCGGCCCTAACAAAAACAAAAAAACCAAAAAAGCAAAAAAAAATTGAAATTTTTAAAAAGAGTAGAAACAAATAGCGTCGTTTTGCCCGAAAAGTCCACGTCGGCGTCGAAATTTATTAAAAAAAGAAAAGAAAAATCATTAAAAAATTTCACGTATGCATTTTGGCACTTAACTAAACGATTTTTGGCCGGAAGTGGCACTTAACTGAACGATTTCACTCCGATGTGGCACTCAAGTGAGCGAAAAAAAAGTTTTGGCACCAAAGTGAGCGCCATACGAAAGTTATGGCACTCCTAGTGTCCTAACCCCAATTTATCATCTACAAATATTATTCTACACAAAATTGTGATAAATTACATAAGACCCAAGGCATCTTCTAAGACAGATGTTGCTAAGTTCAAAGCAAAAATGTAACATCTTGAAAATCAACCCTATTTTGGGATTTTATAAAATGGCGATATTAGTCGAATGCCTGATTAGTACAAATATTCCGAACTGTTTGTTCTTGGGATAGTGGATTATAAGGAGGCGCCGATAGGAAGTGATACGTGTACGATTCAATAGGAATGAACGCTTCGACCATGAGGATCTGGGCGAGAACGATATCCTCTAAGTACTAGACTATTAATAAAATGGAAATAAATTGATTCAGCAGAAGTACAAAGTTGAACTGCAAATGATTTTCGCATGACTTCGATATGAACTATGAACGACGTTAAACCGAATAAATTTCATCTAGTACTCGGGATTATCAATTGAGCCCACAGGATCACGCGACAATCGAGAGACATCCCTGACTCGAGAATTGGCGTAAACGCGAATCAAAGAATAGATGACCACGGGTCAAATGTGAGAAAAAGTCCTAAAGAGGCGCCCAATAATCCAAATTGTACTACGGTCGCAATCAACTTAATTTAGCCCCAATTTTAATCCGATTTTTGGGAACCGACTTCTCAGTAATGTCACAACTAAATATTTGGACGTTGCCTCATTTATTTTGGGATTTTCTGTTTGACTTGGAAGTGTTGGAAAAGAAAATTTTGGATCGGGTTTCGGGCCTATAGGTGGGCCGGCCCAAGACCGACTGCCCGATGGGTCTTGCTCCCATCTAACCCAGCCCAAAAGGGGCCCAAGCTGGTCCAAGCTTCTCTCCCTTCTCAACCCATGGGCTTCTCTCTTTTGGCCTTTTTCCTTTTTGCCCAAGTGGGCTTTGTTTATACTTGTTTCTTGCTTGTTTTTTATTGGTACTTGAAGCAAGTGGCTTGCCCACTTGCCTTGGCTTCTTATCCAAGTCTCTAGCCCTCTCTCTCTCCCTTTTTCTCTTCCTTTTCTCTTCCTTTCTTGCTGTCCTTACTGTTTTCCTACCAGAAACCACTATTGCTGCCGCCGTCGAAGCTACTGCCACCATCCAACGTGCAGCCACCGAAGTCAGGAAGTCAGCCGCTCACCACCGATTGCTACCGGTCGCCCGTTCAGCCACTTCCGCCTAGCTGCTTTGCTTCTACGTGAACAGTGTTTCAGCGTTGTTTTAGTCGGTTTCAACCACCGTTCGACTTCCGTTGCCGTCCCCGAGCTAACCCCGCGTAGCTCTTGTGCCCCCTTTCATGCTGGTGTCGCCGGATTTCCAACCCAAGTGAGTTAATTTCCTAATCCTTGTTTAGGGGTTAATTAATTTAATTTTGTTATTGGTAATTGTTAATTAATTGTTAATTATGGATGGTTTAATTCAGGCTAACTAGGGTTAGTTAAGTGACCATAGTTAGTAATAAAGCAACTATGATTAATTAATTAAAGTAATTATAGTTGGGGGTTAAAGTAACTAAGGTTAATTATTAATCATGGTTGGGTTAATTAACTCTAGTTAGGTTAAATTTAGTAACCATGGTTGAGTTTATTATTATTTAATTAATTCGGATTAATTATTGTTCATAGTTACTATTCACAAGTAATGTTCACGATTATTGTTCACAATTACTATTCACTCGGCACTATTCATATGGAAGCAAATTTTAGTCTTAATTTGATGCACTCTTGATTGTTATGGCTTGTTGAATTACTTATGTAAATTATCCTTGAGAATTTTGGGTTTGTACGTGATTATTGTTTGGTTAAAATTTAATTTTGGATTTGTTGATTGATACTGCATGACATTGTACGTTGGTTATCTGCAATGGCATGTCGCATGAGCATGAGCGATGTTGCATTCATGACAGAGTAAATACAAGAATGAATTGCTTGATGATGTGTTGCATGGTCACATTAAATTGAGAACCCGATGTTGTCGGATGACCGTCAATCCTTTAGAGTTGTGCCATGGCCGTTTAGTCGCTTGACTTCAGTTGGATGCCTGACGGGAGTCAGTTGCGAGATTGCAGTAGTGGGCAAGCTCTATGCTTCTTCGGGAATGCCGTTAGTAGGGGAGAGCCCATGACATCACTGTGCCTCGAGGATGAGAACGAAGCCTGGCTTAGGCCAGAGATTGCCAACCAAAAAGTTGTGTCGTGACTTTGAGGGTCGTAATAATCAAAACATGTGTGGGTAATGAGATATGAAAAATTTTTGTGCAATACTCTGATTATTTGCATGCCTCTTACTATTATTGTGAGGCAATTGATAGTTTCTACAGGTTGCGTGTGCTAAGGCCAAGTAAGGTCACATGTGGTTGCTTTTGTTATTTAAACTATTTTCTGTTGTTATCTCTCTAAGGTGGTGTTGGTTGACTGGGCGGAGTAGATAGTAAGTTGGACTACCCTGAGGCAAGCGAAGTTCTTAACTGAGGTTTAGGACTTTATATTACTGAGTTTATCTCAATTTGTCGTGGTTAACTTTTCAGGTCCTAGATGATGCAGTACCTGGTATGCTTCGACGTCTCGGTGGGCATGAGCACCACCATTACCACGCGGCTTGCTTTGGATCGCAATTTTGTGTATGAGCACCACGTGACGATCGTGTGGGTGGACAAGGGGCCAAGGGATCATCATGCACCTCACGTCTTCAAGGCGTGGTTCCTTTGGATGGGAGGCATTCTGTACGGACCCCTCTAAGGTTTTGATGGACCGATCCCTCCTATGAGGCCAACCAAGGAGGTTTGGGTTCCCATGGATTTGGATCCTCCTGATGGCAAAATTTGTAACCTGAGGATCGAATAGAGTGATCCCTCTGAGGTTGGCGAGTAGGCAGCTGTGGCCTACTCCCCATTTTGACGAGCCCCTCCCCCACTTGTATAGCGTAGGTTAGCTAGGTCGGTCTCTTTTTGAGTAAGCCTTAACTTGTCACCTGTAGTAAGACGTGTATATATTTGCTAGTGTCTAGGCTAACCTTCAAATAAATAAAATAGTGTTTGTCTTTCCTCTAGCTGCTATCCCTGTTGTTTTTGTTTGGGAGTTATTTGTTTCTACATGTGCATAATTACAAGATAAAATGAATTGGTCGACAATAGTACCTTGGACGTCGTACAACTAGACCTCAAGTGAAATGGGGTTGCCGTGAGCTCGAGAGTCAGGGCGTAACAAAAATGATGTGGGCCATAGGAAATGGAGTAATGTTCTCTTTTCCTCATACTATTTTATTACACATGTATAAAATAGTACTTAAGGAAAATGGACAACTTCCATATGGAGCTCTTGTGACTAGAATTTTCAAGTAATTTCATATCCAACTACCCTCGAAGTTTTGCACGAGAACTCTTTCAATTATGGCAATTGGAGAGAAGGTGATCACCAAAATAAGACCAAAGGATGTTGTGGAGGTCTAGAAGAGCAAGAAGAAAGAGACACCAAGTCCTGCAACACAAACCACTGCTATAGAAAGAAAGAGGAAAGGAAAGGAAAGGAAAGGAAAGGAAGTAGCAACTCCTCAAGCTTCAAAAAGGAAGAGTTCTACGATTCTTTTGTAGGATGAATATGATGAATAAACTCTTAGATATTATTGCATCAGCAGCTCAAAGAGTTTCTATAGTAATACTTCCCATTGAAGAAGAAAAATCTAATGTAGTAAAAGGTGATGAAGGAGGCAAAGAAAATGAAGATAGTGAAAAAGAAGTAGAAAAAGATGAACAAGAAAATGAGGAGGAAGAAGATGACGGGAAAGGAACAGATGGACATCAACTAGATAAAAGAGACGAAGAACAACCAGACGAGATGGATCCTAAAAAGGGATAGGATGGAGCAAAAGAAGGGGAGCTAGAAGTAATTGGCAAAAAATAAGAGCAAGAGTATGGACAAGCTAATGCAAACAAAGAAGAAGAGCATCAAGAAAAAGATTAGTTAGAAAGAGATACTGCGAAGGATGATGAGAATATCATTGTAGGGGGAGAAACTAAGAAAATTCCAAAGCAAACTAGACTTGTTAATCAAATAAGTAGGTGTCCACTTAATGCTGAAGATGTATATCATGCACATTTTCCGGAAGGATATGTTGGAAACCAAGAAGAAGTAGAGCTTTGGGGGGAGCATCAATCATCTAGGGTACCTTATGAATCAGAAACTCCTCGAACTCTATTTGTAGAGGCAAGTGCACAAACCAAATCTGATCCAAACTATCCAAAAAATCATTGAGTTGTTTATGCAAATCAAGGCTTAACAGTATGAATTGGAAGTTGGCATTCAAAAAATGAAATCTTCTTTGCAAAACAAGCTGGAGAATTTTAACAAGCAAACTGAGCAAAACATGATGAAGATGGAGGTAGCTTTTGCTCAATGCATGACTGAGATTGAGGAATCAATGTAGAATTTGGAGGATTTTCAACTTTTTCGCGTTTCTCACAAAACCTGATTTCAAGCTTATCAAAATGTTTTTGACTTTTCTATGGTTTGTTAGATTGTTTGGACTATAGTTTTTGGCTTGGTTTGTCTGGTTTGTAATTTTGTAGACTCTTTGAACCCTCTTGATGTTGACAAAAAGGGGGAGATTTTGCAAATATGTGCTAATATATTATGGTGTAGCTTGTTTATTAAACTATGTATATATTTTTGTGCTATATCTATTTATTTTTTTTTGCAAGATTTATATTTGTATGAAAGTTTTGTCACCATAAAAAAAGGAGGAAATTGTTGAGAAAACTCCTAATTTTGATGATAACAAAACTTTCTAAGTTCTATCATAGAATAGACTTTGGAATGAGGAAGACTTCAATTTGGATATTAGTCAAGATTCAAGAAAGTCTATTCTATTCTAGAAGAATTTATATCAATCTTTATTCTATTAGTAGTTGCATATCTTATTCTGATAGAGATCTAAAACAAAATACTTCCAAAATGGTAGGAGGATTAGAACGAAGAATGGACCTACAACGGCTATGAATTTCACTTGCCTAATATATATTGATTATGTTAATCAAGTTGATTGACAAAATCAATCTAGGAGATAGTTACCAAAAGAGGACAAATCACATATGGAAACCAAGATTCTACTTATATGGGCGACCAGAATCTACTAGAATTCCACCTTGTTTTCAATGGCTACAAAATCTTCTTGAATCAATCTGTCCAAGTATGGAAATTTGGAAGATAATCCTTCAATTGATTGGCAATGGTTAGTTTGGCTTGAATAATTATTTAAGAAGGTTGTACAGCTTAGAGGGAAAAAAGGCGCAAATCGAAATTCCAAAGTCTAAATTTGTCTTCATATTCCATTGTCTTTTGAGAGCAAAATTTGAGTGATCAAGGGTGATTACACAAAAGAGTGATTTATTGAGAGAACATATCTTGTCACTGGGTGGTTAAACTCGAGGCTTTGTAATCATTTGTTAATAACATAATGAAATCTAGCCTATTGGTTGTCAGCGTGAGAGAGTGGATGTAGACTTAATCTAAGCTGAACCATATAAATTTGTGTGCAATCTTCTAATCTCTTATCTCTGGTTCTGATTGAATTTTATAGAAGTCCACCTCGACATCTGTCAAACTCAAAATTTTCAATTTCTACTTCTATACTTTCATCAGACTTTATTTTGTTTCATTTTAGCAAAATTTTTATTTACACCTATTCACCCCCTCTAGGTGTTTGTACTAGCATCCTCAAGGGCTAGATCTATCACATAGAGGAGGGTGAATAGGTGAATATACGGAATATAAAATAATTTAGATTAATATTGCAATTGGACAACGTCTAGTGACAAAATGATATGCTGTTCAGATCTTACCATTGTGCAATGTTCTATCACAATAAATAAAAAGAGTCAAGAGATAGAAAAATGCACACAATAATGAAAGTGGTTCGACTTATGATAAGCCAATGTCCACTCTTCCACACTGACAACCTATCAGCTAGATTCCACTTAAATGAATTAATCGGAGGTTTCAACATTTAGTACACTTGACTTGAGTAGGTGTGATCAAATCTCCTAATCTCACACTTTCTTTTAACAACCTCTTAAAGATTACAACTCTGAACTCACAAAGACGAATGTATGAGGATGAAGTTCTCTTTGTACTTTGGGATTGTAGAATTTGAAAAACTCTTAGCTCTCTTAGCATCACGAACTCCTTTAATACTTCTCATTATCCAAACTAACTATTGGACAGATCCTCTAAGGATTATTCAGCAAACTATCCATTGGACATGAATATTACTAAAAGATCTAATTGCTTCAAGTTTGCCATGAGTAAAGTCTCCATTTTATTATGCCACCCATACGATAGATTAGGTTTCCATAAGTAGAGTCCTTCATTCGGAATGATTTTGTCATCTCTAATTGATTTATCCAATGATTACAAACTCAATCTTGAGAGATTGGATTTTGCTTGCTTTCTTTCTTTGGACAATCAATATGAATTAGGCAAGGAATCCATACCAATCCACTAGCCGTCACATGAGGTTTTATCTCCTGATCAAAATCCTCACTTGGTTAATTTGAATACTAAGGAAATGATCTTCACCCTGACTCTAATTCTAACAAGAATATTTGGTCATATATCCAAAACTTCCACCTAGAAAAATTTATCATTTGAAACACAAGTCACTTAAGAAAAGTTTGTCAATCTTCAAAATCATCTAGGAGTGTTCCACAACAAGCCCAACAACCAAGAGGGGTGAATTGATTTTTCTAGGATAACTTTCTCGTGAAAGGCATGATGTGTGTAGAAGCTACTATTGAAATGTAAACACTTACGCAAAAACACAATATTCTATAAAATAGATTTTGAAGGAGTCACAGAGACAAAATTTATGGTGCAAATCATATTTATGGTGATACAGCCTTTTATTTGGCCTGCTCCACTCTCTTAGCATGAACAACCTCAACAGGATTAGAATCCATTATATAATCCTTGAGATGTTACAACTTGTACATAGTATTGCTTTTATTCGATGTTTCATGAGTTGCATCTATAACTTCGAGCACCTTCCTGCAGAGCATTAAAGGCCATTTACCACTTTGCTTCTGCTGATTGTCTTCTCTGGGTTCATAAAAACAATAAAAAGCAGATTGGATTTACTCTAGGTTGCTTTTAGCGGATTTTAACACTCGAAGACAGATGTGTCACCGGCTACCCTGGTCTGCTTCGGTAGGCTGTCCACTCGCGCCATTCATCCTCTGCGCGCGTGATGTGCAGCGCGAGGAAGAAGAAGAGGAGGGGGAGGCCAGGTCCCAGAGCCGCCTTGAGCTCTTCAGCGCATTGAATGCGCCTGCCCTAGAAGTCCATTCCGTCGCCGGCTACCTTGGTTTGCTTTGTTAGGCTGTCCTCCGCGCGCGTGCCCTGCAACGCGAGGAAGGAGGAGGAAGAAGAAGAGGCGCGCGCGCCCGGGCTGGAAAAAGAGTGGGGCGAGACGGGCCTGGGCCCTCGTGAAAAAGAAGAAGACGAAAAAACAAAGAGGAGGGGCTGGGCGCAAAGGCCCAACTCCCGTGGGCCATTTGGGGTACAATAAGGAAAAATGAAATGGAAAATAAAACTTAGTAAATGCAAAAGATATTAATATCTAGGTGATGCAAAAATCGTTTTTGTTAGGGCTGAATTGGTCCCCAATTTTTTATGAATTTTAAATCCAAATAGTTAATCAAAATATAAGTGTCAACAATTGAATACAACTTTCTTTCTGGATACGTTATCTACTAGGTGTGAAGCCAATAGAGCAGGTATGCTGTGTAATTGCAGCTGAACATATGGCAGATATGCATGGGTATAGTTTGGTACATCAGACGGATGGCAGATTTTGATGGTCAGTCTTAACAACCTTTTGAGGCATGCATGTGCATAATATCCATGCGATGTGGAAGAGACAATGAGATATGTCTCTGAAAGTTTAAGATGCTAGGATGTCTTTTTGCTATTTTTGTTTTCAATTACTACTTGTACCAGATGCAAAGAAGACGATAAATATTAAATCTTGATAAAGTGGAGTTGTGCAATTGGCTATGGAGAAAGGTCTGGCAGTGCCATGAGCCCTTCCTTCAATTTTAGGCTCTGTTTGTTTCATGAAAAATAACTTTCAGAAAAATATTTTTCGGATTTTTCAACATTCGTTTCACAAAAAATAAATTCATTGGAGAAAACATTTTACATGAAGAAAAAAAAGTATTCTAAAATAAGAGAAAATATTTTCCACTTTTCAAGTTAGGAAAAACATTTTCCACACTCACTCTCTCCTATCTCACACCCCCTATTAGTCCTCACTTCTTTCTTTTATTTTTTAAATCAATTTTTTTATGTTTTTTATAAATTCGAATTTTGTGTTATTTTTAATAAAATCGATTTTTTATTATTTTTTACTTTTTCTTTTTCTTTTTGTCATTTTTTTTGCTATTTTTTTTTTTTGTTTTTGGCCGCCGCAAGCCACGGCAATAGCCGGCAACCGGCGACAGGGCGAGCCAAGCTCGCCGATTTGGCCTCGCCAAACGGCGGCAAGGCTTAGGCCTTGCAAATCATAGACTATGGCAAGGCTCGAGCCTTGCAGATCAGCGACACCCGAGCGTCGCTAGATTGCGGCGAGGCTCACCGATGAGCTAATCGGGCAAGCTCGAGGTGTGGCCGGCTAGCGACTGGCCAAGGAAGGAGAGAACACAAAAAAAAGAAGAAAAATAAATTAATAATCAATTTAAAAAAATAATAAATAACGATTTTAAAAAAATAAAAAAATAAAATAACTATTGAAAAGAGTTTATAAAGTAAAATATTTTTTCAAGCGAACAACGAAAAATATTTTCCACTTCAAAATCAAGTTTCACCCGAATACCGGAAAATAATTACATTTTTCTGGAAAATAGCTTCCTGAAAAATATTTTCCAGAAAAATAATATTTTCCGTGAAACGAATGGAGCCTTAATCTTGAGCTTGCAAAGGGTCTATGTCCGAGTTTATCTATCCCTCTGGAGTGGTTAAGAACTCTGATGGATTCTTCACCGTTTTCCAACGGTTCGATAGGTTAGAATGTTGACTTTCAGATAAATGTTCGAGATTGTTTGGAAGCACTCGTCGAAAGAGTAAAATCTTGTCCAAACTTAGTCTTTATTCGGAGTTCAAATGCAAGGTTGCCCTTCACAATGTTCAATGTGTATCTTTTGAGTCGCTACCATACTTTAGCTGCCTCAATTACATTTCTTTTTTTCTTTTTTTTTTGTCCGAAAGAACTTCCATTTCCTTTAAATAGGTGAATACAGGGTGCAGCCCAGTTGGGCATCAGTACATAAGATATCCAAAAGTGGTTTAGGGGGATAGGAAGTCTAGCATTGGGGTAGAGAACCGCGGAGTTGGGCTTTCACAACCCAATTTGCTACATTATTTTGGGTCCTAAATCAGTTACATATCTTACAATGATAAAATTTCTACTGGTTCAAGATAAAAATAATGCTAAGGACAGATACTGTCTTATCATGTTGAATTCCAAAATTAATTGAAGACCTCGTACTGTGTCTGACTGCAATTGAGGCGATGGACGACCATGTTTGAAAAATAAGAAGGGGAAGGAGGAGTAAAGGAATTTCATGGATTTGGCAGCTACATACCTGCCAAGTATGAAACACCGATACTCTTCGAAAGTTTTCATATCGTGTCGACACTCCGACATGTGTTCAACACTCTTTAATACTCTCAGACATTTTTCGACACTCGGTTAATATGTGTCGGAAAATCTGACACTTTGTCAACTTTCCTTGACACTTTTCGAATTTTGAGACGTGATTTCAACATGCAATAGGTCTATTTTAAAAAGTTTCAATAAATTATAGGTCAAAATGTAAATATGTAATAAATGGGAAAGATAAAAACCATAATCCTGTCTTTTCTTTTTGATCCTCACTTCTAGTGACACACAATTCACCAACTCAAGATTATTTTTTCCCATTTTCTTCCAACACTCTTTGACACGAGAGTCTAGAGAGTTAGAATGTAGATTGTTTGTTTTTTTTCCAAGTTTTATGGATTACTGAAGTTGAGTTGAATTTGTTAAATTGAAACAATGAATAATATTACCAAATTATGGATTGTTATGAAATACATATATGAATATTCATTATATTCATGTACTTATTATGGTACATTTGTATCATACATTTTAAGTACATCTCCCTATCCAATACATATATCCTACGTTCTAAGTACATCTCCATATCCGATGAATGTTCATCTCCCTATCCAATACATGTATTATTAGATACATTGATATTCATAATAAGTGCATCCTTATAAATAGGAGCACAAATAGTGAAAAAAAAAAAGATTTTCGCTCCTGGCTTTTTCTCTACTATCTTTGGTGTCATCTGCTTTCTCTACTTAATCTCCCTCTATTCTCTCTATTATATATTTGCGAAGTGATATTTTACAACACGTTATCAGTACGAAGATTTACCAACTGAGTAAGTAATTTTGCAAGGTAGGTGTTTTCCTTTGTTTCATCTTCTTCTATCAATTCTTCATTTTTCCCCCATAGAATTAAACAAATTTCAATTATAAAAGTATCATTCTGCTCCTAAAGTGGCGGTGGATATTTGTAAATCCTTCTAATTAATATAAGGATTTTTGTTTTGCAAGAATTATGGCAAATATTGAAAAGCCCAAATTCCACATCTTGGAAGTGAGTGGAAATAATTATTTATCTTGGTACTTGGACATGGAAATGCACCTCCAAGGGCAAGATCTCGCTAATGCAATTGCAGAAGACGGAACCTCAAATTCAAGGGATAAAACAAATGCACTAATTTTTATTCATCGTCATTTGCATGAGAGCCTGCAGACTCAATATTTATCCATTCGAGACCCTCAGACCATAGGTATGATCATACCAAGACTATTATCCTCCCTCAAGCACAATATAACTGGCAAAATCTCAGACTGCAAGATTTTAAATCAGTGTCTGACTATAACTCCGCTTTATTTGATATTGTTTCTCGACTTGAGTTATGCAGTATCAAGCTCACTGATGCGGAGCTATTAGAGAAAACTTTCTCCACCTTCCATGCTTCGAATATTGTATTGCAACAGCAATACCGACAACGTCAATTTGCCACATATTCTGAATTAATTTCTGTGCTCCTTACAGTTGAGCAAACTAATGAATTGTTGCTCAAAAATCATGATCTAAAACCTGCTGGCTCAAAAACATTGCCTGAAGCACATGCTAACTTTAAGAAAAATACTGGACATATTAAGGGCTATAAGAGCATACAAGAGCATAATTTTCGAAGGGATGGCAAGAAATTTAACCGTCCTAAGAAATCTAACTTTGACCTGAATTATGATAAAGAAAAGAAGCATAAGAAAGTGGCTAATGAAAGTATTTGCCATCGCTGTGGTATGACTGGGCATTAGTCACGTATTTGTCGTACGCCAAAGCACTTTGTTGATCTACACCAAACATCTTTGAAAAATATGGACAAACGTGGTAAATCTCACGCCATTGAAATCAATCCTACTGCCATAATTACTGTTGAAGCTAACAATATCTCTGTTGGTAGGACTCCTTTTGCTCTTGAAGTAGCAAATGCATCATTGGATGTCTCTGATTTCTTTGAGGACCTCTGATTACTTTGATAAGACATCAAACTGGTGGATGACAACTTAGACATTGAACTTTATAATTCTAATAATTTATTTTCTAGTTGCTTTTCTTTAAATGTATTACCTTTTTTTGTTATTCTATAATATGGTTATGTAATGCAATACTTATGAGCATTTTGTCTATTATCTTGAAATTTTACTTGACCCTATCACTAATATGCAAATTTTATGATATTTGACACCTGAAGTTGTCAATACAAATGCAAATGGAAAATACCGAGAAAAAGGAAGAAGTTTGTTTGTTTGATAGTGCATCAACGCATATTATATTTCGTAGCAAACACTTTTTCTCGAGTATGACGTTGCGTAAGGTAAATGTCCATACAATATCAGGTCTTGTTCCAATTATTGATGGTTTCGGGAATTCCACAATTGTTTTTCCAAATAGCACCATCCTACATATTGAGGATGCATTTCTAAGCAGTGGATCAAAAAGGAATCTACTTAGTTTTAAAGATGTACGCCGTAATGGGTACCACGTTGAAACTATTTATGAGCAAAATAATGAATATATTGGCATTACCTCTTATAAGATGGGCTTGAAAACCATCCATGAGAGGCTAGAAGCTTCTTCTATGGGTTTGTATTGTGTCATGATTAAGGCTATTGAAACCTATGTCACTATGTCTTGGAGACTAGTAAACCTTGATCAATTTGGGTTATGGCATGATTGCCTTGGTCATCCTGACGCTTCAATGATGCGTAGAATAATTCACAATACAAAAGGGCACCCTTTAAAGGATACAAAGGTATTGTTGCCCAAAGATTATAATTGTGAAGCTTGTTCACAAGGAAAACTCATTACCAAACATTTTATAACAAAGGTTAATCTTGAATCCCCTGTATTCCTGCAAAGAATTCATGGTGATATATGTGGACTAATACAACCACCAAGTAGACCGTTTCGATATTTTATGGTACTAGTGGATGCATCCTGTAGATGGTCCCATGTTTGCCCATTATCTATGCGCAATGTCACCTTTGCACATTTACGCAATTTGCTCCAGATGAGCCTGATGTTGTACTTGCTCCCAAAGAGCTTATTGCCCCTGAAGAGGCACAAACCCATGAAAAGATCATAAACCCTCAAAATATTGGGAATTCCATTACATATTGTAATGAAATTTGGGATCAGAATGAAATCATCATTAATTATGCTTTTGCTTTTTCAATTGCTTATAAAATTATGGATGATGATTGTGAGTCGCAATCTATTATTGAATGCCGTCAAATGCAAGATTGATTAGCCCCAGTAGTGGCTATATGGCTCAATTGAGAGAGAGATATTATCAACTATACATTGCACTCTTTTTTCTTTTTGTCCGGTTTTTTCCCATAGGGTTTTTCCGGCTTAAAATTTTTAACGAGGCAATTAATGCATCCAGTGAGTACATAAGATACAAGATTGATTAGCCCCAGTAGTGGCTATATGGCTCAATTGAGGGGGAGATATTATCAACTATGCATTGCATCTTCTTCTTTTTTTGTCCGGTTTTTTCCTATAGGGTTTTCCAGCTTAAATTTTTTAACGAGGCAATTAATGCATCCATAAAAGGGAAAAATCATAAAATTTGTGCTTTGTACTCTTTTTCCCTTTTGTCCAGTTTTTGTCCCACTGGGTTTTTCCGGCTTAAGGTTTTTAATGAAGCAGTATTATTCAATGCACATTCATAATATAATACAATGAATATTCAAGGGGGAGTGTTATGAAATACATGTATGAATATTCATTATATTCATGTACTTATTATGGTACATTTGTATCATACATTTTAAGTGCATCTCCCTATCCAATGAATGTTCATCTCGCTATCCAATACATATATCCTACGTTCTAAGTACATCTCCCTATCCAATACATATATTATTAGATACATTGATATTCATGATAAGTGCATCCTTATAAATATGAGCACAAATAGTGAAAAAAAAAGATTTTCACTCCTGGCTTTTTCTCTACTATCTTTGGTGTCATATGCTTTCTCTACTTAATCTCCCTTTGTTCTCTCTATTATATATTTGCGAAGCGATATTTTACAACATGGATTAGTGTTTTTAGTGTAAATTCATTCTATACTCTTTATTATTATTTATTTATTTGTGAATTTTAATCAAATTTATTATAAAAATGATAATTTATCATGAATATATTAAAATATATATTTAATAAATAACGTGTCGACATGTTGTGTCGTATCATGTCATGTGTTGTGTGTCCGTGTCAGTGCTATTTAGCTTACCACAAATTCTGTTTATGTTCTCCCTGAGAGTCTAATAAGTTCTTCTTTTTTGTTTCATTTTTACTAAGCAAAATGAAAAAATTTCAATTGTCAATAGCAACAATTTAGAAAAGATGAATTCATAATATAAAGTAAACAATAAAAATTCAAAACACGTAACATAAAAAACTATGAATCACAAGAGTTCAAAGAGAGCACGATGCGACTTGGACTTGATGCTAGATGCATTGCATTCGCCCATATCGAGGTTCGAAATGTACAAAACGAGCGGTTGAGACTCCAGTATATGCTAAGGATGCAGGGAGGAAAAGTGGGAAACATTGGTCATAAGGGGTTTCCGGAAAGAGCTCGTGACCACTTTCGATGCAATCACTGATATTAAATGCTCAAAAATGGCAAACGTGGCCAGAGGGACAACCCGATGCTCTGATAGTAGTCGGAAGTGGCTTTTGTGAGCAGTAGTTGCTTGTATGTTATTGCTTGATTTATTATCCAAATTGATTACGTGGTAACTACTCATTTTAATTGTTACCATATTGGTCTTGATGAAAGACGTCACTAATATGATAAATAGAATAAATACATTTGATCATCTACACCAAATCCTCTTACTACACAAAAACACACCATCGGATTTTGAAAGGTATTGGATAGTAAAATGTGACGTCCATATCTAGTGATTCCATATTTGCAACACGCATTTGTTCAAGGTTTGAGGTTTTGGCCTTTGCAAAATTTTATCAATGGCTGAAAGTATACACTGATCCTTTACACCTCTACAAGACGTTCCCAATATTGCACGATTTTGTCCATGAATGATAAATTGGGATCATTAGTTTTTATTTGATTTAGTCTAACAGTTGGTATTAGAGCTTGTATGATTTCTGTCTTGATGAAATTTTGGAATTCATTAGTTTTGGTTGGATTATAAAATGGTAAGATTCGAAGGAATTTTGTATGTTTTCACTGGATTATAAACCAGTAAAATTCGAATCTTTTGTAGCTTGGAACAGAATTGAGAATTCCAGCCAAATTTGGGCGACCCACCACGCAACTACTGACCTACGCAGTCACACCACCATTAGGAAGAAGAGCCATAAGGTTATTTAGCATATTATTGACCGCCGGAGGCTAATCAAGTGGCTAAAGATTCGGTGGTCCAGGTTTTTTAGGGCAACTCGTTTTAGGCTTAATTCAGGCCAATTTATTGGCTATTTTCGCTGGATCTTGGAATTATATGTTTGTCCCGGCATTGTCTTTGAAACCCATTGATCAATTTACTTAGATACGGGCTGTGGTAAGAGATCCAGGTGGCAGAATGCAGGCAAGTTGCGGCAGAGCACCGGGCGGAGAAATTTCGAATAGAAGACTAGGCGCGTGCATTGCACGAGCCTGAGCCTGAGCGTCAAGTAGTGGGCACGTGTGTTGCACGCGCACCGAAGCGTCCCGCGGTGCAATTCTGGTCCCACCCCTTTGCATATTTCGAAATTCCGGTTCTTCCCTGCCCACCTAAATTACGATTTTGCCCCTCTGCAAAAAGAAATCATGATTCTGCTCTTGTTGCGTTACATTATGATTTTACCCCTGTTTGAGAAAGAAATTTACGATTTTGCCCTTTTGGGCGTAACATTCCTATTATATTCCTTACCGATCAAATTCCAATTATGACCTTACATACAAAATTCCAATTTCACCCCTTATGTGTGATATTAATGTTTTTCTCATATGTGCAATTTTTATGAATATTTTCTCGTGAAATTAAATGTCTAATGATCCATGTATATTAATTTAATTAGAGATTAGCCACAGCATCTCTAATTTTAAATTATATATTAAAAGGTTTTTGGATCAAATATTGAAAAGAACATTGAATGTATTGCCCTTGGTGCATTAATTTACTTTCTTGCCCCTTTATGCATTATTTGTGAATATTTTATACATGAAATAAATACGCAATGATCCATATATTTTAATTAATTAAAGAGTAGTCACAACATTTTTAATTAGTTAAATTATATATTAAAAGCCTTCGGATCACATTTAGAAATAGACATTGATTGTAATTAATCACATTGATATAATGAATTTTATCGCACATGAATTTTCATTATATTAATTTGATTAATTATGATGAAATATTATATTATTTTTCTTAGTTTACCCACATGGATTAAGAAAAAGAATATAATATAATATTTTCTTGATAAAGTAATTATGAATCTATATAAATTAAAACTTAGCCCATAGGCAGTTTTTATGTTATGTGATTTATATTTTGTGACATGTTTTACATTGATTTATATATATTTTGCCTTAAATTTGTGAGATAAACATGATTGTTTGATATGTAGTTTTACAACTGTGAATTTCTCTAAATTTAACAATGATGTTCCCATATCGAATGCTAAAAACTATAAAGTTTAAAAGGAATTAATCCTTCTTTGATTAGAGTGCATGGATATTGATTATGCTATTCAGAAAGATGAATCACTTGCCTCTATTGATACTAGTACTTCGGTTAAAGTTGCTATTTATGAACAATGAGAGCAGTCTAACCGCTTTAGTGTATTGTTCATAAGAACTAAATTTTTTATTAGTATTCATGATTTAGTCACTTGGCATAATAATGCCAAAGCATTGCTAGAGTTTATTTTTATGCAATTTAAAATTTCTAAAATGCACATGCCATGACCCTAATTATGAAGTTTTCATTGATGAAGCTCACTAGTGTTAGAAATGTGGGTGAGCACATCATGAAGATGAGGGACATTGCAGCTCAACTAAGGAACCTTGAGGTTGAAATTTCTGAATCTTTCTTTGTGTATTATATTTTCAACACTCTCCATAATAGTATGCACCTTTTAAAATCTTCTATAACACACATAAGAATAAATGGTTACTTAATAAACTCATGATCATGTGTGCGCAAAAGGAAGAAATGTTGCTCATGGAATCGGGCGAGAGTACTCATTTGACAACATAAGGAAAGTTTAAGGAGTAATTCATGCCAAAGGGAAACAGTTAAATACCTTCTTGAGTTGACAATAAGAAAATAATCCAAATGCCTCTTTTGTAAAAGGAAGAGGCATTTAAGGAAAGATTGTGTCAAATTTAAGGCATGGTTCACGAAGAAAAATAATCTAATCTCATGTATTCGTTAAAACTTAATATGGTTGATGTGAGTCACAACACTTTGTGGATTTATTTTGGATCTACAATCCATATTTTAAATTTCTTACAGGATTTTCAAAACCATTGAAAACCATTGGGAAGTGAATAGTGTATCTATTGTGAAAACAAGATGCACTTGCATGTAGAAGCTATTGGAACATGCAGATTAGTTCTCAATAGTGATTTAATTTTGAATTTGAAAAATACCTTTTATACTCCTAGTTTCTTCTGAAACTTGATATCAGTTCCAAGACAATTACTATTAGGTTATTCTTTTAACTTTTCAGATTTAATATTATTTTGTTGTTTAAATCTGAAATTGTTGGAAATAGTAATTTTTTGATGGTTTTTTTCGAATTAATTTACAAGACTATACCTTTTATAATGCAATATATGTTCATGATAATGCTAGTATCAAATGATGTGTTCTGAATAATGATTCCTCTATGTTATGGCACCAAAGATTGAGACATATCTCCATTGATAGAATTAAGTAATTAGTAAATGATGGAATACTCTATACTTTGGATTTTACTAATACTAACACTTATGTGGACTGTATAAAGGAAAGTGGACTAACAAGTCAAAGAATGGTGCCAAGAGAAATACAAAGATATTATAATTTATACATATAGATATTTGTAGTCAATATGGACTTTTATGGTTGGATGTACTCCATCTCTATCATAGATGGTTACTCACGTTTTATGTATCTCTACTTGCTTCATAGTAAACACGAAGCATTATATGCCTTTAAGGTATTTCAAACCGAAGTAGATATACAATGCAATAAACATATTAAGATTGTGAGATGAGATAGAGGTGAAAAATACTATGGTACAACATCGCTAGAATTGTGGAATCAAAAAATGTTAAATTTATTGAGAATGAATTGATTGGTGGGAGCGATCACTTTAAGGACTTGTTCCTAAGAAGGATTATTCAAATAACTCAACTTTCCGCATCAAGTATTAAATTGATTGTTGTTTGTAACACCTCTCTTGTTAATCAGGTTATTAAACAACCAATTATTGAAAATTCACAACATGCTAATATTAGTTTGGTAGATCAAATTGCTCAATAATTACCATAAAATGTTAAATAACTAGTTGAACAACATTGAGAATGTTGTGCAACATTAAGAAGATTTGTTGAAATAAATAAATAAACCATCAATTCCTAGTGATTATATTGTGTATTTACAAGAATCTGACTATAGTGTTAGCATTGAGCATGATCCTAAAACATTTTCACAAATCATGAGTTGTGATCAATCCAATTGGTGGTACAATGTCATGAAGAAAGAAATGAGTTCTATGGCATCTAATAAGGTCTGGGATTTAGTTGAGTTGCTTGATAGTGCGAAGGACATTGGTTGCAAATAGATCTTCAAAATTAAGAATGATTCATTATGCAAGTTTGAGAGATATAAAGCCAAACTCATTGCCAAAGGATTTATTCAAAAGGAGGGAATTGATTACATGGAGACTTTATCTCTCGTATTCCTTTCATATTGTTTTGGCATTGATTACCCATCTTGATATCGGATTGGATCAAGTAGATGTGAAAATGGCATTCTTCAATGGAGAGCTAGAGGAAAAGGTTTACATGAAACATCCCGAAAGATTCTCCTCTAGTAAAAGTGAGTATTTGGTGTGCAATCTCAAAACATCTATGGCCCTATTTGGTTCAGCTTTACCAAGGGGCTTTCAGCCCTGAAAGCCCCTTGGCCAAATGCGAACCCGTTTGGTTCGTATTTTGGAGAGCTTTGGCCAAATGCAATTGCATTTTCAAAGGGGTTCAAAGGCCTTTAGGCCAATGGAGGGCTGGAGGTACCTTCAAAACTTGCATTTTCGGAATACCATTTGCTTGCTTTAATGAAAATATGCTAGTTGCCCATTTTGCCCTCATTTATTTAACAAAATCCATTTTTGCCCTTTTAGAAAACCCTAAACTGTTCCTGCAGCTTCTCTTCTACAAAAAACCCCCTCTCTCACCTACGTTGAACTACTCTCTCTCATCCGTGTTGAACGGCTTTCTCTCACCTGTACGCACACCACCTGAACGCCCTCTCTCTCTCTCTCGTGTCTCAAGGATCACGCCAGCGTCTTCGCCACCGTCGATCCCGTCTTCACCACCATCGATCCCGTCGCCGCTGCCGCCGATCCCATCACCGTCGCCGCTCCAGTCACCACTGCCACTCCCATCGCCGCTCCAGTCGCCACCGCCGCTCCCATTGCTGCTTCCGATCTTGTCACTACCACTAATCGCAGTCCATATTTCGAAGCTCACGGTACTTCTTCACTTCTCTGTTTCTCTAATTGCAGCTAGCGTTGGGTGGATTGTGTCGATTTCCTGATGGTCTTGTGGTCTTTGTGAAAATTGGGAATTGATCTGCTGATTTTCTACATGTTATTCAGATCTGTTTTGCATCCCCCAAAATCGCAGTCCATATTTCTGCATTTTTCCATTGAGATCTATCTTCATGTTTTTCTGCTTTGTCCTTAGTTCAGCATTTGACTGATGAAATGTCCATATAGCATGTGCCCTCATCCCAGCGCCACAAGACCTAGCTAAGAACACTACTAAAAACATAATGAGAGAGACGAGTAGGTGATCTGTTTTCTGTGCTGCAAAGAAAATACCCTCTTATGCAGGCATAAGATTTGTGTCTTCCCCATGGAGAGAATCATAAGTCCAATTTAAAGCTACGGTTATGAGGAGGCAATGTTCGGGTAGCATTCATTTGAATCCAATCCAATGCGACTTTTGTGATTTCATCATCTGGTCACATGAGCAAGGTCCAGGTTCGAACAAGAAGAGAACTTTGCAAGACAATACATTTATTTGTTAAAGGACCTGTATGGATTGTATGTTCGTTTGTTCAGATGTAAATCCCAGAGGTTTCTTAATCTCCGTCCGCATACGTTTAAGGGTGTCGGACTTGTGGTGACCTTTTTTCAGAAATAATCTTGTTTAGCTCGATACAAAAGGGTTTTTTTTTTGTTTAGCTCAATACAAATAGCTATGGCATTAATAAATAGTTAATGAAGTTTGTAATATTTAGTGATAAATTATTTCTTTCCTTCGAATATTTGTTGTCATATTTTTTGTAATGAAATTATTATCTTTTTAAGAGTTTGATGTGATTTTTTTTATTTATAAATTTATTAATATGTCTCTTATACATTATTCTCAACTCAAAATATATATATAAAAGTTAAGGTGATTAAATTTTTTTTAAACAAATTAAAGTTACAAAACTTTAAATTGACACATGAAAGGACTTTCCAAATGTATATTTACCAAACAGCATTTTTCCCAAGTTGCATCCCAATGCACTTTTTCAATTACAATTTACCAAACAGTATTTGCATTTCACCAAACCCCTTTACACTAAAGGCCTTTGCATTTCCCCAAATACATTTCCCCAATGGTTTGAAAAACAATATGGTTTGAAATAAGTATCTTGCCATTAGTACTTAAGATTCCATAATGTCTTCTCTTCATTCAATTTGTAGAGAATATCATGAATCAGTATATATACTAGAAAGTTAGTAAGAGCAAAATTTGTTTTCTTGTCTTATATATAGATGACATTTTACTTGCAATTAATGATAAATGGTTGCTATATGAGGTGAAACAATTCATCTCTAAGAGTTTTGACATGAAGGATATGGATGAGGCATCTTATGTAATTGGTATTAAGATTCATAGAGATAGACCTTGAAACATGTTAGGATTGTCTCAAAAAACCTATATCAATAAAGTTTTAGAGAGATTTCGGATGAAAAATCATTCACCAAGTATAGCATCCATTGTGAAGGGTGACAAATTTAATTTGAATAAATGCCCGAAGAACAATCTAGAAAGAGAACAAATGAAAAATATTTCATATGCTTCCGTTGTCAAAAATTTGATGTATGCTCAGGTTTGCACTTAACCTAACATTACTTTTGCTATAAAAATGTTGAAAAGATATCAGAGTAAGCCAAGTATCAACCACTTGAAAACTGCAAAGAATATAATGAAGTACCTTCAATTGACAAAAGTATTATATGCTTATGTATAGACAAAATAAGTTCATATCTTGTTTTAAGGCCACCTCATATGGTGTGTGATTAAAGAGTTTCATATTGAAGCTTAGAGATGTGGATTCTATTGCCAAGCATATCAACATTAAGTATCTAGTCATATGGGAATGTGTTAAAGAAAATAAAGTGGTCATTGAACACATTTACACTAAATTAATGTTAGCTAATCTTTTAATAAAAGGCATGCCACTAATAAATTAAAAGAATCATGTGATCACGATGGGAATTGGGCCTATCATGTAAATTTTCGAATTTGTAAAACTCTTATTCAGTTGTAATGTTATTCTCAATTTTTGGTATACACATTATATTGTTTCCGAGAATAACAATTATCTTTGATCTAGAATGAACAAAAAATTTATTCATCAAGTTATGTTATCACATATGGGCTGATGAAATACATTGTGATACACGGAAGATAATACTCACCTCTAAAAAGACTTATCGCCATGATTCATGTGTTTTATTTAACATGAAGTTTATATGTGCTTGGGGATTGGGATCTTGATGGAAGATGTGGTAATATGAAACAAAATAAATACATCAAGATGAAAAATACACCATCGGTGTTTACTAAGACTATTCCATTTTGCAGTTTGATTGGGAAACTGAGACGATGATGGTGTTTACTAGTATTAAGATAGCTTGATTTGCTATAAATGAATCAAAGTAGTAAAAGATGGGAGTGATAGGAACATGTTGAAAGGTCGGGTTTGTTAGTTTTATTTATGAATATGTATAAAAAATGGTTTCTAAGGAATTATAATTCTCATTGAGAAGTTTCATTTTTTCATAATGAAGGAGATACTTATTTGCATATAGATTGACACAATTTATAACCATCCAATTTAGAAGTGGTACAGAGATTGGCGCAAAACATAAAAGCTTTCAAGCTTCAAATACAATAGATTAAGAACAAAAATACCCAAATCATTCTTGATTTTGAAAGGACACTACCATTTATTTCTCACTACTACTCTCTTTTCCAAGAGGTAGCTCACAGCTGACTCGATTACACAGAGAGTGGAAAAAGCAAAATACTTTCTTTTTCCACACCATCCTATATTCTATTTTTGCCAATCACATAGAACACACACAACCAAATTCATGGACGATCAGTCTCCATTTCTTCGTCTCCCAAGCAGACCACACACAACCCTCAGACAGCATAGTTGACAATCGACCGGTACGTCTGTCCAGGTTGCCACCCGACGGGGATCACGTTGTTGGCGACCAGGGTCTTGCCGGAGTCAAGGGAGGTAAGCTTGATCGAGAATGGGGCGCGAAGCTGACCGGCACCATCCAGCTTCCAAACTGCGCCCCACGACTGTTGCATCGGAAGCCAAGAGGCAGAGTCTAGAGCCTGCTTCAAGTTGACGGCACCGAGCTCGCCGTCCCCGTCCTCGTATTCAACTAGCGTAGCGAAATAGTTGGGGTTCGAGCCGGAGTCAACGTGGAAGGCCACCTTCACGCCGGGGAAATTGCACTCTACTCTGCTTGGCAATGAAAATATGCGCACACAAATAGACTTAATAAGCAAGTTAGACTATTCGCTGGTTATCATAAGTCTGGTGAAAGCAAAGATTCTTGTTAGTTGAAAGCATTTTTCAATGCGTTTTTTCTTTTTTTCGTTTTTTCCCTCTGGGCGTCTTTTAAAATTGGAATTCACTCGAAAACGTGGGTTAGCTCCATAGAGAAAGGACCAACTGTACAGACCTTTGGTGCTGAATCTGCAGCACCCCGGCATTGCGAAGTTCACCGGCCTTGCCGGGGCTCGCCATGGCTCCAAAAGCCGTGCCACTCAAATCGAAGTGAGCAGATTCAGCGACGCAAGGGCCACCAGGGCACTCATCGGTTATAACAACTGTCACCGGTTTTCCAGAACAAGCGGCATTTTCGGTGCATTTCACCTGAAATTCAATCAACAAGAGCTCAAAACACTAGACTTCCTAGGTACTACTTAATTATGGTACTTGTGGCATCTAATATGTTGTAAGACACATATAAATGACAGTACGTGCCGAGTCAAATGATCTGTTTATATACAAAGAGATCAAACTTTTTTTACTAGGAGTCTAGAAAGCTTGCCGTGGTAGATGTTTTCATGACTTTTGTTCCCCGATTATTAATTTAGGAAAAGCATATCTCATAAATATATCTTAGCTTTGTCTGTGACAAATTGTCTCCGATAACGGCGAATATAAAAATAATTAGAGACACTTTTCTAGCAAGAGAAAAACCTGGTAACAAGCTCCACATCCTTTGCCTGATTTGAAAAGAGAAGGCCCTCCTGCGGACACCATTGAAGAGAATGGAGCTTGCTCGACACCATTCCCGTACCCACATGCGCCACCTACGTATAATATATCATACAAAGCATTATATACATAATTACTAGAGTAGTATTGTTTATCGTTGTTTTTCCATTTTAAGCTCTGAGTCTATAAATGTTTGGTACAAAGCCAAAATCAATCACTATTAGGTCATTAACCTAAGACTACTCATTTGTCATAATCGAGCCATAGACTCAATATGTCCAATTACTGAAAGGCATGTGATGAGATCAATTGTGCTTATGTGAAAAGAATCTTTAATCTTGGCAGATTGACCAAATAGAAACATAGTGTCATTCCATTACCGTCACTTCCGGCACCGTCAGGACTCCCATACCACGTTGCGCCCGCCGGTGACCAACCACCCTTGGACTGAACCTTTGAGATGTTAAGCGACTTTGGGTTGAAGCAGTGTGATGCGGTTATGAGGAGAGAAAGGAGAAGGGCGAGAGGGAAGCAGAACAATGGAGATCGAAGAAGCGCCATGTGATTCTCGAGACGCTTTAGTCAGGAGTTTGGTTTCTTGCACTTAATTTGGGAGCACAACGGGCGGCTATTTATAGTCAAATTGAGAGCACAAAATTCGACTAAATCGGAGTCCTTGTCGTCAATGGAGAATTTTCGGTGATAATTCTTGCCTCTTTGGCTATTATATATTGTTATTTTATGTGGTTTGCCTGTGCTGTAACTTTTCTTGCAAGCTGAACAATCCGACGCAACGATCTCAGTGACTATATCGGCAACGGATCGTGGGACGTTTTAGTCGTTTGAAGTATGGATTTATGCTGATTCTACGGCAAATAAAGAATTGGCAAGTAGGGTTTGTACGCAGATTTTCATGAGGGTCAACGGAAATAATTTGGATATCGCACGTATGTGTGCGCATCTCTTAGTATTTCCAAAAGTATTGATCAATCCATATCTACGAATGTCTTTGAGGTAACTGCAATTACTTCAAATCATTCTAGAGGCGAGATCTAGCTCCTCCTTGTATATAGGATTAGAGATCCCAGCATGCTTCTTATGCTGGGAGAAGGTTTATCAAAATATGGCAGGAGGCACTCCTGGTTCCATAACATAATTCCACGAATGTTGAAGATATAATTTAAAACATTTAATCAATTGTCTTTTTCATTTTCCTTGCTAACAAAATCTTATATGACTTTGGGGAATAAGATAAAAGAAGAAATTCATCTATCTTTATACTATTTGCATAACATCATCGAAGAGAAACCTTAAGATTTGCATAGTTAGTTGAGATGTCGGGAGATTTCCAGCTCGGAAGCTAGGAGGAGTTTTTTAAAATACAACAAAGTGCATGAAAACTACTCTAGGGCAGGGCCACTTTGCTCAAGCCAAATATTTGGATTTAACTTATTCATGGGGCATACAAAGTGTTCAGTTGGCCGCCAAGAGTAAAGAGGAGGTAAGCGTCAGAGTTCTTCAAGGCCTTGCAAGAAACTAAATTGGGTGTTTCAATTTCAGGATTCTCATTACTTGTCCTAGACTCACAAAATATACGGAAAGACTATCGCTGTCCTCATTCAAATATAAGCTATGGATGGATAGATAACTATAATTCCAGGATTACCAAATTAAAGTTGTCCAATTCTTTGACCCAATATACTGTTACCCTTAGAATTTTTTGTTTGGAAGGTCTAGATCCACCGTCCAACTTTACTATTGAGAAGCACAGTCACAATTGCGAATTAAGAATCTAGGCATAGTTAATCTTTTTATGTATGTTACATTTAATGTTGGGGAACCAGACGGTTAATAATTAGGATGTAATTGTTAGAAAAATACTGAAAATAAGAGTATATATAGGGGGTAAAACAATCTTATCTATAAGAATGTGATGGTCATGAGCCGATTTATGTATGTTTTAGGAATTTTTTCTTAATGCTATTGAAACTTGCCCACATGTCCATTCACAAGACCATGAACCGAATTGTTTATTGTCAGATTGCTTGGAGGTGATGGAGCGGAAATCTCTCTGATTGGACATCCAGCGTCCTCAAATTTGTCCGGGCATATACGAATTTCGCCGTCCGTCCAAGCGGCTAAGTCTAAAAAGCAGTTATCCACCCGAATAAATTTCGTCCCATGCGATCGAGACTGCTTCCTTTATATTATTGTCCGACGTCCTCGAGCAGATGATCAAAGGTGACATTTACCGACAATTTCTTTTGGCCAACACGTTCCTTTAATTATTTGATTAAGACAAAATAGGCACGCATGTTCTAGGGGAAAAGATATTAGCTCTCGAATTTATCAATTGATTAAGTTACAATACACGTCCAAGGTGAATATAAGTGTCATGGGTTAAATTCGATAATCTCCTAAGTTGAAATGTCTTGTATCATCACTTCAATAATATATACGTTTAACAAGTATCGCAAGATTGATATTGTATATTGCAAGAATTAAACTCATTGTATCACCTGAATGTATGATTGGATCTGAATTAGAAAATAGTGAGAAGGGAAGCAAGTTATCTCACGCCGCACATACATGCTCCCACGAAATCAGGTGATCCTGTCGCAAATGACTCGATGTAGAGTCATCTAGGGTTTCTACGGGTCACCAGCTTTTAAGGACTTGCTGCGACATCCAGCGGAGACAAAACCGAGCAAAACCCACGTCAGGAAAGCGAGACCTGTTCGTTGATGCAGCCGTTAATGGAGGTTATGGGCCGTTGAAGATCCTCCTCGCACCGTCACTTCAGGTTTAATATTTCAATTTCCGCTCACGTTTTTCGAAGAAAAAGAGCGACTTCCCACAACGCAATGAATGGCGAGAATTAGGGTTTCTTCGCATGCTGAATTTGCGGGCATCGTTTAACCCGTTGATGAGAAAAGCTCAGATCCTGAGCATCTACGCTCGTTTTGTCTTAATTCGAAGTTGTCCAAATTTTTTCCCTTTAAATCAACAAACTTGACGACAATTGGGTGTAATGAGTGTAATTATTATCATTGGTCGGCGATTGAGGGGGAAATTTTCTCCATTCGAGAAGTTGCACGACAATGGTTCGATCTTTTCCATGGATTCGATTTCATTTTCAAATCCTTGGTATTTCAAAAGTGATGGAAAACGTTCACGTGGGTATCGCCATTAGTCGGATGTAAACAGGATTAAGACGTTGATTCTCGACGGGCTACTGGGTTGGTGCCACGTGAGGGTCGCTTTCAGAGGGGAGAAAATTTAATGTCCATAAGTTTTTAATCAGAGAGATGCTGACGCTTTCCTCCCAGTCGACATGATTTTTGCAATGGAGAAGAAAGAATTTTAAGAGAAAATAACATTCAAGCGCATTAAGATTAGTGTGTGAAATTGATATATTTTATGCTGAATATAATCTACTTGCCATTTGTACATTAGATTAGTACTCTAAGGACAAAGTTGATATCCTTTCCAATCAACTGATTCCATGGTGAAGGACTCGCTAAACATGCACCATGAACAACAAAGAATACAGATTACATAAATTATGGATTATAGATCAAATGAGGTATGTTCAATAATCATCTCTTGTAATATAAATACCTCTCAAATTTGATATTGTGATGCATATCAAAAACAGCCATCTTTTAACATTCATTACAGTATCAAAGTTTTGCCAAAAAAAAAAAAATTATATCCGAGATCATGCCTCAAGTTCAATTTCTGATATTCTCCTTTCATGTATTTTTTATATTTCTGGAATTTCAATGACCGTTTGTCCAAAAGCCACAAATATTAGGTTCACACACTTTAGGCTTTCCTCGTTATATTGACCACCGTACGAGAGAGTATGGAGCTATAAAACATAGAATGTATCATGCTCTTAACAATTTAATTTCTAAGCGACACAACTTTTATTCAACTATTAACCTCATCGTATGTGATTCAACCTTCTATTCTGTCTCTATGACTTTCATTTTTACCATGGCATAGCTTGTCTATGTCACGCTACAACAATGTGCAGATATGCCTACCCTTTGTTCATCGTGATTTTGGGAAGCCACCGCTTCCATGACTGTGGAGCTGCAATCAATCCAGAACTGCAATGAATGACTTTATGTGGAAAGCGCAACGCTAATGCAACACAAAGGTAGACATTTGACTTGCGCCTAATCTTTGCATTTTGTCCAGTCCACCCTAATTAGTTCGTAGCTGCTACGTTTTACAGAGTCACCTCCCTTTCTTCGTTTGGACTTGTCACTCTCTCTCTCTCTCTCTCTCTCTCTCTCTCTCTCTCTCTCTCTCTCTCTCTCTCTCCTGAGCTCTCTCTCTCTCTCTCTCCGCCAGTGGTCGTCCATCCCTCCCTCCTCTCCCTCTCCTCTCTCTCTCCTCCCACCCTCCCTCCCTCTCTCTCTCACACACATATTACAACAATCATCTAAGGAAGCCCTAAAACACTGCCTGAGCAACCGAAATCTTCATTGCCGCCAGTGGTCGTCCATCAATGACCCTCTCTCTCTCATTGAGTTTAAATCATTTGTCACCGAGCTATGAATTTATTCTATTTTTTGCTGAATCATCTCAACAGAAAATTTGACTCTCGATGTTGCAACACTATGCTCTTTGATCTAGGAACATGATCTAGATCAATCGTTCATCCGTATCATGGTAATACAAAGCTTTTGTACAAGCTTTAGGAAGGACCTGAAGTTGAATACATTGAGTGGCGGTTGGTCAATTGCATGTGATGGATGTGACATTATACAATATATCTAGCGTCTAGTGAAAATATGATGTTTTACTTTTGCTCTTGTTCTTCATCGTACTAAATAAATAATGCACTTGTCTAGAGCCTAAAAGATATGTTCTACTTGATGCTTATTTTATGCAAGTTAAGCTAGCATTGAGGCGACTTTGGCTCATAGAAGGGAAATGGAAGAGAGGAAGCTCTTGCAAAACCACATTAGATGGGTCCAACTAGATGCCTAGAGCTCAAAGAAATAATTGATAAAACCTATCTACCCATAACTCAATTGCTTAATTTTTTTAGTAAGGACTCAAGTTATGAGCCCTGCCTTAGATCTAGCCATTATGAAGTTATTGCACTTTTGCGGTGCTGCACCCAACAAGGGGATCAAAACCCAAAGTTGATTGGTGAACCCCCAATATATATTGGTATCCTATACTTTTCTTTTTTGGTATCCCATATTGGTATCCTCAACTCAACGTCTTCTGGGGATACTGATGATGCACTTCATGTCTACATTGAATTCAAAATGTCAAGAACAAAATTCACTAGTGATGGACACTGGCCATACTAACGGTGGCAAGAAACTAATGTGCATCAATATCCAGTTCTTTCTTGTCCATGTCAACCAACTTCGTATCAAATGATTATCAAAAAAGTCCAAAACCTATTATACGAATATCAATTCAGTTCAAACCTCTAAATCTTGTCAATTGAGACATATATCTTTTAACAATTTACCAATGTAATTCTTCCGATCCATTTTGGAGGGAAATTACTAACGTAAATGTCGACCGTCCTATATAGTATGATAGTAATTTGATTGAGATTGAACTTAAATTTTGGTCGGTAGTTTGATTGGGATTGAACTGAAAATTCAATGATGATGTTTCTTTTCAATGTATATTGGAGCTAATATTAAGTATGAACTTGACACTAGATTAATTTCCTAGAACAAGTAGTAATAGAGTTGAAAGGTCGGGTTCATTAGTTTTATTTATGAAAATGTATCAAAAATGATTTCTAAGGAATTATAATTCTCATTGAGAAGTTTCATTTTTTTTCATAATGAAGAATATACCCATTTGCATATAGATCGACACAATTTATAACCCATCCACTTTAGAAGTGGTACATAGATTGGTGCAAAACATAAAAGCTTTCGAGCTTCAAATACAATAGATTAGCACCAAAAAAGAATGAACAAAAATACTCGATTCATTCTAGAATTTGAAAGGACAATATCATTCATTTCTCACTACTACTTCCTTTTCCAAGAGGTAACTCATTGCTGCTAAATTACACATACAGTGGAAAAAGAAAAATACTTTCTTTTTCCACACCATCCTATATTTTTATTTTTTTTCCAATCACATAAAACACACACAACCAAATTCATGGACGTTCAATCTCCATTTCTTTGTCTCCCAAGCAAACCACACACAACTCTTAGACAGTATAATTGACAACCGACCAGTACATCTGTTCGGGCTGCCACCTGGAGGGGATCACGTTGTTGGCGACGAGGGTCTTGCCAGAATCGAGGGAGGTGAGCTTGATCGAGTATGGGGCGCGCAGTTCTCCAACGCAGTCCAATTTCCAAATTGCACCCCACGACTGTTGCATCGGAAGCCAAGAGTCGGAATCTAGAGCCTCCTTCCAGTTGACGGGGCCGAGCTCACCGTCCCCGTCCTACAAAATTTACGAAGAGAAAAAGTTGGGGTTTAAGCTGGACTCAGTATAGAAGGTCGCCTTCACGCCGGGGTAATTGCAACTCTGGTGATGAGTTAGTCTAATAGGCCTTTGGGCCACTATGTAGATATTCACCCTTCATCTTTTGTTTCCTTTATCATAACCACGTTGTATATTTAATGTAATGCATTGCAGAAACTAAATGGTTTGTTAGTCCGTTATGTGGTTGGCTAGCTGAGGATAGCCCTCGTTCATCAGTCCTTACAGATGATGTCTGAACTTTCAGGTCGATGGACCGTGCCCTATATGGATAATTCACATTCCAGTTGACCGAGCTATTGCTAAGAGGGGACCCAATTCTGGAACTCAAGTCTGATCCCATCAACAAATCTATTTGAACCTACCATAACTCATGGAAATATCAGTATAAGATTTTTCAGAAATATGGCAGGCTAAGTCTTCAATCAAGCAGCATGCATTTAAACTACAGGATAGAAAAAATATGTATATATTAAGGCCAATTAAAATACTGCATTATGTAAGATATGCTATAGCACATATATCACACCAAAAAATTTAGACTGTTAAGTGAAAAGAGACTGAGTATATATAACATCCATAGCAAATTTTTTTCTTTGGCCAAGATGTCCATAGCAACTCAATATATAAGTAATGTGGAATATACTACAATAGTTGCCGTCCTATTGCCGAGGATCTAGAAGAATAATAGACCATTAGTTTCTTTGCATTTGAATAGGAATAATCTGTCGGCCATGCTTTTCTCTGACTCTAGTTGCAGGAAATATCCTCCAACCAATATTTTATTGGTGAAATACAATAATGGACATCACCTAAATTTATGTTTAGTTAATTTTACAAGCGGGTGACATCCACGATGTGTAACTCACAGATGAGAAGCGGGATTGTAGAAAATATAGTCCATTATCTATTTCATCACATAGATTTGCACTACAAAACGACATGCAAAATGCGTATGATTGTTGCATGAAGGAGGTCAAGCAATGAATCTGTTTAAAAACACGACGCAAACATGTCATTAGGCCCGGGCTGTTGAGAACGTCGACACGTTTCATTTGGATTTCAGATATGTTTTTTATCCGCATCACATAGGCCCGTGCTATTGCTTTGGCAAATACGTTTGGTTTCATACAACCTTAAAGTAGCAGAATGTGTACAAACGCAGTCCAAGCTTGAATAGACTGCGACCAAAGCGGACAATATTGTGCTAATGTTCGAACAGGGCTGCCTTCAACATCAAACGTGTAGTTATAAATTAAATTTTAGCCAAAATATACCAGTGTTTTTCACAAGCCTTTTCCAACCATACCTTTATCTATTTGGGAGAAGTTGCAAGCATGATAAACATAATTATCTAACATTTAAGTAGCAGAGGACAAGAGTGAGGCATTGTCATATGGATTAGGGGTGTTCAGTTTCAAGATGGTCGATTCTCACCTTGAAATCTGAAATTGAATTGAATAGGCTCAATACCAAACTTGTGGAACTGAAAATTGACCTAAGACTTCCCTTTTATTTGTTTTTTTGTGTGTGTGTCTGTGTTTCATCTCTAAAGGATATTACAAACTGTTTTTCAGTCATCGATCACTCTGGACTAGGATGGTCGACATACATATTTGAGCTAAAAATTGACCAAATCGCTAATGCGGTCCGGTTCCCAAGTTGACTCAACAGATTGATCCGGAATCGATGCCTATCCCCAATTTGGACTAGGATGGTCTGACATACATATTTGAACTCTCGAGCTCCAAAACAGGGATGTCGTTTTGGGTGACGTTGGCATGCCGTTCTTTCAAGCATCAGGAGGCAAAGCCTGACGTTCGTACATTACATTTTTCATCTGTCCATTTGGAAGTTGCGGAATATGGTTTTGAATCCGCTTCTTGCCTTTTCTTTTTGGTCAATCACGGCATTAAGGGTAGTTGTCTTTAAAATGGGTCTCCCTTGATCATTTATTGCTTCACCAGTAGAAAAACCTTTAAAACAAACCATTTTTAGGATACTTTTATTGTCAAGAAAATTTCATGATAAAATAAAATATTTTTTGGAAAATAATTTTTTAGGAAAATGTTTTCTCCCTTTTCTGCATGCATATTTTCTTTAATTGTTCTTGATTTTTGATTGACCGATCATTTTCAGCAAACTAAATGTGCGAAAGTCCAAAAAATTAATTCACAAAAAATTCTTTCACTCAAATAAGCACACGCTTAATTGATAATCAGCAGAATCTTTCACTCAAACAAGTACACCCTCAATTGAAAATTAAAATACAAGGCTTAAGAATGCAGAGAAGGTCTCACAAAACAGAAGATAGCACGAAAAGTTCCATCATCCCACAACAAACTTAAGGAAAATTGAAATTCATGGCTTAAGCAACTGAAACCAAACGTATTTGCCAAAGCAATAGCAAAAATTGGTGTTTTAATGATCATAATCCTTATAATGCTAAAGATTTTTATGCAAGAAATTTAATATTGAGAATTCAGCAATATAAATTCGAAATTTGTCTAAAACCAATGTCGATGAAAGATGCATCCACGTTCAAGCACAAGAAGGTCGAAAAAAATTCAACAAAACCAAATTGCATTCCCTTGATCATCTGTTGAGACACAAAAAGGGACCAAAGAGCGTATTTTTAATTATAAGTTGACTATTTTAGTCCTTACTCTTTTATTTTGTCAGCGTGTATATAAAAATTAGATGCACCAATAACATGCTATAAAATTCAAAATTTCTTGTAAAACTAACCGATAAAAAGAAAAGTACGATCAGATGTACATGCAGGAAGTCAAAAAGACCTAAGGCTCTACTACACAGGTCTCAATAAAAAAACCAGTCATGAAAATTAATTAGCTTCCTCTTTCCCGCCCAAAAAATCCTTAATAATAAGAGTTAAAAACAACTCTGAAAAGTTTTCACTTCAAACTGTTCAGCTTCTCTCTTTGAACTTTTTCATCTCTTCATCACTATGTCGTTCGCTATAAGCTCAAGCTCTCTCTCTCCCTCTCCCTCCCTGTTTGTCTCCCTTTCATTAGTGCTTGTGCCTCCCGAGTGACTCGCTGCCTCGGGAGTGCTGTGGTCATTTGTCAATGACCCTCTCTCTGTCTCATCGAGTTTAAATCGTTTGTCACCAGCTATGAATTTATTCTATTTTTTGCTGAATCAAAATTTGACTCTCAATGTTGCAATGCTATGCTCTTTGATCTAGGAACATGATCTAGATCAATCGTTCATACATATCATGGTAGTACAAAGCTTTTGCACAAGCTTTAGGAAGAACCTGAAGTTGAATACATTGAGTGGCAGTTGGTCAATTGCATGTGATGGATGTGACATTATACAATATATCTAGCGTCTTTGTCAAGTGAAAATCTGATGTTTTACTTTTGCTCTTGTTCTTCATTGTACTAAATAAATAATGCACTTGTCTGGAGCCTAAAAGATATGTTCTAATTGATGCTTATTTTATACAAGGCTTAAGAATGCAGAGAAGGTCTCACAAAACAGATGATATCATGAAAAGTTCCATCATCCCACAACAAACTTAAGGAAAATTGAAATTTATGGCTTAAGCAACTGAAATCCAAGCTAAAAATGTGAAATGTGCAGGGTCCAGATTCCCAGATGACCTTCCTCAAACATTGTTCTCCTGAATAAAAATGAAAGCTAATGCTGTGTAATTCTTGCGGTAAATGAAACATTAATGCATTAAAATGGCAATAAACTGTGCAAATAATGCTCTAGCGTGCAATAAACAGTGCATATAGAGCAAGGAAAGATACATTTGCCATTTTGACTAGGACTATCGTATATTGCAAAATCCGGAATGGTCATTCTACTAATTTATCGAAATAGAAAAGATCAAAGTCAAGTTAAAGTTCCTTACCAAAAAAAAAAAAAAAAAATGTCAAGTTAAAGTTGAAGGGGAAAGCTGGCAATGCCTAGAAATCTTGAAAACCACTAAAACACTACCGTATGGAAACCTAGTAATGATATTACCGGTACCAACTTTCTTATTTCAGAAAAAAGATGCACCAATGGGACATATATCTTCATCCTCATGAATAAATAACTTTTCAACGAATACTACCTAAAACGGATTCTATCAATAGTCAACTCACAATTAATTCTCAATACCTTGATGGGAGGATCTCAAAACCGATACTGTGCGGAGAGGTAAAATACTGTAGCAAAATATTAGACAGATTTTGAGGTTTAACAATGCACTTTTGAAGCATGTATATCACCATCTAACACTTTGATCTATCACATATCCATTTGCATTCCGGGAAGAAGCTCGACCTAGGGCAGCTCGCTATAACCTCCACGTCCATGCTTAAGACCGATGAGTCGACTAAGAAGTATGTCAAAAGGGCAACCAAAAGCAGCAAAGAGAACAACAAAAAAGCTTTTCAGATTTTTTTAAGGTAACTACCTGCTGACCACCGCCAATGTTGACGACCATCCCTTCATTTGGCAACCCACCGTCCGCCTGCTGCTGATGATGAAGAAAAATCAATGCTTAGGCATACGATAAACAGTGTAAATAGAGCAACGGAAGAAACATTTGTAGTTCCTACGAGCACTATCGTGCATAATGTACTGAGTAATGATAAGCTGGGAAGCATATTAATTGAAAATCTGGAATGGTCATTACACTAATTTAGCGAAATCAAGGAAATAAGTGTCATTTTCAGTTAAGGGGAAGGCCAGCATGCCTAGAAATCTCAAAATCCACTAAAACACGTATAGAAACCTAATAATGATAAAACAGGTACCATGTTTATTATTATTGAAAAAAGATGCACCTAGGGGACATACATCTTCATCCTTATAAATGAAGAGCTTTCCAACGGATTCTTCCTAAAACATATTCTATCAACAGCCAGCTCATAATTTACCTAGATATGGGACCTCAAAATTGATACCACGGAGAGGTAAATACCTAGCATGTATATTATCTATTTGTTGGATGATTATGGGCCTTTCCGTCCCAAAAACTAACTCAAAAAGTGAGATTTTTTCTCTCAATTATACATTAGGAAAATGGATGTGGGATAATCCCAACAATGTCCCCCTCTCCTTGGAGAGCCACAACAACCCTCTCCATATGACTTTGGGTCCAAGCATGTTGATAATTTGGGCTTTGATACTGGCATTAGATGGTCTTGAGCTTCTTTCACCCCAAAAGCTAGCTCAAGAGGTAAAGTTTTCCCTCTTACTTATAATTTGACCACCAGTCCTTTTACAACTGATGCGGTTTAAGATAATGATCTATTAAATAAGCATTTGCATACCACAGGGAAGCTCAACCTAAGACAGCTTGCTATAACCTCCATGTCCATTCTTCTGACCGATAAGTCGACTAAGAAGTATGTCAAAGGAGAGACCAAAAGCAGCAAAGAGACCAACGAAAAAGCTTTTCAGATTTTTAAAGTAGCTACCTGCTGACCACCATACGTCCATATGACCCTCCCTCCTTTCAAATTAAGGTTCAAGAGACCTGCGTCCCGCAGTTGATGAGGATACAATACCAAACGCGCCTGTGCAACTAGAATGCCATTGCGATCAAGAGAAAAATAAATCAGTATCTGCATGTTGGGGTTAATGCCATTGAGGTTGTGCTCGCCGCTGTCCACAAAGATGCTCTGCTTCGGAGGGATTTCTTTCGGCTCTTCTCCGATGCCACCGAACAATCGAGGATCTCCATTGGGATGAGACTTGGCGGTCAGATAAATAGTTGAGGAAGAATTGTTCTGCTGTCGAGGAAGTGTCCAAAATTCTCGAACATCTTCTTTCGAGGCGGTGGGTCCCGAAGTCCCGAACATGCTTTTCTGTCCGTATCCTTGTCCGATACGTACCGGGGGAATGAAAACCTATGTGCGTCATGCCATGCACGGACACAACGAGTAAATAAAAAATGACCAAAATAGAACCAGGCCGAATTCATGTTGAGTAAAGCGGCACATTCTTTCGGCGGATGATGCCGACACAAAGGCTAATTCCTGAAACTGATATGACAAAATGACTTTTAAGAACTCTCATTCGATGTCGAATTTGATTTACATCAATGAACATCACATCACATCTATCTTTAAATTAAGTAGCACAAATGAATTCATGCTATGTTTTCAAAAGAGAGAAATGATTTCGAAACCGAATATGCATGCAAAATATAATGCTCGAAAAGTTAAGTACCGATTAGGTTATTGGTTCTAAGTTAAGTGCTAATCTGGTCCAATTCTTGAGTGAGTTCATAGAACCGGTCCCCAATCCCTACAAAGGTGCATTCATCGATGAAAACAAGCGGTTAGCTTTCATATCATGATGATAAAGCGCTGCAACATCTTCAACCACTCCTCTCTTTCCTCTTCGTTTGTTTATTTTGTTTTGGTTAAGAAAGCAAGTAAATAGATTATTAGAATGAGGAAAAAGAAAGTAAGGGGTTCGTCCTATCACACACCCGAAAGACAAAATTAGTCAGTAATATCCAATAACTACAAATATACATATATATTATATATACATATATATTTGATAGAAAAACTATAAAATAATTAAGTAATTGAGATGTAATTTCTTTTTTTAAATATATATATACCAATTCAATCCGAGTGTGTGGGTAGGCGATTCCACACTTAAAACCAAAAACCTGACCGATACTCACTAGTTCCACTAAATTGGAATCAAGAACCGGACCAATTTCCATGAGAACCATTGGTTCTAGGCTAGTCAGGTCCGATTCCAAGGTCTAGGCAATTCCCGATTCCTTTGCACACTTCTATCGTCGGCCATTGTGGGGAAAAAGAAAAAAAAAAGTAAGGGAAGGAAGATGAGAAAAAAAAAAAGGAAAAGAGAAATAATAAAAAAAGTAAATATAATATATAATATTTATTAAGAATTGTCTACGTTAGCATTGGCTGACCAAAATTGGGCAAATAAACTGAATTGGTACAACCGTAAAAGATTTAAGACCAAATTGACATAATTATAATAAATTTAAAATATTTTTGATAATTATTCCTTCTTGAATCACTAGCCAAAGGTTTCTCAAAGGCTCTCATTTTGAATCCCAACAACGAGAAGGGGAGTTTCTTGATTGGGGGGTAGTCTCCTCTCAAAAGTGAGCCATGGAATTGGTGGACAATGAAATTTCAAGATATTGTCGAAAGATGGGAATTTCCTCATGAGCAGTCGTTATTTCAAAACTAGAATCATTTTCCTGAAAATGTGAAAAAATTGTCCAAAAAGTTCTATACCAATTCAATTGCACTTTTACCAATTCAATTATAGACATTTTCATTTTACCAATTAAGTTCGAAACTTTTGCAAAAGTTTTGCTCATTTTACTAATTGAGTCAATATGGAGTTGGCTATTCTACACGGCACGACAGATAATGTGGATAATTTTGAATAATCTTTTAATATTTCCCACCAAACTACTAAAAGTATTTCCTATCAAACCTGGAAAGGAAATAAAAGGACGTATCCTTATTGAAATGTTTTATGAATGTTCTGTCGAACGTTGATCATTGACCTAGATTGACGGTAAATAGTAAATACAATCAAATTCTTTTTTTTTTTGGGTCTGTAATACGATCGAATTAAGGGAGGGATAAGAACCTAGGGGTGCCAAAACTTGGCACGGAGGGACACTTTGCCAAAAGTTACAAAAGGTACACTTAAGTGCCAAAATCGGAGCAAAATGGATCGAAGTGCCAACGGTGAAAAATTCCGGCCAAATTGCCACGTGTCCATTTTCCGGCGACTTAATTTGCCAAATTTTCTCAAAAAAAAAAAAAAATCCATATGGCAATTCTTTTTAAAAAAATTGTCCACGTCAGATTTTTAAAAAATTAAAATCGATTTTATTAAAAAAAAAAAAAAAAAAGGGGGAGGAGGGGACCGGCGGGGTTGCCGCCGCCATCGCCGCCCCACCTCACCGGGAAGGGCCGGCGAGGTGGGGCCGAATTTAAGTAAAGAAGAGCATCGCCGAATAAAATCAATTTATATATATTTTTAATTATTTAATATTATTTAATTAATAATTTTTAAAATTTCCAAAACGACGTCGTTTTGGCTGATTTTTTAACCGATTCAGTTTCCGGCGAGCCACGTAGGCAAGAAAATTAATAAAAAATTGCCACATAGGATTTCCGGTTATTTTTTGACTTGGCACTTAAGTGATCCATTTTTTTAAAAAGTGGCATTTAAGTGTACCTTTTGTAACTTTTGACACTTATATTTCCCTCCGTGCCAAGTTTTGGCACTCCCGATGTTCTTATCCCAATTAAGGGAGCATGTAACCGACGCCTTCTTGGACAGTCCCATTTCCTAAAAACAAGCGACTCTCTCTCCTTTCTGTATTTCTCCCTAAATCGTCTGGCTTCATCTTCAATTTCAAAGAGAGTGTGGCCTTACACAAAGCCCAGTTTCAACACTCAACCTCTATTGTTTGCTTCCTCTTCCTTTGGAACCACCATACATTTGCGCTTCAGCTTCAATCTACCGAATCAATGAAGGACAGGTAAGACGAGCAATCCGACAATCAATCCCTCTTTGATTCTATTTGTTGAAATTCTCTCCGACGGACGACTGGATGGGCGAGGCTTCCTTTTTGTTGTTCTAAGAGCCAAACCACGGCCTGGCGCCCCAGCGCTTGGGGCTTCCTCTTCGGAGAAGGCTACGACTGAGAACATGCGTCTGTTAGAGATTAAACCAAATTCACAAATTTTGTCAACTTCAGTTGTTGTCGATTCAATCAACATGTTGCCGATGATGTGGAGAAGTTGCCTATTCAAGGTTGAAGTTGTTGATCAGCTACCTTGTTGTCGATGTCTATTCATCTCCCAAGAAGAGTCCTTATTGTAGTGTTTCTGTTAAATGTTTGTTTGTATATTTATGTCTTGACTATACATGTTTTTAGGGATAATCTTGTAATTGTTCTTGATAAGGTGAAAAGTGAAATAAGCAAAAAGGCTGCTTCATCTCCTTCTTTTGAGTTGTGAGTTGTAAGGGTTTCACCTTCAAATTATCTCCATCAACGTCATGCTGTCAAAAATCAATTTAAACCAACACTTGCAAGTCCTGATTCGGTTCAAGTCGAGTAGATATGATGGCTTAGAACTTTGAACTGGACCAACTAGCCAAGGTGAAATAAGCAAAAAGACTACTTCATCTCCTTCTTTTGAGTTGTGAGTGTTTCACCTTCAAATTATCTTCATCAGCATCATGATGTCAATGATAAATTCAAACCAACACTCGCAATTCCTGATTCGGTTCAAGTTGCTGAGTAGATCCGATGGTTTAGAACTTTGAACTAGAATAGAAACTAGCCTTAAACTAGTCAAGTAAGGCCCCTTTTTGTCTATTTTCCGATTTGAACTTAATTGAATCAACGCCCTTAGTCTCGACAAGCAGCTTCTTATAGGTCGTTCCCATTAAATGCATTCCCCTTCCCGCCTTCTCCTATTAACTGCAGATCAATGGGGGGAGGTTCTTGTCCTAAAAGAGGGGAAAATTGCAATTTCTATTATAAACCTATTTTATAGATTTAAATTCAATCATAAGCCTTTCAATTGAATCAATATAATCGTAAACTTTAATGCAATCTAGTCTTGCTTGAAATTACTAACATCACAATCTAGTTATCGTTGGCCATCCCACATATTATGGTTGGTGATTTGAGTTGGACAACTTTACTTGAAATGGCACCATTATGCTTTATTTTTTATTTTTTTATTTTTTTCCTTTCCTTTCCTTTTGATTGTTAACACCCCAATGTTTTTCTCGTAGACGTAGACTTATCAGTCATCTTATGAGGATATTAGGGATCGAGCTCAACCCTTAAACCAAAATATTTATTTGGCATAATTTGTGATTCTTGCAATACATTTCTTGACATTTAGGTATTTGACACACTTAGATATAGAACTAACATATTTGCATCTAGCAAACGTTACATCAACCTTGCATAACCAAGTCTTGGTATTTAGGATCTCTATTTTGGAGGAGTAAGATGAGCTCCCGCGTCTTACTTAGGATCCTAATTAGACAATAATAGGTTAGTGACAATACCTTCGTGTTGATTTTTACGAATCGAGTGAATTGGATAAAATTAGTTAGAAAGAAGGAAAAGAAATCAGACGCCAAATTTACGTGGTTCGGTCCGAATATCGAAACTTATGTTCATGGGGAGAGCAACACATAATTCCACTATAGAAATCAAGCGATACAATAGAGATTACAATCACTCAAACATTCAAACACTCTCTCAATATTTTCCAACCCCCAATTATATCTAATAACTCATATAGTAGTTAGCCCCTCATAATTTCCAGTGAAATTCTTACTCAAAAAATTAAACAAATTCTACTAATAAGAATTTAACTGGTTAAAATACTTGGGTGTAATTATAATGAGAAAACTTCTCTCTATCAAGAGCCCCTATATTTTGCTCCAGAAAAGCTCTATTAGCTTCTCTCTTCTTGCTCTCTCTCTTTCCTCATGGCCACTGAAATCCTCCTTTTATAGGAGAATGGATGGAGAAATAAGACAAATGGCGCCCTTTTTGAGAAGTTATGCTTCTCCATACAATTAATGATGGTGGGTGTGCATGGCTATCATGCACCGACGGCAGACAAAGGAGCAAAGCTTCTGCCTTCTCTCTTTTCTTCATTTAATAACAAAGGACAATCGCAGCCTACGAGGCAAACTCTGAAGCAATAGTGGGCACCCACCATTTTTCATGGACATGGCCTTAAATGACATGGAGAAAATGAAAGAGGACAAATGAAGCCCACAATATTTTACTTTGGCCAATTCTTCCTGCGGCTCCTCTCTCTTTTATAATAGTTGTCAATAAAAGCCAATAAAATATTGCCCATCTATCTTCATGCAGCAAGGAGTCAACACAGAACATGTGCAGCAATTTAAATCCACGTACACTCAACCAGAAACTTCTTGCTATCTTCTTTGTCTTTTACGCATGCAGGGAATTACATGCAAAATAAAATCCATACGTAATCTTCTTCTTCTGACAATTTCGGCTGATCAATTCACATATGCCAATTATTTTCGACTCACACATGATCAAGTTCACATGTTCTCATGAGTCTAATTTTATTTAACAGACTCAAACTCGAGACATATTTCAATATTTAGTCTAATCTTGAATGTATGCTTAAATTAGGAATCAGGTTGCAACCGATAAATGTTGGGAGAACTCATGCTCAGCGTAAGGGCACTTCACAAGAAGAACCATTTGTGCTCATTTATCAATTTGTTAGCTTTCCTCAAGGATCCCGTAGCCGGATGGTCGCAACACTGATTATCCTTCATCTTTGAGGTTATTGTTCATCTTCTTTTCCGTGGGTATGGGAACCACATACTAGTCCCGCTCATCAGGGCTCGGCCCGAGGCCTGAACGAGAGAAACTGAGTAAAGCCAAGGAGGACAGGAACAACGCCGACGGGGATGGACCATGTCGTACGTGGAGACTTTCCTGACATGGACTTGCCGGGGAAGAAGAAGCTGGAGGAGATCGAGATTGTGAGCCTGCATTTGGAGCTCCTCAACGTTGGCATCAACACAACGTCCATAGCTGAAGTGGATCATGGCCAAACTAGTCAAGTATCCAAAAATCCAAGAGAGGCTCTGTGATGAAATTAAGCCAGTCGTAAGAGAAAAAGGGAGCTAGTGAAGGAGGAGGACCTATAGGCTACCCAAAGGCGGTGTGCGGGAGGGGTTGCACCACCACATGCTGGGGCACTTCAAGCTGCCGCTCGTAGTGAGAGAGGACGCGGTTATAGTCGAGATGGTTTGGGACTCAGTAGTCTGGGCGGACCAGATGGGTTTCAATCCCAAGAGGTTCTTGAATTCCTGCGGTGGAGGTAGAGAAGCCAATGGGGTCAAATATAAAAATTATGGAGCCTTGGTTGTTTAGATAAAAAAAGAGGTGATGCTGTTTGGAGCCGTTTGGGAGGAAGATCTATCCTAGGTATGGGCCTGCAATGCTGCACTTGAGTACTTAATGGTGAACTTGGCGTGGTTGTTCTAATGGTGGACGATGTAAGGCGAGGAAGTCGACCTGCCGTGGGTACGGGAGTTCACTATGGTGATGAAGACCCCTTGACGGGCTTAGGGTTGTCCAGAAAACTCGCAAGATGAAAAGCAACCAGAAGGAAAGGAACGGGAAAAAAAAAAAAAAGCATAGAAAAATTAAAATAAAAATCAGAGAATTAAGCAAAGCCATAACATTTTGAGTGAAGTTGTCAACCTGAAATAGTCAACCTAACACATAAAATAGCTGAAGGTGACTAGACCACTTTTCAGTGTGACCTCCCTCTCGCATCTCGAAGGCTAATGGCTCGGCTAAGGTTATTAGGGCTTAGCCTGAGTTCTCACAAGCCCATCAATTCACGGCTTATGGTTTGAGTTTTTGATCTATAATTCAATTTCATTTAAAAATGAATCGCCACTAATCAATTTGGGATATATCGATTAGAAACATAAGTAAAATATTTCTCATCAGAGAAACTAGAATTAAAGACTTAATTACACTAATCAATCACTAATACCCTTCTAGTACCTAATCTTGTTTAAACCCTTAAATTTGATTTCTTTGGATTTTTTTTTTTTTTAAGGATTTTCCAAACACTTGTGGAGAAAAAAAATTGGGCTTTTTTTTATTTTTGGAAAATATTGAATTTTTCTTTTTATTTATATATATTTTTATATTAAAATATGAATATAATATTATAATATTATCAACCAACCCGGGTCGCTAAAACCTCGGCTGGGCTGAACCTGATACATAAGCCCAGTCCACTCCCCTAACTCCAGCCCAGCTCATGTCTCTTGTGTTGGGCCCACGACAAATCAAGATGTGTAGCATACTGCCCACTCTCATCCATTTTTAAACAAAACCAAGCCTGCTTTCAATCGAAGGAAATGTCCAGCCCGAGAAAACCAGATTTAGCCTACTCGAAAATGGCCTCAAGCCCTACACAATTATACTGAAACCGAATATAGCCAAGCCCACCCACTAGACAAATTCTCCTCTTTCTTATGTTGTCTTCCCATGCCGACCTCAGACTTCCAGAACATGAGTAGGCCAAATAACAAGGCTAACAAAACAAAGTGCCGCTTATGGCATCTCCAGCATTAAACGAAATCTTCCCATCGTTAACCGTCTACACCTTACCAGAGCAACGCCCTCAAACATCACAATACGAAGAACATTTACGAGGGCAATATCGAAGCACAAGGCAAGAGCAACTAAAAGCTTTTTAAAAACCAGGCTTGGCGGACATGAAATTTGATTGAAAGTGCGAGTATTAAAGGAGGATACGCAGCTTGTAGAAGGGAGAGAATGAATTTAATTTCCAAAGTCAAAACTAACCGTTGGCTATCTTAATGAAGGATTATCTTCCAACTTTCCTTCTTGGACAGATTTAATTAAGAAAAATTTCCTAGCCGTTGAAGAAAGATTGAATCCCTTTAGATTCTGGTTGTCCATACAAATAGAATCTTGGTTTCAATAAGTGTTCCATTCTCATTTGAAAATTGTCTCGAAAATTAATTTTGTCAATCAGTTTATCAATATAAATATGATAAGTGAAATTCATAGCCGTTATGGGTCACTTCTTCGTTCTAGTCCTTAAAGTACATTTTGAATCCCCGACATAATGAGATATTGCGTCTGTTTCTGGCTTAATATGGAATCTTTTGTAATAAATAGACTTTGCTAGATACAAAAGTCTCCTTCTATGGTCTTTTCCATAATTCCATTTGAATAAAACTTGGAAAGTTTTGTTAGCATCAAAACTAGGAGCTTTATCAACAATTCATGTTTTATTGGTCCATCCAAATCTTTAGGAATCTCCATTCTATTGCTTGTTTTCCTTCTACAAAAGTCTTTATAGACTTAGACACATTTCTTGTCGAATAATTTGTTCTCCTTTTACAAAGCCAAAGCATCTATATGCTTTAGACGTCCTATTCTTGATGCTAATTGCATATGACTTATGTATACAAAACCCAATTTACACATTCAAATACAAGTATTAGTAACTTTTAGTTATTTTGTCGTCTTCAAACATGATAGAGGATTTTCTCAACAATCTCTCTCTTATTACGATGACAAAACAATCTCTAACCTTTCAATATGTAGATGTGCTCACATGCAAGATGATTTGAAATTTGAGTGCATTAAGTCAATGAGGTGGTACCATTATGCTTTAAATAATTGAGTTAGAGCAAGGCATAATATGCAACCCTTATAATCAGCAAGACATAGGACCTTCAATGAATGTAAAAGGAGATATCATTATCAAAAGGAATATTCAGCATTTTACATGAACTCGTAGCAGCTCTTTAAACTACAAGATTATATACGAAAAAAGATGCATAATCATCTAAGTTAAACAAGTTTGACCATGAAGAATCTGTGAAGTCTCAAGCACAGCTCACTTTATGAGGGGAAAATTGTTAGTTCAATTATAAACTTATTGTATAGATTTCAATATGTCCTAGACATTTTAATTGATTTAGTGTAGCGCTAAACCTTTATGCAAAATTTTAATGTAGTTCATCCAATCTATCATTGCCTAAAATTGATGACATGGCAGTCGAGTCATATGTGGCATGACTAGTAATTTCATTGAGAAGAAATACATAAATGTATTCTCATTACTTGAAATCATATTTATCAATGGTTTTAATGACAACAATTTTTATCAAACACGTTCAATTATTAAACATTCAAATAAGCTCTTTGTTGATAATATGTGAATCTCCTAAAGACATCTTATATAGTTAAAGATGACGTGCAATGACTAATAAACTAGACAACATCTTCTTTATTTATTCTGTAATCCATTAAAATAATATGGATTACAAAGAAATTTGGACAGATAACATATTCATATATGTAAAATATTATATATGATGTGTTTTTGGCATTGTAGTAGGAAGGCTTCGCAACTATCTAGAAGAGAGCCTTACTCTATAGGGGTGCTTAGGCCAAAAGGCTCTAGATTCAGGGGTTCTACTATAGCCGAACACAAGGGAAAGATCATTTATACCAACACTGACAAGATCATTTTGTAGTAGAACATTACCATTATGAAGTATAATTAGGAGATGATAGACAAGATTTATGGGGAAAAAATTTGCTAACAAAAAAAAAAAGTTTATAGTATTGAGGCATAGTAGGTATAATTCAGAAGTTTTGGTGATGCAAAATAAAGTTTAGAGTTTGATGTCACAATGGATATAATTTTTTTTTTAATAAAAAAACATTTGAGTGCCGTAACTTTTTAAAAACGTTCACTAAAAGTGCTATGTCAACTCAAATTTTTGGCACTTGAGTGAACATGTTTAAAATTCTTGGCATTCAAGTAATTGATTGAAAATTGTGGTACTCAAGTGAATTTTTTTTTTTTAAAAGTCATAGTACTTAAGTGAGTACCGTATGAAAATTATAACACTCAAGTTAGTGCCATATGAAAGTTATGGGACACATGATGTCCTTATCCCATATACAAAGTCTCTCTAAATTTGTGTAATCTTTATCAAATATCAACTATGTAGCTTCCCATTTGTCTTGTTAACTCTTTCAGATATTTCATTTTTCGACATTATTTAGATATGTTGTAGGTAAAGGCATCATATTTTTTGGTCCATTCGCCTTATTCCTAATCAATTTCAACAGGGTTTCTTTTCTTCTTATTAGACTCTTTGTTGAGGTTGTGGAGGTCAGTGGTCGGTTTATAAATGTGAGGAAATAGCTCAACCTTTAAGCTAGGTTTTTTGGGCAAGGAAGGCTCAAGTTCACCCAACACCGATATCAAAGCCCAAGTTGCCAACAAGTCTAAACCCAACACTCACATGGAAGAGTTATGGGTTGCAGTGGCTCTAATTCAAGGCTCGATGTGTGAGGGATAAAATGTTGAGGTTGTCTCACATTGGTAGCCAATTTATAAGTGTGAGTGAAAATCTCACCCTTTGAGCTAGCTTTTGGGGTAAGGGATGCCCAAGACTTGCAACCACTTTCTAGGCTTTGTAAACAAATTGGGGTCAAGCAAGTTTTCCAAATCTTCCTAGCTTTAGTGATTTATAGGTGGCATCCTCGGAAAGTGATTTGTAGATTTCATTTGTTTTGTCGAAAGTAAATTATTTGAAAAATATTTTATTATAAATGATCTTTTCTATCACTTGAAATAATTAGTCGATGAAAAATATTTTCATTATTGACAATAATTTATACCTAAATACTTACATGGATGATAAAATTGTTTTTCATTCATTTATTTTTATAAACAATACAAGTGATTAGTTTTGAAGAAATGTTTTAGCGATGATTTATTTTTTTGCAAAGAAAACGCACTCATAGTATTATTATATGTTTAAAAGGTAATTTCATCCTATATGTTTGCCCCCCGGGTGGTCCCAAAAAAAAGGGTTGCATCTTAAAGGCAAGCATTGCAAGCAGCCGATCCTTTTGAGCTTTCATGATCTTAATTTTGATATCTCACATGGATCTTACATAGGACCCACAACACTCAATGGTCAAGGAGGGGGCCCCAAATTCGCTCTAGATGCATTGAAGAATTTTGGGACGTGTGCATTAAAAGTTTTAAAACTTGTTGTAAAAATGCAATTGAGTCATAAAATATGTAAAAAGTCAACCAAGTCCTAAAACATTTCTAATTGATGCAATTGAATGATTTTATTAACTTTGTCCAATTTAACTAATGGAAAATACTGATATGACTTTTTTTAATATTTTCTCTCTTCTACATGGCAATAATGTAACTAAAATGATGTAGTTTTGGTCTAAATATGAATCTTAATACAATTTTTACTTAAATTAAATTAAAAATAAGCTAAAATTAAAAAATAAGAAGAAGAACCAGCCGGCACCGCTACTGGGAAGGCCAACGATGGTGGGGGAATGGTCGATGGACCCTCTCCCAAATTAGGCAAGGGTTGCTAGCCCTCATCCAAAGTTGGGCAAGTTTTGCTGGCCCCATGCTAGGGCCCAACAACCCTTGTCGATCATTCACCCACCACCACCCCTTCTTAGCGATTTGATGATAGGGAGGGTTTGCACGCCTCCTCACTTGGTTCTCTTTGTCCTTTTTTTTAGTTTTAATTTTAATTTTAATAAAAAATGTATTAAAAATCTGATTTGGACTAAAACTACATCGTTTTAGTCATGACATTACCAGATAAGAGAGAAAATAATTTATAAAAAAAAGAAACTTTGATATTTTCCATTAGTCAAATTAAACAGAGTTAATGGAAGGATTCAATAGCATCAATTTAGCAAGTTTTAGGACTTAATTGTACTTTTAATAAATTTTATACTCAATTGTACTTTTATGATAAGTTTTAGAACTTTTAGTAAAAATATCCCAAGAATTTTCCAAAAGTCGCCTAGAAAGGTCACCTTTGGAAGTATGCGGTTTATATACAAGTGACAGGTTACAAATTATTGACCCTTTAAAGAAAGGTTTTTTTGCCAACCTTGGAAGGAATTGTTCAGCGGACCTACTGCGGGATTGTTAAACTAGGCAAAAAATACTACGAGCCCCATTTGGGTCCAAATGAGCCCAATTACGGGGTCTCATATCAAACCCATTAATCCATCTTAAGAGGAACGATCAAATATAGCCTAAGCCATTAGGCCCCGAGTACTGAAAGTGCTTCGCAACTATAAGTCCGGAGAAGGTATTTTATGTGACTAAGTATACCACGTGATGGTAACACGTTATTTGTGCTAAAATTACAGAATCGAAGAATTGCCAGACGTGCCTCCTTGATTGTCACTCAGCTTAAATGGATCGGAAATTTTGGCACAACCGCAATCCTTTTGTGTTAAACAGATGATGGACATTCGAGAAAGGAACGCAAATTCAATCTTGGGTTTTTGAGTCGAGGTCTAGAACGATTTGATCACACGATTGGGGGCTTTTGAAATTGTAGGCAAGCGAGCTCAACTAAAAAGTTTAGGTTTAACTACATTATATCCAAGCTGCAGGATGGTGAAGGTATAAAGAAATTAAAGAGCAGGAAAAGCTAAAAGGGAATTGCAAAACATGATATATAAAAAAGATAAGTGCACTATTCTAAAATTTATTACGAAAATACAATTAAGTCCTCAAGCTTTCAAAAAGTGTAATTAAGTTCTAAAAATTGTCATGAAAATATAATTGAGTCTTAAAACTTTCAAAAAATGTAATCAAGTCCTAAAACTTGTTACAAAGATACCATCGAGTCTAAAATTTTTAAAAAGTGCTACCAATAAAATGACTTTGATTTGACAAATTTAGTCAATAGTTTAATTGGGATTGAACTGAAAATTTAATGATAATGTTTCCTTTCATGTATATTGGAGCTTGCACTAAGTGCAAACTCAATACACAACAGATTGATTTCCTAGAAATGAATCAAAGTAGTAATAGATGGGAGCAATAGGAACATGTTGAAAGGTTAGGTTTGCTAGTTTTATTTATGATTATGTATCAAAAATGGTTTCTAAGGAATTATAATTCTCATTGAGAAGTTTCATTTTTTTCATAATGAAGGATATACTCATTTGCATATAGATTGACACAATTTATAACCATCCAATTTAGAGGCGGTACATAGATTTGTGCAAGTAAAAGCTTTCAAGCTTCAAATACAATAGCTTAGCACAAAAGCAAAAAAGAACAAAAATACTCGAATCATTCTTGATTTTGAAAGGACAATACTAGTCATTTCTCACTACTACTCTCTTTTCCAAGAGGTAGCTCACAGCTGACTAGATTACATAGAGTGGAAAAAGCAAAATACTTTCTTTTTCCACACCATCCTATATTCTATTTTTGCCAATCACATAGAACACTCACAACCTAATTCATGGATGATCAGTCTCCATTTCTTCGTCTCCCAAGCAGACCACACACAACCCTCAGACAGCATAGTTGACAACCGACCGGTACGTCTGTCCAGGTTGCCACCCGGCTGGAATCACGTTGTTGGCGACCAGGGTCTTGCCGGAGTCGAGGGAAGTGAGCTTGATCGAGAACGGGGCGCGCAACTGACCAGCGCCGTCTAGCTTCCAAACTGCACCCCACGACTGTTGCATCGGAAGCCAAGAGGCGGAGTCTAGAGCCTGCTTCAAGTTGACTGCGCTGAGCTCGCCGTCTCCGTCCTCGTATTCAACTAGCGTAGCGAAATAGTTGGGGTTCGAGCCGGAGTCAACGTGGAAGGTCACCTTCACGCCGGGGAAATTGCACTCTACTCTGTTTGACATTGAAAATATGTGCACACAAATAGACTTAATAAGCAAGTTAGACTATTCGCTGGTTATCGTAAGTGTGAAAGCAAAGTTTCTTGTTAGTTGAAAGCATTTTTCAATGCGTTTTTTCATTTTTCTTTTTTTTTTTTCCTCTGCGCGTCTTTTAAAATTGGAATTCACTCGAAAACGTGGGTTAGCTCCATAGAGAAGGGACCAATTGTACGGACCTTTGGTGCTGAATCTGCAGCACCCCGGCATTGCGAAGTTCATCGGCCTTGCCGGGGCTCGCCATGGCTCCAAAAGCTGTGCCGCTCAAATCAAAGTGAGCAGATTCAGCGACGCAAGGGCCACCGGGGCACTCATCAGTTATAATGACTGTCACCGGGTTTCCGGAACAAGCGGCGTTTTCGGTGCATTTCACCTGAAATTCAATCAACAAGAGCTCAAATATGTTGTAAGACACATATAAATGACAATAAGTGCCGAGTCAGATGATCTGTTTATATACAAAGAGATCAAACTACTTTTACTAGCAGTCTAGAAAGCTTGCCGTGGTAGATGTTTTCATGACTTTTATTCCCCGATTATTAATTTAGGAAAAGCATATCTCGTGAACATATTTTAGTTTTGTCTGTGACAAATTTTCTCCGATGACGGCAAATATAAAAATAATTAGAGAGACACTTTTCTAGCATGAGAAAAACCTGGTAACAAGCTCCACATCCTTTGCCTGATTTGAAAAGAGAAGGCCCTCCTGCAGACACCATTGAAGAGAATGGAGCTTGCTCGACACCATTCCCATACCCACATGCGCCACCTACGTACAATATATCGTACAAAGCATTATATATCTAATTACTAGAGTAGTATTGTTTATCGTTGTACTTCCATTTTAAGCTCTAAGTTAGCCAAAATCATTCACTATTAGGTGATTAACCTAAGACTACCCATTTGTCATAATCGAGCCATAGACTCGATATGTCAAATTACTCAAAGACGTGTGATGAGATCAACGGCACTTGCATGAAATGAATCTTTAGTCCCGGCAAATTGACCAAACAGAAACATAATATCATTCCATTACCATCACTTCCAGCGCCGTCAGGACTCCCATACCATGTTGCGCCCGCCGGTGACCAATCGCCCTCAGACTGAACCTTCGAGATGTTAAGCGACTTCGGGTTGAAGCAGTGTGCTGCGGTTATGAGAGAAAAAAGAGAAGGGCGAGAGGGAAGCAGAATAATGGAGATTGAAGAAGCGCCATTTGATTCTCGAGACGCTTTAGTCAGGAGTTTGGTTTCTTGCGCTTGATTTGGGAGCACAAGGGGCGATTATTTATAGTCAAATTGAGAGCACAAAATTCCACCAGAGTCCTTGTCGTCATTGGAGAATTTTCGGCGATAGTTCTTGCCTTTTTGGCTATTTTATGTTGTTATTTTCTGTGGTTTGCTTGTGCTCTAACTTTTCTTGCAAGCTAAACAATCCGACGCAACGATCTCCGTAACTATATCGGCAACGGATCGTGGGACGTTTAAGTCATTTGAAGTATGGATTTATGCTGATTCTGCGGCAAATAAAGAATTGGCAAGTAGGGTTTGTACGCAGATTTTCATGAGGGTCAACGGAAATAGTTTGGATATCGCACGTATGTGTGTGCGTCTCTTAGTATTTCCAAAAGCATTGATCAATCCATATCTACAAATGTCTTTGAGCTAACTGCAATTCAAATCATTCTAAAGGCAAGATCTAGCTCCTCTTTGTATTCAGGATTAGAGATCCCAGCATGCTTCTTATGCTGGGAGAAGGTTTATCAAAATATGGCAAGACGCACTCCCGGTTCCATAACATAATTCCACAAATGTTGAAGATATAATTTGGAAAATTTAATCAATTGTCTTTTCATTTTCCTTGCTAAAAAATTCTTATGACTTTGGGGAATAAGATAAAAGAAGAAATTCGTCTATCTTTATACTATTTGCACAATGTCATTGAAGAAAACTCCTAAAATTTGCATAGTTAGTTGAGATGTCGAGATTTCCAGCTCGGAAGCTAGAGTGGTTTTTTAAAATCCCACAAAGCGCATGTAAACTACTCTAGGGCAGGGCCTCTTTGCTCAAGCCAAATGTTTGGATTTAACTTATTCATGGGGCATACAAAGCGTTCAATTGACCACCAGGAGAAAAGAGGGGGAAAGCGTAAGAGTTCTTCAAGGCCTTGCAAGAAACTAAATTGGGTGTTTCATTTTCAGGATTCTCATTACTTGTCCTAGACTCACAAAATATATGGAGAGATTATCGCTATCCTCATTCAAATATAAGCTATAGATGGATAGATAACTATAATTCTAGGGTTACCAAACTTTCTAGAGACAACCCTTCAAGCGTTCGGTTTTCCCAACCATAAAACTACATGGTTTCTTTGTGGAAGGGGTATAAGACAAGGTGACCAATTCTTTGACACAAGATACTGTTACCCTTGAATTTTTTGTTTGGTGTAAGAAAAATCGAACAAGGCAGCCTTGGCTAAACACATTTGGTTGTTATTCACCGTTTCTAGATCCACCGTAGTTACATCCATCAATCGGATCTTGTTAGACAGGCAAAGGCAAATGACCTATACTCTTCTGATGGGGATCCAACTTCATTTCCGAGAAGCACATTCAATGCCATGTCTCTAATGCTCTGGCTAAGTTCTGGGCAATTGCAAATCAAGAATCTAGGCATAGTTTCTAGTCCTTTTTAAAGTGTGAAAGATATTCCATTTAATGTTGGGGCACCAGAATTTTTGATAAATATAGATTAGTAATTGTTAGAAAATACAGAAAATTAGAGTACATATAATTTCCTTGGGAAAAACAATCTTATCTATAAGAATATGGTTCACAATTGCAAATCAAGTCAGGCATGAATGTATATTCCATTTAATGTTGGGGCACCACTTGATGTGTATGTTTACAGAAAATTATTCTTAATACTATTGAAACTTGCCCACATGTTCATTGACAAGATCATGAACCGAATTCTTTATTGTCAGGTTGCTTGGAGGTGATCGAGCGGAAATCTCTCTGATCGGACATCCAACGTCCTCAAATTTGTCCGGGCATATGCGAAATTTCGGGGTCCGTCCAAGCGGCTAAGTCTAAAAAGCAGTTATCCACCCAAATGAATTTCGTCCCATGCGATAGAGACTGCTTCCTTTACATTATTGTCTGACGTCCTCAAGCAGATGATCAAAGGTGACATTTACCGACAATTTCCTTTGGCCAACACGTTCGTTAATTGTTTGATTAAGACAAAATAGGCACGCATGTTCTAGGGGAAAAGATAACAGCTCTCAAATTTATCAATTGATCAAGTTACTATACACGTCCAAGGTGAATATAAGTGTCGCGGTTTAAATTCGAAAATCTCCTAAGCTGAAATGTCTAGTGATTGCTTCGATAATATATAAATTTAACAAGGATCACGAGATTGATATTGTATATTGCGAGAATTAAACTCTTTTATCACCTCAATGTATGATTGGATCTCAATTAAAAAGTAGTGAGAAGGGAAGCAAGTTATCCCACGCCGCACATACATACTCCCACGAAATCAGGTGATCCTGTCGCAAATGACTCGATGTAGAGTCATCTAGGGTTTGTACGGGTCACCAGCTTTTAAGGACTTGCTGCGACATCCAGCGGAGACAAAAACGGATCAAAACCCACGTCAGGAAAGCGAGACATGTTCGTTGATGCAGCCGTTAATGGAGGTTATGGGCCGTTGAAGATCCTCCTCGCACCGTCACTTCAGGTTTAATATTTCAATTTCCGCTCACGTTTTTCAAGAAAAAGAGCGACTTCCCACAACGCAATGAATGGCGAGAATTAGGGTTTCTTCGCATGCTGAATTTGCGGGCGTCGTTTAACCCGTTGATGAGAAAAGCTCAGATTCTCAGCATCTACGCTCGTTTTGTCTTAATTCGAGGTTGTCCAATTGTTTTCCTTTTAAATCAACAAACCTGACAACAATTGGGTGTAATAAGTGTAATTATTTTCATTGGTCGGCGATTTAGTGGGAAATTTTCTCCATACGAGAAGTTGCACGACAATGGTTCGATTTTTTCCATGGATTTGATTTCATTTTCAAATCCTTGGCATTTCAAAAGCGATGGAAAACGTTCACGTGGGTATCGCCATCAGTCGGATGTAAACAGGATTAAGACGTTGATTCTCGACGGGCTACTGGGTTGGTGCCACGTGGGGGTCGCTTTCAGAAGGGAGAAAATTTAATGTCCATAAGTTTTTAATCAGAGAAATGCTGACTTCTTTCTTCCCAGTCGACATGATTTTCGCAATGGAGAAGAAAGAATTTTAAGAGAAAATAAAATTCAAGTGGATTAAGAATAGTTTGTGAAATTGATATATTTTATGTTGAATATAATCTACTTGTCATTTGTACATCGGATTAGCACACTAAGGACAAAGTTTATATCCTTTCCAATCAATTGATTCCATGGTGATGGAGTGGGCTAACATACACCATGAACAACAAACATTACATAGATTATTGATTATAGACCAAATGAGGTATGTTCAACAATCATCTCTTGTAATATAAATACCTTTCGAATTTGATATCGTGATGCATATTAAAAACACCCGTCTTTTAACATTCACTACGCTATTGAAGTTTTGCTCAAAAAAATCATATCCGAGATCACGTCTCAAGTTCAATTCCTCATATTCTCCTTCCACTTTTTTTATATATCTGGAATTTCAATGATCCTTCGTCCACAAGCTACAAATATCAAATTCACATACTTTAGGCTTTCTTCACTATATCGGCCCCGTACAAGAGAGTATGGAGCTATCAAGCATAGAATATATCATGCTCTTAACATTTTAATTTCTAAATGGCATGACTTTCATTCAACTATTAACCTCGTTGTATGTGATTCAACCTTCTATTTTGTCTCTAATCTCTATGACTTTCATCTTTACCGTGCTATAGCTTGTCTACGTTACGCTACAACAATATGCGGATATGCCTACCTTTGTTCAACGTGATTTTAGGAAGCCGCCGCTTCCATGACTCTGGAGCTGCGATCAATCCGGAACTGCAATGAAAGACGTTATGTGGAAGGCGCAACGCTAGTTCAATTCAAAGGTAGGCATTTGACTAGCGCCTAATCCTAATCTTTGCATTTTGTCCAGCCCGTCCTAGTTATCCCTAATCTCTGCAGAAGCGACGATTGCGGTAGAGTTCGTAGCTGATACGTTTTTCAGGGTCACATCTCTTTCTTGGTGTGGACCTGTGGTCAACTTTCTCTCTCTCTCTCTCTCTCATCGAGTTTAAATCGTTTGTCACCGAGCTATGTATTTGTTCTCCTTTTTTTTTCCGGGAATTGTCTCAAAATGTGAATTTTCTTCTTGATTAATGATGGAAATTGGGCCTGTCAATGCCGTAACGCTATGCTCTTTGTTCTAGGAAAATGATTTAGATAAACAGCTCATCCGTATGATGGTAGTACAAAGCTTTTGCATAAGTACAGGCTATAGAATTAGGACCTGAAGTTGAATACATTTAGTGGCGGTTGGTGAATTGCATGTGATGGATGTGACATTATACAATATATCTAGCGTCTTTGTCAAGTAAAAATGTGATGTCTGACTTTTGCTCTTGTTTCTATATCGTGCTAATTAAATAATGCGCTTGTTCAGAGCCTTAATAAAAGTTCTAATTGATGCTTATTCGTATGCCAGTTAAGCTAGCATTGAGGCAATTTTGGCTCACAGCTGGGAAAAATGGAACTGAGGAAGCTCTTGCAAATCACATTAGACGGGTCCAACTAGATGCCAAGAGCTCAAAGAGCCAATTAATTTTTTTCAGTAAAAGTAATTAGCTTGTCAATGGACTCAAGTTAGGAGCCCCGCCATGGATCTCCCCATTATGAAGGTAGCGGTGTTGCCCCCAAACAGTGGAATTAGAGCCCAATATTGATTGGTGAACCTCTAATTTGCATCGGTATCCTAAGTGTCCTAAACATGGAATCTTATGCATCTTCAGGGTTGCCAAGCACAGTTTGCCATCACGGTTTGGTCCAAGAGGAGACAATTGGTCCAACGCTTGTTCGCACTTGTCGGTGATGATTAGAGATTTGAGTTGAGATTTGTTGGTACAAAATAATCTTGGACTTGGATTAATGGGGAGTTGACCCAATGTGGTAGAATCATATGTGTGGGAGTGAATGTTTAGCGCAAAGAAAGAAGTCTTTAGATGTTTTTAGCTAAAAGAGGTAATTGATAATTCTCAATTGGCCCATAATTCAATGCCTTAAATTTTTGAGTGAATATGAATCATAATAAGATACCAATGGACTCAAGTTATGGGCTCTCTTTTAGATCTATCCATTATGAATTTTTACATGCTTTTCGAGATATGTTTTATATTTGATATTGAAGAATCATAAATTAACTAGTGTAATTTGCACATGCTTTGCATGGATTTTATATTTCAAAATTCCTCGAAAAACTCTACTTTTTCACACGCAACTCAGTTGAAAATATAATAGTATATTTTTTAGAGTTATAACAACGATAATGGCCATGTAATTTAAATAGTTAAAGAAAATATCACACTAAAACAATATTTATTGTTTAATAGATAATATGCCTTAATATGTCTTGTTTTACTATAATTGATTTTATCATGAACTAATTTTCTTTTTAATTTGACACTATTAGTTGAATTTTTTAAGTAATTATCAAATATTTTACTCCATCTATATTGAATTAAGTCAAGATAAATTTTTATATTCATTGATTCATGATAATAATTATCTATAATTTTTTTATGCAAAATACATTGTGTACAGTATATCAGCTATACCGTTATAGATTGTTCTAATTCCTTATATGTGTTTCACACAGTGTTAGTCTATTCTTCTACAGGTTTAATTGCTCGCAACAAAATCAAATTTTCTCCTCTATTATTATGTAGATGTTTTCGTGTATATTTGCACTCTACAACATGTCGTGCCTAATAGAATTAGTTTTACTTGAATTTGTAAAAATAAATATAATTTCAATTTCGTGGAGTTAACCTTACTACTTACCACTTTCAATATAATTAGATATGTACGATACTTACGATATTCTTCTCTTTGAAAATTTTCTTGTGAAAGAAAATATTCGTCCTTATCACATAGTCGGTGTACATAGTGTGTTCCCCTATTCATACAAAATATCACAATGTAATTAACTGCTTGTAAGTAGACTGAAACTTGTATCACAATATAATCAAATATCCGTGATTAGATTGAAACTTTTAAGAGATTTTGTAAATTTTACTCTTCTTAGAAAGACTATTAAAACTTTATTTTGAAAAAATAAACTTTCCTGAGTTGATTGCATTTAAAGTTCAAGAGGCAGTTTTGGTATAAATTAATAGATTTTAGTGCAGTCATTGGGATTTGTCTCAATAGCCACCATTTTCACATGAGAATGGAAGGTAAAGGATTCAAATCCTCACCTTCTCAAGGGGTTCGGGTGAGGACAATTTGGTTTTAGATGTGAGTTTTCGGCTCTCACACTCTCTAAGGAGGCAAGGCAAAAATAGTTTGATTTCTTCTTATCTAAACATTTACCACGGCAAGCTTTTTATGCATCTACCAACCAAAATAATAATAATAGATTTTAAACACATTTAACATACTTTAAATTGCGATTTATGAGAATGCCAAAGAATATACCGAAGCATTTATGGATGTGCATGCATCAACCTCAAGAAGGGAAAATTGTCTAAAAATTATTAAACTTATTGCATTTTTACCAATTCACTCATAAATCTTTCAATTTGGCTAATTCAATCCTAAATATTTTCACTCCTTACCAATTAAATCCATCCAAATAATTTTGATTAGAAAATGCTTTTTTCTTTTTTTACGTTTGGACTGGCCATTGGCGATGTTGACGTGGCACTTTTTAATGATATTTTAATAATTTCTTGAATATTTTATGCTTTTTTTCTTTTTTTACTTTTTTTTTTTAGGGTTTTAGAGAGAGCTGGCCATCAGCCACAATTGAGGGTCGGCGACCCTCGTTGGCGAAAGCGAGGGTGCACAAGCCTTCACCCAGATCAGCAAGGGCTACAATGTCTAGCGAGGGCATTGCAACCCTCACCAATTTTGGGCAAGGGCTCAAGCACCCTTGCTTTCATTGGTGAGGACCCCAATGCCCTCATTGAGAACCAACAAGGGTCGCCAGCCCTATCTTATGGCCCAACAACCCTTGTCAGCCCTAGCTCCAAAAACAAAAACAAAACAAAAAACCATAAAAAAATTCAAATTTATTATTTTAAAAATGTCATGTCAACCTCGGTCATCCACATCAATGATTTCTAGCCAAAATTGGTGAATGAACTCAATTGATAAGAAGTAAAAAAGATTGAAATGGCAAAGTTAAAATATTTAGGACTGAATTAACAAATGTTAGGACTTTTGGACAATTTCCCCATCTCGAGAACTCCCGATATCTTTATTAGCTTTGCCTTAAATTTAACATCTCTCATGTGAAACTATTAATTTTAATATAAGTAACTTCTCAACTTTTCTCTTATTAAGTTATCGATATATTCTAGCTTATTAACTCTAATTAAAAATAAAATGCAACTATAATTATTTCTTAACCCAAACGCAGACTAATTTTTTGTTCATTTCATTTCTCTTTAATTTACTAGTCATGTCGACAGAGCACCATAAACCTTACAATAGGCAATTTGGTACGCAAATGCACATAGCCTACGACAAGAACCAAGTTGAGTCCCTCAAATTTGGGAGAACAGCATGGAAATTTTTTCTTTGATATGCCGGTAAATGGGATTGCTTTAGAAGCTGACTTTCTGACACGACAATTGATTTAATTGTTACTTATCTTGTGCGACGATTGATACATGTGTGGTGTCGCCAAAGGGAGGGTCGCACGCGTATGAATCTCATCCACAGTTGGTGATTCTATAGAAAAATTTAAGAAACTTAACACCTTGCCATAAGAAAGGAAAGTCCAAGATATTAACAAACAAGTAAAAATAAATAAATAAATTTCAACTTTTATAGCCACTTTTGTAATTTCCATTGATGTCACATAAGCCCTCATATACCCATATCGTTTCACGAACATTTCAAAATTCTAGGGCAAATTGTCACAATCACACAACATATTGTCACAAATCGCTGGTTTCAAGACTCAATCGACCGAAATGATAGTAAATGATTAATAAGACTTGAAGTGTCTTGAGCTCGGGCTTTTGATAAGGATTCTAGAATATTCTAATTATGGTTTTGGATATGTATACTTGCATTCAAGATGTTTCTTATATATGGATGGTATTATTTCCACCCCTAAATGACTACATCTACCCTCATTTATGCTAAAAAACCAAACTTGCTATTAATCTTTCAATTGTAGTTTAAATTGATGGCCTAACTCCTTTTTTTTTTCTCTCTTCCTATTTATTATAGTTACCATAATTGAGCAAATTACATGTTCTGTTTTTAGTGTTTTAAAGGAAAGTGCAGTCTTAAATATTTCTGTAATGTTTTACAAACTCTGTGTAAAATCATTTTTCTAATAGCAAGAAAAAAAGGCATTATTGGATATAGTATAAAATTGAAAAGTGCCTTTTTCATCATTGATCTTATAATAACTTATCTTATTTTTTGTCCTTTTTTATCTCAAAAGATCACTTTTTCGATGAACTTTTTATTAATTTCATTACTCTACAATATATATTAAGTCTCTTTATTTACTATATCAAAAAAAAATTATCTTTTTTTTTCCTTATTATACTGGTAAGATACTTTATACAAAGCATATAAGATGTTAGAGCAATATATAGGAATACAGTAAAAACATTATGCACAATAATTTATCTTGATTTTTTTTAAATATTTCATAGATATTATTAATTTTTGTCAATCCAAAATAATGATATTTCATTGGCATTTCCCAAAAGAAATTCTCACTGTATGCAATGTTTGATTTAATTAAAGTTCATCCATTGAACAATTTATCCATAAATATGATTGACAAGATGGAAAAGAATTAGATTTTCAATCTTTTCAACAAAACAAATTTTTATGGAAGTAATTCTACCAATGAAAGAAAAATATAGCACCTTTAATACACATGGAAAATATAAAATAAACAAAAATTAAACATATGAAATTCTTAATTGTGGTAAGTAGATCCTATATAAAAAAGATAAAAAAATGGAAAGTAAATAAATCTAAATTGCAATTGAATGATAGAGGACGATTTTTTTCTTTTTAATAAAAATTGGATGATTTCAATCATATGGGGGTGAAGATAGTGCTATATGTTATGAAATACATATATGAATATTCATTATATTCATGTACTTATTATGGTACATTTGTATCATACATTTTAAGTACATCTCCCTATCCGATGAATGTTCATCTCTCTATTCAATACATGTATTCTACTCTAACTACATTTCCCTATCTGATGAATGTTCATTTCCCTATCCAATACATATATTATCAGATACATTGATATTCATGATAAGTGCATCCTTATAAATAATAGCACAAATAGTGAGAAATAAAAGTTTTTCCGATTCTAGCTTTTCTCTACTATCTTTGGTGTCATATGCTTTCTCTATTTAATCTCCCTCTATTCTCTCTTTTATATACTTGCGAAGTGATATTTTACAACACGTTATCAGCACGAAGATCTACCAAATGAGTAAGTAATTTTGCAAGGTAGGTGTTTTTTCCTTTATTTCATCTTCTTCTATCAATTCTTCATTTTTCCCCATAGAATTAAACAAATTTCAATTATAAAAGTATCATTCTGCTCCTGAAGTGGCGGTGAATATTTGAAAATCCTTCTAATTAATATAAGGATTTTTGTTTTACAAGAATTATGGCAAATATTGAAAAGCTCAAATTCCACATCTTGGAAGTGAGTGGAAATAATTATTTATCTTGGTGCTTGGACATGGAAATGCACCTCCAAGGGCAATGTCTCGCTAATGCAATTGCAAAAGACAGAACCTCAAATTCAAGGGATAAAGCAAATGCACTGATTTTTATTCGTCGTCATTTGCATGAGAGCCTGTAAACTCAATATTTATCCGTTCGAGACTCTCAGACCCTATGGAAGAGGTTGAAGGATAGGTATGATCATATCAAGACTGTTATCCTCCCTCAAGCACAATATGACTGGCAAAATCTCAAACTGCAAGATTTTAAATCAGTGTCTTACTATAACTCCGCTTTATTTGATGTTGTTTCTCGACTTGAGTTATGCGATATCAAGCTCATTGATGTGGAGCTATTAGAGAAAACTTTGTCCACCTTCCATGCTTTAAATATTGTATTGCAACAGCAATACCGACAATGTCAATTTGCCACATATTCTGAATTAATTTATATGCTCATTACAGCTGAGCAAACTAATGAATTACTGCTCAAAAATCATGATCTAAGACCCGTTGACTCAAAAGCATTGCCTGAAGCACATGCTAACTTTAAGAAAAATACTGGCCATATTAAAGGCTATAAGAGCAGACAAGAGCATAATTTTCGAAGGGATGGCAAGAAATTTAACCGTCCTAAGAAATCTAACTTTGATCTGAATTATGATAAAGAAAAGAAGCATAAGAAGGTGGCTAATGAAAGTATTTGCCATCGAGGTGGTATGACTGGGCATTGGTCACGTACTTGTCGTACGCCAAAGCACTTTGTTGATCTATACCAAGCATCTTTGAAAAATATGGACAAGCGTGGTGAATCTCACGCCATTAAAATTAATCCTACTGCCATAACTACTGTTGAAGCCAACAATATCTTTGTTGGTGGGACTCCTCTTGCTCCTGAAGTAGCAAATGCATCTCTGGATGTCTCTAATTTCTTTGAGGACCTTTGATTATTTGATGAGGCATCAGACTGATGGATGACAACTTAGACTTCGAATTTTATGATTATAATAATTTCTTTTATAGTTGTTTTTCTTTAAATGCATTACTTTTTGTTATTCTATAATATGGTTATGTTATGCAATACTTATGAACCTTCTGTCTATTATTTTGAGATTTTACTTGACCCTATTGCTAATATGCAAATTTTATGATATTTGACACCTGAAGTTATCAATACAAATGCAAATGGAAAATATCGAAAAAAAGGGAGAAGTTTGTTTGCTTGATAGTACATCAACGCATACTATATTTCGTAGCAAATACTTTTTCTCGAGTATGACGTTGTGTAAGGCACATGTCCATACAATATCAGATCATGTTCCAATTATTGATGATTTCGGAAATGCCACAATTGTTTTGTCAAATGGCACCATCCTACATATTGAGGATGCGTTTCTAAGCAGTAGATCAAAACGGAATCTACTTAGTTTCAAAAATGTACGCCGTAATTGGTACCATGTTGAAACTATTTATGAGCAAAATAAGAAATATATTGGCATTACATCTTATAAGATGAGCCTAAAAACCATCCATGAGAAACTAAAAGCTTCTTCTATGGGTTTGTATTATGTTATGATTAAGGCTATTGAAACCTATGCAACTATGTCCTGGAGACTAGTAAACCCTGATCAATTTGGGTTATGGCATGATCGCCTTGGTCATCCTGGCGCTTCAATGATGCGTAGAATAATTCATAATACAAAAAGACACCCTTTAAAGGATACAAAGGTATTGTTGTCCAAAGATTATAATTGTGAAGCTTGTTCACATAGAAAACTCATTACCAAACCTTCTATAACAAAGGTTAATCTTGAATCCCCTGTATTCCTGCAAAGAATTTAGGGTGATATATGTGGACCAATATAACCACCAAGTTGACCGTTTCGATATTTTATGGTACTAGTGGATGCATTCTGTAGATGGTCCCATGTTTGCCTATTATCTACACGTAATGTCGCATGCTCCAGATGAGCTTGATGTTATGCTTGCTCCCAAAGAGCTTATTGCCCCTGAAGAGGCACAAACCCATGAAAAGATCACAAACCTTCGGAATACTGAGAATTCCATTACATATTGTGATTAAATTTGGGATCGGAATGAAATTATCATTGATGATGCTTTTGCATTCTCAATTGCTTATAAAATTATGGATGATGATTATGAGCTGCAGTCTATTATTGAATGTCGTCAAACGCAAGATTGATTAGCCCCAGTAGTGGCTATATGGCTCAATTGAGGGGGAGATATTATGAACTATGCATTACACTCTTTTTTCTTTTTGTCTGGTTTTTTCTTATAGGGTTTTTCCGGCTTAAAGTTTTTAATCCAATGAGTACATAAGATACAAGATTAATTAGCCCCAGTAGTGGCTATATGACTCAATTGAAGGGAAGATATTATCAACTATGCATTGCACTATTTTTTCTTTTTGTTCGGTTTTTTCCCATAAGGTTTTCCGGCTTAAAGTTTTTAACGAGGCAATTAATGCATCCATAAAAGGGAGAAATCATAAAATTTGTGCTCTGTACTATTTTGCCCTTTTGTCCGGCTTTTGTCCCACTGGGTTTTTCTAGCTTAAGGTTTTTAATGAGGCAGTATTATTCAATGCACATTCATAATATAATACAATAAATATTCAAGGGGGAGTGTTATGAAATACATGTATAAATATTCATTATATTTATATACTTATTATGGTACATTTGTATCATACATTTTAAGTACATCTCTCTATCCGATGAATATTTATCTCCCTATCCAATACATGTATCCTACGTTCTAAGTATACTTCCCTATCCGATGAATATGCATTTCCCTATCCAATACATGTATTATCAGATATATTGATATTCATGATAAGTGCATCCTTATAAATAGAAGCACAAATAGTGAGAAATAAAAAAATTTCCGCTTCTGGCTTTTCTCTACTATATTTGGTGTCATCTGCTTTCTCTACTTAATCTCCCTCTATTCTCTCTTTTATATACTTGCGAAGCGATATTTTACAACACTATCCTATATTTATTAGGATTGATGATAGGGGGATAATGTTAGTTTGAGAGAGTGGATCTCCATCATTTGATTAAGAGATGATCAACGGTTGTAATTGAGGACTTCATGTATAAATAAGGGTGCTCTAACTTACATTCTCTTCCAGAACTTCTGCAAACACTTTCTCTTTATCATCCGAGTAGGCTAGTAAGCGAGGCCTCTGACAATACGCTATAAGCGGAGGCCCCAAAAAGAGAAACATCATGAGGAAGTCCGTACTCCTTTCTGTGCTCGCACTAGTTCTTATCTCCAATTTGGTTGATCTCTCAAAAGGTACCTTATCATTTTTTATCTCTAAATTTCATAGACAAAAGAAAATTCTCATTTGCCCATTTTGAGAAGTGAAAGCTCGTTGCGAGCACATGGATGAAAATGATTATTTTCGCAACCCCTGAAGAACAAACCTCCTCGATTTGATTTTGGTTTTTTTTCTTTTCTTCGTTCGATTATTCAGGAGATCTTAAGTTTTGTCGGAAAGAGAAGACGTACGATGGTGCTTGCGGCAACGACGGGAGCTTGCAGTGCGCTCTCAAGTTCCTGAACGATTTCGGGGCTAGAGCGATGCCGCAGAAGTGCGTCTGTACACCAAAGGGAACCAGCCAGCAGCTTTGCAATTGCCTTGTGGTTTGCCGGGAAAATGTACTGGCCAAACCCAATGCTTAGTTGTCTATTGCCATTTATTTGTAGATACCAAGTTTGCACCAACTTAGCGAGATCGATCAATTCTTAATAAGAGTCTCATTTAGTGCGAGATCCATTTTACATGCATCTTAATCCAAGTTTAATCCCATCCCGGGTTGCCAAAGTTTTGAATTTCATAATTTAGACTTCATTTGTTTTGTGAAAAATAATTAATTTGAGAAATATTTTCCTAAAATCAATCATTTGTACCGCTTACAAAAATAAATGAACGAAAAATATTTCCGTCATCCACGAAAATATTTAGACATAAATTATTGCAGATAATGAAAATATTTTTAATTGATCAATCATTTCAAGCAATCATTTTTAGGAAAAGAAATTTCAACTCATTTATTTTTTGCAAAATAAATGGAGCTCTAATTATCTAATTTTAATTTCAATCTCTTCTCTAATTATCTAGTTTTAATTTCAATCTCTTGATTCTAATGCATCAAACATAATTCAAATTGCGATATATGGGAATGCTAGAGAAAATATCGAGGCATTTATGGATCTCGAAACGGTATGGATCAGCCTCGAGAACTCCCGTGTCCATGAACTAATAAGGGGTCGGTTAAAGTCGAGAAAGACAAAACGCTTTTGCGAAGAGTCGGTCTAAAAGAAGAAAAAGGGGGAGGAAATGCAAACGTTGAAGACATGAGTCAGTCACGAGGAAGGATATATCAACGGGAGCTTCAATAAGCATCTTTCACATTATTCTTTTTATTTTTATTAAAAAGAAAGAACAAAGAGTATACTTGCTGGAAAAAGAAGTTATAGACAGATATTTTCAATGCAATGGTCTTTTTTTCAACCCATGAAAGCTGGATAAACTCATCCGACTCGAAAGTTTCAGAGTTGAGTTGGATCGAGTCGACCCAACTAAACAACTTCATGTCTCGAGTACTAAATGGGAAGCAGGTAATTTTCCATCTTTATTAGCCAAGAAGCATGTGAATCACATAATTCTATGCACCGTTCGATTAATGGGAATAACCTAATTCTCAAATAAAACAGTCTCAATATATTGTTCCAAAAGAGATCCTACATAATCAAAGCATGATATAAGCGATTTCAACCCGAAATTACCTAAATATCGCAACAACAAATGTTTTTCTCTTATTTGTAGAACTAACTAAGTTGATTATGAAAGAAATTTCGAAGAGTACCAAATTACCCTTTTGTATATTTGTTGTTCCAGCGGAGTAAATTATCGTGTGAAATTTTTTTTTCCATTCCAAAAGAAATTTTCTTTTTTACTAAAAAATAGGGCCTTGGAATTTTTTTAAAATGCAACTAAAATTAATTTATTAAACCAAAAGAAGCCTAAATTTTTGTTCATTTCATTTTTCTTTAATTGATTAGTCATGTCGAGGTAGCACCATAAACCATAAAAGGGGCAATTTGGTACGCATGTATCATGGTCCGTGATTCTCTCGTACTCGCGATTTCATGTGAGTGGAGCTTGGGATTATCGGGTGAAAAGTGAGTGATGCAAAAGAAATGAACACAATTGGTTCGTGGAAGTGGAATTAGGAAGGTTAGTGCCAAGAGTCCTTCAATTAAATGATTATATTACTTATAAGTTATGAAGGCAAAGTTAGCCTCCCATGCACAAATTGATCGAAAGCCAATGCCGCTCTCCTAATGAGGCCATGGCAAGCTGAAACTAGTTGTCAAGCCTAAAGTGATTTGCTATCTCGATGATAGAATAGATGCCTAAGCTAAGTTGAGCATGGTACGGTCTCATATAAGGAAACTATTTGTCGTATTGTTCTCTAGAACAACTGTAGAAGGAAAGCTGGCCAAGTGAATTCCACTCGTCAAGGGCTGCACAAGTTATTCCACAACCAATGAATTGTCAACCCATGACAAATGGTAACATAGCAGGATCCCCCTGTAGATAAGTGATTTGGGAAAAACACATGACAAAGGCATTGTAGAATTGAGTGGGAGAGAATATCATGATCTATGATTTTCCTGTACTCATGATCCCATGTGAATGGAGCTTGGGATTATTGGGTAAATCATGAGTGATACAAAAAGGATAAACACAACTGGTCCATGAGAGTAGTTTTTGGTACTAGGAGTTATAGAATCGAACAATTATATTATTTAAAAGCTCTAAAGTGTACAAACTAGTCGGGAGTTGATGTCACTCTCCTACTAAGGCAAGCAAAAACCAATTATCGAACCTAAAGTGATTTGTTGTTCCGTCCAATGGACTAAACATCCAAACTAAGCTAGGCTTAGTATGATCTCGTATAATGAAGATATTTGCCATATAATATCTTAAAACAAACTATGGAAGGAAAGCTGGCTTGGTGTATTCCGCTTGTCAGGCGCCGCATGAGTTATTTCACGGCCAAGGAATCGTCGACCAATGACACGTACGCATCACCTACGACTGGAATCAAGTTGAGTCCCTCAGATTTGGGAGGACAACAACATAGAAATTTTTTTTCTTTGATATGCCAGTAGATGGGCTTGCTTCAGAAGCTAACTTTGTCTCAACAATTGATTTAAGTGTCACTTGCGCTCCGATCTGAACATATGTGGTGTCGCCAAAGAGAGGGTGGCTTGCATATCAATCTCATCGACAGTCGGGTGATTCTATAGAAAAATTCAAGAAATTTAATTCCTTCCCATAAAAAAGCAAAGTCTAAAATATTAACAAAGAAGTAAAAAAATAAATTTCACCTTTCATAGCCAAATTTGTAACACCCATTAATGTCTCATGAGCCCTTATATATACCCGTCTTGTTTCACTAATATTTCAGAATGCCGGGGCAAATTCTCACGATAACACAGCGTACACCCGCCACAACCGGAGTCTCCGAGAACGAGAAACATCACGAGGAAGTCCGTACTCCTTTCTGTGGTCGCACTGATTCTTATTTCCAATTTGTTTGATCTCTCGAAAGGTATATTTATCATTATTTATCTCAAATTTTCATAATAAAACAAAGGGAGAAGAAGAAGATAAATCTCATTTGCCCATTTTGCAAAATGAAAGCTCATCACAAGCACATAGATGATAGGATCATTTTCACGACCCTTAAAGGACAAAACCTCTTCGATTTGATTTTGGTTTTTTTAGTTTTCTTCGTTTTATCATCAATGAGATCTTAAGTTTTATCGGAAAGAGAAGACGTACTTGCATTGCGCTCTCAAGTTCTTGAATGATTTCGGGGCCCATCGCGATGCCGCCGCATAGGTGCATCTGTACAACGAAAGGATCCAGCCAGCAGATTTGCAATTGCCCTGTATTTTGCCGGGAAGATGAACCTGCCAAACCCAATGCTTAGTTGTCTATTGCCATTTATTTGTCGGTGCCAAGTTTGCAGCAACTTTGTAAGAGCGGTCAATGCTTAATAACCGACCAGAAAGAAAATCAATGCTTAGTAAGAATTGCATTTGGTGCGAGGTCCATTTTACATGTGAGGAAATGCATTTGGTGCAAGGTCCATTTTACATGTGAGGTCCATCATAACGCATTTCTCATTTTAGAATTTATTTCATAAACCAATACATATATATATCATTTCACAATACTTTTCTTAAAATCACAAGTTCTAACATATAGTAAATGTTCAATCCAAACTTTTATGCTACAAAAAAGGCATTTCATAACTCATACTATAATTAATCCATATCAATTTCAAATATAAGTTTATAAACTTGTAGAAGAAATATCACAACTCATCAAAATACCCAAAACCAACAACATGCAACTAATTAAGTTGGCGATCGCATAATCCCATCAATTAAACAAGAATCGAAGTCAAAGTTGAGTAAAAATACTACATCAACTACGAAATTATACTAAGCTTAGTCACTAGTGAAATGAGTCCAATGCACTAACAAAACTCTCAATCGAAACAAATATTCAAAGCTATTTATAATGCGGAGCTTAAGCTCGAAACTCTAAAATTTTAACTCTAACCAAACTGTTGTTTTAAATCGACTCCCATCAAAACTCATAACTCTACAATGCTATAATCTACCATTTCCACGAAATATCATAACTTAACAGCTTAAAAATTGGACTTCACGGCTCAAGTTTCACATAATTTCAAATTTGAGTCATAACATACTCTGATGAGAAGAATAAAAGGCACGAGCACTTATCGAGCATTGTGACGTATGGAAAATTCAACTCGGCAAGGCATCCGTGCCGTGTACACCTTTTCTCTCCTTCCCCTCTTATCTTTTCTTTCTTCTTTTCCTTAGTCTTGCGCTCATGCTTTGCCCGCCGTTTTGCTTTATTGACTTTTCAATTTTTTTCTTTCTTTTTATTTTTTGCTTTTCCCGTTTTTGACTTTTCCAAAATCCATATTTCACCACTGACACCTAAAATTTTTTGCCACAAAAATCCCTTTCACATTGAGAAAGTATTAGTAATCGAGTTTGCTAATAATATCGAAATTTCACCCTGAAACAACAACATCCATACTACATATTCTTGCATTTTCTTTCTTTATTGCATTATTCCGCAATAAAAAAAAATAGGGATATTTTTGTTTTAAAATTGACATGTCTGCATCAATCATGGACATAAACGATGTTATGAATTTTCTTCTGAATCGACCAGACATGCAATCCGACCCGTACTTATGAAAATGGCCCTAAACTTTTCTTGACATTTTTTTAAGAACGAGCTTACTGGAAGCTCGTCCCTTGCATCTCTCTCTCCCTCCCCCACCCGACACCCTGCATTTGTCGAAGGAATAAGAGAGATGGGTGAGCTCAAAGGAAACAACGGGACTGACTGACAAAGAAGGGAAAGAATCAATGAGAACCCAGGAAATCTCGACCATATGAGAAAGGGAAAGGGAAAGAACGAAGAGAGAGAGAGAGAGAGAGAGAGAGAGAGAGAGAGAGAGAGAGAGAGAGAGAGGGCCGAGAAACACGGTTGACAGAGAGCAAGAGACGATCGATATGCTCGCGTATCAGTCTCATCCACGATCCGGTGAATCTAGACAAACCCGCCAGGAAAGCATCGTCTGAAATATTGACAAACAAATAAGGAAATAAAAATCTATCATGAACTGTCACATGAGCCCTCCATAAATACCTGCCATGTTTGGGAAGCGTCTCAGAATTCTATAGGGCAACTTGTTACGATAACACAGCATACGCTACTACCGGAGGCGCCAGGAAAGGAAAAACATCATGCGGAAGGCCGTACTCCTTTCTCTGCTCACACTTGTTCTTGCCTCGAGTCTGGTTGATCTCTCTAGAGGTAGATATATCTGCGTCCTAAATATTATCTTTCTCTCATATTTTTCTTCCCATGTTTCAACAAGAAAGATACATCCTCTTCACCGATCTCGCGGAATGAGAGGGGATTCTCTTATGATTGCGACCAAACCTCCGTGATGATTTTATTTTTTATTTTTTTTGTTCTTTCCTTGTTTATTTTTTCAGGAGAGATTCAGTTTTGCCGGAAAAGAAAGACGTACGACGGTACGTGCGGAAATGACGGAGGCTATCAGTGTGTTCTCAAGTTCTTGAACGAGTTCGGGGCTAGGGCGATGCCGCAGAAGTGCATATGTAGACAACAGGGAGCCAACCAGCAGCTTTGCAGTTGCCTTGTGGCTTGCGAGAATATTGTACCTGCCAAACCCAATGCTTAGTTTTGTCTATTGCCATTTATTTCTAGGTGCAAAGTTTGCACCAGCTTAATGAGATCTATCAATGCAAATGAGATTTATGAAGGCAGTGTTAGCCTTCATAACTATTTGGAAATTCTAGGGAAAAAAATAATCGTAACTGGGAACTTAACTGTAGAAATTCCATAAGATAGTTTACCAATCGAAGGATGCATTCAGTTTGGTTTTTGAGAATGTCTTTAGGAAAATGAAAGGCTTTTGGGTTAAAAGGATTTTTTGAAATACGAGTTATAAAAAATAATTAATTAATTTGTCGATGGACCTTAGCCGGCATCCATATAAAAAAAATTCAAGCTATTTACCAACGGAACTCAGCCTCCCTGGCAAGCCAAATCGGCCGCCAGCCATCCTCACTTGAGGTATGGTAGCGGTGGCTTGCCAACCATTCATCAATGGCAAGCTGGTCACTCTCGAAAGGTGTATATATATATATCATTTTTTTATCCCAATTTTTCATTGAAAAAAAAGATGAATCTCATTTGCCCATTTTGCAAAATGAAAGCTCATTACCAGTACAAGGACGATCTTGGTTTTTTCTTTTCTTCGTTTGATTGTTTAGGAGATCTTACCTTTTGTCAGAAAGGGAAGACGTATGACGGCGCATGGGGCGACGACAAGAGCTTGCGGTGCGCCCTCAAATTTCCGAACGATTTCAGGGCCGACGCCATGCCGCAGCCAGCAGCTTTGCAATTGCCTTGTGGTTTGCCAAGAAGATGTACCTGCCAAACCCAATGCTTAGTTGTATATTGCCATTTATTCGTAGATGCCAGGTTGCGCCGATATTAGTGGCAATTTGCGAGCAGCCATCCTTGCCGCAGCCACGACTATGGTACTCCAATTGCGGCCACGAATCCCTCCAATTTTGACGAGAGCTCTCCTTTGGGACTAGCTCGGCGCAATAACTTTGGATCTTTTTGCAAACACAGCCGACAACCATGTTACAGGGATTTTGAAATGGAATATTGGATGTTGACCCAATTCCTTTGTTTTAGAAAATTTGGCTAGATGAATTAAATGGGCACAATTACAAAAAGTTTAGGACTTAATTGGCCAAAAAAATAAGTTTAGAATTGAATCGGTACAATTGTAATAGGTTTAGGACTTGTTTGGTAATTTTCCCCCTATTAAACCTACTTCTTTCTTCTACAATGAAATTAGGGCCAATGATCCAAACGCACGTGACTACTAGCACAGGCATTTGGGTGAAACTAAACGTTCGCCGGACAAAAGTGTTCCTGGGATTGGCAAGAATTTGGTTGCAAGACACTACAGGCGTCGCTAGTGACAAGGGGAAGGGGTCAATGTTTTTTTCTTGACCCTCCCCTCGTCACCGGCAACACCTAGGACATATTGAAACAAACATCGCTCTCATGAAAATACACTTCATAGGGAATAAAAATTGAATAATGATGTGATAAATTTAAATAAAAATTGTATTCTTTTTGCCTCATTAGGTGGAGTTGAATTAATATGTGACGGTCATAATTAATGGAATTGGCCTTGGTTCGTGGTGGGCATGTGATATTGCAAGTTGTGCTCATTGACCTTATCCTCGTAATAACAGATATATCAATTTTATCACGAAACGTAAATATGAAAATTGACTAAAAGCTTGTCCTGTCCTGCCAAGAATAGAATGGCCAGAGAATCAATTGATATTAAATATCCAATTTTCATGTTTGCTAATCGGCATGCCTGCTTAATAGGATGGTGCCCATTTGTAGTTAAATTAGATTCAAACATTTGTGAAACAACAACAATATCATAATTTAATTGATTTCATAAAAGAGGCCAAGTTTATATAGATATTCAATATTACAAAACTAAGGATGAGAAGACATAAAGAGAAGTGAAACGCTACAAAAATCCTAAATTAGGTAGATGTGTCCCGGTATTGTTACGTCAATGAGTGAAGTTTTCCTAAAGTTAAAATTTACTTATCAATCAATTTGTCCTCACGTCCATATATTTTGAGGATTTTGTTGAAGACGACCCATGGCACTTGTTAAGAAAACATTTGGAGTAACTTTATAGTCTTTCCATGAAAATAAATAAATAAATTCATGCTACATGTAACCACTACTTCAGAAATGGGGTAAATACACTAGAGTACCATAACTTTCGTACGGCGCTCACTTTGGTACCAAAACTTTTTTTCACTCACTTGAGTGCCACAAATTTTAAAAACGTTCACTTGAATGCCAATTCTGATGTGGCCGCCGGAAAAGCTGACATGGCCGCCGGAAAAGCTGACTTGACGCCAGTGAACAATATTTTAATATATTTTAATATATTTATTAATTTTTTTGATTTTTTTTGATTTTTTTTTTTTTTTTTTAAGGCCGGTGAGGGTCACCGGTGGCCCTCGCCGGCCCTAACAAAAAAAAAAAAAAAAAAAAAAAAAAAAAAAAAATTTAAAATTTTAAAAGAGTAGAAACGGCGTTATTTTGCCTGAAAAGTCCACGTCGGTGTCAAAATTTATTTAAAAAAAAGAAAAATAAAAATCATTAAAAAATTCCACGTATGCATTTTGGCACTTAACTGAACGATTTTTGGCCGGAAGTGGCACTTAACTGAACGATTTCACTCCGATGTGGCACTCCAGTGAGCGAAAAAAAAGTTTTGGCACCAAAGTAAATGCCGTACGAAAGTTATGGCACTCCTAGTGTCCTAACCCCCTTCAGAAATCGAGCCATTTCTATAAGTAGGAATAATAAATACCGATAAGAGAACCTTTTTTTTTCCCTAAGATAAGAGAACTTGGTGAATCAAAGAAACAAGGTTACTTCCCTGGATAAGAGATATCAATGCAAAACTAGTTGTTGACTTCGATCGATGCTTAACCATTTTACACAAACATTAATGATGAGGGAGAGAGCATGTGGCAATTAAAATGAAAATCAGTGTTGTGAGTATGCAACTTACTAACAATTTCATGATATCATTAATTTTTTTGTAGTTGGTAAGTTTCAATTCTTGTGCCAACTTATCAATTTATACTTGCATAAGTTACAAACATTTTGATTTTTTTAGCTTTTGTATGAATTTATCGATCTAAATTAGATTAACTGACTAAATTTGGTATATTAATTACTAACTAGTCATTGGGATCTCGGTCTCGTTTGAGTGACTTGCATAAGTTTTTCTGATTTATTAATTTATTATCAAGTTACCAAACTTTATTTGCTTTGGTCCGCAGAAACACCTCAAAAATTTACTATCTTTCTAGAGTTTACCAATATAAAGTAGTGTGACTGGCCACCTTTCATCCTATTGATTTACAATTTAATATTGGATTACTAACTCTCAATTAAGTTTCTTATTGATGTTATTTCTTATTTTTTTTAACTTGCCAACTTTTCTTTTCATTTAAAAATGAGTATTCATCTTTTTTATCAACACCTTAAATATACCATCTCATTTTAAAAATAAAAAATAAAAAGCCAACGTTTATTACAGTGACTTACCCCCAGTCTTGGGTACCAACTCTTATCCAATTACTTACCAAGTTTATTTTTCTATTAGATACTAAATTTTCTTGTCACTTATCTTTATTAACTATGCCTTAAATTTAACATCTCCCATGTGAAGCTACTAATTTTAATATAAGTAACTTATAAACTTTCCCTTGATTAAGTTATCAAATAATTTTAGCTTATTAACTCTCATCTGAACTAGCTACCAACTTTTACTGTTTTTATTAACTAGCTTTCTAATGCATGCTTTGATAATTTCTTTTCCCACGTTATGACAAATAGGTAAATCTACTCCCCGATTTTGTGAAAAGAGATCTCCTTGTGAGTACATGGACGAAAAAATAATTTTTTCGACACTCAGCGGCTCGGGACGGGCAGTTCTCTTATGATAGTTACAAAACCTCTGCCGTTCGATTCTTCTTTTCTTTCCTCGCTTGATTATTAAGAAGATCTTAATTTTTGCTGGGGAAAAAGGACGTACGACTGCTTTCACATGTTCTTGAACGAATTCGGAGCCTGGTGGATGCGGCAGAAGTGAATATTTAGACCAAAGGGAACCAGCCAGCAGCTTTGCAATTGCTTGGTAGCTTGCCATTAAGTAGCACCGATATCGACACACGACATACAACACGACACGGCACGTCAATACGTCTTTTCTTAAAAAAGTATAAAATTTCGACACGTATGGACATGTTGTATATTAAATGTATATTTTTATATATAAATGATAAATTATCATTTTTATGATTATAACAATTAAATTAATTTAATTTAATTACACAAATAAATAAATAATAAAAAAGAGCCTAAAATAAATTTACACTAAAAATATTAATATGTCAATTATTAATATCATTCATTGTTTCAATTTGATAAATTCAATTACATTCTATCCTAATAATCCATAAAACTTGAAGAAAAACAAGCAATTCACATTATAATAACTAATTTAATGTTTAACAATAAATTGAAAAAAATTCCACATTTCACTACCAAATATAACAAGAAGTCTTTCCCCATTTATTATCTTTATTTTTTTTTACATATTTATATTTTGACCTCTTATTTATTGAATTTTTTTAAAATTGATCACATGCATGTCGGAATCGCATGTCAAAATTCTAGACTCGCATGTCTGAGTGTATCAAGAGAGTTGACCACATGTTGGATTTTTCGACACTTGTTAATCGCATGTCGGAATGTGCCAAAGCATGTTGGACACGATACAGAGACTTCTAGAGAGTGTTGATGCTTCCTAGGTTTGCCAGAATGGGGTACTCGCCAAACCCAATGCTTAATTAGTTTTCGATATGTTCTCTCTTCTCTTGGAAGAGCCCTCTCTACCTCTTGTTGTAGCCCCCTAAAATCCAAAAACCCTAGGGTTTCTCCAGCTTCCTCTTCGAGCGCCAGCAATGGAGGAACACACCCTTGTCTCCACCAATCCCCATTTCCCCCCTTAGTATCCACCCATCAACCCTCTCACTGTTTTCTCTCCGCATTGTATTTCCTCTCCTTTGCCTCCACCCAGCAAAATCGATACATCACCTCCTTGACCAGACGAGATTTACCCACACACATTCCCTCACAAACCCCATCCCAACCTGTACAAGAAGCCGCTTCATTAACTTCGGCCAGCTCCACCACAGTTCTCTCGCAACAACTGCAATGGAAACCACAGAAGAGGAGGAAGTCAGATTAGCAATGCTATGTAGAAGAATGGGGAAAATGTGGTCCGATCAAACAATCACATCAATAGATGATGTCATCTCAACAAGCAAGGTAAGGGAATGTCAACAAACCCTTATAGGGCAGATACATCAGAACCCTAAAATCAATTTCCAAGCCTTTCAAAATACAATGAGGAGGGTCTGGAAACTTGAAAACATTGATATTAACCTACTAGCCCCTGGGATATTTGCTGTTCAGTTTGCTTCAGAATCGGATAAAGACAAAATAGAAACAGCGGGACATTGGTCCTTTGCAAACCACCTCTTACTTTTGAAGCCGTGGCAGCCCAACACCCCACCAACACGCTATACATTTGACACGTGCAGTTTCTGGGTCCACATTCATGGTTTACCTGCAGAATGGATAACGGAAGCGGTCATAGCACGTATAGCAAAGGACATAGGGCCTGTGATTGAAGTGAAAGTTGAGACCAAAGGGTATATGCCCTATAAAATAGGAAAGGCGAGAGTAGAAATGAATTTGAGCACACCCCTAAAATCAGGGGCGCATTTCAGCAATAAAGGCAAGAAAATTTGGCTGGATTTTTAGTATAAACGTCTCCCACACTTTTGTTATTCCTGTGGAAGGTTAGGGCACTATGCTCAGAATTGTGGGGAAATCACATACCAAGAAGACAGATTCTTAGATAAAAAAGATATGATGTTTGGCTCGTGGCTGAAGGTAGAAGCAAATGAGTGTAACCTGTTTTGGGACATATGCTATGGGAAGTCAATGGAAGAACTACTCGAGGAAATGAGCCCCCCTGGAACACCCACAAACACGGGCGAGCTGGTCGTTTATGAAACACCACCGAAGGCTTGCCCAGCACAAACTATCCATAGGGACAAAGGCAAGAGAAAGGAACCTGCCCAAGACGATATGCAATGGAACAAAACAAGGGGAGTCATGATTAATCTACAGCCTGAACGGGAAGCGGAACCCCTCCCAAAGAGCACCCTCTCTTTGGAGAGGATTGCTGGTGACAAGCGAGGAAAGAGACCCAAACATGCTGCCCAGAAAAAAGTGAAGAGATACTCACCCTATACACCACAAGGGATGAGCAAGCATGCTTTTGATGATACTACCTTACTGGACACCCTCGTGCTTACGGAGGAAGAAACAAGAGGATGGGCTCTGGTGGCTAGCCCTAATAAGCCACCAAGCCACAAATGAAGCTATTAAGTTGGAATTGTCAGGGGCTGGGCACCCCCCCTGACATTCCAGGCCATTAGAGCCCTGGTGACCCAAGAAAGGCCCGCTATCCTATTTCTAATGGAAACTAAGAACAAGGAGGAGGTTAGTAAAAGAATAAAATGCAAGCTAAAGTTTCAGCACAGTTTCATCGTCAATCCAAGAGGCATTGCTGGGGGATTAGCTATCTTTTGGACTGATCGGGTAACACTCTCAATTATATCAAGTTCTATGCACTGTATACACTTAACTTGCACAGATAGGGAGTTGAACAATACCATGAGAGTATCATGCGTCTATGCACCAATTGATTTCCAAGAAAGACTAAAGTTATGTGCTGAAATATCCACAGCTCAACTCCCTTTCCATGGCCCGTGGGTGTGCCTTGGGGATTTTAACGAAGTGATGTATGTATAGGAAAAAGTGGGTAAGAGAATTGCTGAAAACTACAGAATGAAGGCTTTCCAAGAATTTCTAGATTCCAGTGGACTAATGAATATTGAAAGTAAGGGGTGCGCCTTTACCTAGTCCAATAACAGAGAGGGGGATGAGCTAATAAAGGAAAAATTGGATAAAGTCCTCAGCAATATAGAGTGAAGAGTGTCGTTCCCTGAGGCGGAAGTGTTTGCCTTACCAGCGGTGGGATCATATCACAGCCCTATTTTACTGGACCTAAATCCCCAAGTGGAAAAAAGAAGGAAAGAGTTTAAATTCGAAACATACTGGTTAGAGGACGAGGAATATGAGCATGTAATGCATAAATTATGGCTGGAACAAGATGCAGAGGGGGGAGATCTTAGTCACAAGCTAAAAAGGGCTGCAACAAAGCTACATTTTTGGAGTAAAAGAAAATTCTCCAACGCTCGAAAAACCATTAACTCCTTGAAGGAAGAATTGCAGCAGTTAACAAATGATCCAGCAGTGAGCCAGGCAAGCGGGAGGTCTCAAAGGCTAAAAAATGAAATTGAAAGACTCTGGTGTCAAGAGGAGATGTATTGGGGGATGCAGTCCCGTATTCAATGGTTAAAATGGGGAGACAAAAATATCAAATTCTTCCATGCCACTACAGTACAAAGAAGACAAAGGAATCGTATTAACATGCTAAAAAACTCAGCTGGTGAATGGACACGTGACCCAACTCAGATAACACAAATAGCTACCATGTTCTTCAAGGAGCTTTATACCTCAGTGGGAGACCGAAATATCCATCCAGTACTAGACCAGCTACCTTGCCTAGTAACAGAGGAGATGAACCAGGCACTGGTTAGGGATGTTACCATAGAAGAAATACAGCAGGCTACGTTTCAAATGGGAGCACTAAAAGCCCCTGGACCAGATGGGTTAAATGGCATCTTTTTTCAGCATCACTGGGATGAAATAAGCCAAGCTATTTCCACAGAAATTACAAAGTTTTGGAGGACCGGTACTTTAAATCCAGAATTGAACAAGACAATTATCACCCTCGTGCCGAAAGTTAAAAGTCCAGAACAGATGGATCACTTTCGCCCTATCAGTTTGTGTAATTTCACTTATAAGATCATCTCGAAGGTGATGGCTAATAGATTAAAGCCATACCTCCCTCAACTGATAACTATGGAGCAAAGTGCGTTTGTAAAAGGGAGACTAATTCAGGACAACATACTGCTAGTACAAGAGGTGCTCCACCAGCTATGAACAAGAAAGAGAAAACGGAAATTCCAAGCAATACTAAAGCTGGATATGAAAAAGGCCTATGACCGAGTAGAGTGGGATTTTTTACAGGCTAGCATGACAAAGATGGGGTTTTGTGACACCTGGGTTGCGTTGGTTATGCAATGTGTTTCTACTGTCTCGTATAGTGTTAAAGTCAATGGGCAGCTGCTACCGTATTTTAACCCCTCCCGAGGGATTCGTCAAGGCGACCCATTATCCCCCTATCTATTTATCCCGGTAGCAAATACTCTATCCCATCTAATACACAAAGCAGTGGAGGAAGGCAGCATAAAAGGAATCAGACTAAACAAGGCGTGCCCCACTCTATCCCACCTAATGTTTGTGGATGACCTCCTCTTATTCATGGATGGAAAATTTTCAGAATGTCAGAATTTTGCTGCAGTCCTGAATCAATATTGTTATGCATCGGGGCAGACTATTAACTTAAATAAATCAGGTATGTTTTTCAGCAAAAATTGCCCACTTACCCTAAAGCAAAGTCTGACACATGAGATGAAGGTTGCCGAACTTGAAAAATCAGGGAAGTACCTGGGGATCCCCTCGGATTGGGGGAGATCAAAAAAGGAGATGTTTGCTTGGGTCATGGCTAGAGTGAACCAAAAACTCGAGGGCTGGAAAGAAAATCTGATGTCAAGGGCAAGGAAAGAAGTATTAATAAAAGCAGTAGTGCAAGTGATACCGCAGTATGTCATGTCAGTTTTTAAAATTCCACTATCCATATGTCGAGCCATTGAAAAGAAAATTTCTGATTTCTGGTGGAAAACGAATGATCAACACAAAGGAGTCCATTGGAAACGATGGGAAGTGTTAAAAGAGAGGAAAGCAATAGGGGGACTAGGCTTCCGAGACCTCATCACCTTCAACGAAGCTATGTTGGGAAAGCAAGTGTGGAGATTGCTTACTCAGCTAGATACACTTTGGAGTAAGATATTTCAAGGCCTCTATTATCCACATAGAAAACTACTATAGGCTGGAAAAGGGGGCAACCCCTCTTGGAGATGGCTTAGCATACTGAAAGGGAGGAATACTATCCTACCTTCACTGCGGTGGTCCATTGGCAATGGCGAGAAAGTGAACATTCAAGAGGATAACTGGCTTCCTAGAAGATACTAAATGGCCCTGCAAACAAAGAGGACCCTAAAATGGTGTTGGAGCTAATAGATGTGGAGTACATGTCATGGAAGGAAGACAAAATTCGGAACCTCTTTGAGCCGGAAATAGCAGCCGAAATACTCGCGATACCACTAAGTAGAAACAGGGCAGAAGATCACATAATGTGGACACCGACTAAAACAGGGGTATATACAGTCAAAAGCACATATCAGTGTACCCAAACCAAGTAGAGCAGTCCTAAACAACTAGAAGCCTCCTCCTCATTCCAGACACCGAACTCACTATGGCTACGCATTTGGAAAGCTCAAACACAGCCGAAGCTTCGACATTTCTTATGGAAATTATGTCATAACGCCCTACCAACAAGGGAGAACCTTCGCAAAAGGAAAATTATACCTCATGATCAGTGCACTATGTGCCTAAGCCAACCGGAAACAACCGAGCATTTGTTCCTCCTTTGCCCCTGGACAAAACGAGTATGGAAACACCCTGAAATCAACATCGATATAAACCCGAGGCAGGTTACTCGAATTGAAGAATGGATAAACGATTTCCAGCATGAAACCGTACCTTTTGAGCTCCTAATCCAGCTGTTGTGGCAGATCTGGAAAAGCAGGAACAGATTCATCTTCTGCGGACAGCAACCCCAGCCGGTACACCTAATCGGCTCTACCTTAGCCCGACACAGCAACATTAGAACATGGATGGCCCGAAATAACCGAAAAACAGCACACAAATCTGTCGTACATGTAAACTGGAAACCCCCAACTCGTGGGAGTCTCAAATGGAACATCGACGGCTCGTTCAGCAGAGAAACGGAAGAAGCTGCAACAGCAGGGATTTGCAGAGACCACCGCAGGAGGATGCTCGACGGCTTCGCTCGATCTGTGGCGGTGGAATCGCCTATCCAAGCAGAAGCAGAGGGGGTCCTTGAAACCCTAAGAAGGCTGTCAGAAAAGAGAAAGGCAGGAGAAGAAGCCCTCAACTGGGAAATAGAAACAGATCAGCAGGAACTAGCAAAGGCGATCAGTGCAATAGCAAATCAGAAGCCAATCCCCACGTGCGCCATTGAAGACCACTTCAGCTGGGAAGTGCAGGCCCACCTCCGACAAGCCCAAGCCATCTTAGAAAATTTGCGGCCCACCAAGATTTTACATTGTAAACGTGATGCTAATAGAGCAGCGGACTGGGCTGCAAAGGCTCAACGAAACCGAACGTTACCTGCTAACTGGGCCCAATACCCACCATCAAGCCTCATTGAAATTTTATGTTCAAATGTATCTCACCTCTCTCCTTAGCAATGAAATTATCGAACTTTCGACCAAAAAAAAAAAAAAACCCAATGCTTAATTGTCTATTGCCATTAGATGCAAAGTTTGCACCAGCTTTATGACATTCATCAATTCAAATTAAAGTACAGTTTGTATCGGGAGCAAAGTTGGCAACTCAAATTTTATATGATGATTGGTAAACTGAAGATGTCGATAAGAAAGGTAAATAAAGATTGAAATAAGATAAGAGAATTCTTGTTTTTGAGATAAGAGAAGTTAGAATATTTAAGAAACAAGGTTACTTTCTCAAACAAGGGATTTTAATGCAAAACTAATTGTTAACTTAATTAAAGAAAAGCTACTAACCTATCTCATTGTTTTTTTTGGGTCGGTATTAACCTATCTCATTGAACATTGTGAATTTTATAAAATAAGTTTGTTATCATGAAAAGTTGGTTAGTAATGCAAATAAAAGTGGTAACTATTTAGAAATTCTAGGGAAAAATATAAATGTGACCAATAACATAATTGGAGAAAAGTTGGTAAATGCCTGTAATTTCATGTGATAGTTTATCAATCTAAGCCATTGATGAAAAGGAAAATAAAATTTGGGTCAAAGATAAGAAAAGTTTTGTTCTTGTCATATAAAAAGAGAATTTGGTGATTAAAAGATAAACCTTGTTAACTAACTCATATGAGAAATTGTAACGCAAAGTTAGTTGGTAATATAATTAGAGAAGAATTAATATTCACAATAATCATTATATTGGTAATTTATAAAAGCTTTGGTAAATGCAAAATTTATTTAATAAGACAAACAAAAATTGATAAATGATATCTAAAAGTAATTAAATGAAAGAAAATCAATGAATAACTCAAATTAGAGTTGATATTCAAGAAATAGTAGTTAATTCAACCGAAGAAAATCTTATAGGTCACTCAAATAAATGGTGGCGATTCATTGAAATAGTTTGTAAAATTAAGCATTGGTAAGAAAGGTAAAATAAAAGTTTGTAAAAGATAAGAGAAGTTAATAACTTAAAAAACCAAATAAACATTGGTAAGTTATTCAAATAACAATTGGTAATACAAAATTAGTTGGAAACTTAAATGAGAAAAAATGGTAATCGCTATAATTAAGGATGATGGCTAGTTTTTGATCAAAAGCGCTAATAAATTTAAGAGTTGGTAAATGATAACAAAATTGAATATTAAAAGAAAAACACTAAACATTGATAAGAATATCAAATGATATTTAGGGCATGTTTAGTAACCATTCTATTCTAAGAACAATTTTTGTTCAGAAATAATTATTTTCGATTTTATTTTCGAGAATAATTTTTGAACATTTGAAGGCATTTAGTAACTACCCAAAATTTTTATTCCCGGAATAAAATTGCTTTTGGTTGAACTCTTAAATGTTTTATTTTTAATACTTTTTTTATTTTTTTTTTTTTTTTTTTCTTTTTTCTTTTTATTTTTCCATTTATCTTGTTCTTCCTCCTTATTTATGGCTGATCGCTGGCCATGGCAATGGTCAGCAATTGACCAGGCGAAGTCTAGCAAGGTCACCGGAGCCTCGCCAAGCCACTACGAGGCCTGGCCTCGTAAACCTGGGCGAGGTTGAGCCTCACCTACGCAGTGCGAGGTCGACCTCATCCTGGACTGGCAAGGCTTGGCCTCATGCCACCTGGGCGAGATCAAGCCTCACTGATGACCAAGCAAGGCTCACTTGGCCACCAACAACGCTTGTCCTCATCCAAATCTACAAGCCAAGGCTCGTGGTGGCCAAGGGAACCTTCGGCAAGCTCATTGAACCTCACCCTGGCCTAGCAAGGCTCTGGCAAGCTCGTCGGACTTTACCCAATTGATCGTCGATAGCAACGGTGGTGGCTAGCGGCAATAACACCGGCTAGGAGGAAGAAGAAGAGAGAAGGAGAAAAAAAAGAAAAATAGGTTGCGTTCGATTTTGGAATTGTTCCTTAAAACAAAGAAACAACTTTTTTTACTTATTGATTATGTTTCAAATCTATTTTCAGGAACAAAAAATTTACCAAATAGATTTTTATTCCAAATCTACTTTTGAGAACAAAAGAATATAATCAAACATTATTTAACCCGTTACCATGCGCACCCTTAGTAATCAAGGTTATTAATCGAAAAAGGGACGATAAGTCTTTCCAATAAAGATTGGTAATGTCATATTATAATTGGTGAATTCAAAACGATAACAAGAAAATCAAAGTTTGTGAAAAATGAGAAAAGTTGATAATTAGCAACTTCTCATAAAAAAAAGTTAATGATTCCATTAAAGTACTAGTAAATTACAAAAAGTTACAAGGAAATCTTGTGGCTAGTGATTCTTTTGAGGGAGAATACTAACCAAAACTTCGAACTTTACCCATATGATATATTTATCCCAATTTTTTTTGTGACATCAAAAATGTCAAAATTTGCCCTATATGATACATTTATCTTAAACCCTTATTTCAAAAGGGCATTTTCATCTTTTAAATTTCTTTCCTTTCTATCCTTTTTTCCTTTATCCTTCCTCCTTCTACGGCGACAAAGGGAAGCCATTAGCGTCAGCCCTCACTTGGGCAGGCGAGGGTAGCCCTCACTTGGGTCAGTTGAGGGCAACCCTCGCCGTTACCCTTGCCTGGGTTGGGCAGGGGCAATTCTCACCAAATCTGGCATCAAGCGAGGGTCACCCTTGCCTGGGTGAGCAAAGGCGGCCCTCACCTAACCTAGGTGAGAGAGGTTGTTGCCCTCGCCCTCGCTTGGGTTAGGCAAGGGCAACCCTCACTAGATCCGACAAAGGCCACCCTCACCAACGACAAGCAACCAACCCAGGCGAAGGCAATAGCGAAGGCAACCCTCACTGAATCTAGCGAGGGTTGCCCTCGCCCAACCCAGGCAAGGGCTGGCCTCGCTTACCCAAGCAAGGGCCACTGTCGCTCGGCACCTGCGAGGGCCATCCTCGCCTAAGTCGACCGAAGGCCAACATTGGCAACTTTCCTCCGCCGTTGGAAAAGGAGGGAAAAAAAAAAGGAAAAAAGATGAAAATGCCCTTCAAGTTTGGGATAATTATATCACAATTGGCAAAGTTTTTGGCTTTTTATGTCATAGAAAAAAGTTTGAGATAAATATGTCATATGGGGCAAAGTTTAGAGTGTTTGGTATCATGAAAAAATTATGGTAAATGCATCACACAGAGCAAAGTTTAGGATTTTTGGTAATATTCATCCTTCTTATAAATCAATAGCTTTTAATATTTATCAATCCTTTCAAAAATTAATTAATATGGATAAGAAAATCCAATGCAGCATAGAATCCTTCTTCTCGCCCCATATTGCGGTTCGCGATGCTTCCAATATCTGCATAAATGCCTGGACTCACAGCGTATGATTACGTAATACTTTGTCATCATCCATATTAATCAAATAAAGTTAATGATGCTTCGATACTCTACTTGATTACAAGCTTGAATTTAATAAATTTGTCAACATCTTCATCCACATCTTTGCATTTATGGAGAAGCTTGAATTGATTGTCCCATTGGTCTTCACTCCCATTTTAAGTACTTGAGATTTAAAGACCACTTGAGGAACACGAGTGTGATAAATTTCAGCTAACATATGGTCAACTTTGCCCCCCACTAATTCTGCTAATTAGAGATATAACTGACAATTTACACTTAAAAGAATAATGACATAAATAATTTTTAAACTTTAAATAAACATGTAAAATGATCTTGAATTTTTAATTTATTCAATTTAGTCCATGCATTTTAATCTAATGTTTAATATGATTTTTGAATTTTTAATTTATCTAATGTGATTCCTAAATTTTTTGTACATGTTCAATATAATCCCCAAATAATATGAAAATGTTCAATGTAATTATTTTATTAATTCAAATTTAATGATAATATTGAATATTTTCATATAATTTAAAGATTAAAAATTAAATTAAATAAATTAAAATTTTAATGGGATCATATTGCATATTACATTAAAATGCAATGATTACATGTGTTACACTTAAATGGAGGCGTAGTGTTTCTCTTCCTTCAGTTTTAGCCCTAGCCTAGAGCCTCTAGTGTTTCGGTGTCTCTGTGTTCTTGTTTTCTTTCGACAACAGGGTGGCCGGAGAACACCATATTCCGGCGACCCAGATGGCCGGCGAGCGGTTTCGGTGGCGGAGGGAAGAGCGAGTATGGCTTCTTCTGCTGCAGCTTCTCTGAAGCTTAACAGCCACCTCTGTAGATCACCGAGCCCCTGTTTTCCAAATTATAAATCTTGTCGTTTTTCTGGTCCGGGGTGCTCCGGTCGCGTCCACTGCAGGGAGGATTAGCTGGGTCTCGTCTCGCCACCTCAAGACTGCTCAATGTTTGCCTCCTATCAGATTGAATTCTGGGGTTATCATCAAGTGTATCGGCGGGACAGCGGAGCCATCGGTCTTCATTGATTTATCTCATGGTAACTGTGCTTCTGATGGTATGATTAGCGATTTTCGTGGGTTTACTCTGGTGCGCTCTTGGTGTTGTGTAGAGGGATTAGCATTTGTTTGCATAGTGTATCTGTCTTTTGTTTTGGTGGCACGGATCCTCAAATTTCCCAGTGATTGTCCTCACTATAGTCCGGTGTTCTTCGTCAGCTCAATTTGTTTTGCTAACCTTGTGTGATGAAAACCTTTTAGGAACTAGAGATGCAAAGCAGTGCAAGCATCGAAGACTATCGGCAGGTTATATAGGCATTATCCGTAGTATGCTATGCCATTCCTCTAGGCTATTGTCAGCTATTAACATTGGAACTTAAGCTTATTATGAGAAATCCAATCCTGTTTGTCATACTAATTTTGGCTTTCTTTGGGTAATTATGTTAAATTTCTACGTCCAGTTGCCTCTCAATATCAGACATTTCATTTATAATTGATAGTTTTAAACATAGTGAATTAATCGTTATATGACCAGGAAGTTTATTTATAAAGGTATCTATGTGGTACAGAGCATATGTGAAGAGAAAAATTATGTTCGCTTTTGTTTTGCTTTCACTAATTCTGTTTATGGCTTTGTTTTAGGGGCATTTTTAACTTATAGTTTGCCTTCCTTTCATAATGTGTACATTTCTAAAGTTTTTTGTTATTCATTTATATATTTTTCCTAATATTTTGCACAACAGAGAGTGGCGGTGCTCGTCATTGGCAGTGGAGGAAGGGAACATGCACTTGGTTTTGCATTGCAACAGTCTCCATTGCGTGACGCGGTCTTCTGTGCACCAGGAAATGCTGGCATTTCCAGTCCAGGGGATGCCATTTGCATTCCAGATTGACGTTCTCGATAGCACGACTGTTATTTCTTTTTTTTTCTGGAAGCTGTCAATCTGACTAGACATGGTCTGACCAGAGGCTCCTCTTATTGCCAGTTTGGTAAATAAATTAGTTGAAGGCTGGAATCCCTACCTTTGGTCCTTCATCAGAAGCTGTTGTTTTAAAGGGTTCCAAGAGCTTCATGAAGAATTTGTGTGACAAGTGTGACATTCCCACATTGAAGGTAGTTTCCTAGTTGGCAATGTAGCATTAGCTTTTCCTCCATTTGGTTTACAGACTTATCATTGAACCAAAAATATGTTACCCAGAAAGCAATATTGATTATGATATGCCGAATACCACTGGATGTTGGTGACCGTTACATGGAACAACTAAGGAATTAGCATCTTGCCAATTGCTGAATTATTTATATCTATCACATGCTTCATCAAAAGACTTCCTCATGATGTTTATGAATAATCGATGCAGTGTAAGACTTTTACAAATGCATCTGCAGTGAAGGTATACATCTAGGAGAAGGGGCGTACTGATTGTTATAAAATCGGATGGGTTAGCTGCTGGGAAGGGAGTTATTGTTGTCATGACACTGGAGGAAGTATATGAAACTGTTGATTCAATGCTTGTGGAGGGGATTTTTGGTTCTGCCTGTTGCAAGGTCATGGTTGAGGAGTATCTTGAAGGAGAGGAAGCTTCTTTCTTTGCACTTGTGGATGGGGAAGATGCCATTGCTCTTGAATCTGCTCAAGACCATAAACGAGTTGAGGATGGGGAAACGAGGCCCGATACTGGTGGAATGGATGCATCCTCTCCAGCATGTATCTTGACTTTAGAGTTTCAAGCTTCAGTCCTGCAGCCTATCATTCTCCCTACCATTGAAGGGATGGCAGTTGAAGGTTGCAAGTTTGTTGGCAGTCTCTATGCTGGACTTCATGATAGATGAGAAAACTTGCATGCCTAAACTAATTGATTTGGAGATCTGAAATACCAGGTTTTCTGATACATCTTTTATCAATATATATTTATGACTCTGTCATACTATCAAAAGGTCCACCTTCAACAATAATAGCCATTTTTGTATTGAAGTATTGAGTTTTGGCTGCTTTATACAAATGCTTCAGTTTCAGTTATCACTGGCAATCTGTGTCTTTTTTTTCTTAGGCTAAGATCTCTGGTCTCTTATTTCTTCAATTTGAAGATGGAATTTTATAGTGAATATAGTGTAGAGTGTTGGGTACTTATGGATGTACCAAATTATCCTATAATTATGCAGAAAAGATGCCATTAGAGATTGATGGGGTGGTTCAAGTTTTTCTTCATGTTGTTGCCTGGTAATCTTCAGTTTTTCATATTCAGTCCCCTTCAGCAGCAGTTCTCCCTCCCAGATAGGTGAGAATTCAACACTGAGCAGATGTATGCTGTAAAAAAAATTAAAAGATTACTAATATAAATGATTAGCAAATATGGAAGCTCATGTAGCTTTGACATATAATATGATTGTTTATCAGTGTAAGATTAGTGATCATAATCCAGCAAATAGAGAAGGTAATCCGTTAATGATGATGGGATTTTGTGATTGGTCTTAATGCTCCTACCTCTTAGCCTTTTCTTTGTTATTTAACCTAAGTCCTTTTCTTTTTGGTGTCATCTTGAAATTTATACTTACTTTACAGAATCCCTATAACTTGAATTGAGAGTGGGTTAAAAGACTGCTATAGCTGATTGATTGAATGAATGTATAATCTTGGCACTGTTTTATTTCCCAGGGTTTACTCACCCTCTGGTGTTCCCTTTTACATATAGGTGTTGATATCTCATTTGGAATCGGACTTGGCACAAGTGTTGCTGTCAGCTTGCAGGGGAGAGCTGTACAGAGTGACTGAATGGTTTGTCTGGATCTGCCATGGTGGTGATAATGGGCATGTAAGGCTATCTAGGAGCCCGTGGAAAGGGGAGTGTGATCTGGAATCTTGAAGAACGGAGCTTGTTGCTCCATCTGTCAGAATATTTCATGCTGTAACTACTTTCGTCTCAGATGGCAATTTCACCGAAGCTGGAGGTTGTGTTCCTGGGTTACTCACTGCCAAGGTTGTGCACAAAATAGCTTACCAAGCAGTTGAAGTTATCAACTCGCCAGAAGGATTCTGCTGGTGTGACATTGGGCAGAGGGCACTTTCAAAGAAGCTTTCTGCAAAGCAAACTAGAGCTAATGTTGACTAGGCAGGGCATGACATTGTGTAAAGACATGGATGCTGCAACAGTTCATAAGGACATGCATCTCTTTTATCAGTATGGTGTGACAAACTGGTGATCCTCATTGTCACCTATGGTCTGATCAAAGAGTTCCATATTGGACCACAGAGGTTTACCGAACTGTACTTGGAAGTATAGGCAAGAGTATCGAAGATACATGAAAGGAGTGAGACCATTTCCTAGTTTGGATTTCAGATTTGTCCCTTGTGAAGGCATTCATCGGGTGGCTTTGCAATACCAGAGAAGGATGTCCTATCCTATCCTGATTGGGTGCTTAACCCTCCATGGTCTTTAAGAGAGTTACTTGATTCAATTGTGGGAGAAAAACCACCTTAATTTTGCACTCAATTTTTCGACATCAGCAAAGCCTGACATTTCACTCATACTAGCGATGTAAAAAGAACGTCCGAACTGAAACTGAAACCGAATAAAAAATTTTGGTCTTTTCAAGGCGGGTTTTGTTTCAGTTCAGGTAGTAAGTAAAACAATGAGCTTTTCGGTTCCATTTTGGGTCATAGACTTGAAACTACCAGAAACTCATTACTGAACTTGTTTCGACACCAATCAACACAGAATAGGAAAACCTAAAAATTTCCGTCGCGATCCTCTTCTCCACCTCCCCTCCCTCCCTCGGCACCTCTGCCTCCTTCCTCGCCCTCTCTACAACCATCTCACCTGCCTTCGCCAGCCGGCTTGCCATCCAAACTCCCTCCCCATCAGCCCCTCCAGCTTCTCCAGGTCTGCGATCGCATACCCTTCAGAACATCGTCCTTGTCCAGGGTGATGGTGGCCTCTTGGCATCACTTTACTCAATTGTGATTCTGTTGTATCTATTTTAGCCATGGTCTCTGCTGTCATCCTCATTGCCTCTGTCGTTGTTGCTTATGTTGTTGCGATGTCCATGTAGTTACCTCCATTATCAATCAACTCCGTTGCCTCTGTGAAGTACAAGGTACTCTCTCTCCAGAGTAACTGCTTGTTCTAAGTTGAATTGTATCATAGATTGGCTTAATAGCATGTGTTTTAGTCTATTTGTGATTAATTTTAGAGATCCTCTGCTTGCCAACTAAAGTGCTCTTTCAATTTTCCAGATTTGTCTTTTATCAATCAACATGAATGTTCATTTACTCAAACTTTTCTGTTGTTAGATGCTGCACCCTTTTTTAAAAATGTTTACTAACCATATTTGTTTTGGTTTTCCATTTTCCTAGCTTTATGTTGAGTACTCTACTGTGATTGTTGCTGAACCTGAGTGTCTATTGGGCAATTAATGTGTTATGTCTTGTATCATTGAATGGGTTGCTGTGAAGTCACAATATGCCATATGTTGAGCCATGAGTTTTGCTCAACTCATCAAAGATCTGTTCCTTATATGAATGCCTAGGGGCTTAGTTACCAGAGAATCACAGGATCCCAGCTCAGAGTTTTACTGAACTTATGCATGATTGTTTGAATTTTGCTGGCTGCATAAAGTAGGGTTAGAAGCCATGAATTTCTGTTATGTGAACATGAATATGAAATATTTTTTTTCAGGATTGCTAGATGTCTTCGATGAGGGGATGTTATAAAAAATGAGGGATTTCAGACATTGGTGAAAAGAATCCAGTTAAAGTTCTTAATCTGTCACATAACACTTGCGACATGATTGTTATGAGTGATACATCAAAGAAAGAAGCAAATTGAAGAATTCCAATACATCTTCTAGAGGTTTCTTACCACTAACATATGCTATGTCTCTCACTTCTCATTTCATAGATGCTGATTGGAAGTGGCAGTAAAAAAATTTGAACTTTGGTCAAATCTCTAGTCACTTTGCTGAGAGATTATAGGAAAGACAGTTGATAAGTGCTTAATCAGTCAGAGATTCAAAGGGTTTTTTTGATCATTGTGGATAATGCGAGCACAAATAACTTGGGATTCAATATGTGAAAAGGAGACTTAAACTCTTGGAACTCTCTAGTGTTGAGAGGTAAGTTACTCCACTTGAGGTACTATGCTCATATATTGAGTTTGATTGTAAGAGAAGGGATGAAAGATAGAAATGATTCCATTGTTAGAATGTTGCGTGAGGTCTTCTCATGCTAGGATGAAACGGTTCAGGAGTTGCATTGAGCTAGAGAATGTTGAGAACAAGAGTCCTGTGTGTTTAGATATTGAGACTGCAGGAACTCAACATATATGGTGTTGGAACCAGATTTGGCATATTGGAAATTCAAGATAGCAAACTTGAAGATCTTTCCAAGACGGAAGTTACGTCACTAGTAATGATTGCACGAAGGGTGTCTATGGGATCAATGATCGATGGATACTATGAGAATGAGGACAAAAGAATGCATGAAATGGCCAAGAGATTGAAGACCAAATTCAACAAGTATTTTGGTAATGTGAGCAACATTAATCTTACTTTATTCATTGCTTTCTTATTTGACCCTCGAGATAAGTGAAAATATGTAAGATGATTGATATGAAGCTAAGCAGGCGGAGACATTAGTAGATAAAAGGACATCTCTGATGTTATTGTTTGAGCAATATCGCACTAGTATATGCCCCTAAAACAACAAATAAGGGATTGAGGTCAAAAAGTACAAGGATGATAGGCCTATTAAAGATTCCTGTAGTTAGTGATGACATTGTGACAGCAAAGTACTGCATCCAAACGGACAACAAAATTTGGAAGAAAAATCTGAATTTGATAATTAGTCGGAGGAAGCATGTGAAGTTATATGCCCGACTTTGATATCTTAAATTAGTGGAAAGTGAATTCTTCAAGATATCCTATTCTCTCCTTCATTGCTCGAGGCATATTGGATGTGCCCGTCGACTATAGCATCAGAAACCACATTTAGTGCCGGAGGTTTTTCTGTAGCTCCTTGAGCCTGAGTATTGTAGAAACTCTTATATGTGCTCAAGATTATTAATTGAGGAAGACTTGGAAGAACTTGAAAATTTTGAGTAAGGTAAAATATTATTTTTTTAGAATTTTTATACCCTTCGATATTGTGATGGTCACTTTAGTTTTCAATTTAACGCAGGGTTCTCCAACTACGATCTTGGAGCCAAACTCGATGGTGGTTTCTCTTGATCGATAAATTTGCGGATTGGTACATTTAGTCCCATTTCTTATTTTTATTATAAATTTAGTTCTTGGTTCAAATTAAACTGGTGGACTGTGGTCATGTGCTTTCACTAGTATTTCTGTATCACCATTTATTGTTGGTATCTTCAATGGTTTGCACATGCATTTCCACAGTGGGTTAAAGACATGCCCGATGAACGCTGGCTCTTTTGAAACTTGGAACCGGAAAACTGTCAGTTTCCATACTTTGAGAACAGTGCCTTTTCAATTTTTTTGGTGATGACTGATGGGCATAGCTCTGAAGTCTTCTTTGGTTGTGATATCAGGAAAAGGAAGAGCTCAGAAAGAGAATCAAATCCCATTTTGTCATTGAAACAAAATCCCAGGCAGTGCGACCAAAATGTCTTGAGCAATGGAAGAGAAGATGGGATATCTTGAAGAATTAACTTTCCACCAATTCAAGACATCAAAGTCAAGGCTATGACGTTCATGTGCATCCTATAAATACTATCCAATTCAGATTTTTCTTTCGGATCATATTGTCCCGTTTGGCGAAGGCACTTCACAGGGACAATGCCAATACCAACTACAAGAGTCTTCGTCACGCTTACCATCCTTATACCATTTTACCTCAACCCTTAATTGTTGCTTTGGAGGCATATCAATGCAGTATTGCTCGATATTGGAGATGTTTTATCTTGTAATGTTTCTATCAGCTAACTTTCTTAAACATCATTAATTAAATGTATGTTCCGTTGAGGGTCAAGTATGCAGCAATGAACACAGTAAGATTACTGATGTACATTGCCAAAATACTTGTTGCATCTGGTCTTTGCTATCTGGCCATTTACTACAAACTTGTGTCCTCATTCTCACAGTATCCATCAATCATAGTATAAATGCCATAGAAATCCTTCATACAATGTTCACTGTTGACATAAGAACCATGAACTTTTAAACTTGTATCGTGGAGTAATTTCAAGAAAGGAAGAAATTGAAGGATTAATTGATAAGCACTCGAACAAGAGTTAGCAACTTCATATAGGAGTTGGTAAATATTGAGGTGTTAGCTAGAAAGATTTAAAAAAAAAAAAAAAAAAAAAAAGGTGAACCAATTAAATGGAAAAGGTTGGTAACTCACTCTAAATTAGGTTGGTAATTTTTAAAAAGAGCTAGTAATTTGAGGGGTGATAATCAACTCTCAATAAAAGTCGGTTTTCCAATTCAATTAAGAAAAAAAAAAAATTAGTGAATCAAAAATTAGTCCAATGGACTTGATTGACACAAATGCAAAAGATTTAAAATTGAATTAGCACAAAAACAATAAGTTTTGAGACTTTTTTTGTACTTTTCCCAATGTCTTACGGTGGGAACATTTGATCCTTTTCAATTCGACAACTTCCCTTACTGACATTTTCAGAGCACATAAATCACAAATGAAACAAAATTTTACCAAAAGAAGTTGGATAAATTACCTCAAAGTCTTTCTAATTTAAATGATGGCGAAAAATTCCATTATATGTAAATAAATTCGGTCAAATAAAATATCCCACTAATCTCATGAAAGATGAAATCAAATCCAACACATGATAAACATTGGATCCATATACCCATTATTTCTAGCCCCAAGTAACATGCGACCACGACTCTTATGTAAAATCTTCAGCATATAAGATAAATAAAAAATGTTTAAGTTGCAAACCTAACAAATTTTAGTCAAATTTCCGTTTTCTAGTTTCTTTCTCATGTGATATCAGTCGAACTTGTAAAATTAACTTGGAAACTTGTATGCCTTGGGATTTTACTTGATGGTACTGTTTATTTCAATCTCATTTTATGTTTCGAGTGCTCACACAAGTATGCAAAAAAGAGAACACAAGAAGGCAATGGGAGCGTGTGGAGGGGCCGGGGTGGCAATAAAAGATAATATCCATCGTTGCACGGGCAAAATATTGTCTTCTAAGTAAAGCGTTTCGAATCAAGTATGAGAGATCTCAAACCCAACTCGATTTAATCCTCTAGAGAAAACTCGTCGATTTGAACTCCTCTTTCTTCAAATTAATAATATGTAAACAAATCGACCTAAATGACGAATAGAGGATAATGCGAGTTTATTGGAGAAAATACCAACCAAGGACAGAGGAATTGCTAAAGTGAAACTCAAAGGCTTAAGGCACGCCCATCCAAAAGGGTTTCAACCTATTAGACTGCAAAATCAAAGCTCGTTTCTTAATTAACCTTATCACTTATCATGAGAAAATTATCCAAAAAATCTTAAATTTATTACACTTTTACCAATTCAGTTCTAAACTTTTCAATTTTGCCAATTGAGTCTTACACATTCTTAATGAATAATTTCAATCTCCACTTGAAATGTTTAATGATTGGAGCTCGGTTGAAATAGTCTTCTTTATGTAATACTGTGATAAACCAGGAAGCTCCACTTTTAATCATTGTCCTTCCATCATCATCACTATTGTCTAAAAGAATGGCGCAAGGGAGCGTTTCAACTGCCTCTTTTCTAATCAATGTGCACCCACCAATGCACTCATAGCCCTCTTTTTCTTTGGACAATTGGAACATTAATATCTATATAAGGACTTGGTAATTTTCTACCATTTCAAACTACCAGAGAGCGCAATCCTTTTCGGCACACTTTCAAATTTTGAGTATTTTCTAATATTTTCTCATTTCAAATTGATAGGCCTTCTTTGAACTTTCCAAAGCTAAATTTTTATAGTAGTACTAAATGGTTATACACCAATAAAAAACGAGAGTTCGTCAGCTGCCCTTTTGATATTCATGTCCAATGTCCATGAACAAATCTCGGTACCATCCATCATTAAGCGGTTAGCCTACTAATTAATTGAAACAGAAATTAGCTTCTTTATAGGACAGACAGAGACAATCAGGTTTGATTTGCCAGAGATAATCAGGTTTGATTTGCCATCACAACATGTCCAGGAATCATGAGATCTTATGATAGCACATAAAAATTTGTGCCGCCTTAATTGGGCCAAGTGGTTAGTTGCCTGTCTTGGTGGATTAAGACTGGAAATGACAATTAGAGAACATGTTTGAACAGTGCTAGTCCACGATCCATAAACTAATAAGCACTGATTCCATTAAGAAATTAGTGTCAAATGCTAATTAATTGGTAATTAATTTTGTCGTTTAGTCATTCCAAGGCCCTTTCTTGGGGGTTTCCTCCTGAGATGTTGTCTTCTGCCGGAAGCAGGTGGTAATCAGAACCGATGCAGCCGCAGTTTGTGCTTGCTGGTGCTTTATGAAATTATAATTAATGCTTAGGGAAATGGCACGGAAATCTTCTGGATCCTGCCCATAGTTTGATTCACATGTTACGTTTTTTCTTTTCTATTTTCATTTAATAGCGAGAGATGGTATCTATTTTCAGATGGTCCTCTTGCACCGGATTAAATCCACCTCTCCAGTCCGGTAAAAGGCAGGCAATCTGAGCCAACAGCACTGTGAGATTAACATGGGATTATCCCCTTTTGGCATTGACCCAAAGTGGTCGCATCAAAATCGAATCCAAGACCTCGCGCTTCTTGAAATGCAATAATCCTAATTGTTTTATTTTTTAGGTTTTTTCTTACATAGGCCCCGCGAATTGAAATCTTAATCATGGGGCAACAAACCGATTTATTCAAATGTCCTAGTGATAGTTAGAAAGTGCATGAAAGAATGTCAAGAATGTTTTTGGTAAGCAAACATAATAGTTACTAATTTACAATGATAAAAGCAAACCATGACTTTCATCTTTTTAACCAATGGTGTAGGAAGTGAGCCTACCATACTTATTCCAAAAATTAAAATAATGATTACATTAATTATCCTTTTTTTTTAAATGACAATTATTCCTAGAGGAAAGAGAAAGGATCTATTATATTGCTCGAGTCATTTTTTTTGTTTGCTAGTTAAAGAGAAACTGAAAAAGTCAGCTAGGAAAAGGGGAGGTGGGGAACAGCCTTAGTGCGCTTGCAAAAGTATATCTCATAATTGCGGTTTGGCCCAAATTAGAAATTAAAATGGCTTTGAAAAGGCGACCCCGTCAAGGTACGATGGTACCAAATTGAAAAATTGCCTGTCCAATTTTTTTTATAATTGTTAGGTTGGATGATGATGGATATGGGACATATGTGCTCATAGGTTTGAGCCAAGGGTTAGGTGCTTGTCTCGCGAGAATCACGATGAGAAAAACATAATAAGATAATTAGTATTTAATTAAACTCTATGATCTAATCATTTTGATTAAATGGGAATATAATTCATTTATGAACCTTAATAATAATAAAAAAGGTGAAAATTGTCCTTTTAACTTCGTGTTAAGAGCTTGTCTTGTGGCCACTTTCCACGTTCTTTCGTTTTGTCTTGTCTCCTGTTGGCGATACGAGATCATCCAGATCCGAGGAAGCTCTTTGATGATTTTTCTTCAAATTAATTCCGTCGACAAATTAAAATTTAAAATTCTATTTTTAGGAAGTTTATAGGATGGTCAATGGGGGTAGTCTCATTTTGCATCTCTATGCTTCTTACACTTTGCCAAGTGTCGCTTTCTCCTCATTCTCTCTTTTCAATTTGATTTGGGTTGAATTACGCACGTTTTCCCCATTAAGAGCACTTTGATAATTAAGTTGCACGTGATTTTTCTTTTATTTTTCCGAATTTTGATGGTGGGATTTGGGATTTTTTGAACACCCGACTAAATTATTATTGAGTGCTTCACGTGGTTTCAATTACAATCATAATACAATCGAAATTACAGAAAGGTTAATTTTCATGAGGAGCAAAACTTCATTGTATCATCTATTAAAGATGTTTAGTGATAGCATATGGAACTTACTACAATTGTTTTAAAACTTGGAGCCATTGTGAATTTCCTCAATATGGATGGAATTACATATTTGCACACACGAGGCTTAAAACCAAAATCTAACCTATGCTTGATGAGGACTATTAGAATATTTAAATATTAAGTCATTGCTTCATTCTACAAATTAAAATTTTAAAACAATTGACAATATTGTGTAAAAATTCATGCATATCTAAGTCACCATATAAATATCTATGAACTGAGTTTAGAGAATCAACTTGTATATGAAATGTCAACGGCACCTAATTATGATATTGTTGACAGTGTAAATTTACAGCCCAAATGTTAGATAAAATTAAGGCATATGTCAAGAAAAAATTGCAAAACATACAAAAGTCAAGTCATATCAAGTTCAACCCCGATTGGGGGATTACTCAAACATAACAACTTGAGGTGCACACGTGTCACTTCAGTCATTGCATGGAAGGGGCACCTCAATTCACTTGAGTTAAAATAGGAACTGTTACATCATTGTAATGGGTGAGAATGGCTCCAAAATAAAATCGGTAACCCAAGAATAGGATCGATAAGAGTTAGTTTGGTTCCAAGTTTCGGAGGGTATGGTCCGATTCTTGATTTCATTTTTTTTTTTTTGAATTTGTACTATGCAGTTCGATTCTTGAGTAGGAATGGGAACCGAACCAGATCAGAACTAAGAACTAGAAAATCATATTGAAAATCAGACTAAAAACTGAACCAAAAACTAGTGTATCAATCATTTAATTGTCATTCAAGTCTTTTTATGCATGTTCTCAATCTGAATCCCATGGTATGTTTTTATTGTCCGGTGAAAAATGAAAGCATCCAGAACAAACTCGAGCCATTTTCAAAGCAAAAGTTGCCCATTTTAGCCTTGCAAGATGCTTCAAACCAAATAATTCTTTCGAAAAATATCATTTCTTTCTCTTCAACATACGATCGCACGGGCGGATAGCTTATGTGTCAAAACTAATATCTTATTACTCTAGACAATAGGCCTTTATGTGCACGAATGTATTTAGTTGTTTAAAATAATCAAGATAGATAGTAGCCTCAATTGATTTTTTTCCAACTTAAAAACGGAAGGCCGCACTTGTTCACAGTGTAAATCACGAGTGAACTGTACTGAATCTGGACCGTTCCTACAAGCCGAAACCCTCTACTTACCCTAGATTACTGCCCTCGCATGATGTTTCACGAGCCTCCAAATGGCAAGGGCCCTTTACGACTGTGCCAACAAAATTAAGAAATAGAGAATATCGTGCTTCTGCTCCTGCCAAAAGTAACGGGTCAAAAAAAATGGGAAAAAAAAATATTCTCAAGAAGAAAGGAAGATTGTAGCGTATACTAATTCCCAGCAGGTAAAAGGCAAGCAATCTGCACCAACTTAACTGTGAGATTAACACAAGATTAACCCCTTTTGGCATAGACCCATGTAGTCGCATCATCAAGTAGTTAATCTTGAGACCTCACGCTTCTTGTAAGGCAATAATCCTAGTTATTTTATTGCTCAATCAACACTTTTAGGTCTCGACTTTTATTTCTTTACTTTTTTTTTTTCTATGTAGACACCCACGAGTCCAAATCTTAATTATGGAGAAACAAATTGGTTTATTCGATATCCTAGTAAAAGTTATAAAGCACGACATCGAATGTCAAGAATGTTTTTGGTTATCATCGTTTGGTTATAGGTAGTATAGGAAGTCAGCCAACTGTACTTATTCGAAACATTAAAATAATGATTAAATTAATTGTTCTTCTAAAAAAATGGCTATTGTTCCTTTATTCGAGTCACTTCTTTTGTTTGCTAGTTAAAGAAAAAGGGAAAAAGTCAGCTAAGAAAGGGGAAGGTGGGGAACAGCCTTAGTGCGCTTGTACATGTGTATATCTTATAATTGCGATTTGGCCCAAATTAGAAATTAAAATGGCCTTGAAAAAGGTGACCGATTGACAATGTCAAGGTACAATGGTACCAAATTGAAAAATTGCCAGCCCAATTTTTTTAATAATTCTTACGTTGGATGATGATGCATATGGGACATATGTGCTCACAGGTTTAAGCCAAGGGTTAGGTGCTTGTCTTGCTAGGATCACGATGAGAAAAACATATTAATATAATTAGTATTTGATTTAACTCTATGATCTAATTATTCTGATTAATTCGGAATATAAAATATATATATAAACCATACTATAATAGATAAAAATTGACCTTTAAACTTCGTGTTAGGAGCTTGTCTTGTGGCCACTTTCCACGTTCTTTCGCTTTGTCTTCTGTTGGCGATACAAGATCGTCCAAATCTTTTCTTCAAAATAATTCCATCGACAAATTAGAATTTAAAATTCTATTTTTAGGAAGTTTATCGGATGCTCAATGGAGTCGGTCTCATTTTGCATCCCCATGCTTCGCATACTTTGACAATTGTCGCTTTCTCCTCTTTCACTTTGATTTCGGCTGAATTGCGCACATTTTCCCCATTATGAGCACTTTGATAATTAGTTGCACGTGATTTTTCTTTTATTTTTCGGAATACCGATCGTGGCATTTAAGGTTTTTTAATCACCCGACTAAACTCTTATCGGCTGTTGCCCATGAATTTGATTACAATCATATGATGAGCGAAATTACACGAAAATTAATTTTCATTAACAGCAAAACTTCATTGTATAATTTATTAAAGATGGCTAGTGATAGTAAATGGACCTTATTACAATTGTTTTGAAACTTAAAGTCATTACAAATTTCCACAATTTGGATGTAATTACATATTTGCATGCCGATCAAAATCCAACTAACGTGTTAAAATATTTAAATATTAAACCATTGCTTTATTTTACAATTTAAGCTTTTAAAACAGTTATTAGTAATCCTATAAAATCTCACACAAATCTAGTTACCATATAAGTATCTATGAACTGAGTTTAGAGAATCAATATGTTATAAAATGTCAACATTCTGCATATATATTATAATTTTGGCGGCGTAAATTTCCAGCCCATATATTAAGATAAGATGTTAAGGCATATCTCAAGAAAAGATTAGCAAAAACTATTGAGTCATATCAAGTTCAACCTCAATTTGGGCATTATTTAGTCAATTATTTTGCTTAACAAATCCATTCTTGTAGAATGATTGTGTACTTAATTTTGCTAGTGCTCTATTGATCCTTCTCGTTTTATGGATTTGGCTTTACTTTTCAGTGTTCTTACTCTGTTTCAATTTTCTTTATCATTAAAATTACATATTTCTTATGTATCCTTTTAAGGAATGAATACAACTTTCATTTGACCCAAAAACAAAAAAACCTAAGATGTAAATGTGTTGCTTCAATCGTTGTACAGAAGGGGCACCTCAATTCCCTTGAGTTAAAAGCAGGAACTGTTACACTATTTTGAATGAATCTTGTCCCTAGTGTGATTTTGCATATCGATGCATTTAGGTTAGAACCAGCTTTTATCTCATTTTCTATTAATCTCAATTTTATTCTTCCATTAAGACTTCACTTGTTTCGCGAAAAAATAATGGTTTGAAGAATATTTTCCTCAAAATGATAACTTATATCACTTATAAAAATAAATGAAAGAAAAATATTTTCATTGTCCACAAAAATATTCAAATGTAAATTGTTATTGATAATGAAAATATTTTTTATTGATTAATTATTTTAAATGATATAAACAATCATTTCTAGGGAAATATTTTTCAAGCTAATCATTTTCAGGCAAAGAAACAAAAAAATCACTCACCACCCTCTCTTTCATAGAGTTACCATTCATCTTACACATGTTTAATTATCATCTTTTACAACTGATTGTTCCATTCCTTTAGAAAAGAAATTATTCCCTCTCTCCATATGTAATTCATAGATGATTACACAAACAGGTAGCACATGCCTCAACAACAATATCTTATTATTCAAGGCAATACACCTTTATGTCCATGAATGTATTTAGTTGTTTAAAAGTGTCTAGGATAGATAGTGGTCTAGTCTTGAATATGACTTTAAACTCATCCGTCTGAACTATATAACATAAAATTCAAAAGTATTCCTTGGAGGAAATAGAAGAAAAACTTTATCTTCAATTGGAGGCCAAGGCATACTAGTACCGGTACATTAAAATAAGGAGCGTAGTCCTGTTAGCCCACCAAAATTACTTGACAGATAAGGCAGCCCTTAGCAGAGCTCTCCTGCTCTTATTTCATGGTGAGATACAACCTCAATCACCACTGAGGATTTGCAAGGCACTCAACTTAAGAACGGTTGCGTTTGTGCCGTTCTAGTCTAGTCTAGACCATTTATACAAGCCAAAGCACTGTAACTACCCCAAACTTACTGTCCTCGCATGGTATTTCACGGGCTTCCATATGGCAGAGGCACCCTGCGATCGTGCCACGGAATTACGAAATAGAGAGTATCGTGCTATAAAGGCTTGCGATGGTAGGACCATTTCTTTTCCTTTTTGAATAACTCATTCTCGTTTACTAAATTCCAAGTAGCAAGGAAGATTGCGGCATGTACTAAATTCCAACGAGCTGTAAAGCCAATTGCTTTTGAGATCCTCATATACTATTCGCACGCGGAGTGAGATTCTTCTTATTTATCAAAATTGTACGATTTGGACAACATTATTTAACTCCGGACAGCCTAGTTTTAAACTCTCGTGTGGTGATATTCTCATTAGATTCCCTCACTGGTTTTTTATTTGCAAATTTCACCTGTGATTGTGAACGCAGCTTAAATTTCGCGATAGCTAATCAAAATTTCCAAAATAGGGACATGGGAGGGGGCCTAGATAGTCCCGAGATAAGTTAATGCTGGATACTAAAAAAATCATCAACCATTCAATGTATGCACAACATATTTTGTCGGGTAAAATTTCACAATTTAAGAGAATAGCCCCAAGATAAGCTAATGCCGGATACTTAAAGAAAATCAACCGCTTAACATACACACAAGTCGTACATAAAGCAATTTTCTATTAATTCGCAAACGTTCAATTATCTCATTTACCCTGGTTTAAAAAAATATTGGATTTCTCCATATATTCAATTCAAAAAGAGAGACAGGGTAATAGCACAGTACATTGGCCGTACTCAACCCCCTAGAAAGATAAAACCACCTGTACATCTTTCATCACATCTGTACACTCATTCCCTTTCCATATTTTTTTCTTTCTTTCGATTTTTTTTTTTTTTTTTCTCGAGTTTTGTCGACTATGATCAAGGGATTTCTAGAGCATGATGCGGGCAACGCGATGATGATTGAACCTCGGATTCACCTCCCTCTGCCTCGAGAACTTGATCTCCTCAGCGCATCGGAGAGCTTTCTCGATCTGGTACCCGCCTCCGATGCTCACCTCCCTCTCTAGGTGACAGCAGTAGCTCTCGAACACGCTCAAGTTCACGTGCAGCTTGAACCCCATCAGGAACAGGAAGTCCAGCTCCAACCTGTTGATTTCATCAGTCCCCAGTCCCCCAACTCGCGCGAAGTAGGAGTTTCTGTAATTCCTGTTGCAAGAAAAAGGAAATCGAGAATTAGACATCGGTGCCTTGTATCATCAGTTTCTTTCAGAGAATCTAATGTTTGGGTTTGAAAGGGCCGTTTGAAATGAATGTTCTGGGGATTTTCGTTTCGAGGGTGAAAGTGAAAAATGATGGTAATGTCGATAACGCATGGTGTGACATTTAAGTCGCCATAATCTTTTGTCATGATTCGAAATGAATTTCGGAAATGTAAAGAAAAGTTCAAGAATGGTTTCACTCGAATTCAACCATAGAGAAAGAGATTGGAGAAGGGAAAAGGAGAAAGGAGGTGGAAAACTCACATGTCCTCCACATATTTGGAAGCCACCATGATGGTCGTGATGAGGAGCCTGTAGACGTTCCTGGCATTGATCCTGAACCCGGGGTTGGCCTGGCAGAACCGGTCTATGTACACGTACGCCACCACGTACACCGACGGCCCGGCCTTGGTGTACCGGAAGATCCTCTCCAGGTAGCTCTGTATCGTCATGTCCGGTGCCTCGTGGCAATCGAAGACGCGGGTCTTGGCGTCCTTGGACAGCGCCCACGAGCAGCTCCTCGCGATCCTCTCGTTCCGGGACATGGTCCGCTCGATGAGCGAGGCGAGGACCGAGACGACGAGCGGGGTCTTCGAGTCCTGCCGGTAGGAGAACGAGTAGAGGTCGGACCGGAGCGTCCTCGGCGAGATCATCGCGAGAGAAGACGAACCCATTTCTCGAAACGTATTGCCTAGTGAGAATTTCGAACGAGAGCGATCGTGGGGAGGTTCTTGCGCTTGGCTTGGGGGAAGTAATTTGAAAAATTCTCGGTGGTTTGTTGATGTTGAGATGAGATGATGGGGAAGGTTTTGAAGGGGGAGGGGGATTTTATATGGGGACCTCAATGAGTAGGTACTGGAGAGAGTGAAACCCAATAATTATTCACCAAGAGAAAATTAGGGTTTTCTTCCATCTTTTGGAAGGTGGGTGGAAGCAAAGATAATAATATTAAAGATTTGTGCATTGGAAGTACAGACACAACAGCTCAGCTAGGCGAATTTTATAATGCATGGGGGGGCATTAAACTTGCTTTAATTTCATTGGATTTAACCTAATTTAGATTGCCGTGTAGGAAGGTTTCACACGTTGGGAGACCTTGACAGCTCGCCGACAGTTTTGATATGGGACATGAGATATGGCAGGAGAGAGTTCATTGAAGGAGGTTGTCTTCACCAGAGGTAGGGGTCCTCCTCCTCTCCTCTTCTTCAGTACCTCAGACCAACTTGAGCTTTGACTCTTCTTCTTTTTTCTTTTTTCTTTTTTCTTTTTTCTTTTTTTTTTCTCTTGGATTGAGTATTGAGAGGTTCTTTAATCCATGTAAGTAGTGTCTTTGTAAATGTGGGTAAGAGTGATTAATAAGAATTTTAGTCATTATTCATGCTGCATCTGTGCTGTTTAGAATTTTAACGATCATTTGAATCGGATCACACAAATATTTCAAAAATCGGAATGGAAATGAGAACTAAGAAATCAAAACAAGTGACGTCAAAGATGATTCCTCTAACTTGGGGCCAAACTAGTAACCTCCCCACCTCAGCCTAGTTTTCTCCTATTTAATTAGCTTGGTCCACTCACTTTTTATCATAACCAACTATGCTCATTGCAATTTGCCATAATTGAATTAGCCTGGAAAGTGGAATTTCGTGTCCATGATTTTCGGTTCATGATTTTCAAATCCGTACATGAGACTCATGTTATTTTTAGTTAGTTGTGTAAAAACATGTTTACATTATCAATTCACTCGATGAGCGATAATTAGACATTCACGACAATAATAAATATCCAACAAAATTTTTTTGATGTAAATGAAAACTACCCAAAAAACAAGATTTAAAAAATTGGATCTGAGGAGTTTGTCTTTATACATGAATTAACAACCCATAAAAATCTCAGGAAAGATTTTCGTAGGCGATTTTTTTGAAAAATAAAAACTCGCCGCCGACAGTTTTGTATGGCGCTTGGAAGAATCCAGGAGATGAGGACGAAGGTCCCCGGGGGGTGGTCTACGGGAATGGACCCACATCAAATAACAAAAAACAAAAATAAACTTGCAGCAAATCAGAAAAAGAAATTATAAAAATGATTTTTTTTTTTTAAAAAAAAAAAAAAAAAAAAAAAGATGAAAAAATGGAGATATGGAGACGGCAATTATGGAGGGTACGACTACGGCTATGGTCTCGACATTTCTGTCTTCGGGGAGGTGAGAGCGAGTGACCAGTTACACGTGCACTGAGTTGACTCACTCAGATCCAACCCACCAAACTCAACTCAACTCACTCACTCGCCCCACTCACTCTCAAATCTCAGATGGCAAAATGAAACTTCCCTCCCCATTTCCTCCCCCTTCCGTCCGTACGACGAGGAGAGATTCATTTTCATTCGCTTTCTTGTTTTGTAGTTTTTCTTTCTGGCCGGTTCCTGTGGACAGCATTGAATGAGCTTTTGTGTCCAGATGTTCTTCCTTAATCATCACCCAAATCCAATTCGAGTATTTAGAAATGTCTCGAGGTAATCTCGGGCGCGAAAGACTAGCTTTTCTCGTCCCGGTGCCTACGGAACGCTCACCTCTATAGTACTGACATGTGGAAGTTGAAAGGGGGTGCGCCGGATGGCACGTGCGAGGGCCCGAGTTCGATGGGGCTCACGGCTCGGATACGCTGCAGGGCTATGGCGATTTGGGTGCTCCGAATAACGTCGTACTTACGTGACGGTCGTGACATGAAAATCGACGCGAAAGCAATTGGCCCACCAAAGATAACAAGATCTTCGGACTGGCGAGACCTCGAGGGACAGGGACACGATCATTTTGTTGGGATCCTTCTTCTGACATGAGCATAAAAAATCAAGTGCCGACTAGTACGAACCTTTTCCTGCACCTAAATGTTGTGATTGCGGTCGTCTCCGCCGCGTGGAATTACTCCTTGACGATACAGGAGCATAAAACACGTGAAGAAACAAGCCTTCGATTGATAATGTAACGAAGCGTATGAATCGGCCTTTGGCAAAGGGGTTTATGATGATCATGCGTTGAACTAATCTGTCAGATTAGACTTGGTTTGCCATGGTTTCTGATGTTCTGCAATTTCACCAAGCATCATCTGCGGATGAATCCACTGTTCTGCTACATTGGAGGTGAGCCTTGGAAAGACTCTTTTCGTTCTTGCTGTGATTTGCTTATAATTCAAGACATTAATTCCAGATTTGTATAGCTGCCTAAATGTGGAATTTAAAGTAAACTGGTAGGCAAATGAACTAAATTGGATATAAGAATTTGAGAGTATGCCCATATGATCCATCTTCAGAAGGCTGCATTATTAGATATCGAAAATCCAAATGCGATGCATATTCTACTTTAGAGGAGTATTTGGTATAGAAGGAGTCATTAGTCGTTACCTAGAAAGATTGGCGTACTTGTTGCCACTGTCATTCGACACGTCCCGGAAAAAGATTGATTGGAAAAAGAACGAAAATCAATCGGATGCAAGAGAGATTTGCTACCTCCGACGAAACGCCTGTTTGTTGCAAGAGAGATGCAACTTTCCTTTGCCAAACCTGAAAAGATGCATCAGGTCGTACCGGCGAAATCAACAAATTCCCCCCAACAAATACACCAAACTTTTAACCGAACAATAGGCAAGCTGGTAAGGTCGAACGTAGCCGTTGCTCGCAAAAATACGACGTCTTTCTTTGCTCTTCCAAGCCAAAGAGAACCAAAAATGAGAACCCGGAAATTGGAAGGGCTTGGATTCTAGAACTGAGTTTCTTCTTCCCATGTCGAAACTAAGTTTACCAAGTCGACGATTTCAATTCAAAAAGTACCAGGGAAATTTTTGATTACCGTGTTAATTTAACCCTGGTCAATAGAAAGAGGTTAGAATGCCCAACTAAGTGAATGAACTTTAGGTGAACTTTAGGAAGGGTCGGTACATGATGGTATAAAGCATTTGGCCCGGTTTTGGAAATAGGCTTTGAAGAAATACAAATGCCTTTCGCTTAAAGAGCTTTGGGAAAATAAAAATGAAGTTTAATAAGAAATTTCTTTATAAAGCTACTTTGGCATAAAAATGTTTGGCAAATCTTTTTTTCTAAAGGACTTTCGAGTTCAATTTTTTTACTTCGAAAATATCACTCTTTGCCGACTCTAGCAAAGGTGAAGATAGTTTTGAACCAACAAGAGGTAGCTTTAGAAGATCTTCCCCTTTCTCCTGTGGGTTACAAGTCGCTGCAATTGTTTTGGGATTTGGCCTTCCTTTTCTTTTGTATCTTTCTGTATCCAGCGTGCATTTTCGAACCAGTCTATAATGAACACGAGCCAGAGACTAAATGAGCCTCATCTTAGCCAAAACAATCGTAACCAATTCCTTCATTTTGATCATGCGACATCGCAATAACAGCAGCACCAAAAGTCCACATTGGAAAAAAATTGGCTCTGGAATTTTCAAAGTTCCGAGTTTTGTCCTACAATGTACAATGGCAAATTACAAGGTCCATGTTTTGGCCTAAATCAAATAGACAAAACAAGGTCTATACAGAGAACACTGAAGAAAAATTAAAGGAAACTATGGCCATGAAGTTACAATCAGTGCGCGTTGTCGGATATCCAACCAGAGACCACGCTCTCATCCACGGTTTTCGGACCCCCGCATGATCTTGCAACGGATTCAAAAAGCTTCTCGATCTCTGGAGCACAGCGTATGAATGATCGGTTCCAAAAGTTGTACCGTGGATTCTGCAAATAGTAGATCCAACATTTTAATGAAACCATGTAAATGCAATCTCACTTCCAGTAGCATTTCTGAAACACAGTTTACCTTGATGAGTTCGATAAAGGTTATAAGGAGACCCCAGGGATGAGGGCGGTTCACAATTAGGCGTTCAAACAACACTCTCGTAATCTGCTCTTGGACAATCTCCTGCTTTAAGGCACCAGTATATCAATAACCCCAATGAAGCATATGAAAAATGATGGTAAGACTCGATATAAAACAAATTGTTTTGACTGTATGAGCCAACACCAATGAGAACAACACAGAAATTAAAGTCTTGAGCAGTGCAACACTGCCAACACTCGTTAATGTTTTATATATCAGATAGACGGAAGCATTGAAAGCTGAAAGTTAGAAGCGAGCATAGACCTATTTCGAAAATTAAAATTTACAAAGTTTGGAACACAGCTTCCAATACTGAAATTCAAGATTGTGACTAAAATCACAGCAGAGAAACAAAACTATCAAAGTATAGGAACTCATACAAATTAAAAGCCTTCAACCCCAAAAAGAGAGCTATTAACTATATGCCAACTAAGCATCTTCTCATCATTGTCATTCCTTGGCATTCTCAAGAATAATGTGTCGGTCCAACTTAACCAAATAACATGGAAGCCTTGAGCTTCACTGTTTTCTTCTTGCTCAGGAAGAACCCTTGGTAACATCAACCATATTCTACCAACTACTATTGACATTTTAACACATAACACTACCCAAAGTAAGGAAAATCAGTGGCAGCAAAATTACCTGATTCGCTTCTGCAAATAAGTAGAGGAGGACAAAAGAGAAATAGTGTGTATGGGTATTTGGATAACGCAGTTGATTAGCAATTGCATTCAGAAAGAGATAGCGTCCTTCTGTATCTAACTCCACTATCAGGGTCTGAAAAATATCCAGTGCTGCACTGATCAGGAAAACAGCCAGCGAAGCAGGATTTACGGGTGTTTGTGCATGAGCTGTCCTCGACTGTAGCTGCTGAATGGCCTGAAATATAGATATAGAAGTAAGCATGGTCACAGAGCAATTGAGAGAGAGTGCTTCTCAAAGAATTTAATATTCAGGGTACATAATTCAAAAGAACTGTTATCCACCTAACTCCACTCTCCAGATAGAGAAAGAAAATTGGACATATTTAATTGGGAGCATGACAATCAGACATTGTTTCATTTCAAAATACTCTATTTTTCTACCAAAATCTTTCCGAGTAAATGGGCAAAAAATTAAATGATGTTTTATTCCTCAAATATAGTAATGTCCTCGCCTTTCCCATGTTTAAGACAGAGAAGACATAAATGGAATAAACAACTTGCCAGTTCTATAAAAGAAAAAAAGAGAGTAAATTTCACCCAAGATAAGAAGAGAACAATTCAACGTCAACTGATAAAATATAACATCAGAAGCAAGGGTGGTTTTCGTATCTGGAGAAAACAAATTCTTCAGCCGCATTTCCATTTCAAATGAAAACAAGCAGAGAAAGCACGTCTGGCGGAACTTTAGAAACAAGATCAAAAATGTAAATACTGGTATTCTATTTCCAATTTTTCATAGATAGAGACTGAATTAATTTTGGTAGTTTCCATGGTTCTCCTTTTGACCGAAACAGAGGACTAGCATAGGAGAAAGAAAAAGCCTCAACTCCGCTCAATCTACAGCACCTTTGTTCTCCCAATTCTCGGTTTGCGTCTCTCTCTAGTCTCAAGCTTCACCAAAACCCAGACTCCAACAACTAAACATCAATGACATTTGGAACTTCATCTTCTTATTTTATAATCCAAAATCTTCGCGGTGTTTTTTCCCCCTTTTGGATCAATTCTTTTACAACTTCCAAGGAAGTTTCCTTTGAACTACCAAACTGTAATCGAATAATAACTAAAAGAAAAGGCTACCAAAATTTAGGAAGGGAATGCTAGAAAATAAGATAATTATAATATCTATAAGTGTGTCACTAAAATTGCCCTAATTAGTGTGTCAATTAATCACTTGCATCTATAAGGGGTGATAATTTAACAAGTCTTACAAACTTTATTTAGCCAACATAGTAACTTGTACCTGTAACTTTACAACCAAGAAATTACATGTTATATAGCATGGTTAGTCTTACTCTATATGTTTAGTGCTTTCATCAATAAGTATAAGCTGATAGCCAATAAATTAAAAAATACATGAGCTAATTCAAGAAGGTTGAAGTTTGACAAGAAATTAAATAAATGTGATGTAAACTGGTACCAAACAAATGAATCACAATTTTTATTCCTCTGGAAAATTCTCATTTTCATGAATGAAGCATGTTATAAAGGAAAGAGAAAGCTCAGTACAACAGCTTAGTCTAGAGATTGTTAGGGTGTCTTGTGAAACCAAGAGGCCCCCAAAATCCCCAAAAACAGGAAATCCACTCAATACCAAAGGAAGTTACCTGCATCCCAACATAAAGAACAAGAGAATTTATCAATGGCACGTCATATTTGGTGCCAGAGACTGAGGCTTCACTTGATGGAAGCAGTAATCTCTGCTTCAGTTCAGTCAAAAACGATGATCCTTGTGGCCTTGTCTGCTTAAAGTACACAAAAGTATGACGAGATATGTCATATGGAAGAAGGTACTCAAAAAGTTTAAAAAAAAAAACCATGTGAAATTTCCAATTCTCGCAGTGTTTGCTATGGAACAATTCCACAAAGAAAACCTCTAAATCCTACTCTAGTAGGCAGGCTAGTATCAAAGAGAAGATCGTGCATGTATACCTTAAGATACTCATCAATATCAGCCTTCATCTGCTTTGATTTTACGGCAGCATCAACTTCAGAAAGGATGCGAGGTGATTGAGTGATCTCCGCAAGCAAATCAATCTACGAATGCAGAAAAGATCTTAATTTTAATATCCATAACCTACAATAAGAAGTCATAAGAAATATCAATAATAGACACCTTTAAGTTGGGAGTAGATGGATCAGGAAGCCTCATATTGCGAGGAAATGCGCTAAGGATGATATTTCGCATTTGGATGCAGCTAGGAGGAATCACATCACAAAATGTAAAATGATAATCACATAGGAACTCTGGAAAATCATGAAGCAGCACAAGCAGCACTCTAAGTGTTCCCTTATACAGAAAATGAACCTGTGCATGTAAAGAGGAACAAGAATATTAGAACCGTTAATTGCCAATCAAGCAGGTTATATCTGAGTACCATAAAGATGACAAATTAAAAATGACAAAGAAAGATTTAGCCCACCGGCAAACCAAGTTCAGCATTCCTCAAGAATGGCTCCATGTACTGAAACAAGTCAACCAGCAGGCGCTGGAAGTAAGGCCAACCTTTCTGAGAGTTCACTGAGAGAATCTTCGGCATAAAACTCCTGTGACTAACCAGCTCGAGCCATGCAAAGCTGCAAAGTGCATGCAAGCATAGTCATGATCCACAAGGAAGTTCTTTGGCAAACAATGATCCGTGAAAGTTATTCAGCAAACATTCAAAGAAACTCCGCAACTCAAAAATATCCAACACAAATGGGTAGATAATGACTCTTGATTCTTGGCACCAAAAACCATGAGCAAGTTAAGATGTTCTTTAACATGCCAATCTTTTTAGTTTTAGTACTTCAGGTAATTGCAACTCATCATGGAATCAGTTGCTAGTACAGGAACAGTACCCCATGGGCACCATATTTTTTAAGCTTTTATTAGTACGTGTTCATTCATTGGGCCAGCAGCTGTACAAGGGTGGTTGTCCGTGGCCTAAGGCAAATATTGGTTCTAGCCACAAAGATAAGTTTCTTGACCAGCACATAAGTGCAACCCAATGCAAGAAACTTTTGGATCGCATCAATGCACAAGTTCTGGGTCAGTGAAAAATTGCTAAGTCATTGAAATATTTGCACATTTTGAAAATTAAAAGCCCAAATGACACATTTGAACGTCAATACTCGCAGCATATTCCACAATACACAATGATGAAAAGACACAAAATCACTAGTTTCTCCTCAACTAATCTGCTAATTTCCGTCATACCTACTGAGAGAACACTATCCACTTGGCACCAAACTAAGTTATTTATTCAATGGGCGTAATTGCCAACAGAATAATATAATATATCTGTTCAAAAACACCTTGATGAAATTCTACAAAAAGCAACAATCGATGGTTTAGATGCAATCAAGCAAAAAAAATATATATATACACAATAAATTTCTCCATTTGCATGCTTTGGAAGTGGTGTCATGCTAACCTGAACGCTGGAACTTTCAGGGGTTGCAAAGCATGGAATGCATTTGCAAATGCTGTCAAAATCTGCATCATCCACTAAATGTTAAGTCGAGTAGGTGGTAGCATAATCCATCAAACAAAAACCTTTGACAGGAGTACCTGAAAATGTGCACCATCAATAGCAGGATCTTGGGAATTGAAGTCTAGCAGCCAATTGATAAACAATCTAAAATATGGTCTCGGATTAAAAGAAGCTTTCTTCTCCTCTGCATCTTTTTGGATACATCTGACAGTAACAGCCAGTATCTACAACAAAGTAGATCTTTTATCATTCTAGCAAAAGGGGAGACAGAGAATTTGAATCTAGTACAATTTTTTAACAGCTACATATATAAAAATGTCTCACCCGCGAAAAAAGTGCATGCTTGCTGGATCCTTGGTCCACGGGAAAATACTTTTGAACAAATACAGGCAGAAATTAAAGGAAAGATTACAATTGGTCAACCAAAACAAGAACTGGAAATACCATGACCACATAGAACTTGAATTACCTTAACAGCTGAAAAGACAAGTTTTGCATATGTGTCAATTGCAAGGAATGAAAGATTTTGTACTTGCTGAGGTGACTGTGTAGTGCTTGAATTGATCACTTCAGAGGAAACGCAATGAGAAACAGCAATATGCTGACATTAGGAAATAAAAGTCAATGGTAAGAAAAAGGATTGCAACACCATTATCAATCCAAATTTTTAAGCAGTTTCAAAATTGTCACCGTTAGAGCACGGAAAAACCGATCTGTCATGTCATCAACTTTAAGAAGTCCACTTTGATGCAACTGTAAGAAGTAATGTGAACAAACAGCGTCATTGGAACCAGGAAGTTCACATATCCTGTACCATTCTCCAAAACGCAAAGATGCCTGCAGAACATTCAACGACAAGTTTGTCAGAAATTGTCAGTGCATGTGCAAATTAATGAATGACATGTGTAAGCTCAACAACTTCCAACATTATTCCCAATAAATACACAAAACTTGTAGCCAGATTTTCCAGACACATCTAACACTGCTAGACCCAGTCAGATAAATGATGTCTCCTTATACAGGAACTAAAATTAAATATAGAAAGCTACAGAGAAAGCTGCTGGCTTCCCTCAATACCTTGAGTAAGGTTACATAGGGACACAAGTTGCATCCCTACCTGATGACCTTTGTAACAGTGTATTTTCATTAGCTATGACTTCGCACGAAACAGTACTTCAAACCTAGACCTCCGATCTTACTCCCGCTTAGTACAAAAATTAATCCCGCTTAGTACAAAATATAATTGGCAGGTGCATGATGATCTGTTTACCTGCTCACCAAAGCCAGCAGGATCAGGCTCCACAACATCAACATTGTTACAGTCATCTCTACCAATGGTTGTAGGGCCAGGAGCCTATTGGAACATAAATAATGAGACAACAGATTGCAAGAGATCACAAGAAGCAAAGATCTTATTATGGCAATTCCGCTGACCTTTTTGTCCTTAAATTGCTTGGTCTTATCCTCCTTTCCAATAGTGACACTAGCTAAGGCATTTGCATTAGCACCAGGATTTTTCAAAACCTCAACCAGCTGCTGTAATGAATCAGGCATTCCAGGCTTTGTCGCAAGCTACAAAACAAGATTCATCAAAAAATAGGAAACATAAGACAGAAATTAATCACAAAGTGGAACAAACCTTTGCCAATGCTTCAACAAGACTATGGAGCTCAGAAACAACACTAGATTCTTCAATTGCTAGAGTTTGCAGAAGAGAAACAGCAAACTCTGTAGCCGCCTCTGCAGATTTAAACATGGGCTGGTCAGTTGAAAATGCTACAGGATAGATCCCAAAATAAAATGAATCTTTGTGCTACGTACTATTCCTGCCCCCATCTATTAGCTTAGCCATATGAACATTATACTCGGCGAGGTTTAGCAATTCACTGTGGATCAGTCCCAGAATGATATCTTTATTGAACTTCCGCTCCTCATCTGAGTATATTACCTATAACAAGACAACGTTTAAGTAATTACCCTCAGCTTCAAGGTAGGGGTTCACAAAACATGCCATCACTAGAATAAATCTAAAAAGAATGCAGGAGTACAAGAATCACATCATAGAAGCATTTCCATGCGTGTATGACATTAAAGGAAACAATGTTGCACATTCAAAGTATTCCAAACTGCTAAAACTACCCAAAATCAACATAAAGGAAACACGCATTCATACCCAGCTTGTAACCTCCTTAACCACAAGCTTACAAACATCTCTGATGGCAGCCAAAATTGCAAGATGAGCACTGACATGAAAGTTATTTGATGGGTTCTCATACAAACCCTTGAAAACCTGCATAGTATCCAGCATGAGCCAATGAACAAGAGAGGACACAAAAGAAAGTTCAAAGGTGATTCTGCATATAAGAATGCTCCTTATAAAACATAGGAAACCTTTTGAGCTACTGCCAAAGCAGCCTCGTCTCGACCTCTGCAGCGTAGTATGATCTCAGGAACTTCAGCAATTATTCTCTAAAACAAGTCATAACAACATCAGTGATTATTTCCTCTATCAAATATATGTCCACAAGACTAGAGAACAAATATTTCAATTAAATACATATAGAAATACCATGAAGACTACTTAACAAAGTAACAGAAACTAAATTTAGCATATTGCCTAGCAAAGACACATATTAGAGGGAGCGCAAGAAATATACAGAATGAACTCAACTCACAGATCCCCACAGGAGAAGAGGAAACAATAGTATTGAACATACATCATGACACACCACAAGAGCTCCACAAAAATAAGGTAAAATATGTGATGAATGAAAGGATACAATGAACACAAGGAGACACCAGAAGAGTAATACCTGAACTTCTACATCTCTAGCATCATTGGTCATCAAATCTTCCAACTGGAATAAAAACAGAAAATTGTTAAAGAGCCACAACGATGACACAAAAATATGAAGAACTTACGAGAAGTTAGGAGCAAAAAATCTGTAGATATTCTTCAGGTACTTAGATAAGTGAGTAGGGTTTAAGAGCACCCTCATATACAAGAACCACTCCAACACCAACAAAATAGAATATTAACAAAAACAAATAATTGACAGTTATTATATGCAGGAAAAAGAATAGCATATCTCTCAATTTCAAAGGCAAAAACCAAAACAGAAAATGATTTCCTTTATATGATGAAATCCATATTTTTCAACTAGACAGATGCATTTCAACTGAAAAAAAAAACTAGACAGATGCACGATCTGTAACTTGAATAGTTGAGCAAAGGAGACATTAAGAAATCCATTTGTGTGTAATCCCAGACAGCAAGATTATATCCAGTCCATATGGATACAGTTTACATTGATTTTAGTGATGCAGACACTAAAAAGCTAAATGCTTCAAGAAAGTTCGTCATAGAGGGGAGGGGGAAGCACAAACTGCAGAATGGAATTATTTAGAACCTTCTGTGCAACAATTTGGTATTTGTCTAATGCATCCCTTGGCTGCAATGAAGGTTCTGATGTACTATTTCCAATGCGCTCAGAGGACACAGGTGAGGGCAATGGCTGTGGAGGAGCAGTGTCCTTGCAAAGACCAAGAAAGCACAGCTCAGCAACAAAACTTATCCGTGTTATAAAAGCATTAACACCAAAGAAGTAGTCTAACCTTCATAGAACTGGAGGTTTCCACTGAATTCAATTCAGACACAGAAACAGACAAAGGCAGTGAAGCAGTAACAGCATTTTTGTCAGAACTATGAGTAGCCCCATCCGCTGTGCCAATATGAGTTGAGGACACACTGAAGAAACGAAAAAAACAATTACCCAGAAATCCTGAATCCCAAACTTCAATTTTAATGAAACCATGAATGGAAATCCTTCCCAAGAAAAAAGCAGGAACCTGAGAAATGTAGCTGAATTAGCCTCTATTCCTTCAGAAGGAAGATCTAATTGACGAGAAACTGCTTCAGCTCCTGAGTTTATGTAGGATGGAGCATAGCCAGATAGTTGTCCAGACACCAGATCATATGTAGTAGAAGGTAGAGAACCTCCAGATGAAGCTGAATGTCCTGAAGGCAGTGAATGTGAACTTTGATTCGAATGGTTTTGCCAAGGAAGCCTATCAAAGTCCTGCAATGGAACAGTTGCAAAGAAATGCTCAAAAATGCATAATCCAACACTAAATCGTGGCTTCTCAAAACAACCTGACAGTGATACCTCATAAACCCGTTGTTGAGAAAGGGACAAATGACCAGGTTTGGGACGAAGAGCCTCTGGGAGAATGCCCATTGAACCTTGAGCAAATACAGTGGCTTCAAAATATGCTGGAGGAACACCCTCCCTATGTTTCTTTAAGTTAAGTTGTTGAGAGATTTCACTATCAATGGTTTGAATTGCCTACAAGAAAACACAGAACCCACATCCTAGTCACAATACCAAGGAGAGAACCAAAAGGCACTTATCTCAAACATTTTGTGGACCATCAGCTATACAGATGGGTTAAATATTTGGATCTACACTATGTACTGCCAACTCCCCATGATAGTATAATTCATCTCAATCCTACTGCCACCATTTAAATTTAGCTAAGCACCCAGTACAAGAACCCTGCAAATGCAAGTCCTAGAAAAACTTGACTGGCAAAAAGAACTGTCAAGTATTTAAACTGTAATTGATCCTAATTCCGTCTGGAAAAAGAAGTTTAAAGCAACCAATACCCCAATATGAATCAGGAAAGCATATCCCTCTATTGTCAATTCTGTAAGAGATGCATAACTTTAACTGTCCTAATTCAATTGATGAATTTGCAAGCTCAAACGTTAATTATAATCTTTTATACGAAACATACACTACATACAGTTAAATTGCCACACCAATGTAAAACATGTACTATTGAAAAGCAAGAGAATAAAATTTACGGTTGCTTAAAGAACTTTCCACTAATGCTGCACAGAAAGAATATTTATTAACTTAGATTGCGCAATCCACTCATCTAAAGATGCAAAGAAAGCAAACACGTCAGTCCATTTATCTCACCGAACATTAATTATCAGCTAGATTAAAGCAAAAACAACACGAGAAGTAGACAATCGAACCCATCAAAGACTCATCCTAACAAGATCAAACAGACAGGAACTGAATTCTAAGCTTTATAAATCTTGCATAAGCTTCACACATAAATTTACTAATGCATAGTCTATCTAAATTATGTGCACCACCAGTAAATATCGTGCCAATCATCCTATGCTCAGATATCATCATTTTAAAAATAAAATAAAAAAAGCATATAGAGGTGGAGAAGACAATAAGGTATAAGCTAATAAGAACTGGATTTCCAACCTTATCAGCTGCAGCCCGTTCAATGACTGCACAGCCAAGGTCAAGATTATCATTGGTAGCCAGTTGAACAGCCTGGTCAAGAAGTTCAGCATTTATATTCAAGCCCTGAAGCGAATTTTTTAGCTGATTTGATATTGAAGCACGCAAAGGTTCCTGCTGTCAAATGCCAGATCATGGAGGTTACTCTTTGGAGGAGAAAGTATTGGGCTCTTCTGAAAACCAAAAATGAGAACGAAATACATTTAACTTCTACAATGAATAACAATACCTTGCATGTCACATGAGCTAGACTTCCAGCAAGGCTAGCAACCATTTTTCGCGCTGCCTTATATATTCGTGTCTCATCTGACTCCAGAGCATAATCCTATCATTCATCCAATAATTGTGAACCATGATAAGTTTACTCAACACAAAGAAGAATTATTCCCAGCCAGAAATGACTAATTTGACAATGTGGACTGCCAAGTTCAAACATATCCCCAGGCCAAGCATCCTGCCATAACTAGAGCATTTTCTGTTCTACTCACTAATAAGTTAAAATTCACAGGCCAAGGGATGCCACCCATATGAATTTATTTCTATGTGAATCTAAAACTCAGATCCTGCGCTCATTAATTTTTCCAAAAATAGATCATAGATTTCCAGTTTGTAAATGCCCAAAGATTTCTCTCTCCACTATTATTGAACAAACTGAAGGGATAGGAGATAGAAACTGATGTGAGCACAAAATATGTAAAGCATCAGTGGTAGAGTTTCTCCGATAATGATGCAGCATAGCATGTGCAAGCAGTAAGGACTTCCAAAAAACTGCAGGCAAGGGAATCAGGTGAACAGGCAATACTACTTAAATATAAAGTAGTCAAAGGTAGATATATTACATGTGATTGATGGCAAATAAGTTCCTATCATGATCTAAAACAGGTTAAACAAAATTAAGGCAAAGCAGGCTGTGACTGAAGAGGTGAGACATGGTACTGGCCAAAATCAAAAGGGCAGAGACATAGCAGGGATGTATAGAGAAGGAAATATTATCATCTCCACATGAAAAATTGTTTTAGCTGACATTTAGCCAATCTGGACAATTTTACCATTTCAAAGATACCCAGGGGAAACAATAAAAACACAGCCAACAGTGTACTAGTCAACATTCAAAGCCATAGGTTAGACTCTGTTTTGAAAAATCAAAGCCTTAAATTAACACCTTTAAAACAAGTTCCTTTGTTGTTTGAGTTGCTATGGAAACGCTACGTTGCACAATCCCAGGTACTATCTCCTTGATAGCTCTGTCCATTGCTATTGGGACCACCCTGCAGTACGTACAAAATAAATTATTCAGCAATATTCAAAGATATACATTTGGAATATTATGGATTCATCTTCCCAGGTAGCTCATGGATGGATAGCTGGGTGGATGAATGGGTGTTCATGTACACAGTTCACGTGCCTGAGTATGTGCGCATGTGCAGGTGGATAAAAAATATATTCAAAATTTTCTTACAAACAGGCAGGGTTGGAAGAGACAAATATATGTAATACCAAATGTGTCAAGGGATTAGGACAGCAACATTACCTCTGGAAAGGCACATGCAAGCCAAGACCAGTTAACTTTTGGTTGATTACAACATGAGTTCCAATGTTAAGAATTGGAGAAGGCAGCTGAAAACGACAGGAAACTGGACTTGTTAATAAACATAAAACCAGTTATCATCCACAACAGAAATAGCAAACATATGCAGCCACCTGACTAACAGAGAATGAAGACTGGGACTGGGCAGCCTGCAAGAGTCCTTGAGCTGAGGGGAGTTGATCAGACAGACCTAAAGCTGCTAACTTTTCATCCTCGATCAGTGCACCAGATGATAGTTGATGAGAAGCAGCAAACTGAAGATCCGCATCATGTCAAATTACAACATATACATACCACTTCATGCCCCAACAAGACAATAAAACTATGGATACCTGAGACAATAAGTGTGTATGGCCACTAGAATCAGGAGGACTTGCAATCTTCAGAGGTAATTCTACTTGATTTATTGGTGATATTATTCCAGATTTAACATCAGCAAGAATCTGTGGTTGGGTTGCGGCAACATCTTTGTTTGAAAAATCAGGGTTTCCTTCAACTTCTCTCATACGATCCTTCAGAAGTGACGTAGGTGTCATGTCCTTCAAGTCCACCCCGAGATTCTTGAACAAGACCTATGACCAAAAGGACCAGGTAAGAAGAAATCTAGCGTCTTATTTCAGGCTAGACAAAATGGAAAGACAAGATTTTTCCTCTCTGACTTTGTCTAGCATGGTTTTCATGTACCTCAATATCAAATTTGAGGTTCATTTTCAAGTTTGGCATCAAATAAATTTCAGCTAGTAATCCAAGAATCCCCATGGTCCATGGATTAGGTGGTTGGTATGCTAGACTGTTTTGGCAGGGCTCAAGAACCTGCAGAAAGAGTAGAGTGAGCAACAGAAAGTCAAGGGCAGAGGTAACATCCATTACTGGATTACTGGAGGAGACTTACAACCCACCTTTGAAGTAAATGGGATAACTGCAATCATTTTACCCTTCTCATACGCCTGCAAAATGTAAGTATTTAAATAAATTAAAACCCAAATCCTTAACAGGTTGCATCCCATAATCAGATACAGAAAAAGACAAACAAAAGACATTATGCAACTAAACAAAAGGATGGAGTGAAAAAAAAAAACAATGCATAAGACATTAAAAGCAAGTGATGTTCATAATATACACAAAGAAATTTCCCCGAAGTGCAAGCACCTCTATAATCAATGACTTTGGATCTATTTCGCGAGCCCTTAAAACTTGATTCCTGCCAATGGTTAATTTCCCAAGCCAGCTACCCAAGTTCTTCAACAGTGAGCGCTCTTCTGAACTTGATTTTATGAGCTCAGATCCTAGAAGTACCTAGAAAGTAAAAAAATCCAGTGTCATCCCACTTGTAGTATCCATCAGAAGCAGAGCCAACCATATTACTGGCAACAAACCTTGCAGTTCTCATAAGTTGCCTGAACAATCTCTTTATTTAAGGCCTTTGAATTGACTTTGTCCAAAAACTTCAAGTATAGGTCATGAAAATTTGGTTCAATGCTTGCTCTGCCAAGAAAATTAACAAAAAGTAAGGCATGACTAATATAAGTGAAGCCAAACCCCTCATAATATCTTAGGATTACTACACTTACAGATGGAACAAAAAGAGGCAGAAAAACAATATCGCAACACATAAATCTTTGAAATAGAAGGATTTTTTTTTAATTCAGAATCAGGTGTGGAGGCATCTCCGGAGAGCAGAATAGAAGGAAGAGTGCATGTAACTAGACTTCCTCAGTATAAGATTCAAGATATGAAAATATACTGGTGCATGCAAAAAATGCTTAAAAGTACAAGTAGTTGTTCAAAGTTCAAACCTTTTCATGACCATGTATTGTGCAAACCAGGGGTAGAACTGTTCTTTAAGAATCTCAGTGAACTCTTTTGCTTTAACTTCAATATTTGCCACTGAAATGTTGTTGATAATGAACGATATCTTGTCTTGAGCTTCTGATGCTGGAGCCTGCATACATTAAGTAAACAAAAAGGAACAGATTTAGGGGACAAATGATCCTAATCATCACTAAGCAAAACCCATCAACTGTGACATAAATGAGAATCAGCAGTAATTCACACACACAGAGCCCAAGTAGAATCTGACAATTAACTCTCATATATTAAGTCATCACGATATATAAGCCAGTGAGATCAATCTAAAGCAAATACAACATAAAACTAAAATGCTCACAACATATTCCATACCACAGGCACACAAGATATTAAGACCAGCAGACAAGTAGGTTGCATAATATAGGCAAGAGACAGCTCGATCAGGTTGAGATCAAAAACACATTTCAAAAGTTACCTGACTGAATGTTCTCTGACATAGCACAGGGATCCAACAATTTTCACATACATATAAAAGATAATTCTAGGCCACAAACTAAATAGTTTGTGTAAGTCACAGTACATACCATTTGACCGCCAAAATAATGTAACTTCTACTTCTAACACTAGTCATAACGTTCCAACAAAATTTGTAGGACCACGTGTGAATGTCAAGGCCACGTTACAAAGAAATGGCCATATGACATAGCATCATGCTTTTCTACACAAAATAAATGCTGTTGAAGAAAGAATCTTCAATATAACACACAGTAGTGAGTGATCTTTGCCGCAGACCTGATATACTAACTGTCCAGACCATCAAAAACATATTCACTCAACAGATTACCAGTTTTAAATCGCACTCCACACAGAAAACATCAGGTTCCAATAGATTACTTGGAAGATAAAAGGGAAAAACAGTTACAGGAAAAGGAGCATGGAATGATGTTGATTGACAAGGCTTTCTGAGACTGAATAATCTCCCTCTTGAATGAATGAAAATTAGATGTTTTAACTTTTGAGCATGCAATACTATGCTATCTTAACCACAAAAGCATTCCCAAGATTTCAGTCCTCAATATAATGATAAAGCAGTCAGGAAGACAGCAATTGGACAGTACCTCTATAGGAGTATCTCGTTTCTCAGCAGCAGCAATGAGGGTCTCAATGTTCAAAGCAGAGCCAAATCCTGCATCAAAATAAGTCACATGTTTAACATACTCATCAAGGATTCAAAAAAATCCCTCAAATAACAATGTACATGGCCTTGTCAGCAAGAGCATAGATAAGTTGACAATCACCATCATATATCTTTTCGTGCCTTTTCTGTATAAACCAAGCTCAATGAGGAAGCACAAAGTTTACTAGCCTATCACTCATATTTCATTTAAGAGAGATGGTTCATTGACTTTCAACCAGAGGCGCACAACATGGTATGCTGAGTGTCCTTGACAGAACATCTGGACATCAGTTTTCATCTGTTAACAAAACAAGGGCCTACGCTTTATGAATATACTTAAGAGCACTCAATGTCAATAATCAAGATCAATTTTGACTTCACAAGGGTCAAGATGTGATCCTCATTGTGCATCTTGATCCAATGGATCATTTCCAAGTCAATTCTTGACTGAAGCATTTGTACAAGTCCCTCAAGATATCAGACACACAATAACACGTATGATTTATACAGGAGTAGTAGGAACCTACGAGCGGCAGAAGGAGGATGCCTGGAAGGACGACCAAAACCAGGTGAAGACAGTGATACACTCCCTGTATTCAGGGGCTGCAACTTACAAAAGCAATTCAGACTTAGATGTCAGTAATGGATATCAATGAAAGGAAAGGTAATATGCAGAAATGGCCCAGTAACAAGTATACCTTCTGGATATTTGAAGATTCAACTAATGTGCTAGTTGGAGGTTTCCCTCCACCCATAGGCTTCACCTCCATTGCTGGAGATGCATGAATCTTATTCCTGTCGTCTAGGAATGCTTCCTGCCTCTGTTGAAACTGGAATGGCAAAGGAAGTTGCTGTCCAGGAAGAATGCCTGAAGTGTTATTCCCCTGCAACATCAATCCAAGCCTTTAAGGACAAAATGGATAAGTCTGTGCAATGAATTTGTCGAATAAAGATAAGTTCATTAGACAAGAACGTAATTTCAGAAGGAAGACATGAGAAAAAATAACTCCACCACAAAATAGACAAAGCTTTCGACTATTTAGTCATAAGTTCAGACTTTCTCCTCATTCAGCAACACATTGATCACATGTTGAAGCAGCTTCAAGGGGCTCTAAAAGACCAGCTCAGGAATTTATAGCACATCACCAAACTCTATACGAAAGGGGAAAGAAAGAAAAAACATACTTTATGCTCTAACAACATAAGATGTCCTAACACAAAATTCAATGTGACCTGCTAGACTGAAATGGCTTGATTACAAGAAAAAAAAAATTGTCCACATATTTTACAATAGAAGCATCAGCAATCTCACAAGTGTGAGAATAATCCCGATTGCAAATGTCTATATTGGTTTTGTGGCCTTGAGCTCACACTAAGGAATCACAGTTTTTAATAAGGCTGATACAGCCAGGTGTGCACTTGCAGCAGGAAAAAAAAAAGGGAAGTAGGCAGAAGCTTTAACAGGAATAAATGCGAAACACACAACTAGAATGATGAAGGGTAATTTTAAATCCAATGGCTTTGGTCAAAGTCACTCAAAACAACCCCAGTAAAGCAACGGTACCACCAGACAGAAGACCAAAGCGGTACACACAACATGTACCTGAGGAAAATAATGAAAATGTTGATCTGCCATGAGCTTAGGATGCTTGGAATAGGGAGGCTTACCATGCCACAAAGTCATCTTAAATCAACTTCCAATATACAAACAAAACATTACTCCAATGGGAACCTCCCCCCTCCAGTCTCAAAAGAATTTAATTCTAATCCCAAAAGAAATTACATCTTCAATGCATGCAACATGCCAAAAAACAAACATTGTTCTGACCTCCATATTTGCAGCTCCACCTTGAGGTGGACCATGATGAACACTAGCAGGATTGTTGCCTCCATCAGGATCTGAATGACTTGATGATATTCGGGCAAGAGTTCGCTCAATGAAAGCAACAAGATCTGAGTGAGTGCCCCGAAGATGAGATATTTGTAGAATATGATTGCAATACTGGGGCCATTCTATTAATCGATCCACAAACTGCTCCAATGCCTTAGTTCCAAATACAAACATCTGCATGCAGACAGGCACATCAGTACCGAAAGAAATAAGTTGGACTATATGTCTCAAATAAATAACACGAACCTTTGAATCTGGAGGCTTACGGAGCGCATCTAAAACGCAACGTAGGGCAATCCCAAGTGTCAGATGAGTTACGAGTTGGCACTTGATGACAGAGCCTGGAAAAGTTTTAGAATTGCAGCGTAAGGAAAGAACTGAACAAGAAGAAAAGACCACATTCTCAGATAAACTGAACGCATACACACCCAAACTACATACAAAAACTGTAAGGAAAGGTCAATTCACTTCAAGTGCACAACAATTATTTTTCTAGATCGACATAACAACAACAATACCTACTCTATGGACTGTTTACAATTATGTAAAACAGATATGTACATAGGGCAGTGCTAACAGAAAAATGCAGACAAATTACACAGTACATCTTACCAACTAAGCAAGACAAAAATGTCCTTATAACAGGTCAAGTTATAATTCAGAAGATTCCAGTTGTAATTACTTAGAGAACTTCTAGTTCGCTCAGCAATAGAATTTCCAAGTCCAATGTCCACATCTACTGAAATACCAAAACAGCAAAGTATAACAGCATTTCACAAGAATTTTAAAGTAAGGCTTGACCAATAGACCTTCTGAATTAGCGATATTTCTAAAGGCTTGCCTATTCTATCATGCTTTTTTACTAATCTGCCAATACTAGCTTCCAATTCTGCCCCCAAAGAATAATTCAAGTTCCAATTCTACCCCAGTAACCCCACTGCCTGTACTCGGTTGATCTGGGATATTTAGTGTTAATGAGACTGCTAACAGAGCATTCTCAACGCCCCCGATGTGGCATTGACTGCTTCAAATGGCAAACATATCAGCTACATGATGCAGACATAATCAAACAAAGTGCCATATCAGCATAAGAAACAGAGAAAGGCATGACTAAGAACCTCAGCAGTGAATTCATACCAGGAACAAAACCATATCCTCTCATTCTTCGTATGAACTTGACAGAATATATCCTCAGATATTGTTTGATAATGTGGTTCAGTATTCTCCTTTACATAGTTCTTTTTAACTTTAAAAGTAGCTTTATATTTTATCTATAATGCAAAATTCTGAAACCATGTATATAGATAGTGCCGCATGAGACTGCATTGTCTATTGATCCAGGAGATGCTATGCATCGTCTATTGATCTGTAACGCAAAATTCTGAAACCATGTATATAGTTAGTGCCATCTGAGAATGCATCGTCTATTGATCCAGCAGATGCTATGCATGAGACTTGGATACACCAAGCTCAATCAAATAGTTCATATTATAGGTAAAAGAAATAACTACATGAGGAGCAGGAATGCATCATGGCTTCTAAGAGAACATAGGAGACAGCCATCAACAATAATTGCCACAATGACACTCACCAAAGAGTACTGCAGCAATTTTAAGTTGCATTTCTGGATACTTGGGAAAGAACTTATACTCCTCAAATAGGTTGGCAATCATGCAATCAAAAATAGACTGCTCCCTGCAGTTATCAAAGTAGCTCAAGTCAATATTCACAGCCAATATTTGAACACTACATGAGAAGTTTCAAAAGAGGCTTGCCACAATATTGTATCCACCTGATTATCAACACCTCATAAAGCCACTATAGGACTTCAGCCACATTAATAAATATACCAAGACACAATCAGCTTCATTCTTTTGCTTTCCTTGCATTCTTGCCCATGCATTAAAGTGATCACTCAATGTTTGTCCACCAAATGCTATTCAATTCTTAACGGCCCCGTTATGAAAGAACTAAATGGAGAGCACATAATAAGCTTGGATACACAATATCAAATACGAAATAGCTCTAAGATTATCAAAGGATGTCATGATTGACAAGCCGTTCCTGATTGATATCCATCCACAAGATATATTGGTCTTAACAGGAAAAACATCATATTCTAAGATGACATTGCAAAAGTCTAGGCCAGTGTCCGTTGAGTTTCTTTTCAAACCAGGATTGGATCCAAATGAGTCGATACCCAACTTAGCAGGTCTATATCATGTAGGACATGTAATTTTATCTTTCTATGACTAATTTTCATGCTTGACACAGTTGAAGAATAGCTGCATTCTTGATATGCATCAAGATAGCAAGCAGTAAAATTCGCATCAAACCATTTGAATGATTTATGCTATTCTTTCCAAACTTGCTGTTTTATGTTTCATAAGTAGCTTATTTGAGAAGACAAAGGTCCAATAGAAGTGGTAAATGATGACCAGTCTCGACAACAGTGTACCTTTTCACCGAAGAATCCTTGAACCGAGTCAGCATTTGAACCATGGCATCAATCATTAACTGGCCAGAAAACATTTGCTGGAAATATGAATTTGCTTCTCCCTCTATGTCCTCACCATATTCCTCAGAGGATCCTGAATCTGCAGTCCCACCATTTTGAAGTCTCGTAGTTGATGTTGTAAGTGCCATGCGCAATCTCTCCAATTCCTCCAAATGTTGGTGGGATGAGATCAAGCTCACATGAGCCCCAAGCGGCTGCAAAAGTGATGGTAACATGATTGAATTTTACTCAGAGACAAATTTACACATAATTAACTCAAATGTTCAACATATAGCAACAGAACCTTGAAGAAGATAGGGATTGCATCCAGATAAAGATTCAAAAGACCGCCAGAATGCAGAGAGCCCTTGGCAGTAATATCCACTGATTCACCAGATTCCATAAGCTTCAGGAATTGAAGACACTCCTAGACAATTATATATGCATCTCAGTACAAACAATAGTAGCTCTTCAGATTTAAAATTCAAAATGAGAAATCAATTTATAGCATCTAAGCATCACTTTTTAGAATGATCACTACCACTTCACAGCCAGGCGAAACAAACTACTACCTCAAAGAAAATGTGCTTGTAAGTATTCAGATTATTGCTCAACCAATTTTCAAGGTCTATGAGTTCCTTTCGAGAAGCAAGGGCAGCCAGTCTGATACCAAAGGAAGAAGGAATCATCTCTAGAACTTGAGAAAGTATCTGGCATCATTAGCAAGCCATGTATCAGTGCAACATAGAAGCAAAATTCAGAACAAAAACAAGTTTCTCTATCAGCATAAAAGAGAAAGGTAGTAAACAGAAAAAGAATGAGCCCAATCAACTCAAAGACATCTACTATCTTTCCAACTATAAAGTTGGGATGTATGAAACCACTTTCATATCAGTTAAAAAGAGGTCCACAATGTAATGCAAAATGAAGACAACAATGTTGGGATATCTGAGCAATATAATACATAAAATTATCCTAAAGGGTAGATCAGTAAAATCTACTGGTTGTATCTCACCTTAAGCTCTCCACAGATGTCCAGTATTCTAGTCATGCAGTCTGGATCAAGACTCGCAGCATCAACAAACCCCCTCAACACAAGAATCGGGTTAACGTGCCAGAGGTAAAGTATCATGCCAACACCCCCGGCATTTTTCATTATCATGGGAAACACAGCGAGGGAGACTTCAGACTGCAGGAGATTATATACAGTCTGAAAGCACAGGAATACAGAGATTAATATTCAGGGAAGATTATATCAAGACAAATGATGAAAACTGTCAATGCACTTTCAATGCAAAGGGAGTACATTAATATGTGCCATTCCGAGAAGCAAGACTTCTGGACAGTATTTAAGAGGGTATTCAAGCATTGCGCGAACAGATCCAGCATAACCAGCCTCAGCAATTTGACACAACACATCCAAGAGGTCAAGGCACAACCAAGCATGATTTGCATGTCCAAGCTGGAGCTTATGACCATTTATCGCATCAACATAAGCCTACACAGAATTTTACCATATAATTAGAACCAAACAAGCAAGAAAAGGAAGAATTACAAGTTCTATAGCACATACCAGCTGCCTCCCAGAATGAGCGAAGGTAAATACTTCAGGAGGGGCTGACACAGCATATTTTAAGAATGATATCTGGCCCTCAATATTTTTCCAGACAGACCCACATATGGCCTTGAGAGGAAAAGGATCCTGCCCAACCCAAGTTCAAGATTCCATAAACATAAGGAGATATATTGCTAGTGCTCATAACAGAACTTCATGCCCAGGCAAAATAACTTTCAAAAACCAGCCAAGACATACAAACACACCTGACAAGCACATTGATAAATAGACATGAAGAAGGAAAATGCTTCCTCGTTAGGCAAGTAGAATCCTTCATGATCCAGGCTTTCAACTACTGATGCCCAATCGATTCCAGGCGCCTGTATTCAAAGAAGTGATTCTTAGAATGCATGGTAAGCTTACCATTAAAGCCAAAGATTGAATCAGAAATGTCAAACTCACAAGCTGCTTGATTGAATCTACAAGAACATCAATGTTCCAAGAGCTTGGAGATGGAAGATCAGACCAACTGCTGTTGCCAAGTGCCATAGCAAAACTTGAAGCTGTGCTATGATTATCTTCGAGGCCAATATGAGTACGGGCGATAGTACTGATTATTCTAGAGAGAGTGACTTCGGTTAGTGGAGAAAACAGAGATAAGGTCTCTTTACACTGCAAGTCATTAACTGTGCATCCATAACCTAACTCCCTCATGACATCTCCCATGCCAATCTCCTTCTCCATTTCTGCCAAGATAGCATCAAAATCATCTTCTTTGCAATCATACAGTAGATCCAAGCTCCTGCAGCAGAAAAGTATTAAGCAGACAAAACAATTCAGTTGAACAAAATCGAGGCAATGAGCATAACTGGCACCTCATTGTATTGACATCACGCAATTCATCTGAAAGCAAAGGGGTTAAAATGAACGAGGCAACATCTTTAGGCTGCACCAGAGACAACATCTGCATGAAAGAATCTACATGCTTGCATAGGTCTTCTGAGCGCTGAAGGAACAGAATAATTCCCTGGATCTGCTCAGCAGCTTTCAAAGGAGCAGGATTTGCAGACAGTTCCTCAATCTGAACCATACAAAAGTTCTTCCCTGGGAATCATGTCGAAACGTGCTATTGTTCAGCAACAAAACATTGCATTAAAGAAACACTAATAAGGACTACTCATTTAAGAATAAAACTCACCACACTTCCTAATTTCAAGATTTTCAGAACTTGACAAAGCAAGACCAATGCTAATTTTTTCACACAGGGATAGGCATAATGTATCAGAAAGATTCTCCAGAAAAGCTTCACTCAGCACTCCACTTTTTAATGAGAGACAAAAGACCGTGCTAAAGTTTGGCTTCTCCAAGGTGTACTTGAAAATTGACACTAAAGCAGCTTTAACATGTGAGTTCAACTCCGCCCAGTGAAGATTCAGGTAATCCAGGCAGGTTTGGAGCAACAAAATGCTTCCTTCAACACCATAGCCAAGAAACTGCAGGGAGTACAAAAATGGCGTCAGAAAGAAATGAAGCATGCAAAAAGCCAACAAATCAGTGGTGTTCCCCTGCCTGAAGTAGGATGAAGACTTAATGACCATCTTGGTGACAGTTGTTATCACTATTAATTTACAAATGGTTAAATGAGCTCATTTTGGTTCATTAGGCAAGAAAGAAACAGGAGAGCCTTTCAAGGAAAAGACTCCTGTTCGGACTCTTTTAGAGATGAGTGGTTACGCACTCTTCACTTTTGGAATAGTGTACAAGTTCAATATCATTCTTTTTATAGGTAACAAGATGACCTATAGGGCACTAGGGGTGCAAAGTCATATACCAAAGAGCTCAAAAGCAAGAGCCACATACAAAAGAGCTCTCAAAAAACAAAAGGGAGCTCAATTGCAGGACAGATCATCAACTATATCAATTAAGGCAATTACATCCATATGCAAGTTTCCACTCTACCAAAAGTGTAAAACTTGATGCCAATTTCCAATAAAATCAGAAATGGAAGATTACTATCCATCCATAGCAATCTTATTCCACTCCTTTCAAATCAACCAAAAGACAGAGAGAGGAATTTAGGTAATTTTTCTTTTCCTGTTGCACCAACGGAGAATGCCCAGCCAAGCCCAAAGTAATGTATTATAGAACCTCCAATAACCCAAGATAATCTAGTGCTAGCACAGAAAGCAGTCCAAACCATACTCATCCAAGAGCAACGAAGGAGGAGATGCCACTCAGGATTAGCGTCCTTCAACCAGTACTTTCTCTGTTGTAGGTTATCTAAAGTACAGATTCATTGCGAAATTGCTTCCCAAGCAAAATAAGAAAAGAAACTCTTGAATAACAAGGGGGCTCAATGGATAAACCACCCTCGCTTGTCTGCCTGCTTTCCAATCTACCCAATGGAACTTCAAGCCTCCTTAGTGGGAAAGTTCAATATCATACTAATAGCTTACTGGAAATGACAGAAATGTTATTTTATTCCCAAATTTTGTATATGGGAGACATCCCTTCAAAGTCGTTTGTAAAGGGTGGTACCCCCTTGGTAACTTCCTTAATAGAATTTGTTCGACCTTCAATAGAAAGAGAGGGGGGGACAAGAGGTTTAGTAGGTATTCAATGTGACTTTTACCATGACTTTTGGCTTCTTCTTTAACTTTCAGAGGATGAATTTGGACTTCAAAAATGTTTAACTTTTCCCTATCATTGGAGTCACCCTAAACCTTTTCAAATTTTTTTAATTAAAATATGTCTGGTGGGGAATTCTCATGTAGCTTATTTGGTTAGCATAAGCCAAACCAAACAGCCAGTACTTTTTATCATCCTATGCCAAAGCAAACAGGACATTCTCTTTGACTACCCAGAATTTGGCATCATATTGAGATGTTTTTGATTCTACAGAATATTCTTTAGAAGAACTACCCAATGAAACAATGGATAAATTCTTATCTGCCAAGAGGAAGAACTATTCCAACCACTAGTTATTGCTGAAAAATAAACACTCCGTGTTATATGATTAGTAGGGCAACATGTTAAACGCATCACTAGAGAGGTACGCAAGAATTCTTTTTAGAATGAAAATGGTTGCTATCTACTCTCTTTTTTCTTGAGAATATCATTACATGCTTCTGGGTTAAGAAAGGAAGTATTGATTTCAGAAGTTATAAGTGATAATAGATGGCTTCCAATATACTCTAGATGCTGTCAGCTGGAGGCTATTGAGGCTGATTGCAGGGACTTTATCCTGATCAACCCCCTAAGATACAGTTAAGAAGTTCTGCTTCTATAAATGGTAAAACTCTACTCCAGCTAATTCAGAATCGTTGAAAAATAGATAGATGCCTTACAATTTATAGGATAATCTTAATTTGGTTCACTATGGTCAGGGTTAGGTTGTCTCAAGAACAGAAAGAGGTCATTGGATTACCATGTTCAATCGATTTGTTTAAATGTTAAGATGAGATGCCGAGAGGAAGATAGAACTCGCACCAAAACCTCTTCAACCTTCCTGAGTTCGCACCGCTAAACCAAGCCTTAGTTTACTTCGGGAAATGAAAGTGATCTAATGATCCATCCTCTAAAAACGGAAAAACAAACTCAGCATGTTGCTTTGGATAGAGAACTTTGAAGGAATGTAGCTACTTTATCTTAGGGCCACTTACTAATGGAACCGCACGGATGCTAGATAAGAAACCGAGCCTGGCAACTTTGGAACAAACGCCATCTTATGTTCTTTAAAATTTTCCTCCTCATATTTTCCAGAGTTTCCGATCAATCTTCAGCATCACACAAGCCAGCGAGCCATAAAACAATACATCATACTCCCACGAGAACTCAGGCACAAATCAATACATCATACTCCCATGAGAACTCGGGCACAAAACAAGTGTCTTTTTTTTTTTTTTGGGGGGGGGGGCGGGCGGAAGAGAACATCAGAGCGACAATCTTATAAGTCAGTCCAATAAAGAAGAAGAAGTCGACCGAAAATTTGATCGATAAGCCGCCCAAAGTTGGGTTTCTTCCGCGAAAATAACCCAACCTTACAGATACAGAAGCTATCGATGTGTAAACCCCCCAAAAGAAAAAACCCAAAGAGCAGACAAGAATCAAACAAATGTTCGAATGTAAACTTACAGAACGAGCTAACCTAAACCGCTCGAATCATCACAAAAAAGAAAAAAAAAGAGGAACAACAGGAAAAAACAGTGCAGGTGGCAGAGAAGCTAGGGTTACCAACAACCCAAATCAGCACAGATGCCAATGCTACTCCCCTCAATCGCGCGCGCATCGAGAGGAGGAAAGGCCCAAGCTTTACACAGGCAGCGACTAGGTCCGATGTATAGAGAGAGAGAGAGAGAGACCTGGTAGAGCTCGCGCAGGACGGAGTCGAGGTTGGATTCGTCGACGCTCTCGAGCAGGAAGCGAATCTGATTCGCGACGATGTCCGAGAACTTGAGCATGGCTGATCAGCGCCCCGACGACGATCGCGAGCCGATTAGGGTTTTGCAGAGAGCAGAACGGAGAGACAATTGGGAAGGAAGACGAAGAAGGAGATGAGAAGAGAGTGAAGGAGGACTTCCCGATTGCGTCTGCCGAAAGAGAGAGTCGCGTCAGTGGAGAGGAAAACGGGCGGGTGACGGGCCGGGTCGCTTTACCCGGGCGAGCGCCGCCCTCCGGATCCGCCACGTGGCGGCGCGGGTGAAATGGGGCCCTTTCTTTAACCGGACGAACCCTGAGTTTTTATCCATGGGGATGTCATTTATCTTTGCGAGAAATTTGGTAGAGGAGGGTAGAATTTGGAGTTTCTCGCTAGAATTTAGGTCGTGAGGGATTAAGCTAATTTTCGAAAGCCAAGAATGGTCCGGCAACGGTTACGTCTTGAATAATTAGGAAGATCGAATTCAATCTCCACTGTAATCCAATATATATTTCAATAACTATTTTACTGTTGAAAATCAGTACTTAATGAAATTAAACTTGTTTAATCGGTTAAGCTAAACAATATCTTGATGAAATCCGTACAAAATGCGTTACACCATTCAATGAGTAGGAAAAAGTAATTGGTGGCATTTAGAATCTTGCCAATCATATAGGTGGAAACTCGGGATAATGATCGCCATTCCCATCTTGGTAAGAAATGAACATCATTCGAGACTTAATTTTGAATTATTATCAAACCACTTTTCATTTTTTATTTACAAGACTTAAAATTGTCAAATCCAAAAAAGTCAACATTGACCTACTTGATAACCCATTAAATACTGAACACTGAACTTCATCACTAAGGCTAAGTTCGGTCTGTCTGATTTCTTTGTCAAATAGAATAGGATTTGACCGTAGGATCAAGGAGGCCACTCTAGGAGTTCTCCAAGGAGTCCGAGAAGAAATTGCGGTTCCTCGCCGGCCCTGCCATCTTCGCCATGCCGGCAAATCTCAGCATCGTCCTAATCGAATCATCGATCACTGTCGTCCTCACGATTCTCTCGATCGAGCTCTCTCGGACAGACCTCGATGCTCCCCTTCTTCCTACCTTTCTTCTTCCTTGCGGCATCTTCCTTCTCTTTCTCCCTCTTTTGCAAAGGAGCATGTCACCTCTATGGAGATCGCTTATTCAAAGATCCAAAGCAAACCGAACCCCCAACCCCAATTCAGCAGCAAGCCCACATCATAAAAATCTCAACTTGAGCCAATTCCTACACACGGGATTGGACAGGACCAGAAAATGGAAAGTCAAGAATTGATGTTAGATGATATTAGCATCACCACCAATTTTGAGAATTGAGACGTTAATGAAGGCAATAAAGAGCATAATTGAGACGGTGGTAGAAACGCCGCCGCCGTCAGTGCCAATACACAACTCTATCTCTTACGATTGTCTAATGAATCTTCAGTAGTTTCCACGATGGAAGACACACCTCAATTTCATGGGATGCGAGGTAGCAATCTTGACCTTCAACAGTGGCCACACTCTCCGATGCTAAGGTTGAGACTATTGCCCCTATCATTTAAAATAATTACTCAATAGAAATATTTCCATAATTGATGATAATATATATTTGAATATCTTTATGAATGGTAAAAATTTTCTCGTTCATTCCTTCCTATAAATTATCACTTTTTAGGAAAAATTTTTTAAATAAAATAAAAGGAGCATTCCATTTGATTTTGACACTTCATTACATAATTGTTTTGTTACATCTTTTAAGCCTATGTTTGGTGGGGATAAACTTCGGATAGAGTAACTCTTTATCTCATGAAGTGTTTGGAGTAACGCGAAATCCACATATATCTACGTATAGCTTGAATATAGTTTGGATAAAATAATCCTACATTGGAAGCAAGATGAACACGGATAGGATATGTAAAATTTGGAAAAAATCACGTCGTCTTTCTCTATTTTTGTGCTCGTTCTCTTCCTCTCTTTTGCCCAACTTAACCATCATCTTTCTCTTGTTCCGATTTCTCTCATTAGAATGGCCACCACAGATCCGAGCACAAGCATCACGAAGGTACCCAAGAGAAGCCTTCACTAGCGCATTCACGACGAGGGACCTATGCCTGCAACAGCGTGAGCAAACTCCAATGGCCACTGCTCCTTCCACCAGCAAGGACTTCAATCATTGGGAATGCAGCCCTTGATTAGAGCTCACTGGGCATGCCTGTTCTTGCGTCCGTGCTACTGATCAGAGCCGACACCTTCTTCGTGAAGAAATGATCCGACGAAGGCGGCAGTGGATGCAACAGAGCTCCTTACTAGCGTTGCTTGGAACGAGTTGGACTGGAGGAGCTGCCTCCTGTCTCGGCGAAAGCTGTTTAAGCTGCCGAACGCGATATTCATGCCGGTCGAAGAAGATGGATCGCCATAAAAGAGGAAAGCGTCGATGGCAGAAATGGCAGGCCTGGCATGGAGCTCAAGCTCAGGGGCATCTCAAAGCATTGAAGTCGGAGGTAGGGCAGGGCAAAATCTGTCGGGTTGGTTGAGCATGGCTAAAGGGATGTCGTGGAAGGAGAAGGCGTCCTCGAAGTCATGGGGAAGAGGAGTGTCCAACATGGACGGGGATTGTAAAAGGATGAATGGTTTTTATGGCTTCCATTATTTATTTTTAATTTAATTCATTCAAATCAAACACTCATTTCGATAATATTTATTTGAATCCAGACTCAACAAACATTGGATGGGGCATTTAAAATCTGATCATATTTTATTCTATCCAATATTATCTTATCCGGTAAAAATGTTGGATAACCAAACGTAGCCTAAATGCACCTCCTTCGGGTATATTATGTACCTTGTAAAAAAAAAAATATATATATATATATATAAAATTTTATGTGAATATTATTTTGCTTTACGTAATTACACATCAAGTATTGATATATTAAATACACGTAACGCTGCATTTACGTTTTTTATAATATATATCGAGTAAATTTACCGGTAATTTCAACTTCAAGCTTGTGCCGAAATATCATAGGCCGCCCTAAAATATTGTATTCGATGAGCAAATGTGTAAATTGAGATAGAAAACATCCCCGTCCCAACTCTTTATTTTCCCTAATTTTTAATGAAAAAAGTGTCGATATAAAATTATTTATTAACTAAGACATGATGCAACTTTTTCGAGAAAAAAACATTTTCCGTGAAACGTCTCTTTTAAAAGTGCAAAAGCGCATGGAAATTATCTACTTGACGCTCGAATTGCAAAAGAAATTACTATTTCGGTTTCGGTTTCGATCTCAGTTCCTTTTTTTTTTCCCGATTCCTTCTAATTTTACTTATACTGTCTCAGTTCAAACCCAACAAGACCTTTATTATATATTGGCCGGTCCAGGGGCCTAGGGGTTAGGAGGATTGGCATTATGCGATAGTATGAATTACCGTGTATCTCTATATCTGGAGGTCTCAATCCTATTGGATGGACCACAAATTTGATCACGTCGAGAATGTGCAAGTTCACATCAATGAAATCGATTAAACGTGTCTCATGGCATTGTATTCGAATTTCCTCTCCATATCTGGAGTGTCTCAATCCTATTGGATGGACAACAAATTTGATCACGTTGAGAACATATGAAATGAATTAGACGTGTCTCATGGCATTGTGTTCGAGTTTCCTCTCCATATCTAGAGCATCTCAATCTTATTGGATGGACCACAAATTTGATCACGTCAAGAACGTGCGAGTTCACCCTCGATGAAACGGATTAGACGTGTCTCATGGCGTCGTATTCAAATATCCTCTCTATCTAAATGTCTTGACTCGTGTCTTATTTTGAGCGGCGCAAACGGGTTGCGTCGAGCATCGAAAGAGCCAGCGAAGAGAGATCCGACTCGCAACTTGTGCTTACCATCAGATTCTAGCTACTAGGAGAGATCACCAAAGCCCATCCAAAAGGGCCCGCTACTTCTTCCGACACCTTGTCTCGCCACAGGCCTTTCCATCGATCAAAGCCCATGCCAAGCCCATCGGGAGGAGTTCGGGCCATGAATTATCCGTCGAGGGCCGAGCCCTCTCCGAATCGCACCTACTATCAAGCTCTATGAGCACCCGACTAATCCTCGTTCCCGTTTTTCCCCTACGTCGAAATAACAATGCACGAGACTCGCAAACACCGAGCAATGTTAACCCCAACACGAAACCTGATATATTCGACTGGCTTTCCTTTGGAAAAGCAAAGATACCGAAATAAAAAGAGAGGAAAATAGAAAGGAAAATAAAAGAAAGGAAAATTAAAAATATATATAAAAAGGAAGAGCACATGATAATGCAGTGAGAGAGCAGAAATCTGTCGCGCTGCAACAATACACGGCGAGCCCTTCACTCCCTCACTCCACATGGCCGCGTCGTGCCAAAAGTCCACGTCATCCCCGTAACTAACCGCGCCCGCCACGTCAGCAGACCTCGAAGTCCCGCGGGTGACGATAGCCTTGCCCCCTCCCCCTCCCCCTCCCCCTCCGCCTCCGCCACCTTGCTGCGGCTGCCGCCGCGCCTCCTTCTGCCGCCGCAGCTCCATCACCTTTCGGTGCGAGTTCGAGTGCTGGGTGAGCACGAACGTCGGGCTCGCCGCCGGCCTGTACTCCGGCACCAGCCGCCCCGACTTGTACCGCACCCCGCAGGCGTTGCACAGCGTCTTCGGCCCCAGCGGCCCCCTCTCCACTGCGGCGTCTTCTCCGACGCGCAGTGCGTGCACCGCCTCCTGCCGCCCCCTCCCCCTTCCGCCTCCGCCTCCGCCGGCCCCGCGGACGAGGGGATCCGGCTCAGGACGGCCGCGGGAGCCCGCGAGCGCTTGCTCCGCGGCCTGACGCCGGAGAACACGGCGTCCGGGAGGGCGGCCGGGGTCCCGGCGAACTCGCTCGCCGGGACGTCGGCGAACGAGTCGTCGACGAACCGCGAGAGCCACTCCAGCTCCGCCGCGTAGTCGCTCTGCACAGAGGAGAAAAAGCACCATGAGCGATCGCCTCCGAACCGCAGCACGAAACAAGTAAAAAACCAATCCGTCAGAAATCGTGTAGAAACCGTCCCCAGAGCGAAGCAGCTCTCGGCAAAAAAGGCTCAAAAGTCGAACCAAATCCAAACGGACGGCCGAAAATGCGCAGTAATCTCAGGCGAGATTCCGGCGAGTTCGACTGAAACTATGAATGCGAAACAAAAAAGTCGCGATCTCAATCAGCCTTTTCCCGAGCGAAATGAGGAAGCGGTTTCGTGCCGAAGCCCAGGCTTCCCATTCCGTCAGAACGAAGACGACGAAACACGCGACTCCGCAACACCAACTGCGAAGATTCAAAAAATCCTCGAGAAAAACTAAAAATCCACTACAGCAAAAAGGAGGAAAGCGGAGATTCCGGGCGACAGTGAGCTTACGGGGACGCAGAGCTCGTGAGCGAAGTCGGTAGAGAAGGCGGGGAAGGCGGCGGCGGACGAAGAAGGCGGGGGCGGGGAGGAGGAGGCGGAGGAGGAGGAGTCGGCGCAGGCGCGGTGGGCGGAGAGGTGGTCCGGCGGGGGTGGAGGGTGGAGGAGGAGGTGGTCGGACGGGGGGGGGGGGGAGGAGGGGGAGGAGAAGAGCGTCGTTGGAGAGGTCGAGGAGGTCGTCGATGGGGAAGGCGTCGGGCTGCGCGGCGGAGAGCCCGTACAGGTCCATCTCGGAAGCCTTCCGCCGGCGAGAGCGACGGCGAGAGAGATCGAGCGTGGAGAGAGTGTGAGAGAGAGAGAGAGAGAGAGAGAGAGAGAGATTGTACGGTGGAGGATGGAAGGAGTGAGGTTCCGCAGGGGGATTATATATCGAGGGAGCAGGAGAGAGTTGGGGACACGGGAACGTGCCAAGGGGATTTATATATCAGTGCGATACGGCGTCCTCGGCGTCTTTTTCCTTTCGAAAATTACAGTTTTGGTCCCTCTAAATTTCAATTTTTTCGCGATTTCGTCCTCGAAGTAACAATAAATTACTGGTTATGGGCAACGGAAGAGAAAAAAGTTGGAGAAGAACGGAAATTGATCACGATGTAATAGGGTGAAATCGTCGTTCGGGCCCATGCAGAAAAAAAAAAATTCAAACAAAAAAAAACCGATGCTTACACAAATGGTTTCTAGAATATTGGGTCGAAATCAATGGATCATCTGTATAATGATATCCGTGTAGTTTTCAATTTGCTCGATGTAGTCTTTGAATTTAGCTCGTGGAAAAGAGAAATAATATTAATGACGTGAATTATCCACATATGATATTCGATTCAAATTGAGATCTCTAAATCATATGAAGATTTTACTTGAATCTAACGTTTCTTGTGCTCCCCGTTGAAAAGTAACGGATTGAAAGCCAAATCGGCAAATTTTGTTAACTTTGATTAATAGAAGGGTGACATTTAACATTTCAATATAGTTTTGAGACTAAATTGAACATATACATAATATTCACGGATCATATTAAATAAATTAAAATTTCGGAGGTAAAATTATATATTAAACTAAAATTCAGAAATCATCCGTGTCATTTTTCCAAAAAAGAATAAAGGGAAGAGACTTACCCAAATTTTCTTTCTTTTCAAAATTCCACAAAGGGAAATAAATGCATAATAAGCATAAGAAATCATGTCATGGGGATATGGACGACGTGATTACTTCTTGTTCTTATATGGAACATTTTGGATTGCTTAGATGTGACTTGTTGGAATCAAAATCATGTAGGTCATATAATAAATTTAAAGTTCTTGATAGGCGACCTAATCACCGTACACGTCTTACAATATTAACAATCTAGTAATTTGTCATGGGCGATATGTACAAAAAATGTCGATATTTCTTACTTGTCTAGCCAAATTATTCCAAGTCTATGGCATCACATTGGATATTGTATTCATGCGATCTCTCTCCGCATATTATCAATTAGTCATTCGAATGCTTATATCTTAACATTAGATGTGTCAAAATGGATCATAAACCCATATTATGACTCACTTTTAATTAAATAAGTCAAATATGGATCAAGTGAAAATTAAATATGGGTCAAATATGAGTTGAGTGAATTATTAGATAGATGCTAGGGGCGTCGAGATAAGTCATGGACCCATTTTGTGAGTCATGTTTTATCTTGATGAGTCAGAATATGTGACCCATTTTTAACCAAACTATAGAAGTATAAGTTATTTTCGACCAATTTTTACCTATTTTAACCCAACTGTAAAATATTTTTTTTTTTCTTTAAGTCATCCTCAACATCGATTAGTGGTGGTAACCTACTAGTAACCATGATACTCCACCGCTCACCTCCACCCATTTGGTAGGTCTACTTGACAGTAAACATGGACTCTTTCAAAGGCATTTTTCTAATTGTGGATTCTCGACTTGGGGCCCCATAGCCTCGTCCCGAGAAACTCTTTCACACAAGACCACTGACTATCGGATAACGAGACCAAATTCGATGATTTACCAAAGAAAGCATTTTCAAATATTCACATGTCACGACACTTCATATCGAATCTACGACGAAAATGTTCATCGGTACGATATATTGCGACTCGGGACCCGTCTCTCGAGGGAACGTTCAAAAAAAGAAGAAGAAGGTACAATGTTCAATTGCTTCGAAGGTGGCGGTTGGAAAAGGTGGGTTGTCATGGAAATTACGCGCTCGAGTTGACCGTTGCGAGAAAGGGCGGGGGGAATCAAGTCAAGGGCGATGGAAGCCTTTATGCTTTTCACAAGGAATTGCACCTTTTCTCTTCAATCAATTACTCGTCTATCCAAAAAATGAATTAGTTCAGCTAGTCCTTATTGCGGATTTGCAGGGAAATCGGTACTTAACATCTGAGTAGGTCTTTAAAAGATTAAAGGAAGGTCCTGTTACCCGAAAGGGGTAGGGTAACTCCATAGGGTGAAATTCCCTAGATGCCTCGGATTACATGTAATAAACATAGATCCAAAGTGTCACTTGAACGCTTTCCACAATCTTGCCCCAGAAACAATTTCACACGAGACCACCGACCATCAAATGACAAGACTAAATTCAATCATTCATCATAAGGAAACATTTTCAAACATTCACACGTCACGACAGCTCATATTGAATCTACAACGAATTATCGGCACGATACATTGCGACTCGGGAACCGTCTCTCGAGGGATCATAGAACACAAAAAAAAAAAAAAAAAAAAAAGGCAAAAGTTTCGATTGCTTCGAAGGTGGCGACTGGAAAAAGGTGGCTGGTCATGTGGAAATTACGTGCTCGAATTGACCATTGCGAGAAAGGGCGGAGAGAATCGAGTCAAGGGTGACGGAAGCCTCTCTGCATTTCACGAGGAATTTGTACCTTTTCTTGTTGCAGACTTGCAGGGGACTCGTCCTCTTTTCTTTTCCTCTGTTTTTTTTTTTCCTATCGTAACGTTGCGCCCAGGCGACGTGCGCCCACGTCTCATTAGAGTCGGCGCAACTGGCGACAATGCGAATGGACTAGGCGGGTTGGGACGAGAGGGGTTTCCGGCACGGCCCGAACGGACCAAGCTCGACTTTTCTCGGGCTAGTATGCGCGATCGGCCTGAAATTGAATTTTTAATTTTTCTTTGTACTTTTCTTTGTTTTTTTTTTTTCCTCCTTCCTCTTCTGTCAGTCACCAGCAATGATGATAGCTGGTGACTGGCTAAAGGCGAGCTCAAGTTCACTAGCCTCGAATAGGCTTACCAATTTGGCGACAAGCATGAGCTTGCTAGCCTTGAACAAGCTTGCCAATCTAGGGAGCAATAAGCTAGAGAGCTTGAGGCTCGCTTGTGGGCGGTCGTCAGCTGGCAACTACCGAGAAAGAAGAAAGAAAAAGACAAAAAAGAAAATGATAAAAAATTCAATTTAAAAAAGAAAAAAAAGAAGAAAGAAGTTGGGGCCAATAAAGACGTGGGATAAGAGAGAGTAGTAGGAAAATGTATTCCCTTATTTAAAAAGTGAAAAAAAAAAAATTCTTATTTTATAAGGCATTTTTCAATTGATAGAAAATGTTTTTTCAGATCAAATCATTTTTCGTGAAACGAATGTCTAAAAATCCGAAAAACATTTTCCTTAAAATTATTTTTCACAAAATGAATTAGATTTTTTTTCACATATATTATCAAATATCAAAGCTTGCAGCTACGATTGTCAAGTAACAAACATAAATTTTGCTTAAAATTCACAAATTTAGTCCACAAAAATGAAATTCGGATAATTTCAGTTTGGACATAACATGACTTTTTGTGAACCATTTGAAGTTTGATGGTTAATTTATTATTTTTTATGACTTTATATAGGTTTAGAAATACAAACCAAAAAAAAAAAGTTTAGCAACAATAAATTACTAGCTTTAAATCTTTAATTTTTAATTTTTTATATGTTTAAAACATTTTGGGTCAAGCCGAGCCGGACTAAGTGGGGCCCGAGCGTCTTAGACTCAGTGATTACTAGTTCTAAAATTAGGGGTTACTTTTTCAAATCCAACAAATTACGCGCAAATTGCTTTGAGTTGGGGTCACAAGTGTAAATGATAAGCACGGATATACCTGATTCCTAGAACTCACAAGTTTTTCGTTAATTCAAATAGTTGTCCTTCCGGGTTATTAAAACAATATAGTCCATGGCGAAGTAAGGTGTTGAGCCATGACTTATTTTCCTTTGTTTGGCGATATGCACAAACGTTCTATGGTGTTTGATCTCATTCCGAAAATGATTTCGATCTCAAGAGTAACATTTGAGCTAACAAGGGAAAATTAGCACTATGAAGTGAAATTACGACAATAAACACATGAAATGAGGCCAAAGTTTGAAATCAAAAGTTGTCGAATGAAATTTCAGGAAGAAGGAACTCGTTGCTTTGAAGAGCTTGTCGAAAGCGCCGTCGTCACCATCAACGGTCACCCTCGTCACGTCTCCTCTCCTTCCATGACAAGTGCGACGCCACCGATTGAGTCACTTCCCTTCGCTTCCAATTTCCTTTCTCAAATTTTTCGAACCGTCTCCTTAGTAGACTTGTTAAACGGGTGGGTCGGATCATAAATGGTCCGACCCAAATTGACCTATTAACCCGTTTATAGCCCATTTAAGCATAGTATAAAATTTTTGACCCATACCCAATCCATATCCGACCAGACCCATATTGTTAAAACATTTTTCTATCTAACTAAACTTAGGAAAACTTATTCTTATAATCTTTTTTAAAAGATTTTAAACTTATTCGGATTCATTAACAACCTATGTATTTTAGTATTTTTAATTTTTAAACCCATTATAAATACACCTATTAAAACGAGTCAGGCTTTATTTAAATGAGTCATAAATGAATTATAAACACCCATTTTGACAAGTGTACTCCTTAGCTTCTGTTCAAGTTCTTCTACTCACGTCTCCCTACTCCACTCTCCCTTTCGAGTGTTTGCGAAGAGGATACGGAGTTCGTACCCATAAAAATGAAGGGGGAAGAGAGAGAGAGAGGTTTTGTTTTGTACTAGTGGGACCAGGCGACGCTTCGGAGGACAACATAGTAGGCGTGGCGTTTATGGCTTCGATACTCGCCGACACACTAGAGAAGTAATTCCGAAAAGTGTTTTCATCTTTTTAAGTTTAAAAATTCACTTTTCTAATTTTAGGTATGAGTATTTTTGTTGACCAAAAAATATTTTCGATTGATTAATAATTTTCGACGAATTAAACACATGAAAGTTCATAAAACACTTTTACACAAACAAACACTAAAGGCACTACTGATAATCATTATATTTTTCTGTTTTTCTATCATTACATTATTGGAAATAAGTTTGGAATATAAATCCATTTGGTAATCCATTTTCATTTTTCTATTTATAAAAAAAATTATTTTAAAAATATGTTTGAAATGGAAATCGGAAATAATTTTATTTTCTTTTCTTTTATTTCTAGCACAAAAATAAGAAAGAAAAACTATTTTTATCACTTACTTTCATCACCCTCGTCTGCCCATCGCCTGGCACCCGCCGCCCCCATTGCCGTCGATCGCCTCTCGTAACCCACCACCACCACCACCTTGGTTGTTCATGGCCTACACACCTTCTCTCGTCACCGCCTCGCTTGCCGATAGTTGTTAGTCGTTTGTTGCTCATTACCGCTCTAAAAAAAGGGAGAAATTCTATGCCGTTATCAAATAGATTTCTATTTTGAGAACATAAATTCTATCTTAGAAATTCATCCCGCAAAATAAATAAAAAATAATTTCTAATTAAAAATTAATATAAAGATAAAATAATTATCATTCCATTTTTCCAAAAGGCTTTATTAGCTGGCGCAAGTTGTAGCGAAGCAAGAGGAAGCAATGAATGACCCTCCCGGCGACGATAAATGCGAAGCAATAAACGAGCGCACATGACAGCCGCTCAGGAAGGCCACGAGGCGGGCCGCGGGTACGGGACTGGCCCCGGCAGGACCCGGCCCGGGGGGTGGTCAGGGGAAGATTGCGAGATCGTACCCGCCCCTTTTGTACTTTTTTGTTCTTTTCCGTCCCTCCCTTCCATGTCTCCTTTCCTTCTCTTTCTCGCCATCAATCGATGCATTTTAGGCTGTCGCGCATAAATTAGAGTTTAGTGCACACACTATAATTACCTAATTCTTAGCTCTTAGGCTCTAATTAGGGCAACAAGCAAAAAATGGTATTACCGGACTTTAGTCATGAGTTGATGTGGCTTATGAGTAATTATTGCATATGGGAAGAAGCATGTTAAACAGAAGAGATAAGTACATTGGAAGTTTTAAAATTTATTATGAATGTACGATTGAGCCTTATAATTTGTAAAAAATATAATTAAGTTATAAAACTTATTAAATTAATGCAATTGAGTCTTTTTGTTAACTATGTTCAACTTGACTGATGTAAATATTGATGTGACTTTTTTTTAATCATTTTGTCTTTATGATGTGGTGAGAGAGGAAGGGAGAGGAACTAGGCGGTAAAAGCCGTCACTGTCCCAACATCGCTGGAAAGGGCCAATTGGGGTTGTTTGGCCTTGGCCGATGGTTGACAACAGTTGTCAATTGCTAGTGAAAGTCAAGGTCCTCACCCTAATTGTATGACGGTTGCTTTCTTTCACCCATATATGGTTGTCTATAGGCCATTGCCAACGGTTGATGAGGGATTAAACTTGGAGGATTGAAGCCTAATAAGTTGAATTGTTTGCCCAAACTCGCTTATCTCAAAAAACTAGTCGAACCTCCCTCGATGGATATGCTAAGATCATTCTCCAAGTTCACTCATACGATGAGCAACGGCCCTTTTGAGCCCCATTTTTGTTAAAAGTATCTAGATTACTAAACCCACCTTCTTTGAGTGGCTTGATCTCTTAGGATTGTTAGTAGCAATTTCATAAAATTTCACATGCTTTAGAGCAAAAGGTCTCAAATCTGAATCCTTCAAAGCTCCAATTATACCTCACCATTCTTATATTTCTACAATTCAATCTTTGCTGGAGTCCAGACCAAGGACGAGGAGAGGGGGAGGGCTCAAGTATTCGAATAACAGTTGTTAAAAGGTCAAAACTCAAAAATTAAAACTTATAGGTGAAGTGAAATTACGCGTATATAAAAAACATATAAACTACATTGTCAAGCGATGTATGATATCTCAATATTTCCTATCACGTGCAAACCGAATTCAATGAGGCTCATGGAATTTGACTCGTGAGTGGATGCACACACGAACCCAATACCACATTAGAAAATTATCAAGCGATGCACGATAATTTAAAGATAATTAATCGTAATTTCAACTAACAAATTAAGCTCCCCGAATGGTTAGCCATGCTCTCACGGAATTTCACTGACAAGTGTCCCACCTCCCTCTATATCCTCCGAAGACAGTCCTCGACCCTGTGGGACTCTTGGACAGCATCATACATGGCCGAGACAGAAATGATCCTGTTCACAAGTTCTCAAACAAACGGTCGTAGCCGGCCGACACGGCACATGACCGCTGTGGATAGGGAGCGACGCCGTGCCATTTGCCATTTCCCATTTCATCGAGAGGGGGCCACTTCCCACTAGGAAAAGTACAGAGGACACTCTTGACTATACTTCGGGCGGAGCCGATCGAAAACGTTGCGATTTCACGTGGAATCGCCAGTTTTCCTTGTGGCCACCGGGGCCACGTCTCGATTCAGTTCCTGCACGCGGACGGTACGTCCCCTTCCTCGATTCGAGAATCAAAAGAATATGGATCATCCCATCGAGGACGAATTACAAGGTTCGACCGCGATGGAGATGTCGCCACGTATCTCTGGCATCGGGTAGTGTCCAATCGTGCCTAATTCTAAGAAATTCGGAGCAATGTTGCTCTTACCTGGTTTTGTAGCCAATAGCAAATTATGAAGTAATTCCAATTGCACGGCATTCATAGGTCTTAATACACAGTCGGAATGATTGGTTCCTAAGTTTGGGCCAAATCTACCCTAAAATCGAGAATTAGATTGGACTGATTAGTTGGTTTGGTTCCCAGCTTGATCCGGTTCCTGAATTGAACCTTTTATTTTCTTTGCTCTTTAAAATAAAAGGAAAAAAAAAAACATATCGGTTCAGTTCCGCACCTGAAATCGGAACCCGACCGAGGAGTGTGAATCGCCTAGAACTGGCCAGCTTGATCTGATCCTATTCGTGCACACCCCTGATAAATAGCGATAACAATTCAGGAATCTTATTGGAATTTCCCAAATAACGATTATTTTACTTGTGATACAAGTGCCATTGGGCAAATTTCAACAAATTATTCGAAGATTCAATGGAGACTGGTGCTCACGATACCACATTAAAAAAAAAAGGACGATTTTCTTTGCCCTTTTCATTTCTTCCCTTATTTTAAATAAAATAAAATAAATATAAATATGGTGTAGAAGAGAATATTGAAAAAAATTGAGAGGATCGATGGAGGTTTCCCTTGGGGGCGTCGGCTGGAGAGGGGAGACCTCGAATCACGTGACTCCGTTGGCAGAGGAAACCTTGGTGATCCCGAAGAGTGCACCGGCCACGTGCGATCGCACGTGCGCTGCCATGTGACCCCCTGCGACGGATTATATTAAAACCGCAAATCAGAGGGCAGGCACGCGGGATGACGCATAATCCCCGGCATCCGTCCGTCCGTCCAATCTTGTTTATGATCATTTTCAATGTCCCCTTTTTCTCAATTTAATAAAGATAACATCTGTCTTTTTTTTTTTTTTCCTCCCTTCATTTCCTTTGTAATGAAACTGGACTAACCATAGATATCGTGTAATCTGTGTTTCGCACTTGGAAAAGAGGCAAGATCCCGATTTTTCAATTCCCTACTCGACACGATTGCTTGGGGATCGAATCGCGAGAAAGCAAGTCTTTGCTAGTCCTCGATAGCTTGCCTCGATTGGTCTCGAGAGGCGGATTTAGTTTGGTGTGCGAAAGTCCACTTAAGATATAGGAAAAAAATATAAAAAGATCCCTTTATAACTTAAAGGCATAAATTCTGACCAAAAAAAAAAAAAAACCTTTAGGGTATATATAATGCATCTACCCGTGTCTGTATTAATCAATGCCACTCAATCAAACATGACAGCCTGCATATTCCTTTTACCGTGCTTATCCTACATGGTGTTACTATAAATCGGAACCTCTCACTCATAAATCAACAGTTGATACCTACCGAGGCACTAAATGAATCACCGTGCAAGGCAAAAGACTCATGTCCAGTTTTCTTTTCATTCCTACCATCTCACATGCGATCTCTGTCCATGAGTTGTTTTCAATGTACTAGGTCATCGTGAATTGTCATTGGTTGAGTTTAATGCCGTAAAGGTAAGTGACAGTGTATCGAGTCTTTGACTGTCTCCGGGGTTTTTTATCCATTCGAAAGCCGAGGATTAATCTATTGCCAAGTTGAGTCAAGGTCCATGTCACTCCCAATTAAAGGCGGGTCGGCGACTCTATATTTTACATTTTGCTTTCAATTCAAGCATGTGCTAGAGCCACCAATCACTCCTAAATTAAAAAAAAAAAATTAACAAGTTTGAAGAAACCCTCTAAAAAAAGGAGAAGACCTACACGTAGTCTCGTTGGAGGCACTAAGGTTGACCAGATTCATTTATTTATTCCTCAAACTTTGATTAACATAATAAATTAAGAGAAAGGTTGGGAGCAAGACGCAGGTGCGAGGCATTTAATGGGCCGTGTCGGTGAGAATGGGCTGCGGGCCCATTGATCACAGAGGGATGGACAAGTACAATTAATGACACTTCACCAGCCCCGCACATGGCTCACCTCTCCCCAAGCAGACAACTCCATCAGGCAGTAACCCGAACATTGCATCTTGCACGCAATGGCACTTTCACGTCCGGGTCTCGAGAATCGAACCAGACCGACCAATTTTGAAAGGGCACCTGTCGATTTCCCGATACAATTTACCCGATCTGGTTATAGTTACAAGAATGTTGTATTGCACGCGCAATTTTTTCAAATGATTGGAAAATTCGCTCGTTGAATGGATCGATTGGCCAGTTAAACAAAAAGTTTAATTGTTTGGAAAACATATGCTCATGGCGTGATTAGTACTAGGTGGGGATATATAAGGAAATACCATAGATGGGTGAATACATGAATGTAAAGGATTGAAACAACTCGTGGCTTTGATACCATTTTAGATTAAGTTTGTCATATGTACATGATTGATCCATTCTTGTTGCCGCGATAAAATATCTTTTGCACTGAAGAGACTATGTGTGGAGGAGTTTTGACGTGCTAATGGAGGACCACATCATCAATTCACCCGATTGATTGCGGAGTACAAAATGTTTGGTGAAAATTTTCTTTTCTTTAAAATGGATAGCATATCGAACTCCTTTGTGGTCAAGTGGAGAAGTCACGGGGTGAACTTGATCTTAGGAGTATGTCAAAAGTCTTTTCTATTCTTCATGTCCACATGGTATAACCAGCACTTGAAATCTAAAATCGAACAGAAACTCCATCCTTATCATGTTGCCAAATAAAAATTACTACTGATTTAAGGGTTAATATCACAAAAAACTCCAAATTGTTATACTTGTGATGAATTTACCATATATTAATTTTGGATTTACAAAAAACTTTAAAGCAGTACACTTGTGATCAACTTGTCCCAAAGTAATTTTTGGATAGCAAACACCCAAAATCGAAACACATACCCAAATTAATATGAATTTTCATGTGGACTTGTCATGTCAATTAAATTGTTGTTATGTGCCATTACTTCAGTAAGTTCACAGCAAAATTTGATGAAAATTAATGGGGGGTAAGTATGTATCAATTTGAGATTTTCAGTAAGCCACAAATTAGTTTATGGTAAATTTTTGATTACTCGAAAATCATTTATGGTAAATTTTTGATTATTCGAAAATTGATTTCGAGTAGACTTATTTTAAATAAACTAATTTATAATTTTTTACGAAATTAATCGTTAATTAATATCATCATGTCTAGACACGATAATGTATTATATATAGATAACACCCTAACTTGTCCCGTCGAGCCTGAGCTCACTGTCCTTGAAAAATGAAGCATGGGCTCCCCCGGGCCGGCCCGGGAATCCAGCCATTAAATTCCACATTCTGATCGACACTAATCAAGGAAAATTAGGGGGTGGCCGATGCCATAAATCAAAGAGGGCCACGTGAGGCCGTACGACGATCGGCAGAGGCGACGCACGTGCGCGCACGAGCATCGTCACATGCCTTTACGGAGCGATCATTGCTTTTGCCCAATTTGCATGCCCGAACATGCGGCCACTTGCTCGTGCTTCGTCGACTGCGTCCGAGGCTGCCGTAGAATTTAACCGCCTGGCTCGGGATGGGTCGGCGTGGTTCCTCCGCGCCTAGGATGCCGGGATATCGGATCATGAATGGAGAGAGAGGCACGAGAGGAAAGCACATTGACTAATGATTACGAGGCCCCGATTCTCGACTCCTAGGCCTATGCTTTTCCATCCCTTGGATTGACAGGAAAGGATGGCGGGGATTTTGGGTTTTTTCGGTGCAGGCAAAGAGCTGAACGTTGAAAATAGATGATAAATTCTTGATTGAATTGATCGGGTCATGTAAGAACACGATTCAAGTTCACTGGTAAGTTAGGATGCCTTAGCTGAATACATCAGTTCACTTCCATGGAAGTACTCGCTCATGCTTCATCGACTTCGTGATGGGCATAGGACGGGCCGGGACAGACGGGACAAAATGGAGGACGGGACAAGGGTACTTGCATGGAGCAATGGTGCCTGTCCAAATCTCATTTTTCTGTGGGTAAAATTCTAGCAATTTGTTTTTAAAAAAAAAGAATTCCACAATTTATCCCTATTTTGATATTATTTTAAGTAATAAGCCACAAAAAAGTCGAATATTACATAAAAGCTAAATTTTTTTTCTCAAAATAACAATCCGAATATAAAATAGATAAATATTTTAAAATTAAAATTTATTTTACCATATAGGTATCTTGATCCATCAAGTCTATCGAATTAATCATTGTTTACTCAATTTACATGTTCAACATGCAAACCCTCTTTCCCAATGTCCAAAGGCTAGTTCGTCGCATGGAATAATGGAAAGAGCAAATTGTGGAAGAAATCTTAAGGCATGAATGACAAAAATTTTGGCAATAAATTGATTTTTCTATTTCTAAAAAAAACGTGTTTGATAATAACACAAAATTTCTATTTCTGAAATAGAAACTTGTTTGATAACGATACAAAATTTCTCTCTTTTAAGCGGTGGTGACTGGGCGAGGGGGCAATGGTGGCCGGCAACCGGTAATGGTTGGGGTAAGGGGTGGTGGTAGCAATGGCGAGTAGTCAACGGGAGGAGGTGGCAGCAGTAGTTGACGATTGAAGGTGGGGGAAGGGGGTGGCGGCGAGAGGAGGGGGTGGTGGCGGCGGTCGGTGATTGGTGACTCGGTAGCGGGGGAGGGGACGATGGTGGCGAGTGACCGGTGATCGACGGCGAGTGGCCAGCCATTGGTGATGATGGGAGGAGAGGGCGGCGTGGTGGCAATTGCCGGGGGGAGGGGGTGACGATGGCGACGGTGGTGGTTTGAGGCAACTGAAGGAGGATGGATGGCTAGGGTTTAGGGAGAGACTCCTTCAAATGAGAAGTAAAAAAAGAGAAATAATTTCTGATTTTTATTCCATAAATAAAAAAAGTAAAAAAAAAATAGTTTTGATTTCTATTCCAAACCTATTTTTATAATATAAAGCTATTATAGAAATAGAAAAATGAAATTGATTTAGCAAATAGATTTTTGTTCTAGAAACGAGTTTGAAATAGAAAAATAGTTTTGGAACAGAAATATAATGGTCATTATGCGCACCCTTAGTGAATATTAGTAAATTTGATTAACTAATTAGGCAGAAAAATTTGATTGCATGGATAATGGAAATTACATGCTAGAAAAGCAAGTAGTGTAGCAGCCGATACGGAAAGCATTTTATATTTCTTCTTCATTATTTGAAAAAAGAAGAAGAAAAGATTGCAATTTTGTATGTCTTATGTAGCTCTCATGTACTCATTCTTTTAATATTTGCAATGCAATTTAACTTTAAAGTGAAAAATTACTAAAAATGCGAAAAGGATAAAAAGATAAAAATTAAAAACGTTACTCACCCATACTCCACTTAGCATTAAAGCCATATAGGAAAAAGAAAATGATAAAAATCATTGGCACTTTTTATTAGTTAAGTTGGACAGAGTTAATGAGATTACTTGATCGCATTAATTTGACAAATTTTATAATCTGATTGCAATTTTTCAAAATTTTCAACTCAATTACATTTTCATGATAAGTTTTAAAATTTCTTTTGAACACTTATGCTTTAAACTCAAAAACAGTTAATATGAAAATTGTCTGATAACTAAACTTGAATCCAACAACTTTATAAGGAGAAAAATTCAGTAGAAAACTCTAAATTTTGAGTTTTTTTTTTTTGAAATTTGCTTAACTCACACTTGTATTTCTATTAAACCCGAATTACTTCGAAACCATATGAAATTTTCAAATATTGACATGTCGAGCTGTATATAATTTTTTTTCTTGAAAATTTTCTGAAAATTGTATGGCATATCGTTCAAAATTTTTATTTTGAAGCGAAAGACATGAACAGATGTTAGAAAAACTGGAAAACTGCCGGCAAATAGGTTTCCTAAGTTCATGAATTCATTCACATTTATAGCACATCACACGAGACCGCGAAATTAGGAGGATTGGAAATATGCGAGAGCTCGCACACAGTACCATACTAACGATTCGCATCGCATCGAACGCCGTCATCGAATGTAACGGGCCAACAAATCTAATCAAGTTAGAAACGTGCACAGCAATTCATTAATTAAATTATTTTTCACCATGTTTAGTCACGGGCCTTCTCCATCGATCAAGCCCGAACCAAGCCCGTCGAGAGTTCGGGCCGAAGATCAGCCCGTGGAGAGCCATTTTCGTAATCAAGCTCTACAACATATGCATAATAAGCCTTCACCAGCTGTTCAAATATTTGTTATATTGATAGATGGATTTTTTTTATTTTTTTTTGCGTTTTGAATCCATTGATCAAATTATTTTTCACCATGAAATTAAATAATGCCGAACCCGCTTTTAACGATTTTTTGCTTTTTTAAAAAAAATAATTTGGTTCCGATGACGTGTCGTGATCCCAAATCAATAAGTCGACTCGAAATAGAAACCAGAATATTCAATTGGCTTTTCGTCAATAAACCGGCGAAAAAAAGAGAGAAACGAAAATAATAGAAAGAACAAGATAAATCATAGAGAGATCGCCACGTCAGCCGACCTCGAAGTCGCGCGGGTCTTGCTGCGGCGGCGGTTCTGCCGCCGCCGCGACTCCTTTTGCCGGCGCAGCTCCATCACCTTCCGGTGCAAGTTCGAGTGCCGTGTCGGCACGAACGTCGGGCTCGCCGCCGGCCTGTACTCCGGCACCAGCTGCCCCAACTTGTACTGCACCCCGCATGCGTTGCACAGCGTCCTCGGCCCCGACGGACCCTCCCGCCACTGCGGCGTCGTCTCCGACGCACAATGCATGCACCGCCGCCTCGCTCCTCCTCCGCCTCCTTCGGCCTCTGAGCGCTTGTTCCTCGGCCTGCTACCGGAGAGCGGCGCAGCCTTCCCGCGTGAGTTCGAGTGCCGAGTCAGCAACAACGTCGGGCTCGCCGCCGGACTGTTCTCCGGCACCGGCCGCCCCGACTTGTTCCGCAACCTGCGCGGGTTGCGCAGTGTCTCCGGCCCCGGTGGCCCCGCCCTCCATTGCGGCGTCTTCTCCGTTGCACGGTGCGTGCACCGCCTCCTCGCTCCTCCACCGCCTCCTTTGGCCTCCGTGGGGCCCGCTCCCTCGCTCGCTGGCGAGTGGACGTAGCTAGGAGCTGCTCGGGATCGCTTGTTCCGCGGTCTGCCGGCGGAGAGCGGAGCCTTCCCGTGCGAGTTCGACTGCTGATTCAGCAAGAACGTCGGGCTTGCCGCCGGCCTGGACTCCGGCACCAGCCGCCCCAACCTGTACTGCAACCCGCACGCGTTGCACAGCGTCCTCGGCCCCAGCGGCCCTCTCCTCCACAGCGGCGTCTTCTCCGACGCACAGTGCACACACTGCTGCCTCACACCTCCTCTGCCTCTTCCGGCCTCTGCCGGCCCCAGTCCCTCATTCGAAGCTGCTGGGGAAGTCCCGGGCAGCCTCGAGCGCTTACCCTGCGGCCTGTTAACAGAGAATGCCGTGTCTGGGAGGGTGGTAAGAGTACCTGTGAGAGAATTTGCCCGGATGCCGGTGAAGGATTTGTCAGTGGACTGCGAGAGCCACCCCAGCCCCGTCGCGCTGTCAATCTACACAGAGGAAAAGCACCATAAACGAAAATGGCAATTCCAATTGAAAATGGAATATACATTATCATTTTGTGCAATTCCAATTGAAAATGGCAACCATACCTGGGTCACATAAGAAGAGCCTTGAGCTAGAAACACAACAAATTCCTGCTTCTTTCTCTCGAAATCCAGCTTAGCTTTATCCATCTTCTGCCTCTCTCGTCGCAAATCTCCCAGCAGCTTTTCTCTTTTCGCCTCCAAGTCCTTCATCTGGTTTTCCGTTTTGCGGTAATTTGCAGGACAACTGGGCATGCCCGATGTTACTGGAAATCTCACATCCACATCCTCCCTTAAATTTGATAGCAGGGACAAATGCAGCAGAAAAAGATTCAAGAATCATCTTTAGGCAGGCGAAAAAGCACAGTCCACAACCTTACTAAAAAACCTTACTAGAAACAATATCACAACAAAATACAATCTAACTATTTACACTTTGCAAGTGTCGACTTACAGCCGACCTAAAAGCATACTCGACTTTATTCTTCTGATAATCGTGTTCAAGATTCAAGCAAGAAGATAGTGTCTGTATCAATGAGAACATAAATGATTACAGAGATGAGCAGATGTAAGCTAAGCAGCCATCAAGATCAGGAAGCACTGTGAATGGCCCACTTTTTGCAGCATAAGAAGGAATTGCTCATCCAAATGTGACAGAATTTGTACACCACGGATGCACATTGTCATTGATAATGGCCAGAGTTGTCTTACCGATTGCCGAGGGAATATATGCCAGGACCTCTAATCATTCCGCCATCCAAAGAGATGGCTCCGCCACTAATAAAGGGAAGAGCGCGTAGCATATCCACCCTTGTGCTATATACTTGAGTCCGAGAGAAAAGATGGTAAAATAGAGTTTCCCTGAGACCATAACCACTTGCTGTTAAACAAAATTGATGGGCAGCATCCATGTTGACCATATTGACTGCGAAGCCAAGGAAACCAGGCACACATTGCCCATTCGGTAATCTGGGCTTTATGAGATCAAGCCTCCTCTGTGGATCATTAGTGACGAAATCACCAACATATGGTCTGACCAAAATAAATGAAGTAAATTAGATTCTCCAAAAGGTTTAAACTCCACACCATCCATCAAGACAGGTAAGAACCACACCTTATATCTTCTAAGCAGATGGCGAGAAATCTTCTGTCTAAAATCCTTCCGATGGAAAAACCAAGCCCATGAAGACCAGCACTTTTATCTATACTGCCTTCTTTGTCATATCTTTCCAGAGCCTTAATGCCTTCTCGAGTCTTGCAAACAATGGTAAGCATGGTCTCCACTCCTAAATACTCGGAGAGAAGCCTAAACCCCAGTCAAGGAGAGACGAATTGAGATTAGAGACAGATCATGAACTTAGACAAGACAAAGTTCATTCTATGAAATGCAACAGCAAGTCTGAGACCGAAAAACCAAAAACACACTACGCCACTTGCAGCCATATCTCATGAGAATTCACAAGACACGGCTCACTGCTTCTCTTTCAACAATCTGAGATAATGGTCTCAACACATCAACAAGTGTAGTGACTTCTAGCAAAAAAGCAGATGATTCAATGACTTTCAACAAAAGGAATTCAGTTACTACTTTCTAACTACTGAGGACAAACTTTACAAACCTGCTAAGAGTTTCATCATCTACTTTGCCTAGAGTAGCAACTATGCCGATTACATCCTTGGATAAATCAAAATTCAGAGCCCGAGTGCCATGAAGAGTTTTAAACTGGCACAAAATTCCGGCGGCAGATTTATCATGCTTCAATATTTGCTTAGTTGTTTCCTCATCACCTCCATTGGAAAAGCTATTATCTTCAGTGTTGGGTGAGGCAGATGAATGATACTTCCCAAGAATGACTGAGAAATGACAAGTCAGCATTAACATGTCAGAAGAAACCATAACAATCAAAGAAGTGGGCACTGCACTTCGGTTTTCCTTTAAGAAAATCTATGAGCTCACTCCACTTCATCATGTGCATACTATGCTAACTGGCATCGCATGGATAATGTGGGGCTGTCTTTGAGGTCTTTCCTTCTGATTTATTTTCACTAAAGCTCTGTATGATCAGTGACCATATTGCAAGGAAAGAGGCCCAGCTTTCAACCGCCATTTAAAAAGGTCTCCAAAGGTATAATAGGCATTCATGCTGCAAGCATCATATTTCAGATGACATACCTTCTTTATCAAGGATAGAGTCATCTAACATGTTTTTCTGAGCCTTTAGAGATTTTATGTTGTCCTCATGCTGTTTGATTTTTAGACTGAGAGACTGTAGAACATCTTGAAGTCTCTGCAAAAACACAGGTGAATATCAGTTGATTTGAATTTTTCAATCTAAAATAAGTTCTCATCCCCGTATTGATATGCGCTAAAGTGAAAAGGGACTGAACGGGTAAGAATCATTGCTCCTTATAGCCTATAATGTAGATGACTGTTTGACTTGTATGACTCTCCCAGAAACTCATGAGACATTTCAAATATAAACCTCAGAACTGTTCATTAACGTATCTGCCCGCAAAACACCTCCACTTAGCAATTCATTGTTTGCATTAGCAGATCCTTCATTCTGATCAATAACCACTGATGCCAATGAGTCTTGGCCAGCAAATGCTGTTGAGTTGACGGAAGGCTGCAAAGAGGTGGATATCATCAACTAATTCCCATGCATAGGCAAACAAACAAGATGAAGAATGCAGGTCACGTGACATGGAATAAATTTAAGCTGCAAGTATCAAAATGAGTATATAGCCATCACTCGTATGCAGATAAACTCCAGAAGACGGCGCATGATTTGAGTAAAAACATTTGAACTCTTCTTACTGCAGACTGTCTGTGGTCCAGTAATGAGTAACAAAATATGATTCTCATGTAACTAGCGAAACCAAAGAACAAAAATTTGATAACTGAAATTTTCACAGTATCTGCCGATTTCTTTCTGATGAGGCCAGCATATATTGTCATAATTGCAACAACGAACTTTCTTCGTCTCATCAGAATCAAAAGTTTTGATAAAAAAGTGCGGAACTTAAATTAGTTTTGCAAATTCAGTTTGTGCTCAGAGAATGAAATGCGGGTTTTCGCATATTGATGGATAACAAAAATTCTAGGCGACAAATCACACTGGCAAGTTACAAACTTTAAAATGATCTTCCTAGTTCCTAATCAATGAATCTAACTGACTAAGGGATGTCATCTGCTCTGTACCCATATTCAAACCAATCGGTCCAACACACACACAGAGCGAGTGCTCAGTTTTTCAGCATTAAACACATTAAACATTCCCATGAAGATCCCAACTTTTTTTTTTGGAGATTATATGTACACTTCAGCAACTGCATGTCTGGCCGAAATTCACCCGAAAACACCATACAAACTCGAAAAGCGTCAAAATTTCACACACACTGAACCAAAATTCTCCCAAGTAATCAACCCACATTGTCTATTCCAAACCCACATTCCCAACCACAACTCGAACCCCCGACAAACGCCGAAGAAATCGAATATACACAGAATCATCCACGTCAGGCTCCACCAAGACCGTATCAATATCAAAACCCACTTTAGATTCTAAAGCTTTTCTTTTGTTTTTTCCTTCTCCTGTTGCCCTCCTTTCGTCGAAAGACCCATTACAGAAAAAAGAGCATACGACACAAGCAAGCACACAAAAGGGGACAAAAGGATCCTGGAGAATGGATTGACGGGCCTGAGAAGGAGACGTGCGGGGGGGCGTTGGACGGGCTCGGGGAGCAGATCTTTCTCTCCTTCTCTTCTTCTTCATTGGCTTTCCCCCGTTCGTGTGAGACCTTCTGCTGATGCTACGACAGAGATTGATGCTGCTCCCTGGAATAAGGCGCAACCTTCGTCGTCTTGGGTGAGACAGGGACTGACAGATGCTGACAGAGGGGTCGGGATGGTAAATAAAGGTTTCTTCTTTTTACCTTTTCTTTTTTAGGATTTACTTTTTTTAATATTATAAAAAATTCGAAATCGATACACAAATGATAATTTTACCATAAATAAGCACAAAAAATTTTAAATTAATATATTTGTAATAAATTTACCTCAAACTAAATTTTTGACTGTCAAAAACCTATAAACCGATATATTTATGACAGATAAATCTTCCATTAAATTGGTTTAATACCATAAAAAAATTATAAAATTAGTACAACTATAACAAACGGAGAGTAATATCCCAAATTAATACACTAATCCATTGTCAAGTGTCATTTAGCTTAATAATTTGATATTTAAATTTAATAAAAACTAATCGAGAGTAAATTTATCACAAACGTATTAATTTTGGATAAATTCATTATAAGGGTATCGGTTTGAGTAAATTTGTCAAAAAATTAGTTTGAAGTAAATTTGTCATAAGTGTACCGATTTGGGATTTTTCATGGTGCTAACCATTTTTCTAGAGGGATTAAATATTTTTTAGGGTTTACTTGAAGTTTTCAATTTACCTCCCATGGATTGCTTTCGTGAAGAGTTTTTACACATCGATTTGCTAAATTAGATATATTGTTGATGTGAAAATGCCATGTCGGAAGACTGAGTAACAAGAATTCTTTTGGATGGAGGATTTATTTAATAGGACAAATTTAGGACTATAGTGAAATTTGAACAAAAAAGGGGGATAGAATTAGATTTAGAGTTGAAGTTTGAGGTTTTTCTTTTTTAAGGCAATGTACTAAATTCGACTAATTAGGCTTAAGGTAGGGGGATTTTCGTGAAATCTTAATTTTTTTAATTTTTAATAATCGAAATGGAGAATTTTTGCTTGGAATATTTGAAAAACTAAATTGTTAGTGTGTATGTATGATGACAACATAATTTGTTGAGAGAAATCTTCAATCATTGAAATGGAAATTTTTTGTTGGGAATGAAAAATGAGAAAAGAATGCGCAATTTAGAGGAAAACTAAATTGTATTTGGTGACGATATAAATTCGTTAAGAGAAAATTTATCGAAATTCAAATTAAATATTCGCGACAACTTTTAGAGTTAAACGGTATAAAGTGAGTATACATCAATATTTTCGAAATGATTTGGCACCACAAATAAATAGATAGTAATTTTGTTCATTTTTTCTCATCTATCTCTACTGAGAAGTGACTCTTAGGACGCTCTATCTTTTTAGTTTGGATTGAGATTTTCTCTCTGAGAGTATTTTATTGTTTTCATATGGTTTTTTGTTTGCATGCTACTATGCTCTTCTTTGCTTGTTGGACGTATATTTCGCTTCCATTGTTAGGAATCAACCTGAGCAAATCCTCCAAACTAAGAAGTCCAATAGGATCGAGGAGGAATACAGTTAATTCGTGCTACACAGGAAGCTTTTATACCATTTCTCCAAGTTTTGAAATCTTTCATCTCTTGATTAAAATCCAGAGATTAGATTTAAATCTAAGAGTTCTTTATAGATGTTTTTATGCTCGTTCAACCTCTCTCGATCGAGATCTAAATTTGGGAGATTGTTCAATGTGTTTTTATTGTTTTTGTACAATGATGGTCGAGGATGTTGAATCCAGGTAGGCAATGAGTCATAGCTAAACGGCAAAGGAGATTACGGCGTGACCATCGACCAATATTCATTTGCTCTTTATGTCGAAACAAATTTACTTTTGTAGGACAAGAGTGTGCTTATTATAAACTCATGATATGGAGATCTTTCCTCAAGGAAAAGGTAGCCTAAGCAATATGGGACCGCACCCCAAGTAAGAAAGAAAAAGAATTTGTTGAGGTTGGTGGGAATTTCGATAACTCAAAGAAAAGGACCTCGCTCCACCGCAACACTTCTTTATTATTATACTTTATTGATTATGAATTACTTTATTTTGAACTCTTATGTAGCATCTTGATATCTTGAAATATGAATGAAATATTTACTTTTGAACAAAAAAAAAAATCTTTAAAGAGATACTGGATTCTTAAATCGGAATTACCTAAATATATTTGATTTGATGTGATTTTAGATGGATGAGAATTGAGAGGGAAATGATGACTTTTTTTTTTTTTTTTCCCTGCTAGTCCTACTTTACTTTTATTATAATTTTCACTTTTAAAATTTTTCCTTTTTGCAAGGCATAAGGATTGGAACCCATATTGAAGTTAAATCGTCCCACCCTAACCCTCTGAAAAAGATGGGAATTTTGATAACTATTGGAGATGACTTTGATAAGTTCTTAAATTGTAACTTTCAAGATTTATTTATAGACAAATAACGAATTATAATCCCACGAATATTAATTTTTATTCGCGAAATACATAGCCCACCACAAGCATTTCCGTCAATGGATTTTAGAGTAATTTCTTTTTTATTTAACGGTAGGAATGTAATATATGCACCTTAAAATGAAAAGCTGTAAACATAATTCTAAGAGAGTAATTTCCACGCCATGATTTATATCGGTATTCTACATTTTGTTATGCTATTCGTAATTACTATCTACATTAGTAAACTAAGTAAGTGAAATTTGATTTTTAAAAAAAAATTATATATAAATGGGGAGGGGCGAATAGTTTAACTTAAACATATATATCATCTGTCTCAATTTTGTACTTCTTATTTAGTCTTCACGTATAAATTTCTTTGATATCTGTAATGCAATTTAACTTTAAAGAGAAAAAAAAAAGTAAAATCGGCCGAAGAAAATACAGAAAAAGTTTAACTTTCCAGTAAAAACTACACTCACTTGCTGAAATTCCATAATCATCTTTACAGGGCAACAGCCAAGGTCTTTCTTTCGGTCTCATTGGTCAGTAATTTCTGTGAAAGCGAATAAAAATCCGAAATTACATTCAACCCTCTAATCTCTACATTTTCGGTGTCATCAAATCTTACTTAGGGTGTGTTTGATTCAGCATTTGCAATGGGCTTTGAGTCCAATGCAAATGCTGAAAGCCCAAAGTTACTTGGGGAAATGCAATTATGTTTGGTAAAATTTTCTTGTAAATGGACTTTGAGTTGAACGTGCGTTTGGTAAATTTTTTTTTTCAATGGGCTTTGAGGAGTATTATAGGTATATATATAATAAACAGATTCTAATTTCATTTTTTCCTCATGCTTTTCTTTTTGGGCCAGAAGCTTCTGGGCTTGTAAGGTTGATCCATCTCCGAATCATTGCGGGCCTGTTGATTTGGAGCTGAGACTATAGATATTCAAGACAATGGCCCAAAACCCAACAACCCCAAAATCCCACGAAAGGACTTCTCTATCATTTGCATTGATTAAATAACTTTATTATTTTCAAGCGATTTTTGTTGGGGTCTAATTTTCAAGTCTAATCCCACTCAAATCAAGAAAAGACAATTGAATATAATATATTATTATTTGGCTTTTTTTTTTTATGGGGGCTATTCTCTATGCGCACGAGTTTCCCCCACTTAAAAATAATTACGTGGGGTTAAGCTTTGATTAGTGGTCTATCATGTCATGTTGCTGGTCCTAGTTGTCGCAATCATCCAAGCAAATCACTCCTACTCGTACGTTGTCATGTTGATTTTTGAGGCCAAATTCACGTTACTTACATGGATATGAAGGGATGAATATTTAATTAAGCGAGAAAACATCGGTTGTGGACTAGACATTGCCACATCTCGATCCTCTACTTGTCGTGGAATGCTTACGAGGATCGTCTTCATATTTTCAACGCTGTCTGTCACAACTGTTAAATCATGTAAAACTCATATATAGTTTATCATCATCATTAATTCAGATGAGTCCCGTCACAATCGCAAACTGAAATTGAATTAAAATGGATAGGCTTAATTATTATCTGAAGGTGGAACGTCCTTTTCAAAAAGACAAAAGGATGTGTTCATACTTTTGTGAAAACTTTTAATTGTGAAGCTATATTTACCATAGGTCTATTCATATTTTGAAACATAATAAGCAATGTAGAAGTATTGGAACAGATATTCCTACTATCATGTTGTTGATTTAACAAATCAAATCAATAGAATTAGTCTACCACGCGGTTTCTCGCTTGAATTTAAGGTGCATTTATTTCATGAAAAGTGAACGATTTAAAAGATATTTTCTTAACCTTATATCATTTACGAAAATAAATGAAAAAACTCTTATCGTTCACGAAAATGTTTAATAATAAATTGGTGTTTAGGCATAAGTTATTGTTAATAACAAAATTTTTGTTCATTGACTAATTATTTCAAACGATACAAGTGATAATTTTTTAGAAAAATATTTTCAAATTATCATTTTTTGGCAAAATAAATCAAGCCTTAGTGAAATAAATCATTTGAAGTAGCTAGCACATCCTTAATTTTTTTATTTTTTGGCTACCGCAAACTAAGAGCTGGAACAAACCATGCATTGGTTGTCTTTTCACATCTTTGGTGTATATACAGGTGCATGGCATCAATGGCTCGTTTGGTCGGATTAATTGAATAAACCGTAATGCGAAAGCTATCATACCGTAATGTGATAGAGCTGTCATAATTATTAGGCTGTTTGCTTTAAGTAAAATCTAATAATTATATATATATATAAGAGACGAATATCATTTGAATCCCCGAAAAACCCTACAATCAGAACTAGGGAGGATATAAATGTATCGCTTTTATAGCTAACATGATTCGTGAGTGCAATAACTTATTTAGATTATAAGATGTTATAATTTATTATAAAGGTATTTATTTATGTTCAAAAAAATTATATATTGTGATAATTATAAGTTAAGCATGTAGCATGTAGCATGTCATAAATTAAAAATTAAGATAATATTATCTTATTTATTCACTCTTAAAGCTAATCATGATTGTAATACCCCATTAGCATCAATATATTATCAGTTAATATATATGAATTTTTATCTAGTAATTAATGACTTATTTATGGCTATGATACCAAGTTAATCATACAATATGTTATTATGTATTATTATATTTTTAATAGTATTAATAAAATATTAATTGTATAACAATTTGAGCACTTACTAATGTAGTTAGCCATGGTATTATCTTAATTAAGAAAACTAGATAATCATACCAGTAAGTAAGCATTTTATCGCCCATGGTGTAAATTTGCTTCAAAAGAGGAGGAGGAAAATGTGACTTCCTATCTACTTGGGTTACAATTTGACTACTTTAAGTTGTGCTGCTAACTAAGGATGTACTTATTTTATGGATAATGAAAGATTTGAAAAATTCTTTGTTAAAAATAATCATTTGTATTGTTTATAAAAATGAACAAACGATTAATATTTTCATCATTTACAAAAATATTTAGATATAAATTATTATCGATAATGAAACATTACTAATTTTTTAAGTGATATAAGCGACTATTATTATAAATATTTTTTTTAATTATTCATTTTTTGTGAAACAAATAGAGTCAGTTAGTTATTCAATTTTATTACAAGAGTTCGTTTAGTACAGTGAAAGCCAAACTATACCGTGAGCGACGCAATTCCCATGTTTGGCAATAAATGATTTGATACGCAGCATCTTAAAACGTGTTGTGGCAGCTTTTGAATGCTGTTATAAAAAGTGATGCAGTTTGATATTTACTTAAAAACCTTATCAAAGCTATTGCACCTTTTTTCATACCATTGTGAAAAAGATTGTACCAAACAGACTTTTAGTAGTCCTTTTGGGCTCTACATGTTTCGGTCATACCACCTCGCTTAACCAGAAAGAAAAATGACTACCTTTCATCGTCACTATTATCAGTGTGATTCTTCACATTAAATATTAGAATTTGATCATTGAAAATTTTGGAACTCTCAAGTCATCAAGATGAGCTCAAAGACTATATCTGGCCACAAGAATCTTAATGGCATGGTGAGAAGCTAATATCAATTTTCAGCCAGAATAAATTCCATTTTCGACAAAAATAAAAATAAAAATTCCATCAGACAAATTTTGAAGATATTCCTGAGGAAGAGTCCAGACGGTACTGGAGACCGAAATTGTAGGTGCAGATCTGGAGGGAGACCCCAGCCTCCGCTCCCCCGATATCTTGTGGGCCCCCAAAGATCGTTGTGACATGCATGCAATGGGAGCTTGGGCCCTATTCCAAAGATGGATGCATTTTTTTGGGCCCTACACGCAAAAGAAAAGATTGGAAGCTTTCCAAAAAAAAAAATCGCACTTTTCATCATTCAATCAATCTTGAAAATCTACGATTTGCATCACCAGATGAAATGGCCAAATTGAAAATACCAATCTGTCCACAAATACAGCCAAACCCTAAACCTGTCATCACCCCTCGGTTTTCCTTTCACGTTCGAACCTTCACCGAAGTCCCTATGTTGTCATTGAGCCTGATTGACGCCGTGTAGATCAAGGCAAACCCTCCTTAGCGCTTCTCCTTCTCTCTCTCTCGGGCTCGACGATGAGTTGAGCTTGACATCGGCGGAGTTCGACTTAGGTTTAAGTTTCTCGACACAGCAAGTGGTGATGTTGTGCATTGCCAGTAGTCATGGGAGGCATCGAGGAGGACGGGTTGAGCTTGTAGCGGGTTAGGGTTTTGATGAGGTGGATTTTATGGTAAGTGGGTTTAGGATGGTGGGAGGGATAAATTTAGAAGGAAACTGACAAATCTGTAAATAGTATATAAACTTCGATAGAGTTTGAAATGGGATCTTAAAAGTGAGAATGGTTTTTGTAGATTTTGGAAACTGAGAAGAAAATTTGATGTGTGAGCACAAGAAACAAGGAGGATTGTCATGAAACTTTCTCTAAAAATTGCATGGGAGAGTTTTTCTATAGTCTCATGGTCATCAATATATATACACAAATAAACACATGTGGTTATATATATAGATCATTCAGTGATCTCATTTCTATTGTAATATTTGCTCGAAAAGTTACTGGCCCAATAATTACAAATACAATGGTAACTTTGTATACATCATGAAAATTTGTATGACGTCAGGATGGTTATGACAGTGAGATAGAATTCCCTAATTCCCGCATAGCACTACTACTGCTCATACAAAAGTTCTTGTGTACGTTTGTTCCAATAGGCTAAGCTCATCACACATGAGAAAACAATCAACACGTAGAATATCTACACGGGGGCTCAGGTTCTTGTTCAAAAGAATAAAAAGATTCAAGCAACTATCCTCGAATATATGCTGTGCAGGCAAAGTACTTGTGGGGTCTTTCGTTGGCTTTATGCCATGTACAGAAACAGTCGCCTTTAAAAGAGAGACTACCCGTTAAACCGAGCAAGAAAAGAGGACGACGTCTTGAAGGATTAGTCGATGATTAAGGTCTAATCAATTAATTAACAAATGATTTAACTCGACTTAACGATAACAAGTCAGCTAGTTAGTGACGGGTGATGCTAGAGCAGATCGCGATAAAAAGCACGATCGATGGCCTTGTCGTCTTATCGTGAGATCTGCCCTAGTGGGAAAGTAGGGCAAGTGGGGGTCGCTCTTGCCGACCAAACCAGCCCAAAGCCCCCCTCTTCTAGTTGTCTCCATAGTTCATCATCATGACCTTCATTTTTTGCCGTCCCACCACCACGCAGCATCAAACCTACAACATTCAACATGGCGTCGTATATGCACCCAAACAAATCGAATTTTGGATTACATGTGGCTATGTCTACGTTGAAATTTGGCATGGAAATTTAATGTTAAATTGACAAAATCGAAAAGTTTAAAATTGAAATGACTCCATAAAATAAATTTACAACTAATTGGATAATTTTCTGCTATGATTAGAGCTCTAGGAGAGAAAAAATTTCATCCTAGGAAGACCGGTTCCATCGTTGGAAGTTCTAGCGACAAAATATTTGTTGGTTGCCATGGTTCGTTGCTAGGTTTTGCGTGGGAACAAATTGTAGCGATGATGCTGAAATAATCCATTGCTCCATAAAAGTTAATTTGTAGCGACTAACCACATTTGTCACTAGAAGTTGGCCGAAATCTAATGAAGTGGTGATGAAGGCTAGTTTCGTCGCTAGAACTCTGGTAGAGCGCATGTACTGCATCGTTAGAAGTTCAATTTTGTCGCAAAAAAGGAGTTCCCTCAATGACTTCTCTGGCAACGAAATTGATTAACAAAAAGTTCTCGACTCTAGGGATGATAGGAGTCATTTTCATTACTAGAGGGGTCGCGTTGGGTCATCTTGGAAAATATGGGGGACGAAATTTCACATTTCTATCTCTAGATTTTCAGGTACGAAAATTTGATTTTGTCGATCACAAATTACCCGTTACCCTTCAGAAACGAAGCACGGTATTTCATCATCAGGTGTGGGGGTTTCTAGAGATGAATTTGAGTTTTGTCGCTAAAAGGCGAATTTCTCGTGGTGCATTTACTTTAATCATTTTCCGATGAATTTGGCCGTCATGGGTCGACATATCCACTTTTTGTCTCAATTCCATGAACGGGTATTGCGCGCATGCACACTCGCATATAAAGAAATAGCAAAGAGGAAAGAGGGGAGGCGCACAGCATTAGCGATCCATAACTTTAGTAGTCGTGAATAATTCAAAATAGTCACGACCCAACAACACCAAATTAACTTTATTTGAGTTGACCACCTCGCCCTTAAGGATCCACTAGTTTAGTGCTCCCGATTATGCTAATCAAACTTCATCATCTCGAAGCACTCATCAAGCCCTAGAAACGAAATTAATATCGCAATGAAATCCTACGCACGAAAAAGCGAAATGTCCATTATGAGGATTGCGTCGACTTTATGTTGATTCGAAGGTCTAGATTGACCACCTTCCTTTGTTCCGTGCCAAACCTTAAACGGGGAAAGAAGAGGAAAAAGAGAGATCCGATCTCGACCACTTTCCTCGTCATCTTTTGATTTCCTGCGTACGTGACGCACTGCACAGCGGAGTAGCTCCACGAGAATTTCAACCTGTCGATTGAGATGTTCTCCATCAATGTCAATATTTTATTCCAGCACCAAGCTGGAGAGAGGTTTGCAGCATTATTTAGTGAGTAATTTACATATGTATTGATCAAGGAAAGCTATTAGAGATGTTGAAGTGATGAAATCGGTTGATCATCAATGACATCGGTCACCTATCAAAAGAGTGTGACCTGTCAATAGTCATCTTGATAGTACCCCTATAATCATATAATCTAAAGAGAGTGTGACTTGTCAACGATTGTGTTGATTACATCTTAAAAATCTTCTATTGAAAGAATGTGATTCTTGATCAGTATGAGTACTTTCAATTCTCAATCTAAGATAAATGTGAATGTTATTAAAACTTTCATGTAGTTTTCATAAGATAGTTTATTTATTTATCAAGATAGTGGTTTTGTTGTTTTCTAGAGATATCTTGCTTTTTATTTTAGAATATGTTCATTGGAAGTTCTAAAACTTATTGCGAAAGTATAATTGAATCCTAAAACTTGCCAAAATGGCAATTGAGTCTTTCCATTAATACTGTCAATTTGATTAATGGTAAATGCTAGCATTGTATTTTTAAATTAATTTTTTTCTTATGTGGCATTATTATTATTTTTACTCAACTCAGATTTAAATTTGATTAAAAAATAAAAAAAAGAAACCAAAATTTTTATTTAAACAAACAAAATTTAAACAAAAAAGAGAGAATGGCAGGCTTGTTGGTGGCACTTCAGTTGCCACACCCATCGCAAGAGAGGTTGGTGGAGGTCACTCACCCTTGCTAGCCAAGGGGTGGGCTCATTGGCCTCTAGTGAGGGCTGGCGACCCTCGCCAGGCTTAGATTTAAGTGCCTAGATTTGGGTGACGTCAACCATCACTTGAGGCTGGCAACCATCACTTCTCTTGAGAGAGGCCTAGCCAGGGGTCAGCTCTTGCTAGCCCCAAGTGAGCACTAACAAGGCCTTGCTTGGTCCTAGTGAGGGTTGTTGGCTCTTGCTTGGGGTTGGCAAGGCCTCGCCTAAGGTGGGCAATGGTTGTTGGTCCTTTATGAGGGTCGGCATCACTCATATTTGGGCACTTGGACCCTCGCTGTGTGAGGGTCGACCACCCCTGCTTAGGGTTGGTGGAGGTTGTTGGCCATTTGAATGATGGGTAGCAATGGCGAAAGCACCGTCAGCAAGCCTCCCTCCCTCCCTCCCTCTCTCTCTCTCAGTTTTGTTTTTCTATTAAAATTGTAGGTTTTCTTTTTGATTTTTTAATCTAATTTAATAATAATTGAATAAAAATGCCATGTCGGTATATTTTGTTAGTCAAATTGATGGTATTAATGAATGACTTGATTGTATCAGTTTGATAAGTTTTAGAATTCAATTGCACTTTCGCGATAAGTTTTATGATTTCTAGTAAACATAATCCTTTTATTTTTCTTCTGTTGTAGTGAGGGCAAGAACACCTTTAAAAAAAATGTTATACTTGCCTCGAACCCTATTTCCATTTTCATCTACAATTTATTTTCTCTAGCAATCCAGATTGATTAATTTGACATATACATTGTATTTTTTTTTATAGTTACTGAATAACTAAAAATACATTTTGCTCTTTATAGCACAGATAAGTAAAATGAGATATATTTAGTGATTTATATTTGAATGTAATATTTTATTTAATAAAACAATAGGAAATTGTACCCTCTTATGCATGGGGATCATCACATGCACTTGAAATCAAGATTTCTATTTTCAAAATCTTAATTCTTATTCAAAATTCTGGGGATAAGCATGGTTCTAGAGTGAAATCGAGAAACATGGAACCGGACGGATTCAGTTTTAGATTCTAAGATATGTAAGGTAGATTTTAAATTTAAAAAAATGGGGAACTTGTTTCGACGAGTAGATTCTAAATTCTGAAACTTAAAATAAGTTTTTGCATTTTTCTTGTTCTATATCTTTGGGTGATTCTATGGTTTTCATGGCATTTAATTATGAGCGTGTAATTTGAAACTCATTATTTGAGTTTCAATTTTTGGCAATATCAATGACTAAGACTTTTATAAAAGTCCATTGGATTACAACCATTGATGGCCTTTTAATTTAGCATTGGAGATTGTATTTCCTCATCCATCAACTACCAGCATTTATATCGAGAATGCTTTAGAACTTGGTACGTTTACCGTATTGTGAGTCCTTATTATGTTTTGAAAACCCTAAGGTACTTGGTTGGTCTTCTTGGATTGAACATGGTCCTTCGGCCATGGGGAACCTCCAGATTGTGACATATGCATGCATCTAGCAAACAAGTCCTTTTCCAAAATTGTAATTCTTGTTCAAAATTCTCTATATTATAATATTGACTTTATAAAATTATAAATGTCTATGACAAAATAAGTGATACCTCAAATCTATAAATTTAAAATTTCGATTATGGTTAAACAAGTACGATTCGGTGTTTAAGTAAGTGATACCCTTAATATATAATGTAGAAATTCAAACTTCCAATGCATAGTTCTTACAGCACGAGCGGCCATGTCTGTATGCATCTAGCAAACAGATGCTATGATTTGAACACCAAAGCTCAACTGCATTTGGATCAGGTGGGTCAATCTGCCCAGTCGACTCCCTCGGATTAGATGTTCAAGATGGTTCAAATAATTAATGTAATCTAGTCAAATTTCTAGATAATTGAACTTTAGCTAAAAGCGTATTCAACAATTTTTCTTTTTTCCTTTTTGGTTAAACGATATTTTGGTACGTCTTTTGAGAGTAGAGTTCGACAAGCGGAGGAGAGATTTTGTTGTTTTGTCATAAATGGCCAAGCCAGATGCAGTGGGAGAAGACATTATCAGCTTCTGTACTTTCACAAATACAAAACGAAACTACTCATGGAGCTATCGAGTGCTGTTGACTCCAGAGAACGGGCCTGCAAACACCTACCAGTTCTCTCTCGGGCCAAATTTTCCATCAATCCTATCATTGGATATGAAAATCATTGGAACCCATGTCTTCATATCTGAAAACAAACACTACCCGAAATTGTATAGGTCGACCGATATCATCTTCTGTTCGGAAAATGCTGTGGTATTGATATGAACCGGAATCCAGTCTCGAGCTTTGAGTGCTTCTCTTTTTAAATAGTCCCAAATAGCGATGGGAGCATTAACAATGTTAGCATCAGAAAAGCAAGCTTGAAGTGTGATTTTATATGGCAGAACTTCACCAACCTAATCTCCCAGTCCACTCAATACCCAACCGAACTATACTGAAATCAAAGAGCAATTTTCAAATTGTTTAACAATAGAGTCCATTCGACGACATCATAGCAAGGATTCCCCGTGCATCAGGTGGGTTGAAATCTTTATTAACCCGATTAGGACATTTGCAAATTAATTTTCCCAACTACCCATCTGCCACAGCTTTGTCTTCTTCACCTCTCCTCGATCCTTTTTTCTTCTTTTCAAGGAAAAAGAGGAAAGATAAGAAAAAGAAAAATCGGCAAAAGCAATAATAGAGGCCCTAGATATATTAAAAACCCTTCAATGAATTCTGCACAAAAAGGAGAAAAAGGAGCAAGAGCAGGCTTTAGGTACTATGAATCCGATGGACGAAAGCAGTCCCAAGTGCGCATTGAATTCTCTCATCTTATGGCAAATTTCAATCAAGAACCAAACCCTGATGGTGACACCACATGCCTTAGGGGAGACCCTCCTTTTGCCATCACCAGCCACCCTATATCATTAGTGTGGGTACACCGCATTTATATAGAAAGTATTGCCCAAAATATATATTAAAAACAATATACTAGGTATACTAAAATAATAGCATAGGTAGCCATTAATTAAATTAATCCCATTTGATCTAACTCGTTAGCTCGAATATTATACTGCAAGTCAGTTCAAAGAAGAGGAGACAACAGAGAAGCACAGTGGAGAGACGAAAGAAGAACAAAGATTGAGATATGAAAGCTCGTGCAGTTCATTTGGGTTCTTCTGGATTTACATTGTTTTTTAAGGAAACAACATGATGGAAAACCACAGTAGATCAAAACAAGGAAAAACAAGAGAGAACACCACAAAAGACACTCAGAGAAAACTTATGTTGAGAGGCCTTCTATAGGATATACTGCTATATGTGTATGCAACTTGGGTAATTTACATTTGAGGGTTGAGATATCTAGTTCACGGTTCCCACTAGCACATGACATCCTTGAGAAGCTTGTACCTGCGGGTGGCTGTCCGCGGGGAGGGGTTCTTCCCCTTGTCGGTGGCGGTGGCAGTGGCAGTGGCAGTGGCAGTGGCAGTGGGGGCGGCGCCATCCTCGCTGTCGTGTTGCTTGATTATCCGGTCGCCGGAGTACTCAGACTTCAGGACACCTGTGTTGCCGTTTGCAGCCCCGGACCTCCGCGAAGAGGCTCCGTGCGATCTTGCGCTTCTCTGCTCGCTCTGGCACCAGTCGCACTGTGCAATCGGCTCGGATGCTTCACCGTAGTAGCTGCTGCAATACCTGTGGGACACCAGTCTTTGTGTATCATCTCATATTTCTAAGCAGAATCAAAGTTAACCGAAGATACAGAAGTTTCTTAATGTAATTATCGTCGATCAAACATATACAGATTTGGTTATCACAGCCAAGCTATTCTAGCTAGACAAGTACCTAAGAATAGTATGGAGTTTAAGAGCTGCTGATCATCATCTTCTCTGTCATGAACTGGAGGACACATGCGCATGATATATAATGCCCATAGTGCTAGAATCATGCAACGCGGAACATGGCGGCAGCAGCGACGGTGGCAGTTGGTGAGGAGGTGGTTCGAGGAGGCGTTTGGTGAGAAATTCAGTTAAGGGTAACTATCAAACAGGGATGTGTGAACATGGGCATACAGACACAGCTCATGTGCATACACATGTCATGTGTAGTGACGATGATGGCCATGCATGGAACGAAGTGCGAGTGGGACAACAACACACATACATGGACGCATGCATATCAGAGACACTTTCGAGTGAAGTCCGTACGAGTGTTGGAAGCGGTTGCGGCACTTGTTGCAGCGGAAGAGCTTGTCCGGGAACCCGACGTCGCCGCACATGCAGCACACCACCTGAAGATCCACCATCGTCGCGACCCCCAGATCAGCTCGAAGGAAACATGTATCTGCAGCACAGAAGGAAGAGAGAGAGAGAGAGAGAGAGAGAGGGAGGGAGGGAGGGAGGAAGAAGACGATGAGGAGAGAGAGAGAGAGAGAGAGTGGTATATAAGGAAGAAGATGGGAGTGGTGTTGGCTCTCAGTCCATGAATCGAACGTGATGTACGCGGGTGCGTGCGTGCGTGCGTGCGAGCGAGTAGGTTTCATACAAATCTGTGGAATGTGTGTTGCAGGTAGACCACAGGTTGCTTCGCAGTCGTTTTCGGGTCGAGAGCGAGAGACGTGAACCCTAGATTTAAATTTAAAATACTATAATGATTTTTCATTCCTATTCACACCTTTGGAATGACAGTTGTATCCTGGCGTGCGACTCCCAACCATTTCATTTCATTTTATTTTATTTCCTAACTTGTAGGCTTTTCTCTTGCTTTCACATGAACATATAGTAAAAAGGGTTTGTCCTCATCTGGGTTTTTGGCATAGTGTCTACTAACCGAGAGTATTGAGCCGACAAATCAATTACCGAACATTATATGGACCATATGTCGACCTAATAGAAACTTTTTCGAGTTCCATCACCTTATTTCAAATTCGAGAAATTGCTATACTCGACCTACTCGGCTCTAATGGTCTCTCGAGTTGTTAAATAAACATTTCTTCTTCGCTTTCGAGTATGGAAAATCCCTGTGTTTGACATTCCAAAACTTAAACGAAATGATTTAAGAACTCACTTGCGTACAAGTTTTTTTTTCCCTTGCTTTCACATGAATATATAGAAAAAAAAAGGGTTTGTCTTCATCTGGGTTTTTGGCTTTTGTGTGGTACGCATAATTGAAAGTACACACCGTCATAATAAAATGGGGGTAAAAATCCCCCTCCCCCCCTCGTTGGGTGTGACAAATCCCATCCACATACTTTTATTTATTTATTTATGGGAATCCACATACTTATATACACATCCTTAATTTTACCGACATCCTCTTTCAGCTGCTTTGGATTGCGGGAGAACGCGAAATTATTTAAGTCAGCACCCAAAAATATCTTAGAGCGTGCATGTCGAGACGATAATATTCTTAAATTTATTTTCGTATCACTAAAAATGATAAATTACACCTTTTATGTTATCCATATTCACACGTTTCCTAGGTCATGAACTCTCTATAAGGTCAATCCTCGAAACTTTTGCAACAGCGGTACAAGTGAGTCATGACATGAAAAAAGTTGAAATGTTGGTGTCACAATGGGAAGATTGTGACTTTCTTTTTTATGGTGAATAGGGGTTTTTTTTTTCTTGTGAAATTGGTATAAAATTGTAGTTTGACGACACAAATGTTTATTGCCTTTTTTTGAACATTATAATGGGTCATATTTTAAGGATTTCTATAGTTTTTGTATGTAAATTTAACCATAGGTTATTTAATATATTCAATAACTTTATTCGGGAAAAAGAAAGTAGGAAGAGAAGAAAATAAAGAGATTGAAATTGAAGGTGAATAGATAGGCGGAGGAAGATAATAAAATTTTGTTTGGTGTTTGTTTGGGAAGATGACGACGAAGGTGAAGAAAATGAACGATACGATATTTTCTGTGATTTTGTTTATTTTACTATTATTACCCTTTTAACTTTTCGACAGTGCTTCGTACTTCCGAGGGCAAAGATGGGAAAATGACAAAAGAAGTTCACATTCCAAGCCACTTTCTCTCTCCAAGTTAGAGAGAATTAAGGATGGTGAGGGGCCCAGTGGATTTAATTTCTTTTCGAAATCAATCACTTCTGTACTTCCAAAACAATGGATTTTGACTTTTTACCATCAAGATTCTCCCCCACGCCAATCTTTCCCTTCCTTGTCCACCTCCCATATTCAAACTTATCCTTGTCAAATCCTTCATTTTTTTTTTAGAGTAAAGATGGTTTTTTTTTTTAAATGTTCAAACATTTATCATTATCTCCTATGTTTATATTTAGGTAGGTTTGTTGGTGGATGAGATACATATAACTTAAGGGAAATTATCCAATCTCTAACTAGCCCTAAATCTATTAAATGGATGTTAATCCCGTTCTAAACTTTTTAATTTTGTCAATTTGATTTTAAACCTTTGAATGGAATTTTGATATAGTCATTCCGTCCAATCTGTCGTCATATAGGACCATTAATCACTACGTCAATCATTTTTGAAATAAATTGGCTAGAAGAATTGCATTAGAAATGTCTAGAATTAAATTGACAAAATTAAAAAAATTAGGACTGAATCAATATTAGTACAATAAGTTTAGAATTGATCGGGTAATTTTCCAGCATAAGTTAAGACCCACCCTTTAAAAGTTAGGGCCGGAGTTTTCATGCTAAGGAGCATTTATATTCTTAATAATCAATCCCTTGGAAATCAAATGAGCAAAGTATCCTTCCGGCAGATGTTTTGAGTCGGACTCCGTTTCGTCTTTCAAGCTTATACTCAGAAAGGAGCAAGAAACCTAATCTTTCCTTCGTTAATGTCTGTCCCCTTTCATCTCTCGAAATGACAAACCCTAGGCCTTGGCGAGGTTTCGCAGATTCAATACAAGCTGCTGAGAGTTTTTGTATCATCTTCGTAAGGCGACTCCACATTTCTATCGTTACGTTTCATCCGCACTTTTGGAGTTAGAGCTGAAGATACGATGGAAGAATTAGCGCGACCATCGTCATCGTTTCTGCCCAACCTCTTGTGCAAGCTGTGAAAGTTTCAGCTGGAGAAGGACATCTTTGAGACGATGGACTGTCGTTTCTTGCACGCACCCATTTCTTGGCAATGAATGAGCTCCCAACTGTAATGACTTGCCAAAGAAGCCGTCAAATATCATGATTTTTCCACAATGATCTTTTGCTTAAGTTAGGCATGTCCATCATTCTCAAAATTTTTATGCATCTTTGCCACAATGATCTTTCATATCGCTGACCATAAATTTATTTATAAGGAAATGATTACAAAACATCTCAAACTATATACACCGTAACATGTTTTATTTGACACATTTATTTTAAACTTTTTCTTGAAACATGAAAAACCCCAAATTTATACCATTTTGACATATTTACCATAAGATGATTTTTTTAGTTTAAATAATGTCGTTTTTATTTCACTTAAGTCACATAGGCGCCATGTGAATGTTGTTTGATTTCTAATGTTAATGTAAGTAGATTTTTAACGGTTTCATTTATAAAACTTCGACGGATGTAAAATATATCATACAAATATATGTTTAAGATTTTTTGTATCACATAAAAATAGTTTAGGATAAATGTGTTTTTTTTTTTTTTTTAATTTTTTTCCTTTATTCATATGTCCGTAAGTTTTGGTAGTTTGAGGAGTTTTGCCCACCGCTGAATTTGTCGGTCCTCTGGGGTTCGGAGGATTTCCCTTTCTGAAAGTAGAATTTCGTTCGCCATGGTTCTGATTGCTTGCTACTTTGCCCATCAGTGAATCTGTTACTCTCACCGCAGGGCACAATGTTCTGCAAAGGTAGAAAATTTTACGGACTAATAATTGACAGGGTGACGGTCGTACAATGCGCACGGACAACAATGCAGGTAAGAGGTAGAATTCTCGAGCACCAAGGACCGGAAGCTCGTCACTAATTGCAGGGATAATTGTCCAAACATTCTCCTGCATAACATATGACGATTGATTTAGTTATAAATATTTTAATTTTATTAATTTAATTAAAAATTTTTTGAGGATTATCTGACGTAGTTCATCGGGGTAGTTTTTGCTAGAATCATTGACATTTTGGTACAATCGACATCGGTTTATATGGCATGACGAGTGTTGACATGAATGATTTTTGCAAATTTTTGAGTTTTTTTCCCCTTAAGTTAGGGTCATGTTGCCCACACTTGTGGTCAGAAATATAAAAAGGAAAAGGGAAAAAAAAAAAAAAAATTTAAAAAAAAAATCAATGTTAGCATTGGCAACTCACATAGGATGGCCATTGGGTGTTAATTAGATCAATACATTGGTGATTTCTAACTAAAATTAATCGGATGAATCATAATGGATAATCCTAAAATATTTTAAGATTAAATTGATAAAATTGAAAAATTTACAATTGAATTTGTCGCCACATAATATGTTTAAGATTTTTTGAATAATTATCCTATAATGGTAGTCTTGATGGACGGCACATAAGGCCGTCATTAATGACCCTATGACGATTGTTGCAAAATTTCCCTTTAGTGACAACGTATGGACAGGACACAAGATTGGACATAAGCCTTTGCTAATAAACATTAAGGACAACCCTTTTTGCTTTTAGGGATGATTTAGCCCGTTGCGCATTGTGATTTTTCTAATGTTGACGATAACACTCAAATGGGTTGTTACATCGCTCGCTTCCTCACTTTGTTACTCATAAAAAAAAAAAAAAAGCATTTGCATGCCCTTAATCTAGAAGGGCCTTTGAAAATGATTGTCCACATTCCTCCCGAGCATAACGTGTGCGGGCAAGATAAAACCTAGGAAACTTCATAATCGATGGAAAAGGGAGGCTCGGAAGTTGTCTAGCTTTACACGCCTCCATGCACTTGCCCTTGCTCTCGACGACTAGGGTTTTTATCAAGATAGTCACGTGTTGTGTTTGTCCTCGTCCACACATCCCACACCTCCTCCTCCTCCTCCTCATCCTCCGCTACCGAATCGACAAACCTACCCGCAACTTTCTTTCACGTTACGTACGCACCAATCCTAAGGCATACGACCAGCCCTCCCCCACCAGCTCCATGTTCCTTGCTTCGTAATGGGTGTGACATTTTGGCATGCAAGCTGTATGAATTATTGTGGCTTCGGCGATATTATTAATTAATGGTTTAATAACTATTTGAATGCTAAAAATAGATTGGCTATGAAAAGATTGCAACTCTTATGAAGAGATGCAAGTCTCATGAAAATGTGAAATTCTTATGAGAAGTTCTAGTTTTTATGAAAATATGTGACTCTTATGAAAATAAAATGTGCTTTGATAGAGGGTACTTATTGATAACTTGTATTAATATAATCTGATCCTCTTATCACTCAAGATAACGAAATATTATATTCTATCTTTTCGTTAAGATGGGAGTGGGTTAAAGGAAAGAAATTAGATTTCTTTATTTTTCCCTATTTCTACAACAATCGTTTTCAAGATTATTGATTTCTCAAGGTTATTGTTATAAATAAAGGAATGTCTTTATCCCCTTTACAATGAATAAATAATAAAGATCTAAGATTCTTGACTTTGAATTTCCCTGTACTTACAATAGTATTTGTTTGATGCCAAAGGAAAAACAACAATCACGATCCTATCAATCAATTTGCAAAAGAATTTTTACATAGTTTCATGGTTCCATCGATTAAAATGTATTCTGTGAGTTACGTTTTTAATGTCTCGATTTTCATCCAATAATTGGTATTGTTCTCCAAGAATCGATGACTCTGAGTCTTGTTATCGCTCGTTCAAGTTTCGATCATTGCTCATTTTACTGGGCCGAGCTTCATGATTAGCATTTATTGTAAACTAGGAAATTGGGATCTTTCTTTTAGCCATATATAGAAAACGAAAGAAAGAAAGATATCTTGGAAAGCTAGGAGGGTAGCACCACTCAAAAGCTATGCGTAGGAAACCCGTCAAGGGGTTTCGTTGAGGATAAGAGTTCTTTGTCACTCAAACTTCTTATTTGATCTTTCCTAAGAACATCATTCTCTCAGCCCTTGCTTATTCTTCCTAAAAACATCATTGTCCGGCTTCTTGTCTCTTTGGTGGCCCTCGATGGAGGGTTGAATCACGTCTTTGCCAGAGCGAATCCTCCGGAGATGGCGAGCTATCTTGTTCTTTTCTCCTCTCCGTGCCGAGCATGTTAGCACCACATTCCTTCTCTGTCGAACGGGGCGAGAGGACCCACCTTGCAAGTTGATTTGCTACTTTAGGGAATGCGTCCTAGGAGGTGATTCTGCGACTCCGGCGGTCCGTTTAGAATCGTGAAAGCTCGGACGTGAAAGATCCGTAAGCTAAGTATTTTGTGGCCAGGTGTGGCGTCCCTACGATAACGACTTGAAAATGCAGTTTTGTCGATCATCTCTCTTCCCTCTTTTTCATTGGTACAGCAGAATCTCTCTCTTTATATTGCGCTTTGTTTGTCAGTGAAGTTTTGGCTTCTCTCTAATGATATAGCTTCGTTTCATGAAAAGTAAAAGATTTTAGAGAATGTTTTCCTAAAAATAATCACTTACAATAGTTATCTAATAATTTTTTTTTCATTATCGATAACAATCCATGTTTGATTATTTTTGCTAATGATGAAAATATTTTTATTTATATATTTTGTAAGTGATAAGCGTTTGCTAAATTGTTTATTTTTTATGAAACAAATGTAGCTTTGTCTTAAGTGAACAAACTCTCGTATCATTAACCTTATGAATGAAATAAGACGTGAACCTAAATCTATATGAGTATTCTAGACCTGAATTTTTAGAATTTTGTACTTCATAACGTGAGTTTCTTTCTTAATTTGCCTTTCATTTCACATCTTATCCTCTCGTTAAAAGGTTCCCTTATCTTTTCCAGGCTGTTCTTGTTGGGGAAAATATGATTGGGATGGGAATAAATGGAATCATAATTTGAGATGTGACAACACTCTATTTAAAAAGTTATTTGCCCTACAATGTTTTTTTTTGGTAAGGTAAGCATATATTCCACCAACCAACTATACAAGACAACTGGTAACTCGGCACCCAATTTCACTCATCGCAACAACACGTCGAATGAGTGGAATGGTGCCGGGTTCAATATCAAAAAAGATACAAAACATTACATCAAGGCCCATTGTACATTACAACAAAGTAGCACAGTCATATCATCTAGCAAAAAATGGAAGGATCAAGCCCCCAACTCCTTTGGAATCTCCTATTCATAGGCGTGTCTTGGATGCTCTTGATCGTCGCCACCTTATCCTTAACGATATTGGTAATATGGTACTTCAACGAAGGGATATTTGCAGCTGTTCCCCGAAATAGGGCGTTGTTCCTGGCCCTCCAAATAGCATAGCAGAGTGCCCCAAAGGAGAACCGAGAGATCATCCTATGAAACTCATTACTAGAAAGGGTATTTGTAATCCTTCCAATTGAGGTCATCCACGTTCCATATGGCCAAATAAGATTGCACTTACCAGCCCAGAAGGAAGCCAGACTTCTAGTGAAATGGCAGTAAAAAAAAAGATGATCAGTAGAGTCCGGCCCAATATGGCAAAAAACACAGTCTCCTCTCGGGATCCTTCCATGAGAAATGAGGAAGCCTTGAGTAGGAAGCCTATTCTTAAATATGATCCATAGAAGGAATTGGTGTCTTGGAACCAAAGATTTGTCCCAAACAAAAGAGGACCATTGGACGATCCTATATTTTCTCCTAATAGTTTCCCATGCCGAGGTAACGGAAAATTTACCCGAAGGGTGATGGAGCCAAAGAAACTCATCAGGGAAGCGGGTAAGACTTGGTATCGGTTGGGGCCACAATTGAATGTCATGCAAAGTCTTTATACCTGCAGGGGTGAATAATTCAGCAAGCTTTGCTTGCCTTGTGAGTCCCGATCGATAGATGTACGCATTAGAAAAAAATGCATTCAGTGGTCCTCTTTGGTGCCACGGGTCAAACCAAAGTGAAATATTGCTTCCATCTCCAACCCTCCATCGGAATAGATCAACAATTTCACCTCTTAACGCTAGCAATTTTTTCCATGCCCAGGAACATACAGTATGTGTAGTGGTGGCCCAAAATTCTAATGCTTACTGATGCTTACTGACAAAATTCTCTAGAATATAAAGTTTCAATTGAGAATATTAAATAACAATTCTGTCATTTTTCAAGAATTTTTTAAGAGAAACAATTGAAATGATGGCTGTATTTTTGAAAAGAAAATTTGAAAAGACTCGATAATGGTTGACCCAAAAAACCGATGTATTTACCTCAGTCTTTTGAAGAGAGGTGATTCTTTGGAAAAGTCGTAACAGGTACATTCTCACAAGATATGTTAAAAAGGCATGAAAATTTTGGAATAATATATCTTTAAAAATTCTGAATTTAATAACTTTTGAAAATACCAATTGAACAAATACTCACCCACACATGGTTGTTGTGGGGTCTAGCCCATAGCCCATTGTTTTCATTTGAACAAGTTAGAAGATAACCACATTTATATTATGGCCCACATCCTTCAAACTTTTTTATGTGGGACAAAGAAAAACACTATTTTGTTTGTTTTACGAATAAACAACCAATAATTCTTTTAACACTTTTAATTTTTCTTCTTTTTATTATTTCTGTGCCATTTGCAAGTCTTTGCGTTTTAATTATATTTTTGGTAATATCCATTGTTTTTATTATTATTGACATGCCTGCAAAAACTCAATTATATAAAGGCCCATGAAATGATCCTGCAAGTCTCATGAAGCAATCACAAATATTTTGGACTTGTGCAGGTGGTCTTGACCCAAAATAGTTTGTATTCAATCTTAAAGGTGTATTATACTTTTGGAAAAAAAACAGATCTGTTTTCATTATACACGGCTTGTGTGATAGGTTCAACATTGTATTTCGCTAGATTTTACCTCTCAAGCCTTTATTATGCATATAGTTACCATCATGTCAATTGATTTACTTAGACCTCCACAATTTAGCCATAAAATTTTGGAACTTTATGTAGAGACTATTTTTCTTTTTTCCTTTTTTTTTTTGCTAAAATGGAATATTATGTAGAGATGAAAAGCTTCATAGAACACCTAGAAGAAGTCGACATACCATATTACCAAGTTATGGTCTAGACTCTAGGGAGCGAATCATTGGGCCTTTAGTTCTTGATGGGAGAGGAGATTCCTTATTGGGCCCAACTGGGCCTGCAAGATTTCTCAGGCCCATGAACCGTGAATGAATTCCTTAGTTAAGCCCATGGTCCATTGTCAGCATGACTTCAGGCGGAATACTTCACTAGTCAGGTTGAGCACGTATGATGGGACAAAAACTAGATTTTGGTTCCAATAATATAACTTGGTGAAGTCATTTAGTAATTTTATCATGGATTTCAAATCCAACCTTCGAGAAAAGGAATGGCAAAATATTCTTGCTTAGGCAATCATCGCTGAGGGGGTCGAGACGGTAGTGGGGACACAAAAATCTAGCTCGAGGTAGAGGTAATTATTGATCCGGTCAAGTTGGATCGGGTCAAATGAATGGCCCAAGCCAGCCAAAGACATAAAAGTTTATATAGAAATCTTCGGCCATGGTCGGGCCATGGTTGGGCGGCCGGGCTTTCTGATGTTGGAATGTTGCCCAAGCCCACCAATTTCCCTTTTGGACCTGGGTAGTCCACGCGGGCCGCCCCTCTGTTGATCATCTTTAAATTGGGGGAATGAGATAAACAATTGTTGCGATATCTAATTTGGGAAGATAAACGATAGAATTTTATACGAAATTTTTAAAAATAAATCGAAACCAATTCGATCCATTGTTTTGTCACCTGTAGTCAAGACTTCAGAAGCCTCGACTCGCCATAAGCCTGCCTCCATCGTCATGTACAGGATATGTTAGTCCTTACCTAGACCCGTCGATGATTCGAGAAAAAAAAAACAGACCAGTGTATGATTCGGGAAAAAAAAAAACCAGTTGTGATAAGAAAGAAATCAAACATTCTGTATGAAAATGACCAGGAGGAGTTAAGGTTTGCTGGGTCAAACTTACGGAGGGAATGATTTTGTCCGTACAAATGGGCCTAGGCGGGCCCATTAGGCCGCATGTAGAAGATCGGATGTGAAGTTTGATTTTGCTTTTCCTAATGAGCAAACTAGAATGCAAACTATAAGCTATCTAAATTATTGTTTGGTAACGTTCTTTTTATGTTTGATTTTCACAATTATCATTATTGTACTTGTTTTTAGAAAAAAAGAAAACCCTATTTGGCAATTTTTCTCAATTTGCATTCTCCGTAGTCCTTTTGGTTAAATAGAAGTGAATGCATGCCCATGATGATTCGAGGTTCAATTAATGCTCGTACGTGAAAATCACGTTTTTAAAATATAACCACTTATATCGATCGACATAATTAGTCACAATAAATGTTTTCATTATTGAAAACAATTATCACTATTCTAATTATTTTTAAAAATAAAAAAAACCCTATTTGGCAATTTCTCAATTGACATTTTCCGCAATCCTTTTCGGTTAAATAGAAGTGAATACCTATCCATGAATAGCAAATTTTCTAAAAGTAATAATTCATATGAAAATGAGTCAAAACGGATTACATCAGTCAATTTAGATCAGTTATTTATTTATTTTTTATTTTTTAACTCGGCTCATCCTTGCTCGAGGATAAATGGTAAATAGGGAAGGACCGCTGGGGAGGATCGATCACGTGGGGAGCACGTGGGCCGCAGCTGCCCGAATCGGAGCGAATCCGGGGTGCAGACCTGCGGGGAACACGAAAGGAGCCGAGGAGGGAGCTCCACGTGCGATCCTTTGAAAAGTCGTCTCTCTCTGACTCTCTCTCTCTCTCTCTCCCTCCTCCATTATCCACTCACCAGTCACTGCCACCACCACCATCACCACCACCTCTGCACCCAGAAAAAGAAGAAAAGAAAAAGAATGAAGAAGAAGAAAACGTTGGCAGTTGCATTCAATGAAGAGAGAGAGAGAAGAGAGAGAAGAGAGAGAAAGGGAGGCCCTTCACTCCTCCTCCTGAATGATGATCCCGATCATCATTTTGTCTGCAGTTTCGCATTGAATCTCCGTCTTTTCCGACCGATTGGACAACGGTTCGTTCGTTCGTGCGTATCTTTTGCACCATGGAGAGAGGATAATCTTTATCGGAAAACTCGGTCTGTAAAGATCCGTTGGTCCTAGCATCATGTGATGGTGGTGGAGTAGAAGGAGCTCGCCTGCGTCTCGTGTTCCGATCGTTTCCGGTACCATATGGGGGGGCCAATCCTGTGTACCTCCCGTCATCTGATGAGCCCGCCGCGAGCGACGGCTCGAGAAGTTGATGACTGGCTTACGGCACTCAGGACTTGACTTTTGGGTTCCCGCATTGGCATCGAGCACCTTTCGTGAAGAGAATACATGGACCTAGCAATGGTACTATGAGGCATTGAGGATGGCGATAATTCATGGTCGAATTGATTTTCAATGGTGTTTTTCTCAATTCAATAATTCCATGAAATTATTCGTCCGTGCTCAATTATACTAGATCATATTAAATCTTTTCGTTTTTGTTAAATTAAAATCTTACTTGTTCTGCATAAACATTTATTCTAGCAGAATCATTACTTAAGTAATGGCGACAGTCGGAGACCACTGGAAAAAGCCGTGGGGAAGGCAATGGGACCTTCTCTAGCTACAATGATAATGAGGGTTGCGTGTGACACTTACTGCGAAGGCGGCAAGGGTCTGTGATGATTGTGCCATTCTTACCGGTGACGAGTAGGGGGTTGTGCAACCATCGTCAATTATGCGAGGGTTGCGTGTGATCTTTGCCATTGCTCTGATTGGGGTTCCAGCTACCATGGTTGGACAATGGTTACCACTGTTGGAACACCTAAGTTTGTTTTAATCTTTTTTAGTTTTATAAATATCTTTTTGGGATTTTTTAAAAAACTTCTGTAGTTTTAATTTACTTATCTTGTTGTTTTTGTCAATATGTTAAGAGTGCGTATGATAATCATTCTGTTTCTCTGTTTTTCTATTTTTTGTTCTCGAGAACGGGGTTGGAATAAAAATGTATTTGGTAATGCAATTTCAATTTTCTATTTTTGAAACAAAATTTTCCTTTAAAAATAGGTTTGAAATAGAAATGAGAAGTAAAATTTATTTACTTTTCTATTTTTGGAACTAAAGTAAGAAATGAATTTTTTTATTATTGCTTGTTCTTACTATTAGTCGGTTGACCACTCATCACCACCTATCGCTACCAGCTCGCCGTCAGTTGCCACCTCCCACCATCACTTAGGAAGTTAGGAAGGAGAAATTTTGTATCATTATTAAATGAATTTCTATTTCAAGATTAGGGATTTTGTATGGTTATCAAAAGCGGATTTTTACTCAAAATCTCATTTGAGAATAAAAAAAATAAATCTATTTTTGGAAGCCAGAAACTGATATCTAGGATAAAATGGCTGTCCTTCGTGTCCTAAGTATCTGTAACCATTATTTGATTTGGTTGACCGATTATTGTCGATATGACACTCTTTTATTTTGTAATAATCTTTTATTTTTCTCTTTAAATCATTTTTTTCACTTTTTATCTATTCATTGTGAACGAGTGTTTTCACCACACATGAAATATTTTACCACATTCGAGAATTATCTCCTATACGAAGGATATAATCACAAAATACCTTACATTTACCAAGAATGACGGGCCACCTGATCAGTAAATCAAAAAAACTGGACTGTTCAGATCGATTGTAAATATTTTGTAACGGCGAGACATCTACAGCGATACAGGACATGATCATTATTATCCGACGGCTCGAACGGCCCGACAAACGCATGCCGACAATAAATTTCTAAAATCCAAAGCTAGAAACGCGACGGGTTCCCATCATTTTTCACGACTTGGTGCAACGATTGAAATCAGAAGAGTGTCCCACGGGAAAAAGAGCTTGGGGGCCACCAAAAGACACGAGACCTCACTTTGCTTGCATGGAAAGGAAGGAGGAAAACGGGAAGTGGGCATGGGGCTCTTTTCGGAATCGATAAAGCCTGGCACGTCGAATGGCCCTGCAGGGAGGATTCGTCCGTAAGCGCGAACCGATGACTCCAGCCACGAGCAGAGGCGAAGGGAGAAAGAAACAAAAGATGCCCTTCGGGTCGACTGGCGAAACGGTGCTGCGTGAGGTTGCGGGCGTCGCGTGTTTGTGTTTATGTCCGTGTGCGTGTATCGCTCGCGCCGTGCGTGGCAGGTGAAAACATGGGCGAATGACGATCGAACACATGCTTCCTGATTCAGGCACCAACAGCTGCGGTGCGTACCTCAAGAGTTTCATCCGCGAGAGAGTGGCCATAAATGGTGGTAGGACCATCTGCTTCTGCAGCTGCTCCCGCCCGACGTGTGGTGGGTCCTTAACGTCAGGATAATTAAATGTTAAACCATATGTTCATCTAAAAATTTGAGCTTTTAAAATTGTTGATAGTGGTTTTACAAAATGTTACATGGTATCAGAGTTGGAGGTCTTGAATTCGAATCTTTCCAAGGCCCGTTTGCCTCTTCAATTAAATTTTCATGCTTGGTATTAGATAAAAAACTAGGCTAAGCGTGATGGGGAAGGTTAGAATAATTAAATATTAAATCAAACATTCATTTAAAAGCTCAAATTTTTAAAACAATTGATAGTGATTTCACAAAATCTCACACTTAAGTTGAGGTTAGGGGTAGTGGGGAGCTGGTCCGGTTTGAGCCTAAAGGCTATCTCGAACTAACTCAATTGATCGGGTTTTGAGATTTTTTTTTTTTGGGGGAGGAGAAGATGGGGTTTCGTGGTTACGAGATTAGGCCTAAGAATTGCTGAAAGAACCATAAGGCTAATAGGCCGGGTCATTTTCGGGGTTTGGACGGCCGGAAACCGATTAGAGTGAATGAGGTTCATTTTTCCAAACTTATTGATCTTGATGAAATTTACCATATTTACCGCTCCGATAGGATGGCCAACCCTCCTTTTTGTTTCAAAGCAATCCCAAATTCAAAAAGATTTTCGGAGCAATTGAATAAATAAAAACCTAATGGATGGGGTTTGCAATGTCGATTCACGCATCTAGATCTCGATTTGATATAAAACAACTGTTACGTAAAACCAACATTAGGTGCTTAATCAAGATTGTCGGGTATATATTACGTCACAACTGCATCATCTAAAGAAAAATAAGGAGAGTATTTGGGATTATTTATTACGTGTGACAAGCACTAAATTACCTTTTAGGTGAATCTAGGTCATTAGACGTGGCTTACTGTAGATTTTTTCTTTCCCAATTTGATACCCTAAGACCTACCAAAACTTTGCACCCCATCAAGCGATTATGCAATGATCTTCTAACGCGAAAGCGCACGAAGTATTATTATGAAGAACAATACATCCCAATGGTCCGATGGAGCAAAGATGATGGACGATGCACCTAATCATTCACCATCCGTCACCCTCCAAAAGACTCCCTGGTTGCCCAATAGTTAACACTCATTACCATGCGGAGCAATGAAATGGCCATGGCCGGATCAATCAAACATCGAGCGGCAGTAAAAAATAGACACGAACAACACATGCGCGACGCTGATTGAACGTCGGGGAATCTGCGCGAAACCTCACACCATCCACATCGTGGCCCAGATCTCGATGTCGCAAGCTGTTGTGACTAGGAAAAACCAGATGAAATCAGAAAGGAACAGCATGAGGAGGAGGAGGAGGAGGAGGAGGAGGAGGAGGAGGAGACTCGGGACGCGGACGCGTCAACGTCACGAGGGAATAGGAAACGAGGGGGAGCGCTCGCCGGTGGCCCCACGATTGAATTTTCCAGGAAGGTGCAAGGAGGCTTCATGCGGGAGCGCGATGGGGGAAGCCACTAAGATCCACACATGCAAGATTTAGGGATGGCAGGGAAGGAACCCGGCTTCGCAAAAGGCGAAACACCTTCCTAATTCCGCTCGGAAGTCGTCAAAAGATCAAAAAGCGAGGAGCTTTACATAAAGTGGTCGGTCACGAGGAGGCATATGAGGAATAGGAGGAGGGAGTGGATTTAGATTACGACTTGCGATTCGTCATCTAAGCCTTGAGATTTTATAGCCTTCTCTTTTGAAGAAAAGGAAATGGTCGGGTCGGAATTAACTTGGCAAACTAGATCGGGAGGAAGATAACGACGGATTTCAACGTGACCCGCCGTCGAATTGGAGAGATTGAGGCGGCGATAAGGTTCGGGTAGGGCAGGGCGAGGCATTTCGGGGCGGGGGCTTAGGTTGTCTTGAGAACAAGTGAAGCTATATAAGCTCTAAGAAGGCACAATTCATGATACAAGAAACTGCAAGAAATGTGACTATGAGTGTTCTAGCGACCAAATGGACTTTGGCCACTGAGAAATTGAATTTGGCGTCCAAAATAGCAAGTTTGGTCGATAGAGATGGACTTTTGGTCATGAGAAGTCGCCCTATTAGGTCACCAGGGCTCGCACTAACTTCACATTTGCATGAATTAAGCCGCCCTCGCATGCCTTGCTCCCGAGTCCTTGCTTGTTGCCACCGACACCCCTCCGTCGTCCTTGTACGTCACCCTAGTCGCCATCGTCGCTGTTCTATTTTATTACTGAACTTTTAATTTGTTTAATGTGATTTTTGAACTTTCGATATATGTTCAATTTAGTCCGTGGACTATATGAGAATGTTTAATGTTGTTTTTTCATTAATTCAAGTTCGAGGACAATATTGGACATTTTTATATGGTTCAATGATTAAATTAAACAAGTACCAAATGTTCAATGATCATATTAAATAAATTTAAAAGTTTAGGAACAACATTATATATTGAACTGAAGTTTAAGAACTATATAGAACAAATTTAAAATTCAGAAATCACATTACACATCGGATTAAAGTTCAAAAACCATTCGTGTCATTTATCCTTATATTTAAATCGTAGGTTTTCCCTTTTAGAATTGTTTGGAAAACTTGTGCAAGTCATGCTTCATCTTAATAGATAAGCACGATTGCTTATGCTAGTTTTGCATACTATTCTTGAAAAATTGTCCTCGATGAACAGCTTAGAAACATGGTCGAAATTTTCAAAGATTTTTTTCGGTCATGTAATTTCTTTTGTTATCTTAGTACATATAGGCATGAACTACGATTGCCATCGAATCGGCAACCGTGCTTTTCCATTTCCAGCTCGTGCATCTGGAGAACTCATGGGAACTGCTGGCAAAATTTCCTTTAAAATAAAAGATGGAAAATTACCAAAAAGTGTTAAGCTTATTAAATTTATGTCAATTTTGTCATAAATCTTTTAAATATACAAATTCAACTCCAAACTTCTTAATATTTTTCCAATTGAATCTATCTAGCCAATTGTAGCCAATTGTTGCCATATAATAGATAAAATGAAAGTACATGTATATAAAAAGTATATAAATCCCATAAATAAACAATCTGTGATACTTTAACAATGTCTGACACCTATAATAGAAACCATTCTACTAGATCCCTAGGCAGGATGGATAAAGATTATCTTGAAGACCAATTTGGAATTGGACGTTAAGATTGGGTGAAGATCAATTCCACAATTTCGATTATTTTTGTCAAAAAAGTATCATTTAAATTTTCTTGTAGAGTTTGCAAATTCGACTTTGGTGGATTTAAACACACGTGAGTGTGGATTTGGCAAGTGTAATGCCTTATTTGGTGGTTTTTTGGTTGAGTAGTAGATTTTTTATGGTCAAGTCGACGTATTGAGTTAGAGACAAAAAAAAAAAAAAAAAAAAAAGCACGAAATATACAACCTAAGTACAAGAATGTTAACCTAAGTCAAGAGACCCATCATCCGTATCTCCAAACTTATCACTCATGGAGGACCAAGCATGTCGGGATTGTAGCACGGATTGAGTTCACTTCCCTATGCCATATCTTTCGAGCAACACAACCTCAAAGCGATAAATGCCGTGTTAGAATCAAGTTGTATTCTGGTGTCATGGCATGTCATGCCAATAAATTCTCTCGCGTACAATATATATATATAACAAAAAAAATTGTTTACTTTGAAACCAAAAAAAGAAAAATTTCGTGCTTAACACATTTTTAAAGTTATATTTTTTATAGCCATGTGGGACGTTAAGGAAGGGAGGAAGTCCATTATCATGTGTCGGAAAGATTGTTAAGCATCGCATCAAATGGCTCCAACAGAAAGGCCCCAAAAGAAGAAATTCTCATTAACACATGACCTAAATGATGTTTATAAGTGGTAATTGAAAGTAATTATGCATACATAATTACGTATCTGCTAGGGTGTGCTTTCTCATTTCTTCCTATACTTGTAAACAAATATAGTTGACAATCATGACAAACATAACTATTGAAATATTTCATATCGCTTAATAATGAGGTCTATATACTATTTATAAACTTGTAGTCTCTCTCCATTTATTGGTTTAGTTTTTTTTTTCTTTTTTCGAGTTGGACTTTGTAATATTAACGATATATTAAAGTGTCCGAGTAGCTTGAATACATGGGTTTATAAGCTCTTTATATATATGTGATCACCCTCTACCTATTACCTTAAGTTTTTGAATTTGACATTCTAATTTCTAACATGATATTAGCATCTATCTTGGTTTATTTTGTGTGTGCAGCAAGAGGGGTGTTGAATTACCCCGTGTCTTTTGTCGACAGAGTTTATATGCTCTTTAATTCATGTAACTTTTCTTCACCTGTTTATTCAAACTTTTGGATCGGAACGCCTGACAATTTTTAATAAGGTCTCAGCATATTATTGTAAAGTCATTTTTGATGGCCATTTTCCATAAATTCCAAGTTAAATGGAGTAAAGTCCTTGGTCCTTACAACGTGCCACCGGAAAGTCCGGTGGAATATGACATGACACATAAAGTCTGGTTGGTCATTGTGATGATGTTTTGCCTATTTTGTGCTTGCGCTTCGGAATGTTTTTGTCAATCACATTTAGCCACTAGATGCGATTTGTTTGGTCCATCATCAGGATTGGACGTGAGATTTTTACGGATTGGAGGGATACAAAGGTCCTGGCCAACCATTTTAAGAGTCAAAATTACGATTGATCCCAATTTCTTAATCATATATGTATATAATATTCCGATTATTTTCTTCTACATCTATCACGCGCTTTCTTAGCTTTATGTCCAAAGCGTTCGCCTCCTAGCGGTAAAAAATCAAAATTGTCTCATTCTCCTTCAAACTTCCCGCAAGCCTCAACATCCATGGCCTAGAATGTCGACAATCGGATTTCTCACAATTCAAGTGAAGATCGTATGAAACGACGGATTGAAGAGTCAAGAGAGCAACTCAATACTTCTTCCCGACCTCCTCCTTCTTACATGATTTCAAAGCACACCGACACACACTTTGGCCAATAGTCGACACATTCGCTTTTAATTGAACAATAATTTACGACGGGAGATCTGAAATATCATAATAAGACGAATGGAATATCATCTTCAAATGAAGGCCCAGATGATTCCGAGGCCTCTATGTCAGAAGGGAAATCTCCATTCGGATCCTTGGGAGATACCGCCGCGACTTTAGGTGAAGCATTTAGATGATGAATTCTCAAGAATAATTGGAAGCATGTTATTTGTCACTATTCCAGTCTGGTCCACTCGTTGGTGGACGTGGTCAATGCAAGTCTTCACTTCAAACGCTACCATTTGGACATTTGAAAACGCATCGATATGCATTTCCAATTTCCACCCGAAACCCCATTGCTTTCGTCTCAAGTACTTGCAATAACGTATACAGCTTTTAACTTAGCAACTTGCACGTCGAGTCATGCACAAGTAATAAGCAATCAGGTTCACATCGCGCTCTCGCCGTCCTCTCTTATCATCGAGATCTGACACCGACCATGCGCGCATAACATTTTATGGATCCCTAGACGATACTAGTCACGTTATCATCGTACCGTCTACTAGAGACGACGGCCTTGGCACTCACTTCGCTATACCCCGTGACACGAATTATGCCGGAATAGTGCTCGAATCCGGGTCGCTGAATGAAAAACCTTCATCATGGGAGAGAAGAAAAAAGCCCTAGAAAAAACAAGAAGAGAGGGAGAAAAGTTTCAAAAACATAGGAAACGAAAGCTGCAAATACAAGCTGGGATGGGGCCCGGTCGCATTGAATGAGGCGGAGGCAAAGAAGGAGCCGAAGCGGGGGGCTGCTCCTGCTCCTGCTGCCGCTCCTGCTCCTGCTCCTCCTCCTCCACCTGATTGGCCGCACATTGAAGTCCCCAAAAATCCACACGGCTCGCGTTGCCGACCGCTCCCCTCCCTCGTTGGAAGTTCCCGGGCAGAGCCGGACCCACGAGCCGGGAGGCGATCGCCGCCGTCCATGTGAGATCCACGTGATCTAATGGTTAGTTGGAGATTGGAGGAAGTCTTCTCGCCTCCTCCCCCACTTGAGTTACTGCTTTGCCTAGGCAACTTTTTTGGAGGGGGGTTTTTTTACACTCCCGAAACTCTCTCTTTCCTTTCACTGAATCCCATTGGAGAGCTTCGTCGCGGCGGACCCCGCACCCACTAAATACGTTGCTTTCAAGGGGGCATCCTCGTCATTTCCAGCCCCCTCCTTCTCCTTCTTCTCTCTCTCTAAAGAGAGATTTCACACTCCACCTCTCGAGCGAAGAGGAGAAAGAGAGAGTGAAGGAGGAGAAAGCTGACTACTCCTCTCAGCTCAGACTCACATACTGAAACCCAGCTTAGAGAGAGAAAGCGAGACAAAAGATCTGTGGAGAGAGAGAGAGAGAGAGAGAGAAGACAGACTTGAAGAACACGCCATTTGCGTGCATAGAAGAGAGGGAGGAGCAGAGAGCTCAGGGTCTGCAGAATGGCGAGTTAGGGTTCGGGTTCATGCTCTGCAGCTCTTTCGCTCTCTCTCTGTCTGTGTCTGTCTTTGCCACCAGAAGAACCCTTGAAATAGGAAATTCCACTTTTTTGTTTTTGTTGCTTCCGGGAATTCTCGAAACCCACCCCCGACATGTTCCCAAAAGCCACTCAATCCTCGCACCCACCAAAACCCACCGACCAGAATTCTCAATTTATGTCAAAGCTGAGACCTTTCCCCGCCTAAAGTTCCCATCTTTCTTGCTGTCTTCTGTCTGCTGAAATAGCTCCGACGCGAGGAGGAGGAGGAGGAAGTGGAGGAGGAGCAGCGATAATGCTGGAGTACGAGTGGGGCCTCGGCGCGAACCCGTCGCAGATTCTGATCTCTGCCGACGACCCGACCCATGACCCGTCCCAGACGACCCACCACCACCACCACCAACACCATCATCACTCCATGCTCGACCACTACGCGGTCTCGCCTCACCAGTCCTTTCCCAACAGCAGCGCCGCCGCCGCCACTCACATTTTCTCCAGCCCCGCCGCCTTCTCGTCCTTCGCTCCTCCTACCCATCACCAGCAACCGCCCCCAATCGCCGCCGCCCACAACCACAATGCCCACCCGCTCTTCGACTCCCGCGCCTTCGGCGCGTCGTACCCGCCTCCCCCCAGCCCGTTCGCCCTCGACTGCTTCGGCGGCGGCGGCGGCGGGGGGAACGGCGGGGGGTTCCTGATGGTGCCGAAGAGCGAGGACGCCCCGGGGGCCCGGCCGTCGGAGCTGGCCGCGGCCAGGATAGGGCTGAACTTGGGGGCGGACGTACTTCGCGTCCTCGGCGGCGGAGGACGACTTCATGAGCCGGCTCTACCGGCGCTCGTCGGCCGGGAGGGCGGCCGGGGAGGCCGGCGGGGGCGGGGGCGGGGGCGGGGTTGGGGTCGGGTCGGCGGCTAACGCGCCCCGTTGCCAGGCCGAGGGGTGCAACGCCGACCTGACCCACGCCAAGCACTACCACCGGAGGCACAAGGTGTGCGAGTTCCACTCCAAGGCCGCCGCCGTCATCGCCGCCGGCCTGACCCAGCGATTCTGCCAGCAGTGCAGCAGGTAAAACTCCAATCTCTCCCCCTACGAAAGAATCGATCTTTATCGGAAACCCGAAGCGAGCAATCGCATCCCGTCCACGACGGGACGAATCGCTAAACTTTCCGACAAGAATTTCGCTTTCCTCCATTGACCCGACAGCGGTCAAACGATCGGAGCGGCGTCTAATCACCCCCGTAATCTGCCTCTCCCCGGCCGGTGACGAGGGGAAAGGACGGGCCCCCGGGTTCCGGCGGCAAATGATTGGAGTGGTTAGGGGCTCGTACGAGCGGGCGGGGGGGCGATCCCGAGGGGCATTTGCGTCCGGAAATGTCTCGTCCTGGCCCTTCTGGCCCTTGCTTAATATAGTAGCCTCCCCCCCACCCCGCACTCCATTTTATTTTGATAATTACTTGATCTTTTTTGCCCCGCCCAACATCAATGAATAACTATTATTCCTTTTTTCTCCTCCTTCCTAGGAAGGAAAAAATATTAAATATTCCGCCTTTTTTGTCTATTTTTTTTTCTTGTTAAGTAGTTGGAATTTGCGGAAAATAATCATTGGGAAAAATAAATAAATTCGTGGGTTTTGTTAGCACGAAGCGACGAGAAATCTCTCTCTCGTGGTGCAGGTTCCATCTCCTCTCGGAGTTCGACAACGGGAAGCGCAGCTGCCGGAAGCGGCTGGCGGACCACAACCGCCGCCGTCGGAAATCCCATCAACATCAGCAGCAGCAGCTGAGCCGCGACAACCCGGCCGCCAAGGCGCAGCAGGAGAGCGGCCGGAACTCTTCCGGCGATAACCCAGCAAGTGAGTTTCCGACCCCCTTCGTGTCGTCGTCGTCTTCCCATTTGAGTTTCGGCCATCGAGCGACTCGAAATCGAGAGTGCTATTCTCAGTAGTCTCTTCAAGAAAAGGCGCTGCCTTTACATTGCACGAATCGAGAATTCCTATGCCCGTCTGTTTTGCACCACTTTCTGATTATGGTTTCGTCTGGTCCCACATGACAGGATCGCCCCCGGACTCGGGAACGCAATCGGCCTCGTCGGTCACCGTGGCATTGTCCCCGCCGAGGATGACGCTGGACTGTTTCCGGCAGAGCCACCATCGCGGGTACCAGCCCTCCTCGTCGTCGTCGGTGTCGTCGCCCTCGTGCTCCCTCTTCTTCTCCACCGGGTAACACGAGCGATCGCAGTAGGCGCTTTGCTTAGGGATTGATTGTAATTTGGTTAGAGATTATCACGAGAATTTCAAGCTCGCTTTCTCTCTCTTCTTGTCTCTTCCACGTTCGTGGTGGAGAAAGTTGATGTTGCAGCCCGAGATGGGGGCATCGTTGTAGAGACATCAAGTGAAGCATCTAAATTATTGTTTTCTTATGGTATACGGCGTTATGGTCGCACGTGGAACTATGATTAGCCCTGGTGCTTGCTAGCTTTTTTGTTTTTTCGGAGGGGGAGATTGAATCGACCCACGATGAGCTTAGACTTGAACTTCTTTATGATTCGGATTGTAATCAAACCGAGCTCAAACTGGATGATGTCCGGGTACTATAATTTCCTTATTGAGTCGAGCTTGAGTTCAATGTTTGATCGAGTTGGAATTGAATTTCGAATAACCGAGCATGCGGATCTAATCGAGCTTGACAATCATAGTGTAGTAACCGGAGGTTGTGGATATAGATTACTTAGATATGCATTTATAAATTGCTCCCTTTGAAGGGCTTCTTCAAAGAACCTAATTCTCTAAAAAAAAAATCCCTAACTTTCGGTCCATTTATGATTCTGCCTCGAATTTTTTTATGTTTAAAAAATGATAATCGACTTTCATGCTGATCTCAAATCTGCCCTTCGTCCAAAAATCACCATCCAGTTCTTATAAAATTATCAACATCAAGAGGCTATTGTTATTCCACACGAATGTGAAAGTGTTGATGAAGACATGGGTTTCAATAACGAACCCTCTAACTAGTCTAGATGTTTATGATTTGGAAGAAATTAATTGTGATTTTTGGATGAAAGGGCACAGTTGGTCCTAAAGTGTTTTTTTAAATTAGTCATAGAAAAATTTGGGGAAGAATTTGGGTTGAACTTAAAATCGAGGTTTTTTTTTTTTTTTTTTGAAATTAAGCCCTACTTGAAGTGACCGCCGCGGGGGGGAGGGGTAGAAGACAAAATATGTTGTTTTTTGTCCGTTTATGGGATATTTCCGGGCACATGGTGCAAACGTTGTCACTCACAATGATGCATCTTATTTTTAGGAAAAAGAACAAAACAAAAGGGGAAGAGGAGGAGGAGGAAAAGGAGGAAGAGGGGGAGTTTCGGGTGGTACGAACTTTGCTGAGGACATTGAGGAGGAGCTTGGTTCGCTGTCTCCTCTCCGGATGTAAGGAAGCAACGTGATTGAGACATCGCCATCATTCTCTCTCTCTCTCTCTCTCTCTCTCTCTCAAGTTCTCAACATCGTCGTTTCCATCCTCAACAATCCAAGACTTTCTCAATTTGACCCTCCGGAGGGACTTCCAGTTGATGATCCAACGGATGTAAGGAAGCAACGTGATTGAGACATCGCCATCATTCTCTCTCTCTCTCAAGTTCTCAACATCGTCGTTTCCATCCTCAACAATCCAAGACTTTCTCAATTTGACCCTCCGGAGGGACTTCCAGTTGATGATCCAACTTTCGGAACATGGCGATTTCTGGAGCGCTGGTTCATTGACAGAGCTACCTAAGGACCGATATGAATTGGATAAACAGGGGCATGTCGGGCTGAGCTTAGCTTGTTACTTGAGCAGTAGCAGCATTAATGCGTGACGAGACCTGACTATTAGGTTTTGTCATGTCAAGCGGGGCGGTCTATTCTTGTAATTTGACCATCGCGAATAGATCGGTAAACTATCGGAAAATAACTTGATGCTCTCTGGGCTACATGCCGAACAACTTAGGGCATGAAACAACCCAATGATTCGATGCGGTGGGATGATGCCAAGGCTGCATAGGGCTTGTTAAGCTCAATTGATTTATCCGTGAGGCCAAAGCAAATGATGATTATTTTGCTTAATCTTTGATGTCTTCAATTTGCCAAAAAGGGTTAATATATAATTGAATAGAATAAGTGAGCCCTAGGCTGAGCGTGTAGGTTTAGTTGAAGCTGATACGTCGATTCTGACAGTCGATAATAGTGTCGGTACGAAACGGCGATTGATTAAATAATCTCGAAAGTTGCAATTTCTTTTTGGATAATAATTATCAGAGTACATGAAGCACGCCTACCGTCTCGAAAAAACGTGTAGCAGTAATCATTGAAGTGTAACTACTTATTGGTACGTATTATAAATACTCATAGTAAATTGTTGAAAAGGACCTCGAGTACAAATGTCATTGGAACAAATTTTCCTTCAATTTATGTTATGGAAATTTACTGTTCTTGTAACTTAAATTCCGGAATCAGCATTTATTTTCTGAGCCATACTATTTCCGTCAATATCAATACAAAACCCTTTTTCATAAAAAAATAAATCAAAATCTACCTTTCTAGTGAAAGATTTTTAACTTTCTGGGTGAAATAACTGGGCTAGAAGAACACCATAAATGCTACAACTTGGCATGAGGGGCATACAAGTGTCAAAACTTTTAAAAGATACACCTAAGGATCAAAATTGGAGAAGAAATGAACACTTAAATGTTAATGGCAAGCCATGTAAACTAGTTTTATTAATAAAATAATATCACATCTGATTTCCGACAAGTCTCGCTGGGATTGGCACACAAGTGTCTAATTTCACAAAAAAAAAAAGACATTTAACTATACTTTTTGGAAATTTTAACACTCATGTCTCCTGTGCCAAGTTGTGGTATTTGGGGTGTATTTTGCCCAAAAAGTTGGCTTGACTTCTAATATTGTGGGCGCACGATTACACCAATTATTTTCCTATGAGCGGGATTAACTATCTACTAATTTAGTGATCTAAATGGGTTTGGACTTGCTAGAGAAAATTCACTCAAATGCTTAAAATCCGACTTTAGTGATCGAAAATTTACTTTCGTACTCTAATATGAACTCAGGACATAAATGTTCCAATTCCAAAAACAGTTCTAAACTTAGACTTTCATTCGAGTGCTTTTTGGGTTTAATGGCACGCCTCTTTAATTGGGCACAGTGAGACAGCTCGAAATAATAAATGGTTAGCATACGAGGGAATGTTGAACAACTTAGGGCATGAAACGATACAATGATTCTGTGCACTGGATGATGCCAAGGCTGCATGGGCCTTGTTAAACTCAATTGATTTACGGGCGAGGCCAAAGCAAATGATAGTTATTTTGCTTAATCTTTTATGCCTTCGATATTGCAAATAAGGGATAATATACAATTGAATAGAATAAGTGAGCACTAGGCCGAGCATGTAGGTCTAGTTGAAGTTGATACGTTAATTTTGACAATTGATAACGGTGTCGGTACCGAATGGCAATTGGTTAAATGATCTCGAAAGTTGTAATTGTTTTTTGGATGATAATTATCAGAGTATGTGAAGCACGCCTAGCATCTCGAAAAAACATGCAGAGGTAATCATAATTGAAGCGTAATTATAAATACTCATAGTGAATTATTGCGAAGGACAAAGGACCCTGAGCACAAGTGTCACTGGAACACGTTTTCCTTCAATTTATGTTGTGGAAATTCACTGTTCCTGAAATTTAAATTCCAGAATTTGCAATTATTTTTCTAACAATACGATTTCCGTCAATATCAGTATAAAACCCTTTTTCATAAAAAATTAAATCAAAATCTACCTTTTTGGTGAAAGATTTTTAATTTTCCTGGTGAAATAACCGGGGCAGAAGAACACCCTAAATACTATAACTTGACATGGGGGATATATAAGTGTCAAAACTTCTAAAAATACACCTAAGGTCAAAATTAGAGAAGAAATGAACACTTAAATGCCAATAGCAAGCTATGTAGATCGGTTTTATTAATAATATCACACATTGGATTTCCGACAAGCCTTGTTGAGATTGGCACTTAAATGTTCAATTTTTAAAAAAACTTAAGTATAAATTTTGGAAATTTTGACACTCATGTGTCTCCCATGCCAAGTTATGATATTTGGGCTGCACTTTGTCCAAAAATTGGCACAACTTTTAATATTGTCGGGGGTGCAATATTACACCAATTATCTTTCTATAAGCAGGATCGGTTATCTACTAGTTTAGTGATCTAAATGGGTTTGGACTTGTTAGAGAAAATTCACTCAAATGCTTAAAATCCGACTTTAGCGATCGAAAATTTACTATCGTACTCTAATCTGACCTTAGAACATAAACCTTCCAATTCCAGAAATAGTTCTAAACATAGATTTTCATTCAAGCATTTTTAGGTACACAATGGCATGCCTCTTTAATAGAGCACAGTGAAACAGCTCGAAATCATAAATGGTTAGAGTATGAGGGAATGTGAAGTACTGTAAATAATGAGAAAAGTTGGAACGTTGGAAATCAAACTTGCTGGATTTGTGGATGCAGTGAAGGTACTTGAAATCGGAACGGCTAGAAATGTACAAGGTTTACAAACGATCAAATGGCAACAGTAAAAGAAACTCGAAATTCATACTTACTAGAGATATTGTGAACGAATACTAAAACCGAGCATAGAAGCATGACTAGTTGGAGGCCTACAGAACACCTTGTGTGTCCTTTGAACTAGTTAAACCGGGTTCTCTAACTTGTGAAAGTGGCTTTGATCTAAAGTAATATGCACTGCAATTGGTATGATTTGAACAAATGACTTCCGATTCCTAAACTGGAAAATTCACGGTGTCTCAATCAATTACTTTAATGTCGACACCGTGTCTTGAGTATGCAAATCTCAAACTCCTCCGTCCTATCTCGAAGGAAGAGAAAGTAGAACTTCTTAAAAAAGCACCAAATCAAATACCTTATGATTGGGGGAGGGGGATTCCAAAAATAGATGTTTACTTGGATATTTACGAGAGTAAATATGAAACTTGAGGGCAAGACAAAGAAAGAAACAATGCCATCTTTAGGGTTTAAGTCCTGGACCAAAAAAATCCTAAACCTATTATAATTGTGCCAACTTAGTTATAATTTTTTTTTTTGCTAATTCAATCATAAAATTTTACCTTTTGTAATCAATTTAGTCCATTCAATCAATTATGGTTGATCAACACTGATGTGTATGCGATCGACATCGGTTGTCCGGTAGACGTTAATGTGGATAATTTTTAATAATATTTTTTTTCCAAATTTTTTTTTTTATTTTCTTTTTCTTCCTTCTTTGCTTCTTTTCCCAGAGTGGCCATGAGCCTCAAAGGAAAAGAAAAGGAAAAAGGAAAAGAAAAAATCATTACAAAAATTCGAAGAAAAATTATTAAAAAAGTTTGTTAGCATCCGTCGGATAGTCGGTGTTTATGCCAAAATTGGCTAGATAGATCGAATTAGCACAATTGCAAAAGTTTTAGAATTAAATTGGCAAAAAAAAGGAGAATTTAGAACTGAATCGACACAATTCCAACATATTTATGACTTTTTTGGTAATTTTCCCGAATTTACTTGTGACAATGAATGAAAGGATCGTTCACGGGGCAGCCAAACCCATGTGCAAAAACAAAGACTCAGTTGAACCTAGACAAAATTCAGAAGCCAACAAAATAGGGTATTTCGAAATCGACATCGACGGCTCAAACCGGAAAAGGAAAAATGAAGGCGCCATAGCATGTGTGGATTTGCACGCATGGTCGAGGCTTCCTCGGCTACGCAAACGGAAAGTCTTAGCTCTGCTGCAAACCCTACAACACTTTTAGATCTCGATCCAAAGCTAAGCTGGAGTCGCCCTCAGATCACTCCAATATCGATAAGAAGCCGAACCCAATTAAGATTCTTTCCTGACCTTAAAGTGGCCTATTGCAATCGAGAAGCAAATAAGGTGGCAGGGTGCGTTGCCGGAGCGCAATGTAGGAAAAGTCGCCCCTCTAATTAACCTATGTTTGTTCAAACTCGTGGTTAAGGAATGGAAGTTATTATTCTGACCAAAAAAAGATTGCTTGAGAAAAATTTATGTCATTTGAATTTTTCTACAGCAGTGATGGCTACACAGAAAATTTCAAAGGTTGTGGCAATTGGAAAAGTAATAATATGTTGTTTTAATTTCTATTATTGTATACGAGGAAGGGCCGAGTGTAAATTCCACCGAGTGTAAATTCCATTCATAAAATATTTTATTGATCTCATGGATTGGTGCAGGTGAATTAAAATTTGAATGAGCGATCAAATCATATTTATATCATTTTTTTTAATCTTTATCATGGCAAATTTCTAAAAGACAAACGCATCGTCACTACTTTTTGCCATGAATTTTGAATAAGTATTTTTCTTTTTCATGGCTTGCAGTTCAACGGGATTCATACATCTAAAAATTTCGAAAAGTTGGAAAAATCATTTTTCTTTCCCTTAGGGCTAAAATGATCTCTCTAAAAAATCTAAGCAAAATTGAATTCAAGCTTTCCTTAACCCCTTCTCATCGATGGACGGGTTGCATAATTTTGTATTTTCTTCTGTTACTTCCATCGAACTCTTTGAAATGTTTTTGGACAAAGTGAAATTCATAAGTAGTCGAAAATAAATTATGTATGTCAGGTTAAAAGAATGTGATAATCGTCGTAAAAGTAAAATAGATAGTAACGTGTAGGATTTATTTGCAAATATCGTACGTCGTACATGCTTCAAGATTATTAATTCATAAATGAAAAATTAAGCCTCCGTTTGTGAGAAGCTAAGAACGACTATGAATGCTGCCAAAGCAAAATAAGACAATAAATATTAAAGTACCTTTTTTTCACATAAAATTTTCTTTCAGAAAAAATTTCTCATTTTTCGATCTTTGCATCGCTTAAAGAATAATTTTTCCATAGTCAATTGAAAAATTATGCTTAAATTAAAGAAAATGATTTTCTCTTTTAAAAATTAGAAATCCTTTTCTAAAGTACCGTTAGACATTGGTGCTTGGATAAGAGATCTCAGTGATTGTGCACAACAACCTTGATGACCATGCTAGGATTTGGATGATTGGCAAAGTCCTAGTCTCTTGAGGTCAAGCTCGAGACACCGATGTCTATGTCAGGGTATTGGCAGCTGTACATGGGTACTTGACTCCCCTGCACAAACCATTAGTGCCCGAGCTTGAGTCCATCATGGTGGGGTTTGGTTCTTGAAAGGTTAGGCTCCAAGTCCTTCAAGGCTGGGTCCATGACCATGGTGTTCATGCGTGTGAACTTGACGCTCGTGCTCAAGAACTTGATCTTGGCAACTGTGATTGCGTTGCTTGGCTCTTGGCTTTGGGTGATTGAGGTCGAGCCTGATTCCTTAGCGGTCGGGTTCGAATCCATAAGGGTTGGACCTAGGCTAAGACCTCAACTTTTGTGCTTGGGACCTTAGTAGTTCTCGGGCATTTAGCTCCTAGGCCCATGTTACTAACGTTCGTGCCCTAGTCCTAGTGGTTGGGCAGGAGGAGCTTGATAGCTAGGCTCGAGTCTCTCAAGGTTCTAGACACTCGAGTCCGATGGGTTCGAGTATTTCGAGGCAAAACAAGGCCTCATGCCCATGGCCATTTCTTCGGTATTGAATCTTAAGTCCTTGAGACCTCAACGACCGAGTGCGAATCTCCCATGACTGGGGTCTAGGATTTCTCAATCTGAACCTCACTACCTCAAGAATAGTACATGTCTCGTTAGGAAATAAAAGCAAGTGTTTTTCCAAACGATGAAAAGTAACTTTAATTTAATTTTCAGGTTTCAACCAAATACTTACATTCTCATATATCATTTCTGAATTCATCAAATCTCTCACGAAATAAAACGGATCCCTAGAAGTAAAAAGTAACCTAAGAGAGATAAGATCATGCGGATGATAAATCTTGAATATTCAATAGCAAAGTCAAATTTTTTTTTTTTTTTTGTTGCCTTCAAATTTCTTGCGTCTCCCTCACCAAACAAAAGAGAACCACATGGCTTTGCAAAAAAGGGAGCCAAGTTGAAGACAAGGGGAAGAGATGGGGTCGTCGGATCTCCAGCGTACGACGTATCAATTCGGTTCCGTCCACCGGAGAGAAACCCCCCCGACCCAAAGACAACGACGCGCCCCCTTTCGCGGCAGACGCGCCCGCACGCGCGCCTCGGCCCGATCCCGCCCACCGCTGGCGCTCGGACGGGGAACTCGGGCCCGGAGCGACACGTGGCGGGACGGAGGAGCGAGTGGGCGGTCGGGTAGGAGCTGGCGCGTGAGGATGGGGGTGGGGGTGCGACAGGTTTCGTACAAAAGGCAGGGATCAGAGAGGTTGGCATTTGTTGGAAAAGGCTGACACGGAGGTTGACTCTATTATACGGAATGTCCCCCTCTGGGGTCGGCAGAAAATTGTGGGGGGAAGATTGAAAAAAGAAGAAAAAGGAGGAGGAGGAGGAGGTGAATATTTTAATTACTTCATTTACGCCCCCTCTTGAAAACATATATAATATATAAGAAAAAAGCCATGTGCATTAAAAAAAAAAAAACGGCAATACTGATAAAAATTTAAAATTAATACATCATTAATAAATTTATCTTATGTTAATTTTCATTAAATTTTATCATTAAATTGTTGAATTTGATGATGCGTGGTAATTGACCGGTGTGCTAATTTTCTGTTTATCACATGTGTATCGATTTGTGTTTTTTTTGTAATATTAATACAATTTAACAAAACCTCATGGATGGTAAATTTGTTATAAATGTATTAACTTGAAGTAAATTAGCTGCGGGTGTACCGGTTTGAGGGCTTTTCATAGTTAAAAAATTAATTTTGAGTAAATTTGTTACATATCTACTAATTTAAAATTTTTCATATTATTAATCCTTAAAAAAAAAAAAAAAATTTACTTGCTGCCGTAGCACATTCACCATGGTAGTTTGTGACTTGACCTGGGTTTATTCAAGAACTTTTGTTAATGGATGCTCCAAACACTCGTTAAGCGACTGAATAAGAAAAATTATTAGTTTTTCACTATATCGATTTTCTCACTTTATGGGTAGATCTACGTTCCGAAGATCGACGCGTTTTTGGTCAAGGCACTCGTTTACAAAGCCTATTTGTTTATACTTCCTTGTGCCTCTAGTTACTTTCTAGATCTCTACATGATCATTAGACAAAAGTCCTTCAACTCTAACCAACGAATGATTGGTCAAATTTGTCTTGTTATGAAGAGAGATAGTACATTTTCTTTTCATATGTGAATGCCGGAAGCTCTACAGATATATCGATGTGGCAATTGTCCACGTGACTTTGCTACTAAGACCTTATGTGATTTACCATCATTTAACATTATCTGTTAACGATTTTGTTTTTTTTATCACGCTAAACAATCAGAACTAGACATGATTAATTAGTGTACTTGCCTAATTCCAAGCACACCCTCTCGATCGATTTCGTCTTGAGAGCCCTGACCTGCGCACATCCATTTTGAGCCAAATCTCCTTTTTGAATTGATTAACAAATTGAATGAGGTGCTTTCTCATATCATGCAACATTAGGGTACACATCATATTGTCTGGGGTTTGCCCTAATTTGTTGTGCTGGAGATCAGCCGAGGACATGAAGAAGACTGAGATCAAGAACTAATGGGCCTAATGGACTCAAGACATTGTGTGGTCGAGCGGACTTAGACCATCGATTGGGCCCAATACTTTCGGGCCTCACTTGAATTCGTTTTCTTATACGGTTGGCCCGATCTTCTTGGGTTTACAAATCGGGCCTCACTTGAATACGCAAATTTGTACATTAAGAAAATGAGTTTCTGAAATTATTGGGTCTTTTTTGGGAGTGAATTTTAAACTTCACGAAATTTTAAAAAAAAAAAATAAAGTTACACACAAGAAAGATTCGAATTCGAGTTGGGAAAATGCTAAATAGTCAACGGAATCACGAATTGAAATTCTAAAGATTCCATTTACTTTAAAATAACAATTTTATCTCCCACTATGCTATTTTAAATTACGGTTGGTTTTTCATGGAATTCTTGGGGGAAACTTGAGGTCAAATGTATTTTTCAGATTCGCTTTTATATACAGAGAAATATATATAGGCATAGATTGTAGAATGAGCCATCATCGTAATATTATAATATAATGATTACAAGGATTATTATAAGGATTAGGTGGTTTATAAATGTAGATATTGCATTTTTTTTTTCGAGTCTATGATATGATACCCATTAACCAACCAGATTTGGGATGCTTGGTGGAGCCATGGCTGCTTGACAAGAATGTGGCGCATGTAATGTCGCGTCAACATCACAATCACTAGATTATCAATGTTTCACATGTCATTATAAGCAGCATTAATGTACATAGTGCGTCGAACAGCCAATCAATGCTCGACACATGGCGTTATGTGAAGGACGCTCGGGAGCATTTATCTTGGTACGTTACTCTAGTGTTTTTATTTTAATGGATTTTCCCTGCTAGTCAAATTTGTTTGATTTTTCAGTTGGGTGAAAACTTTTCCTCCTCCTTTTTACTTATAGCGAGATAATTTCACTCACAGCCGTGTACTATTTTCGAATGCTTCTGCACTCTGCACCTCTACTAGGTTGTACCTTTATATATAGACCCTAGGGTAGTTGCGCAATGAAATCGGATGAAATTTTGCCGCTACCACTGGACAAATTTCGAGTTCCGATGTGAACGTCTGGCCTTCGACAGGACTGTGAAGGAAGAATTGATTTGGCGCCAGGGAATATGGCTCGAGATATCACTTGATCATCACTACACAAAAAAAAAAAGAAAAGAAAAAGAAAAATTCTACCTCCATAAGTAGAGGAGGTGCTTTGCTTAAATAAGTCGTTCTAGTATTCTATTCTTCAATAATATCCTGACGATTGCTGTCATCAGAAATACCGCATGTGCCCGTACGGGAGCTCCACCAATAGAGACTAAGAAGTTCATGTAGATGCTGAGCAAAGTCCACCGAATTGAATACCGGACAAGCGCCGATTAGGGGTGAGAGAATCGAATCGAAATCGAAATCAAACCGAACAAAAATTTTATGCATTTTTTATTCAATTTTCGGTTCGAATAATGAAAAAATAACTGTTCATTTTTCCGGTTCGAGTTATTTCGATTTGGTTAACTGAGCCGAATCAAAATTATCAGTAAACAATGAATGTCCAACTTAAAATCTTTTCTCTTTCTCACCCTTTGTTTAGTTTGGTTCTAGTAAACAATGTAAAAAAAGGAAAATCAAACTGGGTTTTTGGTTCAGTTCAATTGCTCATCTTGTCGATTCGGATTTCTTGAAAATTCAAATGGAACCGAATCGCTGGCATCCATTGTGCTAATCCAAGCTTCCATGCGTAGGTGTACGTGGACAATTTCAGCCTTACATTTGCATGGTCTTCCTTGCTTCCCTTGGAGGTGACTCAACATTACCTTAATGAAGAATCCTAGGGAAGTTTACTCGGAAAGTTGTTGAAAAAGTCATAAGTTTATTGTATAATAGTCAATTCAGTCATAACCATTTCAATTGAGTATTTTGATTGAAACTCACTGATGAGGCAGTTTAGTAAACTTTGGCTATTTTGCTTGGTGCCGATATGAGCAATTTTTTGTATGTTTTAATTTTATGATTTTATATTTTTCCCTTTTCATTTTCTTTTTCTCCTTTTCCTTTGTTGGCCTAGGGTAGAGCTACCCTTGTCAAACTGGGGGAGGGCCGTCCTTGCTAGATATGCCGTCGCCCTTGCCAATCTTGTGAGGGTGACAAAGGGAAAAAGAAAAAAAGAAATTGACATATTGTTAAAATTTTTATGACTAAACTAACAAATCATTTCGACCAAAAAAAAACTAGGAAATCATCAAAATGTTTATGACTACATTAGCATAATTAAAGAGTTTTCTATTGAATTGGCTGCCTTATAATAAATTTAGATTTTTTTTTGACAATTTTCCCGCATGTATACAATGCATTTCTTAGACAATATTCAAATAATTCCATGCCTGTTCTTGCACACCTTTTCTAATTTTCGCAATTCGGGACATTGGAGCCATGTCTCATCCATACCCTAGCTCCATCAAGTCACCAAACTTGTCATTGTCGCACGTGGCGATAAATTCAATTGGACACCCCTGGATTGCAACATCTAGTGGCTATTCTTGGATTCAATTATATTTCATGCCCGTTCCCTCACACGGTCTATTCTAATTTTCGCAATTTGGGGATTTGACCCCATGTCTCATCCATACCCCAGCTTCGTCGCATCACCAAATCCGTCATTCTCACAAATGACAATAAATTCAATTGGACACCCGCGGATCACAAGGCCCAGTAGACTATTTTTGGATTCAATTACAATATTTTGTGCATAGTCTTATGATTGCTGGGTTTCCCGACTTCACGCGGTATCATTGATGGTACAAGGTTGAGGTTCTAGTGGATATGGAGACAAGCACGAAGCCATAACTTCGAGAGCGATAATGCTACATCCCTCGTGGTCCAAACAGCTCGATCGGCCTGTCGTCCACTATGATTTTACACGACCAACGCTCTCTGTCATTAGTCATTACCACCATATGTCCTCGGGCCTCAATTCATAAATTGTCTTCAATTTATTCCGTGGACAGCCATATTTACCTTGTTGGCAATAGTAAGGGTGCATTTGGTTTAGTTTTGACAAATGGAATTTGAATCTAATGTAAATGCCGAAAGCTCAAAGCTACTTGGGGTAATGTAATTGTATTTGTGTTTTTTTGTAGAAATTTTTTTTGGTAAAAACTTTGAATGGGTATATATATGTATATATATCTTTCTTTTTTTTGAAAATTGAGCTAAACCTTTAGTTGGATCGACGAAAGGCTATGGCCATTGGTGAGTCAGATTTGGCATTAATTGCCATTGGTTGAGGTCGCCCGACCTCGGCGATGGTCGTGAGACCCAGGCGGCGGTTGCCTGGGTCGAGTGACTCTCGTCGAGGGTCACCCGAGGTCGGGTGGCCCTCGATTGGGTCGTGTGACCCTCGTTGAAGGTTGCCCATCCGACCTTAGGTGACCTTGGTCGATGGCCGCCTACGCTAGATCTAGCTTATCGGTGGCTACAACCCTTCGCTAGTCCATCGAAGGGCTGCCTCCTTTTTCAATAAAAAAAAATAATCATGGGCAAATTTGGAAATATAAAGAATTAGTGAGGATAGTTTTGAAAGGGAAAAATTAATTTTAGCATTCGGTCAAAGCGTAAAGCTAGTTCCTACTAACTTTGAACTTTTAGCATTTTGAAGGTCGGTTTTTAGTTAAAAACCATGTCCAAAACTAAACCAAATGGTTTAGCATTTTCCCAAAGCCCTTTTGGAAATGCTGAATCAAACATAGCGTAATTCATCTCATCATTTCAAAATCTTGTTAACACGCATTCCAAGCACATTCTAATCACACTAATAAGTGAATCTTAATCTCTAATGATTAGTGCGCTCAGCTGGGTTTTCGAGTGATTTCTAACTAAGAAATTGAAGGTCATTTGTTCAAATTCACAAAAATACATACAAACCGCTCTTGGTCAGAGTATTATAATTCATGGAACTTATAAGGTTCCATAGACCTTTAGGTAGTCGGATCACTTACGGATTGGTCAATTCCCGAGCATGCTTGTCATTCAAAAATCACGAGGAAGGTTGCCATCTGCATTTCTACCTCCTTTTACTTTGCCAGATGGATTAATCAATGTGCTAGGCCAGGCTGGGGCTGGCCCCCCCCTCCCCCTTTCTATTTCCATGGATGTCAAATCTTTTCATGGAAACTTTAGCAGAGAGGGCAGCTATGGAATCAGAGATGCAGTAAAGAAGGAAATAGAAGCTTTTCCGCATTTATTGGCACTCACAGGATTGCGTAAATTTTCGTTAGGTGAGGCTGACATTAAAATCCGAACGCCCAAGCACGGCACACATTGATTCTCCTCCGGGCAAAACCCTTCTGGCCACCACGTGGGGTGGCAGTCCTGGATCACCACCACCACCCACCGATGCCGGCCAATCCAAGGCCGCGCGGGTATCGCCGAGGTGGTTGGCCCGATCGTAAATAGGCCGGCGCTTTATGTGAGATCAGGGGTATGATTCACATTGCGAGCGAACCACCGAAACAGTCTTGTGCTGTGTTGCCTGAAGACAGTATGTTTTGTGTGGAGATAGCTTTGAGGAGCTAGCATGTCGATTGGACTGTAGTGACAGACTCGCCAACCATGAACTTTTGGATTGCCAGTAGTGCGGAATAGTTATGGCGGGATCTTAGCATTCGGTTTTGCATGCGAAACCGAATAATAATAACTTTTCCATGAATGATTTGCTGGTGAAATCGAGCTATCGCTTGTGAGAAGGACAATCCTTGCCGAGGAACAGAAGAATTTACAGAGTAAGGGGCTATCAAATCAAAGATCGTTAGATTTGGCCGAAAAGAAAATCGATAGCCATGTTTTTGTTGGGGGAAATGCACTAACATCTTCTATAGATGAATTAAAGACGTGAATATTGTCCAATTTTATGTTTAGTTTAAGTTTGCACGTGAGTGATGACCATGCTTGTAATTAGCCGATTAAGGCTTGGCTGGAGAAAATTTCTCTAGTTAAAAATGGAGAACAATAGAGCAAATTTAGCTATTCTCATGTTTAAAAGATCATGACGTATCACTTTAATTAATTTTGTAAGTCAATTTTGGTCTTACCTAACATTGCTCAAACTCCATTGACACTAAATGTTATCCTAAAATTAGGGTTAATCTATGCATCTATTGGCTAAACAAGGCTGCTTAATGATAATAGCAAATGGGACTTCTCATTGTTTTCTTAAGATGTAAAAGGAAGTGATTAGCCAAGGTGTAAGGTTCCATTTATTTTAGGAAAAATGCATAATTTGAAAAACCTTTTTTATTAAATGATTATTTGTATCACTTGAAATAATTAGTAAGATAAATGTTTAGTTTTTGACAATAAATCATGTTTAAATATTTTAGCGGACAATGATTTTTTTTTTTTTTATGTTCGCTTAATCATTTTTAGGAAAATACTAAGTCATTTATTTTTGACAAAACAAATGCACCAGAAATTTTCGTCCACACTTGTGTATAAATCCATCAGGCCCACCTTGAAATATATAGTTGAGAGGCTCGGTTCATTAATGTTGGCACAACCCTAGGTCTCCAAATGAACGAACATTGGTATCCTTAAAGACGGACCACAATTATAACATTCTTCAAGATACCATCTCTTAGGCTTCATTTGTTCTCCAAAAAATGAATATTTTGGAAAATATTTTTCTGAAAATGATTATTTATCAATTACGAAATGAATGAGCGAAAAATATTTTAATTGCCCATGAACGTATATGGACATAAATTATTATCGACAATGAAAATTTTAATTATACAAATGATATAAACGATTATTTTAAAAGAAATTATTTATAGATGGGTTATTTTCCATAATATAAAGGCATTGAATTAAAAGCCAAGATACTGCTATATAAACAAGGGTCATGTTAAAGGCCACAACCCCTCGCTCACCAGTCCCAGAAACCGCGACATCAACGCTACGATGGAGATGAAGAGATCGTCGTCGTCGCTCGTTTGCTTAGTGTTGCTCTTGAGCATCTCTCTTGCGTGCATCGTCAATGTTGAGGGAGCTCGGCCGCTGAAGAGCAAGGACAAGGTCGTCCGGCCCCAGAACATCTACGGAGGCGGCGGCGGGTACTACATCCCCGGCCCTGGCATGAGCGGGGCCTTGCCGAGCCCTCTATACGGCGGGTTCGGGTTTGGACCATCTGGGTTTTGCACGTTCCCCGGCGGGTGCGTTCCAGCCAGCCCCCTTTTCCCGGGTTCGTCTTCATCCCACAGCGCATCGCCATGAGCCAGGGGGAGAGGGGAACGTTGACGTTTACACAGCGATGGTTTCTTGCGTTGTTTCTCTAGTTCGCTTCATGTGATTTTTAGTTTTTTCGGTCCTGTCTGAGTCGAAACGTGTGTGTGGTCTGGGAGTGTTTTAGCTCCTGCTTGAACGTTTTAGACAGAGAAATGCAGATGGCAAAAGTAGTGCGTTTTGCAAGATCTGCATTTTGATGGTCAGTAAGGTGTTTGTGTGGCTTTCATTTGGGATCTTATGCAGTAAGTTTTAACTGAACATGCTCTCTCTCTCTCTCTCTCTCTCTCTCTCTCTCTCTCTCTCTGTGGCCCGGTTTTGCGATCTCGGAGGTCTCATTCTTCAGTTTGTTCGATCAAACAATCGGTAGATGTAGTGCGCGAAGCAAGGATCAGTTGTTCCTCTGGTTAAAGAACAAAGGTGACGGTGTAGTGACAAGTGCGACTGCAAGTGGCGACTTTTCGATTAGAAATTATTTCGTGTACTAATTTTCAGTGAAGCATGCGCTGAACGGGAGTTTGGCATGTTAAATCATGGTACAAAGCAGCTGAACCACAGAACATTAGATGATCATCAATGCTTCATTGCCCGTGCTAGAAAGATTGCGTGAATTAGCCAAGACACGAATAGGCCAGCGACTTCTCCTCGATAAGCTCATTTGCTGTGGCATCCATCTTTGCCCTCGAGAACTCATCAATTTTAAGCCCTGCACATTATGGGTAACCGGTTTCTGTGTTATAAACATATTCAGATTGCCAAAACAGCGTCTTATAATCAACTTATCACCATGACTTTGATACAGTACAAATGCAGCTGGCTCTGATGATGTTTTTGCATGTGTATAGTGGTTCTTGATTTGCATGCTCTTTTAATGCCTACAGCGAGATCCCGAATTGTATGATAATTTGTCGATGTGAGCAATCGTGCGCTTGCATGAGGCACACTGCGTTCATGTTCGATTTGAAATGCTGAAGGAGAGGACGATGGAACTGTACCTCGAACGATCGACCATTGTCCGTTCTTACATGTGACGGGAAAGAGTAGATGAGGCCGGGTTGGATTCCGTAAGAACCATCCGAGCAGACTCCCATGGAGACCCATGTTCCCTGTTCCGTACAGTTTCAAGTGATCCAGCAAACTCATAAAAACAGTACGCAAATTAAATTGAGGACATCGAATCATGTTGACCACTCGACAATTTATGGATACCTTCGGTGTGCCGAGCAGCCAATGATGCATATGATCACACACAGCACTTGCAGCAGATAGGGCGCTTGAAAACTTCCGAGCCTTTAGTATTGCAGCACCGCGCTGTTGAACAGTAGTAATGAACTCCGTATTCAACCTAAATTAGAAAGATGACAGAAGATCACATTAAGATTTCTTCGATTTTGGTACTAGGAGTGCGACATGGTCTCGCATTTAAACTAAATGATCGGTCAAGTATTGGTAAAACATGGAGACATAAAACAAGGAAACCAGAATGAGGCTTATTGCAGAGAAATGCGATCCAATGTTAGGCTATATGGGTCTGTAGTATCGAAAATTGCCCTAACAATAGAGATTTTGAGCTACCATTTATCGTCGGCAATGAGATCTCTGACAGATCTCTCGCCACTGCTGGTGGCGACAGTGGCGTGATTAACATCTGGATATTGAGTCGATGAGTGGTTTCCCCAGATGATGATGTTCTTCACATCGCTCACACGCACCTTCAGCATTTCGGCTATTTGGCCCATCGCCCTGTTGTGATCGAGCCTCATCAGGCACGTGATGTTCTTCTCGGGGATTGAAGGAGCAGACTCTTTCAGGATCAGCGCGTTCGTGTTCGCAGGGTTGGCAACCACTAGAACCTGCCGAATACAAGTAGAAAACAAACTTCGCACTAGAGAAAAGCAAGAACTTTGACTTGTTCCTCTGTAGGAAAAAAGAGGCAGCTTCCCTTTAACCTGAAAAGTGAAATTTGTCCAATCTGTCTCACCTTGCAATCAGCAGCGGCATGCTGCGCCAGGGCCGACGCTTGAGCCTTGTAAATGGAGACGTTCATAGTCATGACATCCTTCCTCTCCATGCCATCTTTCCTCGGTTTTCCGCCCAGCATAACAGCTATATTCACGTCTCTGCAAGCTTCGACGACATCCACAGTGGCCACGACACCTGATAAACCGCACACATGGTAAAGCGACTATTTAGACACTTATTACAAAAAGTATCAGGTCCACATAAGATGAACAATCGGCTTCAAGAGGTTTGCCTCTGAGCAGAGGAAAGGCGCCGTCGATCAGCTCCATCTTCAAGCCGTTCAAGGTCTCGGCAGCTTTTTTGGTATCGAGCATGTGAATAATCACAGGCTGATCGGGTCCTAACATGACTCCCCTAGCAATCATAGGCATGAGGGCATAGCCAGTTTGTCCTGTGGAAGCATAATAAGAAACTCTAGGTCAAACATCATGGCAACTGGCATGAATCCAAAGGAGAACCCATGCCCTCACTGTCAGTCTTGACCTTACAAATTGATGGGACTGTAACTTTCAACCCTAACAACGAATCCATGTAATAGGACATTATGCAAGATTCGACATCGATGAATCATCCAAGCACTAAATCCGATAGTGAACATCTGATAAGAGAAAATGGAGGTGATTAATTGAAGTGAAAACATGCCTGCTGCGCCGGTAACCAGTACTTTCACTGGCTCCTTCTCCACGTTCATGGAACTCCACATGTGTCTGATGATCTTCCAGAACAAAGAAACTGAGCATGAAGCGACCACAGCTTTCTCGAGGAGCTTGGTGTAATCCATTTCTTAGCAGGATGAAGAACACTTAATGTGAAGGATCATGCTATATACATATAAGTTCCTATTATTTAACTTTATGCCTGTTCAGAATCATCTCCTAGGAGCCCAAAACAAGGAACAGAAACGAAGTATACCTAAAACCTAAAGGAATACAATTGAACAGTCTCTTAACTAGGAAGCAAAGAACCTGACCTTTTCTTGCTTTAGACCACAAACTAATTGAATCATTTAATCTCTAAAGTGAAATCTAAAAGAAAGAAAATAGAGGAGGAAAACCAGCAGCACAAGGGGCTTGAACTCAAATTGTTTGTTTTGCCATGAATGTAGAGCTCTAGAAAAATGAGATAAGTATATGAGGAGTGCCATAACTTTTGTGTGGTATTTACTTAAATGCCATAATTTTTTTCGCTTATTTGAGTGCCATATTAGTGTAAATTTGATATGCTATTTTTGGTACATTGCCCTAGTTGGATTTTTTTTTCTTAATTTTCCGTTTTGATATGGAAAGTATAACAAGTATCAATCTTGTTTCTTACTGTTTCTTTAAAATCTTCCACAAGTAGACGATGCCCTTTTTAGACTCTCTCTCTTCCTCAAACAATGCCATTTTCAAATTTTCTCTCATCTTGTCACTTAAGTGGTCGTTAGAAAATTGATGAACTAAATACTTATGGCATTGAAAGGATCATTCATGAAGTTATTGGCACTTTTGCTTTCCTTCAATCTAACACTCAAGCAACATTGTTTGCCTTTTCAAGGGCTAACTTTAGCTTTTTGATACATTACGTTAGATGATGTATTATAAATTGATGCCAAGTCAACTTTTCCAACAAGGCAAATGATACTCAAAGAGAGCATTATACGAAAGTTATGGTATTTCTTGTGTACTTATCCTTAGACAACGATTCTTCTTTTTTTTGTCAATTTGCACCAACAATGATAAGGAATGTTGAAAAACGAGTATTGAGGATGGCGATGAAAGATGAGCTTCTGGATGCTTCATCAACTCATGATCATGAACATAACGGGTCTTTCCATTTCGGCATATTTATTTTAATTCAAGTTGATGAGTTTCTCTTCAGAAATTAAGCATAGGCTAGGCTTTAAAAACAACCTAACTGCCCTTTTTCTTCTCTTCTTGCAGAACAAAAGAAAGAAGTGCTCTTGATACAGTGATACTCATGTTTTCCAGAAAGAACTGAATGATGGTTTCTCATGGTTCAAGTTCAGTCCTTGGTTTAATCACAGCGTATCATAAGTTTGAATGATTGCATAAATGACCCCAGCATCAACCAAAATGCCCCACCCTGAGTTCTTCATGAAGCAGCTGCGAGTTTAGGACCAGAAAAAAGCCACGTTCTCCCCTATGCAGCAATGAAATTGTTTCATATGGCGAGGGGTGAATAGGCAACGACTTCTTTCGATCATTCATTGTGGTGACTGTCTTTGTCCTTGAAAGCTCGTCAATCTCGAGCCCTGCACACTGCACACTGTTGAAAAAACCTTCTAAGATGTTTTGAAGATTGACAAAACCTTCCCAAAATATCCATTGAATCCGACGAAAGCATTTGTAGGTGATATGTTAGAAGAAATAGGATTCATACTCTAGTTATTGTCATGTGAATATTACATCTGAAGTTCAGAATATTTACTTTGTGGACTTCATAAATGTATAGATACCATTAGAGTTATACAAGGATATCAGCAAAACTTGCTCGCGAATATTGACTAGATATTTGGTATCTCCAGACTTAGAGTATTCGGATTTAGACAGTATAAATTGATCAAGAAGTCTATTTTAGACTCCGAAAACGATGTATATTGCATCGGTTAGTGACGTGGCTTGGATTTCATTTGTAGAAAGTGTTTGAGTGTTTTTCAATCTTAAAGATTGTTTTGCAATGAATATACAAAAAGCAAAGCTTCTTTGATTGATCAACAATCATCTAAAGACAAGATTTTTTTTTTTTTTTTTTTTTTTTTCTGAATGAAGAACTCTATTTAGGAAACCCAACTTTCGTTGTTTGAGCAGTTGAAACAATGAGAGATTTGAATCTTGTTACTCAACAGCTACTTAACCTTCTTGAAGCATTCGTGTGTAATGGTTTGATTGGAATGATTTTCTAAAGACTGTCCAATGGAGCCTGTCCAATGGTTAGATTGGAAGTGGATGAATATAAAATGAGATTTTGGTGTTGAAGAAAAATAGTCAAGATCATGAATATGAAATTCCGAAATTCAAGGGAGCTTCTACCTTACACACTTGTCTCCATGAGCTCCAGTTGTAATATTTGAGAGTTAATTATTAGAGTGATTGTGTGAATTAGAGAGATAAGTCACACACCCTTGAAAAGTGAACACTTGGCTTTATAACCTCATATTGAATGACTGGTGAAATCTAGCTAGTAAGTTCCAGATGTTGGAAGGTGGACATAAGCTTACATTAAGCCGAATTACTACAATTTCTATGTTTTTTGCGTGTAATTCTCTCTCTATTCCTTAACTCCTTATCATTATCCTTGACAGTATATCACACACAAGTGAAGAAGCAATTTCCCTTGAGTAGTAAAAATGAGAAATTTCCAAGAAAAATAAGAATATATAAAGGGATTAATGTAGCAAGCTTGGCCCCTTTGATCATTTAATAATAAAAAAGTGAAATCTAGCTAGTTGAGGCCGTTGACGTGGGTGAGTGGATGTAAGCTTGCAATAAGCCGAACTACTATAATTTCCATGCCCAATTCTCTCAATCCCCAAAATCTTTATCATTATTATTTTATACTATATTGCACACAAGTAAAGCATCGATTTCTCTGGAGTAATAAAAAAGAAAAATTACCAAGAAAAAGAAGATACATAAAGGAGATTATATTTAGTGGTATCAGCACGCCACATCATCCGCTGACGTGATGCGCATGTACCATTGAAATGTTGACATGTGTCTCATAAATGGGACCCGCTATTGGAAAAAGAAATGGTTTCTTTTTCTTTTACCTTCGGTTGGTTCTTGGCAAGTTGGCTTGGCTGGGTGGTAGAAAGAAGGATAGGGCAATTAATGCTAATTTCCCGCTTAAAAAATTTCCCCTGCTCACTTAAATTTTCAAAGGGCATTTTCTCTTTCTTTGCTAGCCTAGACGACGCTTCCTTCACTTCTTTCTCTGTTTCTTTCTCCGTGCGTCTCTCTGCCTCCCCTCTACCTCACCGGTCATCTGCTTTTGGCACATTGCCTTCCCATAGAGCCCTGCCGATCGTTGCTGGTCCTGAGCCCCCTTTGCCTCCGCCTTTGACTGCCTTCGACTGTTTCCAATGCGGAGATTGATTGTGTCCCTTTGTCGAACTCGCCCTCACACCTTGCCATGTTTGATTGCGTCCCGAGCCCCTTCCACCTCCCCAATCGCAGTTGGGTCCCAAAGCCCCTCCGCCTCGCCTTGGACTGCTTCCAACGCCGAGGTCGATTGCATCCCTCCGACGACCTCGTCGTCACACCTCCCTTGTCCACAATTCTCTCAATCATCTCTCTCAAGAGCCCCACCTCATGTCCTTGTCTTCTCATAGCTTCGAAAGGTTGGTCTCTTTGTGTGAAAGAGATGCAATCGACCTTGACCTTGGAAGCAATACGAGGCGAGGCGGAGAGGCCTTGGGACCCAGCTGTGACTAAGGAGGTGGAGGGGGCTCGGGATGCAATTGGACATGGCGAGTTGTGACGGCTAGTTCAATAGAGGGACGCAATCAATCTCCACATTGGAAACAATCGAAGGAGGAGGAGGAGAAGGAGGGGGCTTGGGACCCAGTAATGATCGGCGGGGCTTTGTGGGAAGGTGATGTGCCAGAAGTAGATGACCGGCAAGGCTTTCGGGGAGGTGGAGGGATGCGCAGAGAAAGAAACGGAGGAAGAGGCTGAGGAAGTGTCATCTGGGCTGGTAAAGAAAGAGAAAATGCCCTCTGAAAATTTAAGTGAGCAGAGGGAGTTTTTTAAATGGGAAATTACCATTAATTGCCTTGTCCATCTTTTTGCCAGCTAGCTAAGAACTAGGGGTGTGCATGGTTCGGGTGGGCAGTTCCCACCCTAGAACCGAGAATCGCCTACTAAGGACCGATTCCAAAAAATTGGATCTGGGAACCGCCCGTTGGTTCCATGGATCCACCCAAGAACCGGACCGCCGCTGGTCTGGTTCCCGGGTGGATCTATGGATCCGGTCTCACAAGCGGACGAAGAAAAGAAGCTCCACTGGACACGTATTGTAAAAATGATCTATTTAGAGATTTCGCAAATGTTCTCGCGCTTTTTTCTTTACCTCTCTTGGTAGGTTGCTTCTAATATAATAATAAAAATTATAAACACGGGGCTTCAAAATTTTAATTTTTTACAACTAAAAAAATTATTTTTATAATAAAAATTAATAAATATTATTATTATAATACCTATTCGGTTCGGATGGGTGGGTGGACGGATCCGCTCATGGAACCGAGAACCGGATTGGTACCCACTGGTTCCAATTTATTGGAACTGGGAACCGGACCAGTCCCTTTAGGAACCATCGGTTCCGGGTCGGTTCAGTCTGGTTCCGGGCGATTCCCAGTTCTTTTGCACACCCCTACTAAAAACCAGTGAACGTAAAAGAAAAAGAAGCCATTTCTTTTTCCAATGACGAGTCCCACTTATGAGACACGTGTCAATATTTCAATAGTACATGTACACCACGTCAGCGGATGACATGGCGTGCTAATATCACCGAATATTTTCTCATACATAAAGGGGTCAAAGTAGTAAATAGTAGGCCCCTATGATAACCTAACTGGGCCGAGACCATGAATCCAATGGGCCTACCATTACTGTCGGGTCACAATTGGGCCTGAAGCAGCAGCCACTACCCCCGTTAGGCGGGTGAAGATTTACCTCTGGTTGGATTTGCAGAAGAAGAAGAAACGATAATAACCAGAGCAGCGAGGTCGAGCGGTTCATCCATGGCTTCCGCAGCGAGAACTTCGACTTGAACCTCTTCTTCTGAGCCCATCTCTCTCCTCCGTGGCGCCGCCGTTTGTCGGGAGCATCTGCTGTCCCTGATATCAGGTAAAAAGCTCCGACGGCTTTTCGCGATTTTGTAAGAGCTCGAATCATTCCGGCGATTACCGATGACGATGATTGTCGGGCGGCGATTTCGTGAAGCGATTTTAGTTCAATTTTGCTGGCGACCTGCGTTCGGCGATGCTAGGGTTTCTGGGTTGCTTTTTGATTCTGTATGCTTCGCGAATTGCTTGCGACATTGATTGCTGAGCTGAATTTTTTTTTTTTTTTTCGAATGGTGATGCCAATAGTTGCTATAGCAGCCCTAATTGTGAGTTGCTTGTCTTGAGAAAGATCCAATTTTGCCTTAGATTCCAGCTCGCAATGCTCTAGAGATCTTGAAAATGATGGAAGAGGGCCAGCCCCTGCACTCGAGTTAGCTCTTTCCCTCTTCCCCTGAGCTAGGGTTTCGATCATTTTTCTTCCCTGCCTTCCTTCGATAACCAATCGCTGGAGAGCAACACTCGCAAGTCATAGGTTCGTGGGCGATTTGGGTAACCCTGTTCCGACTCTGACTTAGGACATAATTGATTGTTGTGCACATCTTTTATATCTTTGGGATTCGTTATGCTTTTGTGCACTTGCCCTTTTGGGAAGGGCCTCCTCTCTCATGGTTTAAATGGGGAAGAGCTGCGTTAATTCTGGGAGGGGATCCTTCTCTGCTGGGAAGATTTGTTCTTGAAAACTGCTGTTGTTTCAGAGCTGCATCCGTCATTATGCAAGCATTGGTGCTGGCATTTAAGGGGGAATTCCTGGCGATGATAGTTGGAGTGGAAGCACTTGAACTCGAGCCCGATGAATCTGGCAGTCCTGGCTCATCAGGCAAACGGTTGGCACTTGCATCTGTTGCCGCAGGAAAATTCTGACTTCTTTCTGGAGTTAAAATACGTAATAAGGAAAGCTAGTCTGGCAAACACATATGTATGTGTGAGGTTAAATTAACTGCACAATTGCCAAAAAATTTAATTAAATGATGATATTGGCAAATGAATACATTCTTGCTTCCCTAATAGAGTCCAAACGACTTGTGGATGGCGTGATGAGTCTGCACCTGGTCTGGTTGGTGCATTGATCAGATCTAAATGTGGTCAAATGGCGTGCTGACTGCTTCTAAATTCTAATTGCACGACTGACCTTCGGTTTAGTTTTGGATGTTCTAGTTTTTTCTTATTTGTGTTATCCCCAGGATATTTACATATTTTTTCTTTCATTGTGCACAGAACAGCTCTAATTGCAGCATAACTTGGTCCTGGAGGAGTAATTGCACAAAGTGGTCTGCTGATCATAATTTTTTTTTTCTCATTCATTTTGAGCCATACAATATACACAACAATGTCGGTGACAGCGGGAGTGAGTGACACTATAATTGCCATTAGGGATAAACTTAGGGGTAAAATTGGACAGACTAAGGTCAAAAGGTATTGGCCTGGTAAAGTTCCTGAGTGGGCAGATGAAATTGATGAAGATGGGGATATCAGGATGGCCAGGGCAGTGGCCCTGGAGAAAGCTTTTCCTACTCGTGAAGATTCAGATATTAGCAAGAAGGATGATCCCAGGTTGCGACGTTTGGCTGAGAGCAGGATAGATAACCGCGATGAAATCAGAGCTGATCACCGTCGCATTCGACAAGCTGAGATTGTTTCTACCATTGAAGAGGAAAACAGAAGACAGGAGGGTCTGGAAGCAGAAGAAGAGGATGCAGACTATTTAGAAGAACGGAGAAGAAAGATAAGGGAGAAGTTGCTTCTGAGGGAACAGGAAGAGGCGGCACTCCTTCCTGAAGAGGAGGAGGAGGAGGAAGAGGAGGAGGAAGAGGAGGAATCTGAGTATGAGACGGATTCAGAAGAAGAGACGAAAGGTATTGCCATGGTGAAGCCGGTCTTTGTTGTTAAGTCGGAGAGGGATACTATAGCAGAAAGACAGCGGCTTGAGGCAGAAGAAAGAGCCATTGAGGAGCTAATGAAGAGGAGACAAGAGGAGAGAAAGGCCGAGACGAAGCAGATTGTGGTTGAGGAGATCCGGAAAGATGAAGAAATCCAAAAGAATCTGGAAATGGAGGCGAACATTGCTGACGTGGAAACTGATGATGAACTTAATGAGGCTGAAGAGTATGAAGCTTGGAAAGCAAGAGAGATTGCAAGGATCAAGAGGGATAGAGAGGACCGTGAAGCAATGTTAAAGGCAAAGGAAGAGATTGAGAAGGTGAGAAACATGACAGAGGAGGAAAGGAGGGAGTGGGAAAGAAAGAATCCCAGACCTGCTTCAGCACCAAAGAAGAAGTGGACGTTCATGCAGAAGTATTACCACATTGGTGCCTTCTACCAGTCAGAAGCTGATGATCATGCTGGAACAGCTGGATCGGATCACATTTACAGCCGCGATTTCTCTGCTCCAACTGGAGAGGATAAAATGGACAAAACTATTTTGCCAAAAGTCATGCAAGTCAAGCACTTTGGTCGTAGTGGAAGGACGAAATGGACTCATCTTGTTAATGAAGATACAACTGATTGGAACAATCCGTAAGTCTTACTTATCTTTGATTGTTTCACTCTGACTCTGATACTGCTCTCCTATTTCTCTTCCTTATGCATCCACACCTTTTGTACTCTGTTGTCTTGCATAATTGAAATTGAAGTGCATCAACAGTAATTTGATGGATATGGAGGGTGCTTACAAAGTTAACTGGATATTATGATCGTTCTAATTATTAATTTATAGTCATTGTTTTATGAATAAACTTCCAGCAGTTATAATGAAGCATGGTGAATTTACTTATTGGTCTGCTTATTTATGTTACAAAATGTTTAGCTTTTAGAATGTTGTTCGAGTGGAATTTTACGTGAGAACTCATTTCTTGTTCCTGAGTTCTTCACGGAAAAATCAAAGTGCCCTTGTTTGGTCTTGACATTTAAAATCATCAATTTCATAGAAAAGAAGTTTGTTTCAATTCTATTGATGCTATCTTTCTATGAATGCATTTCGTTTCCTGTACATTGCCCAAGATGGGAACTTCAAAGAGTAACAATTTATTATGGATTCATGATGACGGCAGAAACTTAATTTGATGTTTGCTTGGGATGCAGTTGGACCTACAATGACCCTCTTAGGGCGAAGTACAATGCGAAGATGGCTGGAATGAATGCTCCCATTGCAAAACCCAAAGGAAGCAAGAAATTGAAGGACTGGGAGTCTCGATGAATTGTTGAAGTGCTGAGTACCCATAGGTCAGATATCCTTCTTTGGTGTTTTGTAGCAGCATGTTTCTTGGCTGAGGCAGCACTATGCAGAGGGGTCAACGGCCCCAAAGATGCAGATATTGATGCAATCTTGATGATCAGAAGAAGTCCGGCGCATTAGATATTGGATTTAATTAGTTACGCATCAGTCTTGACATATCTATTATGCGGTGTTACATTTGTATGCTCGCTAACTTTCAGTGCCTTACACAGTATGTTTGTATATGCTAGTTCACTGGAGAACCAGGGCAGAGAGGCCTAGGAAGCATGTCGCATTGAGAGCTTCCGAGTGTTGCGATGATAAGTGAGAATGGTTTTGGTTTATTTCAAGGAATGATTTCTCTTGATGGCTTCTGTTTCTGACTTGGCAATTCATGAAGGTAGCTGGTTTTCCTTTGAAAATAAAATAAAATAAAACTAATTCTTTTCAAATGTAATAATAATATAAAAAAATTAATTGACGAAATTTAATTAAAAGCAATAGTTCAATTACATTAAATTGAAATATAAGTACGTTTTCAATGGAAAGAGTGTGCTGCCCAGCAGAAAGGAAAAAGAGAAGCAGTTCCAGAACTGTTTAAGGACCGTATGAGGAATGTTCAATGGAAACTTTTTGATATACTTAAGTATGTTGATTGAAGGAAAGGGAGATTTCGCATTCAAGAAAAGATGATAAATGTACAGTGTCGTACCAATTAACATAATTAGATTATACTGTGAAAGTCACAATCATATGTCACGGAGTAGAGGTTTCCATGGTCAATGGGGCATTCGTAATCGAGGAAAGATGACCAAAACGCCTCTCGAAGGATTAAGCACTTCCGGGGGCGAGATTTCCTCGAGTCTTCTAGAATATTCCAGAATATCCTTAGAATATTCCCATAATATTTTTAGAATATTCTTAGGGGCAGAAGATACGATAATTAAGGCAGTTGAGAAGATACGATCTTGTTCGCCGGATCGAAACTAAATCAATGATTGTAATCTGATGGCCTTAAGTATAAAAAAGGGTGCCCTCTCCCTCATTTGTATCATCCAACATTAGCAATCTAAACTACTTTATTTCATTCAGAGCTTCTCTCAAGTATAAAGAAGAAGGGTTGGCTTAGGCCCCAACGATCCCGAGCGATCCTAAAATGCGGCGATATCAGAGCAAAAGAAGAGAGATCCAAGGAGCAGCACCAATTGTTCGAAAGAATGTCGAGCGATCCTAAAATAGCCTAAGTCGCCGCACGGTGGTATCAGAGCAAAAGAAGAGAGATCCAAGGAGCAGCACCAACTGTTCGAAAGAATGTCGAGCCAAGAAGCTATTGTGGATGGAGAGGTTGCCCAAGTCGAGACTCGCGGCGAAAAGAATGTCTAACCCGTTGGAGAGGTTGCCCAAGTCAAATGTCGAGAAAGAATGTCTAGCTTCTTAAAGAATGTCGAGCCAAGAAGCTATTGTGGATGGAGAGGCTTTGCCCAGAGGTTGCCCAAGTTAGAGAGACTCGCAGCCGAAGCAAGAAAAGAGAAACCTCGTTGGAACCTGTTGGAGAGGTTGCCCAAGTCAGAGAGACTCGCAGCCGAAGCAAGAAAAGAGAAACCTCGTCGGAACCCGTTGCCGCGCTTGATGAGAAGTTCGCGAAAATGCGAAGTGCCGTAGCTGATCTCATTGACGGACTCGATGATGTTCGAGACCGGATCATGGAGGTTGAAGGCTTCCTTCGCAAAGACTTCACGGACACTATCAACGATGCGACGGTCCCCTTTCAAGCGAAGGATGATGACCTCGAGACATTGATCGACGACTTGAGGGAACGTGTTCGCGCAATGGAAGAAGAGAACCCCGATAGGACGAGGTCGAAGCCATGAAAGTGGAGATCCAAGAGCTCAAGGCGGAGCTTGCCCTATGCAAATTGAGCATCATGAATGGAGCGATGCCTACCCAAGCAGTGCCCAAGATAGAGGTGCCGAAGCCCAAGGAGTTCAAGGGTGATCGATCTGCCAAAGAGGTGGACAACTTCGTATGGAGCATGGAGCAGTACTTCGGAGCCGCTAGCATCCAACACGAGAATGACACGAGAATGTTAAGGTACGAACTGCTGCGATGTTCCTTACTGATACTATGTTGTGGTGGCGCAATAGGTGTGATGAGACCAATGGCAAACATGGCAGACACGAGAATGTTAAGGTACGAACTGCTGCGATGTTCCTTACTGATACCGCAATGTTGTGGTGGCGCAAAAGGTGTGATGAGACCAAGCGCGGTGCCCATCCCGTGGAGACGTGGGATGACTTCGTGAAGGAGTTTCGGGAATACTTCTTCCCCGAGTTTGCTCAACAAGAAGCCCGTAGCAAGCTCCATTGCCTCGAACAACGAGGTACGGTCCGAGAGTAAGTGAAATAATTCACCGAACTCAAGCTCCAAATCAAACTCAAGCCGTGGGCAAGACAAGAGCTAATGCGTTGGGATGTGAGAAGTCTCTCGAGGGCCTTAACCGTTGTCGAATCACTCATCGACCTCAACAAATTCGATCCAACGAAACAAAACATCGATCGAAGGATTAGAGGTCGGATTGGTCCTCCGAGGGTGAAAGTGGAGACAACTCCCGTGGCCCCAAGGATCAAGGTGGCGGCCGAAAGACTTGTGGAGAAAGCTCATCCAAACAACCCATCCATGGAAACCATTGGACACAAAAGTGTCCTCAAAAGCACCGAGTCAATGCCATCCTCTCCGTCAAAGATGAAGAACGGCCAAAGGAGGAAAAGCGCCAAATCCGACTTGGTGGGATGACTCTCAACTCTATGCAAGCTCAACCACCGCCCAAGAAGAAAGAACAAACGGACATGTACTTTGTCGAACTTGAGGTATGTGGAATCACTCTTTATGCCTTAGTCAATATGGGTGCGTCCAACGTGTTCATGGCAACCGAGGTAGCAAAGAAGTTGGGCTTGGAAGTGATGCCAAATGGAAGGCGATTCAAGATCGTCAACTCGGAAGACCTTGCAAGTGGAGGCACAACCCCAGAGGTCGAAGTCCAAATTGGCGGATGGAAAGGCAAACTTCCGTTCGAGGTAGTCCTGCTCGACGACTACGACCTCATATTGGGAAGGGAATGCAGTTCTTCGACCAAGCGCAAGCCATGATTGACATGGGTCCAAGTGCATCATAGTGCTCGACCCGAAGTGTTCGTCCATGGTGCCGATGCTCAAAGGGGCGATGAACACCAAGACAATTGTTGCGGTCCATCTCCTCGACAAAAGCTTGAAGGCGGCCAAGCGCATGGCCAATCAATCAAAGACCCAACCATTGGAGAAGTCGAAGGTAGAATCGGGATCTCCAGCACCAACCAACGACATGCCAATTGAAGCCCTCTTCCTCGAAGTGGAGTACGTGCCGCGTACCATGTCCGAGCCGAAGAAAGTATCGTATGTCCAACCGATCGTGAAGCCACTCAACCAATCGTTTGAGAAGCCGTTCGAGGTACCGTTCGAGTCGATTAGGGCCAAGCGGAATAAGAAGAAGTGGGAAAAAGCTCGTGCCAAAAAGAACTCTTCTCATGTTGTGAGCGTTGAGGACATCACTCGAATGAGTGGGGGAGAATGTCATGGAGTAGAGGTTTCCGTGGTCAATGGGGCATTCGTAATCGAGGAAAAACGACCAAAACGCCATTCGAAGGATTTAAGCACTTTCGGAACATTCTTAGGGGCGGGATTTCCTTGAGTTTTCTAGAATATCCCTAGAATATTCCCAGAATATTCTTAGAATATTCCTAGGGGCAGAAGATACGGTAATTAAGGCAGTTGAGGAGATACGATTTTGTTCGCCGGATCGAAAGTAAATCAATAGTTGTAATCTGAGGGCCTCAAGTATAAAATGCCTCATTTGTATCATCCAACATTAGCAATCTAAACTTCTTTCTTTCGTTCAGAGCTTCTCTCTAGTTTCTCTCTATGATCTGGGTGAGTGAGTGATTAGATGATTCAAAGAAGGCTTGGCTTAGGCCCCATTGATCCCGAGCGATTCAAAATAACCTTTGATCCCGAGCGATTCAAAATAGCCTAAGTTGCCGCACGGTCGCGATCCCAAACGATTGGCCCGTGACACATACCTCTGATATGACATTGTTAAAATTGCTCATCCTTAATTTTTTCTTCACAGCAAGACCACCAGGTGCCGGAGCTTTGTCTTCCCAAGCAACAGTGCTCTCACCTGCATCTGGCTCGGCATTTGCCTTTTGCTGCATTCTTCTCTTTCTCGAAGGAATTTTAGAGGCAGCTGAAAGATCATGATCATTCCCAAGGACCCTTCTACAACCAGCTTTTTGCCTCTCTAAATATAGCCGAGAGAGGTCGTGCCCTTCCTCATGGTTCGTCAACTTGTTAGATTGCCATTCCCTTTTCTATGGAAGCGCCTCTAAGTCCATTGCCAGCATAATTGGACCCTTGGAATCTGCAGAATCAGCCTTGTCTGTACTCGTTTTAGCAGCAGTAACGATATCATTAGGGAAAAGAAGGGCAGCGGCATCACTAGTGTTCGATCCTGGAGCACTATCCAGATCAGGAACAACTTCTCCAGGGGAACAAACGACCCGATGAGCCACCTGAGAGAAAGCCTTTCGAATGTGAGAATAATGGTTCTCTTCAGCCATTCGATAGGTCTGGTTCAGCCAAGGGGAGGACTAATAGATTGAGAGAAAGCCAAACTGGAATGGAGAACTAGAAATAAAACTAGATTAAATGAGGGATTTGATTGTTAACAGCCAAACCCTAGGGGCGCACCAGACAAATGGTGGAAATGTGCTGGACAAAGGTACCCTACGAAATACTTCTCTACTGACCATTTTTTTTTTTTGGTCCGAAGTCTTTTCTGGCTCATACAGCCACTTAATATGTCATTGCAGGATATCAAAATCGAAATAGTCCAATTAATGTAACAACATATGCAATCGTCATTGACCATGCCGAAGACCTGAAGCAAGGTTCACCTCACCAGTCACTATTATCCCGATTGATTTAGTATGGAGGGAAGTGATACATGAATGACAAAAAGATGAGCAAAGCTAGACATGAAGCTAGGACGACTCCAAGAAATCAAGAATCAGCTTTTGTATGGCAAAGCATTGTATATGCGCCATCTAAGAGAACATCAATGAAATGGATTAGCCAGAGAAACTCTCGAAATTTTAGCAGCTTATAAAAGGTCGTCATCGAAGTCCATTTCATCTAGAAACTCATTCCATGGAAGGATGGAAAATCAGAAGCAGTGCCATTGAGCTCAGCATTAAAAGAAAGGATAGGGTCCTACAGAAATCAAGAGACGCACCACCGGTTGTCAAGAACCATTAGCATGATTCTCAATACTTGGCTCATTTTGACATACAGAAGCCACGACGGGAGACTATCATCCGCAGTGGTGCCATTGGAGTGTACTGCTCCATGAAGAAGAGATCCGAGCTTAGCTGCACAGCCAATGATGACCCTCTCTCCAGGCTTCCGACATGAAGTTGCGACGTTCTAAAGGACATTTTACACCCTATTAGAAACTAAAGCAAACAGATACCACACTGAAATGGCCAAAAAGAACAAGCCAATTGCCTTATTTTCATTTAGAACGCTAGCAAGAAGAAGACTGAGAAGCCCCAAGGAGATATCCTCGCTATCACTGAGGATGTCCGTCATAATTTGCTCCACAGCCCACAATATGTTGTCTGCGGGATTCGACCTTGGCCAAGAAGAGATCGTTGAAAAACAAGAAAAAGGAGAAAAGATAGAAACATGTCAAGAACTACAGTTTTGTTCAAATAAGCCATCAAATGGGAGCATCGACAGAGTTTCCTCATCAAATATGTGTTGATATTGACACTAGAAAATCATGTTTTTCTCCAAGATGAATAGGGTCACTACTTAATGCACAATTTACCGCAAAATCCTTACTCGGGACTGTTTCTTATCACAAACATTCCACTCGTCTCTTCTTCATGCTCACAACATCTTACTAGCTAAAGCATGTACTCGTCTTGCCAAAGATGACAAAAAGTGTCACGCAGAAACCATAGAGATTCACCTGATTTCACGCTAGTGAAAGGTGAACTTAATTTTTCAATGTTAGCATCAAGAAAGCACACATGAAAAGAAGAGCCAATATATGATAGAGAAACAGGAAGACAGAATAGCTAAATGAAGAAGGCGCTGGCAGATAGATCCTAGAATCCACCTTCTCTTAACCAAAGACGGTAGGTTTTGTTCTTAAGACTCTTTTGTTACTGCCATTTCTTGTGCTTCAATATTTTGATTTCAGGATAGCCCAGCAACCAGCGTCATTTGCAATGGAATTTGTGGTCATTATAATCAGCTTAAGGCCAACAGCTGAGTCCAGACCCCCCTTTATTGAGTTTAGCTGGAGAATCTATGCCTGTATTACCATGCAGAAGGTTTTAAGTTCCGATGAAAACATTATGTCTAAACTTTTCACAAACAACGAAAATATTTTTTATTTGTTCATTTCTATAAGTGATACAAGAGATTATTTTTAGAAAAATATTTTCTAAATCATTCATTTTCGTTTAAACAAATGCAGTTTGTCTAGGAATGTGTATAAACCCTTTGAACCCACTTTGAAATATATTGCCAAGAGACTAAGTTCATTAATATCGGCACAATCCTAGATTTCCAAATGAATGAACGTCGTTATTCCTGAAAAAGGACCCCAACCATGACATTTTGAAGATATCCTCTCTTACTTGAATTAGAATGCCAAAGATACTACTGTATAAACACGGGCCATTTTAAGTCCTTTCTTTTGTAGCAGATAATTCACGTCTCATACTCAAACGCACACACTCACGAAGCCACAGACCCTCGCTCACTAGTCTTAGAAACTGCAGCATCAACACTACTATGGAGATGAAGAGACGGGCATTGTCCGCGTCACTTGGTTGCTTATGATCTATTTGATAACGTGCTCAACAGTGTATAATTCTATTTTTTATTTCTCGAAATAAAAAAAAATAGAAATTTGTTTGGTAACTTTTTATTTCCAAGAACGAATTTGTTCATGGAATAGATTTAGGCAGAATCAAGAAGTACAAAAAAAAGTTACTTCTTTATTCTCGGAAACATATTTAGAATTAAGCCAAATCATACTCTCTCTCTCTCTCTTCTCTTTTTTTCTTTTTTTTTCTTTCCTTTTCTCTTCTTCTTCCTTTAGCCGATTGGAAAAAAATATAATAAAATTATTTATAAAATTAAAATATAATTTTAAAAATATAATAAAATTACATAATAAATTTATACTAAAAAAATTGATAAAAATATATAATAAAATTGTTAAAACACATAATAAAAATCATTAAAAATTAAAATAAATTTTAAAAATATATAAAAAAATTAGAAATTAAAAATTACATAATAAAATTATATCTAAAAAAAGATAAAGTTATGTAATAAAATTGAAAATTTTATTAAAAAATTAAAAGAGAAAAATATAATAAAAGTATTAAAAGTTAAAAGTAATTCTAACTTACATAAAAAAATTTAAGGTTGTATCAAACACATTTCTATTTTGAGAAAAGAAATTTTGAGTAGTTACTAAATGGCTTCTAGGGAACAAAATAAAAAAAATTAATTTCTAAATAGAAATTATTCATGAGACATAATAGTTACCAAACGCACCCTAACCAAGAGCAAGTTTGAGAGCTTAGTGCCTTGCTCAGTCCAATGTGTTGGTCTTGAATCTAACATGCAAAAACATTAGTATCCTCAAATAGACACTTATAAATCTTATTATGATTTTGTTTAAAAAATGCACATGAGACATTTGTTAAGCAACCAAATAAGAAAATATTGTCATTATCAATGCACTAACTATTCTCATGATATGCAAAATCAATACATTGAAGATGGAAAATTTCTTCTATAAACATATTTAACTTACTTGACATTCTAACACATACAAGAAATTACCATCATTCGATGAATTTTACCAATCTTAGACACTTAATCCCCGTTTCGAGTGATAGATCTCTAGAATTTTTCCATTTGAAGGGGTTGAACATTAGTCAGAGATTTTAGTAGGCTCATAGTAATTGAAAAATTCTAGGTGTTATGCATCTTCACTTGTATCCTAAATTATTACATGTGGAAAATCTATTAGCACACAGTAACTTAAACACAACACAATGAGTCAAGGAGGATTGATTATTACTCTTTACTTTTAATTTAAATTAAATGTTACTAGAATATATTTTGACTTATTTCTATTACAAAACACCTTAAAATTTCACAGCATACAAAACATTGGAACGTAAATTCCCATATATTTTTGGCATTTTTTTTTTGTGAAATTTGAATGATACTTCAAAATTTGGAGGGAAATCGGAAAATTTTCTCACTTTTGCTCAATCAAGAACAACGAGGCACTATCCTTACTCCCAAAAAGTGAGATTATCGCATGCCATCCAAAAGTTAAAAATTGAGAAGTGAGAAAGTACAGAGGCAATTGGGATTTATGAGTATGATTAAACATATATATGGAGATTTACATGTAATCATCCTTACTTGCAATTTGTTAGTTTCTAGATACGTGGGATTTATGAGTATGATTAAACATATATACGGAGATTTACATGTAGTCATCCTTACTTGCAATTTGGTAGTTTCTAGATACGTGTGACTAGTCATATTTCTCCTCCTTTGCACGGGTTAATCTCCTTGTAATTTTTGGAGCATTGCTAGCCTGACAATATTGTTAACTAACTGTGCAATTGATATCACTTGTTGAGAGAGCATTAAGTCTTATTTTAAGAAACAAATCTACTCATGTCATTTAAGGTGAAGTAGCCACCATTTCATTTGGAAAACTCACTGTACCATTACCTCATCATTTCCCTAATCTTTACTTATATAAGAAGAAAGTAATTGAAAAGATAGTTACATTTCATTGGCCACTAACCCATTTAAGAACAACTTTCACTCTCTTTTTCTCCGCATCATTATTTATCGTTTCTTGGCAGATAATGTAATTGGCTGTGCCAGGATTCTTGCCAGAAAAGGAAAGACGGTTGTTTTTTTACCTAACCTATCGAGTATTTTATCCACCAGAATCTATTTATCTATAGTTTAGCCAATGGGATGTTCATATATGGTCCCGTCTTTCATAATAGCCGGCATTGCTGCTCTGATAATATCTTTGATCAAATATTTCGTCTTAACGGGCTATGTCCTCCCATTCCCCACGATTCATTATTTGTGCAAATCAAATCTGTTATCGGTTATTTGTTAATGGAATTAGATCTTCAACACGGAATGAAATCTGTTATTGGTTTATCCTGCGGCCTTCACTACAAAGTATTGAGTCCAACGTTTATAAAAGCACAAGAGAGCGAACTGTCTCTCCTTCGAAAACAACAAAAGCCAGCGAAGAAGAACGAGAAAGATCATCGCCAACATGAATCCGCTAGTTCAATTTCGCCCTACCGATGAACACCTTTTCGCTCACTACCTTGGGCGGAAAGCGACGGGGGCGCCGTTGCCTCCTGGTCTCATCGAAGAGTGCGACATTTATAATCAGGAGCCTTGGAAGATCTTCGACACCACTTCGGACCGGACGTTCTACGTTTTCACCCAGTTGAGAAAGAACAAGTCGAGGGTTTTGAGGACGGCTGGAACGGGGACGTGGAAAGAGCAACACGCAACGAAAATCAAAGACGGTCGTGGCGAGTTGGTCGGCTATAGGAAGTCTTTCAAATTTCAAGGAGGACATGGCTCGAGCGCAACAAGCGGGCGTTGGATCATGTACGAGTTCTCTCTATGTGACGAGAGGGTAAGATTTTAATTCTATGTTTATGGATAATTCTTTTGAATTGCATTGATGATAGATTATTGGCATTGATTTTTCATGTAATGATGTCTCATGCTAGTTAGCAATAGTTCGTGTGTTTTAAGGAAGAGTGGTTCTTGGGTTACCGATTATAGCGAGGGTCTTGATTGTGATTCTTGTTCACGTATTGATGTTTCATGCCTGTTAGCAATGATCTATCCGTTTTATGGAAGAATGGTTCTTCGGTTACTGATTATAGTCCAGTCTTGATTGTGGTTCTTGTGCATAGGGTAGTGATAAAAGGGTCGTGTTATTCCTTCCATAAGCTTTATTTACCCATATAATTCTAGGGCATATTTCAAGTGAGTGAAAAACTATAGGGTCATATTTTAGGAATTCTTTAGGGGTGTAAAAAATCAACAAGATGATATTGTGATATTGTGATATTATGAGAAGATTTTGCCCTTGTAAATTAGTGCAGATGCCTAGACTAGATTTTGAATAATTGGCTGGAGTCCATTAATGGGAGATATTGAATCCAATTCGAAAATATTAGATGAAGTTGGAGGGATTTGCAATATAATTGAAACTTCAAGGGTATCATATAACAATTCACCGTACGTATAGTGAGAAAAGTCAAACTCTCCCGTATATTCACTTTTTATCTAGTACTTGGTTACTTTTTTTTTTTTTTACTCTTTGGGCTGAAAATTGTTAATCATTCGGTTTAACTCTGTGCAGCAATGCAAGTACGTCTTGTGCAAGATCAAATATTACAAAGACGAGAAGAAATCAGAAGAGAAGGCAATTGTAATTTCGGATGACATGCGGGCGCAATTTGGAGACGAGAATCGACGAGCAAAGAGGGCGTGCCTACCCAACGATCATGGCGATCGCACAACCGTCATCTCTGACTTTGCTTTGCCGCCATCTACAGTCGACCGAGCTCAACCCGCCCCTGCCCGAGACCTTAGCAGCAATGTCGCATATGCCGAACAAGTTCAGATGTCAAGGGGTGCAGTGCCCGCCTCGCATGTAGATGTTGATGACCCCGCTTTCCCTGGTCTCAACAGTGACGCAATTGCCAATTCACTTCCTCCAATGGCGACGGCAGCGACCATGCAAGGAAGCAGAGATGAATGGATGAAGGAGTGGATGACCATGGCTCTAGAACCGGCGGTCCACTCTGGTTACTACTCCAAGTCAAGATCTCTTGCTGCAATGGAGGAAGGTTCTTATACAAATCTATTGGTATGTGCATCCTCACCTCGTCCTGCAAATATGACGATGACGACGTCCCCGGGACCAGATATCGGCGGCCCCACGTCTCCAGCTTTTGGCAGCAACACAACCCTAGATTCGCTTCTCACGACTGCGGGGACTGAAGCTTGCTATGCCAGTTATTCCCCGAGCTTTGAGTGCAACCGAGATGCCAATGTGATTCCGGCGACTGCAACTTCTGCACAAGTAGATAATGGCAACACCACTGACCCAGCTTTCGATAGCAGTGCATATACAGATTCACTTCCGACAACGGCAGAGCAAGTCGACGACAATGAATGGATATCTCGCTTGATGGATATGGATGTAGATCCGGTGGTCCACTCCGATTACCTCTTCTGTTCAGATCTTTTCGATAATCCATCGGAAGACGATACAAATGCGATGCTCGCATCCACGCTCGGCAGTGCACCAGGCTACCAATCGTGGGATTCGACTTCTCTTCATGAACAGAGGAGCGTTGCTGAATCGCAAGAGCTAGGTGTTCCAGTCGCATTGGCATGGGCTGATCCGTTTATGCTTGTTTAGCAGTTTCTTTCTAATTTTAGTAATTAAACGAATTGAACCATAGGCATGCTCTTTCTTTAGAGCTCATTCGAACGTATTTGTAAATACAGTTGTTGCTTTTGTTATATATATAAAAATGAGATGTTTATTTCTTCAGCTAAAATTTTTTATTCAGCTCGGGACGAAAGACTTTATTAAAAATAACATGCCCCAGATCAAAGGCGAGTATATTCGAGAAGTCGAGCAGTTAATTCTCCTGCTTGGCCCAAAAAAAGAAAGTCGGTAGCTAGTTTCATGCAATATTAGTACTTAAGAAAATGTAATAAAGTATGCCACCAATATAACATATTTTTTACACAAATAATCATGAAACAGAAACTTTCGAGGCTAATTGATCTAATGTATATCAAAAAAAAAAAAAAAAAGAGTTTATCTATTAACACCTAAACCTTGCCAATGTGGTGAATTTTCGACTCTATAATAATTTTACTCTACTAATTGACGGAATGTGTACATTTGTCAAAACTAAGAAAAACCAATACAATTTAAGTTGTGTTTGTTTTATGAAAAATTGAAGGTTCGGAAAATATTTTTTTTTTTAAAATCACTTATATTACTGATAAGAATTAATGAATGAATCATCATCTATGAAAATAGCTTAGTATAAATTATGCTTGGTAATGAATTTATTTTCCATTAGCTAATTTCTCTGAAGGGTTTATATATCACCCAAACCCTGCCACTATGATGAATTCTCAATATTGTAGTATTTTTACGTGACTAATCAATGGAATGCGTGCATTTGTTAAATTAAGAAAAATCGATATATTTTGAGGTGCGTTTGTTTTACAATGGTTTGGAAAATATTTTTTCAAAAATAATCGCTTGTATTGTTTACAAGAATTAATGAATGAAAATATATTTTCATCATCTATGAAAATAGTATAATAAATTTATTTTTTATTGACTAATTTTTCTAAGAGATACAACCAATCATTTTATGAAAAATATTTTTTCAAATCTTTAGTTTTTCCATGAAACAAATGTACTTTTAGGAGAAAAACAAATGGAGGGCAGTCACCAAACGTGTTTCTATTATTTGTGTAGGAAATTTTACGTCTCAAAAAAATTTATGGGTCATACTAAGTGCATTCATATTCTTTTTATATTTCGGGAATAAATTTTGCGCGTTACCGAACGTGTTCTTTTATTAAGAAATTATTTTAAGATATAGAAATAAAAAAAACTGTTTCAAAAAAAATTATTCCTGAAAACAAAAAGGTTACCAAACCACCCTTAAAGTTGCTCCTGAGCCTCTCTCTCGCATGCAACGTCAATGTTAAGGGAACTCGTATACTGAAGAGCAAGGACAAGGTCGGCCACCCCCAGACCATCTACGGAGGGGTCGCTGTGTACTACTTCCCGGCCCTGACACGAGTAGGGCCTAGCTGAGTCCTGGATTCATCGGTGGGATCGGGTTTGGGCCATCCGGGTTTCGCATGCTCCCCAGCGGATGTGTTCTGGCCGGTCCCACTTTCCTGGTTCGTCCCTTGGCGCATCGCCATGAACCAGGGAGAGAGGAACGTTGACGTTAGACAACTCTGGGTGTGTGAGATCTTGCTTGAGGGTTTTAATGGGTCTAGCGAACCGCTGAGTCAGGTGGATTCAGGCATTTTCAGATGGTTTCTTGTGTTCTTTCTGTAGTTCTCTTTATGTGATCTATATTTTTCTTAGTCCTTGTGTTAGTCGAAAGGGGTGGGGTTTGGGCGTGTCTTAGCTCGTGTTTGAACGTTTTAGACAGGGAAATGCAGATGGCAAAAGTAGTGTGCTTTGCAGGATCTGCATTTGGATGATCAATAGGGTGTTTGTGTGGCTTTCATGTGGGATCTTATGTAACAGGTTTAACTGAACATGCTATCTCTCTGTCTCTCTCTCTGTCTCTCTCTCATTTGTTGTTCGCAGCTGGGTTTTGTGATCTCGGAGGTCGCACATGCAATCACTTTTGTGCATGAACGATGGTCTCATTCTTCAGTTTGTTCGATCAAATGATCGGTAGATGTAGTACTTGAAGCAAACATCGGTTGTTCATCCAGTTAAGCAACGAAGATCATAGAATAGTGACGAGTGAGACCCCAAGGGGCAACTTCAATTTGAAAGTACTTCGTGTACTAATTTCAGTGAAGCGTGCAATAAACGGGAGTTTGGCATGTTTAATCATGGTACAAAGCAACTGAACCATAAAACATATGATGATCACACTTCATCGTGCGCTAGAAAGAATGCAGCATCAGCCGAGACATGAATAGGCCAGGGACTTCTCCTCGAGAAGCTCACTTGCTGTGGCATCCATCTTCACCCTCGAGAACTCATCAATCTTAAGCCCTGCACATTATAAGTAACCGGTTTCTGTATTATAACATATTCGGATTGCCCAAACAGTGTCTCACAATTGGCTACTTATCACCATGACTTCGATAAGGTACATGATGCAGTTGGCTCTGATGAGGTTTTTGCATGTTTATAGTGGTTCTTTATTTGCATTCTCTTTTAAAGCCTATATCAAAATCACGAATTGTATGATGATGTGCTGTTGTGAGCAAATGTGCCTTAGCCTGAGGCACGGTCCATTCATGTTCGACACAAAATGCTGAGGAAGACGACGATGGAACTGTACCTTGAACGATGGACCATTCTCCGTTCTGACATGTGACGGGGAAAGAGTAGATGAGGCCTGGTTCGATTCCATATGAACCATCCGAGCAGACTCCCATGGAGACCCATGTTCCCTGTTTCGTACGATTTCAAGCGATTGAGCATACTCATAAAACGGTATACAATTTCAGTTTATGACTACCTCTGGTGTGCCGAGCACCCAATCACGCATATGGTCACACGCGGCGCTTGCAGCAGATAGTGCACTCGAAAGCTTTCGAGCCTTGATGATCGCAGCCCCGCGCTGTTGAATCGTAGTAATGAACTCTGTATTCAACCTAAGTAAAAAGATGACAGAAGATCAGAGAGTCACATTATGAGCTCTTCAATTTTGGTGAATAGTTTGGAGTGAGCTACAAATCTAACAGAGTGGGGTAAAATTAGTTACTATGAGCGCAACGCCATCTCGCATACATAGCCTGTTTTCATTCAACTAATCGATCAGTCATGTATTGGCAATACATGGAGACAGAAACCAGAATGAGGCTAATTGCAGAGAAATGTTACTTGATGACAGGCTTGAGGTCTATTGTATCGATGAAAATGCGCTATCAATAGAATTTGAGCTACCATTTATCGTCGGCAATGAGATGTCTGACAGATCTCTCGCCACTGGATCTCTCGTCACTGCTGGTGGTGATGGTGGCGTGATTAACATCTGGATATTGAGTCGACGAGTGGTTTCCCCAGATGATGATGTTCTTCACGTCGCTCACCTGCACCTTCAGCTTTTCGGATATTTGGCCCAGCGCTCTGTTGTGATCGAGCCTCGTGAGGCACGTGATGTTCTTCTCCGGGATCGAAGGAGCAAACTCTTTCAGGATCAGCGCGTTCGTGTTGGCAGGATTGGCAACCACTAGAACCTGCCGAATACAAAGTGAAAAAGAGACATCTTACTAGAGAAAAGGAGGCATTTGCCATTTAACCTGGGAAGTGAAATTTGTCGAATCTGTCTCACCTTGCAATCATCCGCGGCATGCTGCTCCAAGGCCGACGCTTGAGCCTTGTAAATGGAGACGTTCCTAGACATGACATCCTTCCTTTCCATGCCTTCTGTGCGCGGTACGCCGGCCAGCATAATAGCTATATTTACATCACTGCAAGCTTCGACGACATCCGTGGTGGCCACGACACCTGATAAAACACACACATGGTAAAGCGACTATTTAGACGCTGATTACAACAAAATTTCGGGTCTACATAAGATGAGCAAATTGGCGTCGAGAGATTTGCCTCTGAGCAGAGGAAAGGCGCCGTCAATCAGCTCCATCTTCACGCCATGCAAGGCCTCAGCAGCTTGCTCGATATCGAGCATGTGAATGATCACAGGCTGATTGGGTCCTAACATGACTCCCCTAGCAATCAAAGGCATGAGGGCATATCCGATTTGTCCTGTGGAAGCAAAATGGAAAACTCACGGTTAAAAATCATGGCAACCGGCATGAATTCAAAGGAGAACCCATGCCGTTTCTGTTAGTCTTGACCTTATATAAATTGATGGAACTGTAACTTTTAACGATGAATCCATGTGATTGAACATTATGCAAGATTCGACATCGATGAACCATCCGAGCACTAGATCTGATAGCGGCCATCTGATAAGAGAAAATGGAGGTGATCAATTGAAAGTAAAAACGTGCCTGCGGCGCCGGTAACCAGTACTTTCACTGGCTCCTTCTCCACATTTATGGAACTCCACATATGTCTCATGATCTTCCAGAACAAAGCAACTGAGGACGAAACAACTATGGCTTTCTCGAAGAGCTCGGCGTAATCCATTTCTCATCAGGATGAAGAACACTTTTTTGAAGGATCATGCCATATATACAACGGTCCGATCCTTGAAGCCCAAAACAAGAAACAGAAACGAAGTCCACAAGAAACCTAAAAGAATACGATTGAATAGCGTCTCGACTGGGAAGCAAAGAACCTAAATGACCCTTTCTTGCTGTAAACTACAACCTTATTGAATTATTTTTTTCTCTACAGTACAATCTAGAAAAAATACGAAAATAGAGGAGGAATACCAGCAGCACCAGGGGCCTGAACTGAAATTGCTTGTTTAGTCATTGATGCAGAGCTCTAGATGACAGACAAAACAACTATTCTAGGAGTGCACAATATATTTAAGAAACACTTTGGATAATGTTCTTCTGTTTTCGATCGGTTCGCACCAACAATGATCAGGAATGGTGAAAAAACAGTATCGAGGATGGCGATAAAAGATGAGCTTCCAGACGCCATATCAAGTCATGATTACGAACACAATGGGTCTTTGCTTAGTTCCATCTCGGCATATAATTTTAATTCAATTTTATGAATCTCTTTTCAAAAATTTAAGCACAGGCTAGCTTTTAAAACAATCTAACTGCAATTTTTTTCTTCTTCCGGAACAAAAAGAAAGAAGTCCTCCTGATACTAATGTTTTGTCAAGAGAGAGATGTGTCAGTTTCTGCGCGTCACACTACAGAACAGTCGAATAATTTTCAGAAGCAGAACCAAGCTTCACAGATGCTTTCCCGAACAACCATCGCGCAAACACAAATTACTCGAACATCGGATACAAGGTAAAATTCGAGCAAGAACTGAAAGATGGCTACTCATAATTCAAGTTCAATCCCATGATTAATCCAGTGAATCATAAGTTCGAATGATTGCATAAATGAACCCGGCATCAACCATAATCCACCACATCAGTACTTCATTATGCAGCTGCCTCAATTTGGAGTTCAGGACTGAAAAATGCCACATTCTTCTGAATGCAGCAACGATATCGCTATCGACATGTAGGACTTAAGGCGAGGCATGAATCGAGCAGTGGCTTCTCTTCAATAAGATCATTCATCGTGGTGTACATCTTTGTCCTCGAAAGCTCGTCGTCGATCTTGACCCCTTGCACATGACGAGTGATTGTTTCTGAAGGGAAAACTCATGGTTTTATATACAGCAAAGATACCTGAACTGCTTCCCTGGTTATATAGGAATTAAACTTTTCCCAGAAACTTTTACAAAAGGACAGGTCTTTAAACCTCATGTGTTTATCATTAACATGGTCCTTTAATCAGACCCATCTTATTCCTGATTCATATGGTATGAATGTAGTCCCTACTTCCATATCAGACAAACTTTTACATTAATTGTAGTTCCTGCTCGGAATTTTTCGTGATATTAATAAATACTAAAAATGATTATGTTCGTTGAAATGAATAAATAGATAATATTTTAATGGTCGCAAAAATATTTATACTTATAATTATTTGGAGTTGTATAAGTGGTAATATTATTAAAAATATTTTTTTTTAATGTGAAATCGAATTTTCAGGACAGAACCCCAAAAAAAGGGGGATGACGTGGCACGAATTGTGGGCCCCGCCAGTCCTAGTCAGCGTCCTCATCCTCGCAACGATGACTGGACTGAAGAACGAGTTTGTTCTCTTCAGTGGCCGAGCAGGAGGGAGGAAGGGAGGAAGGGAGCTCTCGGCAGCGAGGCAAACCCCAAGATGCGTCCCTTCAGAGAAGCCGCATCGCTCGCCGGCAATCTTCGCGGCTCTCGCTTCCTCCGCCGTTGCCGGAGCTTCTGCTGCTCCTCTTCTCTGCCGGACGCCGCGTCGGCCGATGATCTCGAAAGCCAAGTCGGTATCGCTTCCTGGGTTTTCGCTTTTTCGATGTTTCGATGGCGATTCTGTGAAGTCGAGGTCGGGGCTCTGGGTGAAACGGGTTCCTCTCCTTGGTGTGCAGGTACTGGTCGCGGGAAGCGGGTCTTCGAGGACGGCGATTCTCAATCGGCCTTCGGTTCTCAACGCTCTCAACACGGCAATGGTGAGTTCGTTCGTTCAAATTCTCATCTTGCTGTGTATATACCGAGTTCTTTTCCGATTTCTTCCATTTTATGGGAGGCGTTTTGATGGGTGTAGCGGCGTGTGCTTTCTTTTTCTTTTCTTTTTTTTTTTTTTGGGGGGGGTGTTCAGGGTGCGAGATTGCAGAAGCTGTACAAGAACTGGGAAGATGATCCGGACGTGGGTTTCGTGATGATGAAGGTAGTGGTCTCTTTTCTATGCCGACAGATTATGAATTCAAATTGTTGTTGTGGTGTTTGTCGAAAGAAATAATATAGTTTGGATGTCGAACTTGTGAAGGGCAGTGGCAGGGCATTTTGTGCCGGGGGGGACGTTGTCGGCCTCTATCATTTGATAAATAGAGGTAATACCTGTTTTGATTTTACTGCTACTATGCCTGCTTCAAGTTACGTCCGCTTCCAAGTTCTTTTGGTAGATTGCTTCTTCCCTAGAGAAAGCATCTGTCTCTTGTTGATCAAAGGACAAGACGAAATATGCTTACATTTGCCAATTTGCCAACAAGAAAGCTGAGGGAAAGGTTAATGTTAACATCAGTATTTGAGGGACTCTTGAGCAACAAGTGAATGCTTAATGACATGACTATCTAAACAACAAAAGACTATTTAGGGTTATCCCAAGAAAAGGCTAAAACATTTTGTTTGGGTACTCTATTCTTACACGAGAAAGTGAAAGTTTTGGATGTCATCTGGATCTGCTACTGTAATTGACAAGCTTAAAAATGGTGCCACCCCATTGCTGGGTTCTTAGGAGAAGAACGTGTGTGCTTGAATAAAATTGTCTTGCTGCAATTTTGTAAAGAATAGGTAGGTATGGCACTGATTAGCTCAAGTGTTACGTGCAACTGGCAATTGTCTTTGACAGCACTGGCTGCATATTTCTGTGATTCACTCTTAGGCATATTTTAGAATCTCACTTGAGCAGAACAGTATTCTGCGGTTTGTTCTCTCGTTATCAGTATATTTATGGGACTTTGAAATGATTCCTGTAACCTATTTTCCTATTACATATTGTTTTTTCTCTTGTTTATCTTTAAAAAAGTAGTCTTTCATTATGATGCTACTTCCTGGTAATTTTGTCAACTACTTTTAACTTGATGCAGGAAAAATAGAGGACTGCAAGGACTTCTTTCGGACGTTATATAGTTATATATATTTTTTAGGTACATATTTGAAGCCACATGTAAGTACTGGATGTCTTAAAGTCTGTCATGATTACCATCATAATACTTGTGTGTTGTCTTGATCTACTATTTATCCTCTGGTTGTTTATATTTATTTTCCATGTGAGATGCTTGAATACTGTTTCTTGCTCGGGTACTTCATAAACAAGGGTAAAATGTGCTCACTGCTGGAACATGGATATGTCATTTTTTCGCCTAGCATTTGACCCTTTTGATATGGATTATAGGAAATTTCGATTCCTTGGGCTTGGACACCTGTCATATGGTGTAAAAAAGTTGCAGGTGTTACATGTTTCAGAGGGAGCAGCTTAATTTAGTCATCCTTTGTTAGCTAATTATTATGATGCTTTAAGAAAGTGGGAACATTAGACACAGAATTCTAAAGATTACTGCCTGCTTGAGGGGTGTATTATCCAATTAAAAGAGGAATAGAATCCTAAAGCATAACATGTGAGATGCGAATTTAGCAAAAGAAAAGAGAAGCTAAGTAATAATTGGAAATCAGGAACTAAAAGGTTAAATACCTGTCAAAAAAGAACTAAGAAGTTAGATGATTTTCACAATTGTGGTTGACGGAAGGGATGAAGAACTCTCTCACGGGGATATCAACTGGACGAATGTGATGGAGAGTTTTGCAAAGGGAAATTTTGTTAAGAAGAGGTCGAGCCTGCTTTTGTCTTATGGGACAAAGCATTGGTCAGTAAGATACCAACATTTATATAATATGAGTGAACTTGAGATGTGGAAGCTTTGTGAGAGTATTCAAGGGAAGATAACCTTAGTAGAATGCTTGGGGGGAAAATATTAAGGATGAGATGATTTGGACACTAAAAATTGGTGGGGTTATGTGCAGAAGGATAGGGAATAATTTGAAATAAGATGGTTGTGAATATGTGTTGAACTTTAAGTATACAATAGTGAAGGTCTTGTGGTAAAATCAATGCAAGGAAAAAAGCTACAGTACTTTTGTTATACTCTAGGCATCATTTATTGAACAAGGGAAGAAAGGTTTTCAGTGATGCAATATGCAAAATTACAAATCATGTGATGTGACTATGGTGCGGTTGGGTTCAAATATCTTTGCTTGCTCTTCTGCTAATCCTCAATTCCTGTTCCCCCCTTATACAAGTGTTTCAAGTCTACCGCTTGATTGGTATCTATCGAGGAGACTTCTGAGAGAATGTGTTCTTTATTGGGATTATCGGTTAAGCTACTCCCTCGAGCAGCACCAAGAGAATTACCCTCCCATTAGATATAATAATTTGAAGTTGAGGAAGTTCACCTAATGCCATTGTGTCAGCATTCCATCTGATATTAACGTGATCATAGCTTATGAATCATGCATAAGCTTTCTTATGCAATTTTCTGAATCATATTGAGGCTTCACTAATCTAAGATATGATGGCCAAGGTTGTATAAAGAGCTATAGCTAGATATATATAGAAAAAAGATCATATTGAGGGGTGTGCCTAGAGCTAACCGAACTGTGTAGTGTATGGTGAAGTACAGGTCATGATTACACATTCATTATGTCATTGGCCCTGTTTTTAATTCTGGGATTAACATATCATTCATTTTATTTTTTCTTGTTAATTATTTAAAGCATTGCCAGTCTGAAAGAAGTTTTTTATGTTAACAGAAGAGTAATTATTGACTTCCTTCTTGAGGATGTCACGATCTGTGTCGGTTCCACTGGATAGATGTAGTTGAGAAGCTTCAGGCATATGTCATTTGTTCATGCATAGTTTCTTGTCATATCTGGCTTTTGCTATGCCCGTAGCTTTGTTGATTATAATTGCACTGACAGACTGAAGTGGATTAATACATTAACTCATCTTGAAGTTGGGGCTACTTTTGTTTAAATTGTATAAAAAGTAGTAGTTGCATTGTGTGCCTAATTTTTCACCATGCAGATGACCTTGTTACATTCTATACATAAGTTTGATGATCTATTCTGTTATTATTGCACCATCAGCTAGCTGCTCAATGAGTTCTTGGGTTTGTACTTCCTCTTTCCATTGCAATTATTAATTTTAATTTGCCTTTGGTGTTCCAAAAGTAAGATGGATATGCCAGATCCAGAATTCGCTTGCATAGTTTAAGTTTAGTCTTAGTTCAATTGTGAGAAGTTTTTATGCTCAAACTAATGTTTTAATCTCATTTAGGTGGCTCTGTTAAATGGCATCACAATGGGAGGTGGTGCTGGAGTTTCAATTCCAGGGACATTTCGAGTTGTGACTGATAAAACCGTATGTCTTTGGGAGCTCTGAGCTGTTTATTTCCACTTCATATCATGTAGTTTTAACATCGTTCTAATTTATGCTTTTTTCCATCTTTTGAATATCATAGTCATGTTCACAATCTATGTTTGCTTTCTCTCTTGAATGTCCATGTCCTTGGAGTATTTTTTTTGAACCTCTTTTTAAGCAATTGACATTCCAAATGTTATCCTGATAAGTGGTATGGATGAAGTACTTGTAAAAAGGATTTATAGGAGTTTTATGTCCTCCTTGCAATTCTTTTTTCAAAATAAAATAAATCAAGGAACTAGCTTTCTTGATACTTTGTGTCTGATTGAGCTGGAATACGTACATGAGCATGACTGTTTTAGGAAATCTTGATGCTTTAGTCACTTCATATTAATTTTCTTAACTTCACCAGGAGAGGAGTTTGCTTAGTGTAATGTTGGCAGGTTCACTTGTTTGTGTTGCTGACACGAGTGTTACAGTTCTCAAATACACTTGATTTCACTTTTTGAAGCTGGCAGATGCACATAGCATCTGATTTTGCAACAATCATCGGGTTGACATGGCCTCTGCTCCATGTATTAGCAAAGAGATGTTTGTGGTTTGTAGGTGCAGCGTGTATCAGAGTGTTAGTGGAAGTTTGAGGCTTGACACATGTGTAAAGCTTCAAGTTGCACTTTTCAAAATTCAGATTGAGATGGTTTTAGCTGGTTTTACTGGATTGACTTCAGGCAATGCCAGAATTTTACAGCCTTTAACCATCTAGAGAGGTCAACCTGGAGTATACTGAGAGCATGTTTCCAGTCTAAATGGTTGAACCAGCTTGCCTGGTTCGGTTATTAGAACATTGGTTGGGATAGATTACTTGTAATTGCTTCTTTAGGATGACTCCTTGCACAAGGATCACAAAAATGGTTGGTTTTGCATGAAAGTAGTATTCAGTTGATGATTGGCATGGTATAATGGGAAATGGGTGCTGTACTGCAAATTCATTGCAGTCTGCATGAGCTTCCATACCAGGACTTTCTGTGTTTTGGATCTTCTGCACATTTAAGAGTTTTAGGGATCCATTAGATCTATTTATATTCCATACAAAACTTAATGACCCAATTTATGAGTAACTACTCACATTGAGCTACCAAAAGTATTGTGTGATACAATGTTGATGCCGATGCTGTCATCTCACATAGTATTTGACTAAAGCAGTAGCCAATGATATTTGAGGAAGATTTCTAAAGAGTTAGGTGGCAACAAACAAAGATAAACTATAGGTCTACATTGGCCATGCAGTTAAAAAAAAAAGTTGATTAGTCGCTCTTCTCCAGGATTGACATTTTTCTTGTCCATATTCAATGAACAAGGAAGATGATGTGCCCTAATCCTTACAAGTGTTGGATTGAACTGAATACATGCACTTTTGACCAAAGTCTATTTTTTTCCATTCCTAATTCCTCTAATTCTTGCTAAGTAGAATGGATATTCTGTATTCAGCATACAAAACTGTCATGAGTACTCTTAACTATTTGCCTGGTTTATTTGTGGTTCATGTGTTCCCGGATGTTGAATTAGCTTATATTACAGGTCTTTGCCACACCGGAGACTCTTATTGGCTTCCACCCTGATGCTGGAGCCTCCTTTCACCTCTCCCATTTACCTGGTCATTTAGGTATTTTATCAACCCTAATGTGCAGACAATATTTGACATTGTGTAGCACTATTTATATGTCCTTCAAGGAAAGCCAGTGTTTTAATTTTCTGAGTGTTTTGTGAAAGCATTCCTTTGGTCAGTTAATAATTTGATGGGTGCCTACCACTGTTTACCATCTATTCTCAAATGAAATGCACTTGTTTTTTGTAGGAGAGTATTTGGGTCTAACAGGAGAGAAACTAACAGGTGCTGAAATGATTGCTTGTGGCCTTGCTACGCACTATACCCTCGATGCAGTTAGTCACCTTTACTCTTCATTACTCATCAATGGCTCCTCACTTTAGCACCTATTGCAGAATTAAGTTCCATTCTCCATGTCATGCTGCAGAAACTTCCCTTGATAGAAGAACAACTGGGGAAATTAGTTACAGATGATCCATCAGTGATTGAGAGTATGCTGGAAAAATATGGAGACCTCATCTATCCAGATAAGATGAGTGTAATTCACAAGTCGGTGCTCTCTCCACCAAAGATAATATGACGTGTCTACTCTAAAACACTTGGAACTTTTGTTATACTTCTGTTTTCTCATTCATACTTCTGTTTCCTCATTCATTTTTTAATCATTTGATCCTTTAAATTTTACATACTGATTTCAATATTATGCTTAATTGCCTCTTGTTTAATGTTGAAGGATAGAGTTGGTGGATAAATGTTTTGGTCACGAGACGGTTGAAGAGATTATTGATGCCTTGGTAAGACACCATGCCTGATAAATGATTTATGATTATGAGCTCACTACAGGATAGTTATCTGCATGCTGCATTAGAATAATCCTTACATGTTAACTTTGCCTTCATGTGCATAGGCAGTCCTGGGATTTTTTTATGCATGCTCTACTGAATGAGTGTTCTAATACATTGGTGTAGTCCTTTTTCTGGATAAGTGGGTTCTGATGAAATCTTTTACATTACTAAAAAGCCAGCTTCAATTTAAAAATAAAATAAAATTAAAATACCTTTGGCAAAGTAATTGTATGATTACTTTGCTCTTCTTGGTGTGCTTAATGTAGGAGACTCTCAATCACTATGGTGCCACATTGTCATTCAGGAAAGCCAAACAGCTGGACTGAAGGATTCATGGTGCAATTCTGCCCTTAGGAGACTTAAAGAAGCTTCTCCATTGGGCTTGAAGGTTTCTTTGAGATCTGTGAGTCCTCATAAGTGTCTTAGTTGTCTTTTTCATGTTTGCAAGTATTTTTCATTTGATCCCTAAAGTAGTCTAGTGCTTTAGATACTAGAAGGGAGGTTCCAAACGCTTGACCAATGCTTGGCTCGTGAATACCGCATGTCCCTACAAGGAATATCTAAGCAAATTTCTGGCGACTTTTGTGAGGTGAGGTGAAGATTGTTCTCTCTGTCGGAATGCATGATCTTTAATGAGTTGTTTTCATGATGGTTTCCTTTTAGGGGGTTCGGGCTCGAATGGTGGACAAGGACTTAGCACCAAGGTATTCTTTTCCATCCTGCATTTTTTAATGTTTCGGCTGTGGAGCTAAGTGGGTTGATTAGATTCAATTTAACTGAACAATTGAACCTTTTGATGCTAGACGAGTATGGAACTTTGATGTCATCTGGCATTTGAGGGTTAAACATCAAAATCTATTATTTTTGCCAAGTTATCTCATTAGGCGTAATACGTCCTGGATTGTGAAATTGCAGTGGGATCCTCCGAGCTTGGATAAAGTTTCAGAAGACATGGTGGATCAATACTTTTCACCTCTCAGTGAACTTGAACCTGACCTAGACCTCCCAACAAAAGTGCGAGAAGCCTTCACCTAAATTTGATTACTTCCATCTTTTTCATTTCCAATAAGTTATATTTGTGAAGTGGTGATGACTGGTATCTAAACAAGATCGCCTATAGTGGCAGCTATAATTAGTTAGAAACCGCCATTCGCAACTGCAATATGGGAGCTTCCTCAAATCGTTGAGGTCCATTCTTCGACTTCAGTTTTAGATGAGACACAAATCGCCTAGAGCATTCGTGCTAGTTGAGGTTTTATGTTAGTTTTGGCTACTGTGATGAAGTTTCATGTTTCCATTGATGGTCGAGTCATCTTTGAATCTTCTCCAGATCCATTGACATGTACTTGCTCATTTGTTTGTCTGGTGATAGTCGCTGGCATTGATTAATGAAATTGTGGCACGACGGACTCAGACCGATGACAGAAGTTACCTTTTTCCTCGTTCTTTTTCCTGGTTAGGAACATCAATCTTTATTTCCACACCTTGCAATTTTACAAGTGTGTACAGCCAATTTAGCATGACAACAAACAACCTTGAAGCTTAGAGCAGAAAGGCTAGCATATGCATTCCCAAAACCAAGAATACGTTCATATCCAGCATTGATGTTATGGATTACAGTGTATGTACAGGCCGACTGTCGACGTCCCAGAAACCGTGAAACCCCAGAGGGAAGTTCAATTCTTTAGGCACTTCGAGTCGCGCCACCAGAGCATCGGCTTCTCCGATCCTCTTCGGATTCAAAATGACTATGTAACATCTCTGTATCGAGACTGCATACTGCAAGACGGAAGTGGGACAGGTTACTCGACCTAGCGATAGCAGCGAATGTAATTCACTAATTATGCCGTAGTTGTGCTAGTCATATACCTCGACCACAAGAATGTACCCGTCATCTTCTCCGGTTCCTTTGGGGACGAAAATCGGCTCACCGATGAATCTGCGGTTCCCGGTTGTCCATGTGCTGCTAGACTTATCAGGCAAATCAAGCTTCACGACGGAGTCGAATGGGAAATGAGGCAGTGCCGGGCGGGCACCGGAGGTTGTTCCGCCGTATATGTACTTGTTTTTCATCCCCGAAAAATCCGGATTTATCACGGGAAAATCCGTAGGCCGTGTCCAGTCGTTGAGAGGCTCCACAGAACACTTTCGGCAATCGCCTTCCGCGTCGATGTCGATGGAAACCTGCATTATACAAAGCCCTAAAGTAGTGAGAGTATGTACAGAAATCCCAAATTTCATCTTCTTTTTTCCCCTTTAATGGGAAAGATTGATACTACAACATAGATGAAACAGCAAGTACATGCATTGCATCGGTCTATGTCTGTGTTGGGTAATAGAAAGATCACCTGAACCAGATGAGGCAGCAAGGCCTTCCCATCTTGTTTGACATTCATGATGGAAGGATCCAGTTTACCACTCTGCCAATTATATCCTGTCATGGCCAAAAATATAAAATTAAATCCTGCCTAAATATGCTACAATGAAATTGTAACGTATACCCAAAAGAAAATTCATGTTCATAGTCTAGCAAAAGATCTATAGTGGGGATAATCTTCTAGTGTGGATTGGCTCATGACTTTAAAATGGGAACTGATCCTGTGACTTGTAATACCAAAAGATTAGAATCGAGAGCCGAACTGATCGGTTCTGAAACTGCCGGTTCTTGAATCAATAGGCTAGCTCTGGTGGTTTAATTGTTGATGGGAGCAAAATTTTTATTTAATTTTTTGAAAAAGGTTTCAAAACTTGTTCCCGAGTAGAATCGGCAATTCCACCCCAAAATCGAGAACCGAACTGGTCCTAGGCTAGTTCTAGGTCTACGAATCCTAGAACCGAAACAGTTTTCCGTCCAAACAGCCTTGAATCAGTCAATCCATACAGTTTCAGCCTTGGAGTGGTTCAATTATTGACGGGAGCAAAATTTCTGGTTCTTCTTCTTTTTTTCTAAAAGAAGCTTCAAAACTTATTACTAAGTAGAAGCAATTCCCTCTTGGAATAGGAAACCGAACCAGTCCTAGGCTAATTTTAGGTCCGTAGAACTTGGAACCAAATTGGTTCTTCCCTAGAAACGGTCTCGAACCGATCGGTCCAAACCAGTTGGGTCACTCACCATTAGGCGAAATAAAAGGGAGAATCTTTTGCACCCACTACCATATGATTAAGGTTCAGCCAGTTTAGTGCAAGCAAATTGCACCAACCATATATCATGTATTACCCACCAAAGAGCTTGTGGAAATTGAACCATTCGTAGGAACAAACGCAGGCCTGCAAGCGTATCTCCCTCGTCCCTTCCTCCTCGTCCACGTTCTCAAAGGCGTTGCCGAAATGCAGAAGCCAAAGCTGCGCAGGCACTTCAATGGCGGACCTCCAATCTCTTCCCTCTGGGCTCTCGTCCCCTGATCTCGGAAGGAGATAGATCGGGGACGTCGATCTGCTGGGGTCCACTGATAATGCCGATATCATCGGTGATATTCCGCACACTGCACTTATTGACCCTGCACGAAATTCCAAAGTCAATATATATAATCATTTTGATGACCGAAAATAACAAAATTGTCATCGTATGATCACCATTTCAATTTATGGTGGCCCTTGATTAGGCAGAAAAATGACTGTAGCTCTTGAAGTGACGAGCCCAATTTTTCTTTTCGATGAAATTTGTAAAAACTTATTAAAATCACTGTTAATTATTTAAAAAATTCAAGTATAGAAATATTTAATAAGAGAGGAATAAGGAGTCTGAAAAAAGTTGAAGTCAAGATTCTTGTTTTTGTTTTGATATGATGTAAGATTTTTTTTACTTTATTATCAATTATTCTAAAAATTTAAACCTACAGTTCGATATTTAAAATATTTCAACTTTACCTGGAATATCAAGCTTGATGCGATTCCCAAATAATATGTAGTGGGTATCCGTGAAAGCCCAATCGTGAATCATCAAATGATCGGGGATGTTGAATTCCTTCTTTTGTAGCAGCTCGAAATTTGAGTCGAATTCTGTGGTCACAATGAAGAGTATACTTTTGTTTAGCCTTTAGGGCAACGGAGATAAACTCATTTTATTTATTTATTTATTTATTATAACATGAGATATCTAAAATTTTCGACTCGACTAGTACCACGAATGCAAAGAGAATGAAATGATAGTTAATTACCATAAAAGGTGAAGTTGCTACGGGGCAACAGCATGTCCTCCGCATTGCACGACAAAGTGAGTAGCCTTTCTTTCCTTGCGTCCACTTTATAATGCGACAACATTCTCTTGGCCGGCATCTTGAACACTCCTGCATTTTCAAAGCTTTATGTTAAATAAACAAGTGAACATGGAAAGCTACTCACCCAGACACTTTCCGAGGTGTGCAAAACGGATCGTCCAAATCGGAAATTGTCCATATCGGACCGGACTGGCTAGTTCAGCGTGATTTTTGAAAGCGTCGATTTGGTTTCCGGCTCCTGAAAGTGGAATTGATGTTCGGGAGGTCTAGTTCTCGATTCCCGGTTCCAAGAGGGAATCGGAGCAAACCGACTACATATATCTTTTTCTTATTATTTCTTTAAAAAATTACTAAAATGTGGACTAAATATTATCTCGTCCAATGATATCATAAATTACGCGGAACAATAACTCTTTACTTATTATCTCTTTCGTCAATATCTTAAGATTTGTCTTTCTCATCATGCACAATCACTTTTTAATGGGGAAAAAAAGTAATTGGTTCTATGGGACTTAGGACCAACTCCCGATCTTAGGACCAAACGGTTAGGTCCCTAATTCCCAAAATTGGGACCTCATCCAATTCTCACCTTGGAATCAGATCGGATCGGAAACCAATTATCCTTAGAGATTTTACATACCGTACAAGATGGGCTTCAAAAGGCTAGCGGCGACGTCCCACACATCGCCAGCACCACAGCGCTCCGGCTCGCCACGGCCGTTGATCATCTCAAGCTTCCCCACCGTGTTCAACGACCCGAGCTCGATCTCGTACGGGTCTCCACCCTCCCAGAGGCACAGCAGCTTCCCTCCCCACTTCACCACGCTGGTGTTGGCGACGTTCTTCATCACCTTGGTGTTGCCGACCTTCCTCCCTCCCTTGAGGACGGAGAACGGGCCCCGGTGCGTGAACCGCCACGTGTCGCTCGCCGTGTCGTGCTCCTCGACTTGGGCCTCGGTCCTCACGTACCGGGCCGTGAACCTGACCTCCTTACTCTTGGGCGACCCGCCGAAGGTGAAGCCCCTCAGGTAGCCGTGCCCGTCCAGCGGGTGAACCGTGGACCCATGGTCATCAGCGAAGAGCCCCGGGCCAATAAGGTAATACGTCCCCAAGGGGAAGTCGGTCGGCACCGCCCCGTCCACCACCCAGAGTGTGACGGGCTCGATGGCCTCCGACCGTTGCGACACAAAGAGGAATTGGTAGTCCCAGAACGCGGCCACCCGGTCTTCTTCCACCTCCGCCACCAGGGGGACACCCGAAGGGCGACCCTCCAAGGTCGAGATCGAGATTGCTCGGGGGACTTGGTGGGCTGCGACGAGGGCTCGGCCGGCCGGGATTCCATCATGCCTTGGGCATGTTGGGGGCAATATGGTTGGACTTATGTGGCATATTGTATTGGCTTGCATACTGCTTTGCTAATACAAATCTTTGGAACTAGCGGTGCTTGGGGCATACAAACAATTGTGAGGAAGACAATGTGGAATCAATTGGGCTTGTAGGTGTGTTGTTTCTATATATATATATATATATATATATATATATATATAGAAACAACACACATAATTTGGCTAGTGCTTTGGTTGAAATTACGGATTCGCCATTGCATGTTCTTCTTTTGTGCATGGTGGGGTCGATGTATGCCGGGAACATAGGGTACGTAAGGTTGGCACTTACACAAATTGCTGCTTTCCCGTTTGGTTAATTAGGCAGTGGAGGAGATTGGAGAAATTTAATCAGGTTCGGTGGCAGACATGCATTGAATTTTATTAATTAAGTAATTAGATTATGAAGCTCTAGTGGCGAGCGATGTTTCTTGTCTAGGAGTCGATCGATCGAATAAATGGCATTCGCCCATGATGGATTTCCCACTCAGGTACCGACGGGTTAAATCAACTTCGGTTCTCATGTCTAGTGTTAACAAAGCTTGTACTGATGATGTAGGCTCGCCCTACCAAATTCGTGCTCAAAGCCCTAACTTGATTTGGTGCGTCCAATCCAAACAATTAGGCAGATTGCTTAAGCTTGACTTGGGTGATGGATTCGCTCGAATAACGACGGATTCATTTCTATTATCGAAGAGTCTTAGCTCAGCCAGATACACGGAATTTATTAGAAACACTGTCCGTCGCGACAAGTGAACTGTTCGATAAGATGTGGAGATGGCGCTTCATTCGATACGATGGCATCTGAATAATTTCATGTGGAGCTACAGGGGCAAAATGCAAATGGGTTAAAAATGGAAGAGGAGCACTAATAGGACAATGATGATGATGACAAGTTTGATGCCAAGGCGGGGGTTGATGGGATGATGCTGCCGGAGTAAATGACAAGGAGGGTTTTAGGGGTTACTCCTCGGCCGTCTAATTTGGAATCTCACGACTTCAATCTCCCAACTCGATTTTTCAAATGACGTTCCAATTGTCCACTTGCGTATGTCTTTTTGCATATAAAAAGAAGAAGAGGAACATGGGGAAGTGTTCCATTTCCCAAAATCACTCGAGGCTTTTTTGTCTCGTCTTTGCCCAGCCAGATGTCCCCAAGCCAGGACTTCAGGATTGGATGGCTTGGATCTAGATGCTCCCCCGTTCCCTTTTCTTAAATGGCGAATTCCAATTTTTAAAGGGTCGAGCGCATCTAAGGGAAGGATTAGTTCGATTAATTGAGAATTTCTAATTTCCATTCCCTAAAGGACAAGATTTCTAGGACGGGGGCCGGCTCCTTGGGCGTTCTTTTCGATTCCTAGTAGACTCCTTGTCATACCTCTTCTCTTCGCTTCCAGGACAGCATCTTGTTTTGAGCTTGAGAAAGATTGTTAAATGAACAATTTTGGGTATCCAAAAAAGTTGATAGCTCAGTGAACCTCATCATCAAATTGCTAGCCGCGCTGGGAAGGACAGCTCCGCCTCTGTCGAGATGGTCAAAGGTCGCGCAATTGTCACAAACTGAAGACGAAGTTCATGCAGCGCTTGATGAGCCGAAGTGCCAAACCAACCTTGCCTCGGTCGATTGCTCCTAAGGAACAAGATTAGGTCAGTCAAATTGAAAATTGTCCGATTTAAATTAATTTTTTTTATTCTAGACAATTTTAGTAACTCATACCCAAATTAACTCGGGCTCCAAATTTTCCCCTTAAATTGTTAATTGTGAAAATGAGCAACTCAATGGATCGGCTCACTGGGTAGGTGAGGGATCTTGGGTCGAATCATGGGTGAGGAATTTGTGTGGCGTGTGAGCAATGTGGAAGGATGGGCGAGCGCCGTGCATATAAACAAGAATACCTAAATGGTCGGACTCAGTGTTAGGTTATGGACGAGAATACCAAATTTTCAGGCATTTCTATTGAAAATCTTCCTCAATATTCAAATATGCGAAAATTGTCCTAAACCAACCTAGTTTAAATTCTTTCCACATGAAAAGCGTGCGTTCTTTTGCTAGCACTACAGAATAAGAGGAGCAAAAAGAAGAATTATCGGTATAGAAATTAAGACTGATTTGGTGCAAAAACTTTTTTCTTTAACTTTTTCTATCATGGAAAGAAAAACTATAAAAAATAAATTCACACCTCCCATCCACAACCACAATGTCCGAAATTTCCAATGGGCTACAATCAAACTCTAAAGCCCAACAATCATTTTCCCGTCAGGCCCAAATGGCCCAATCATCTCTTTCTTCTTCTTCTTCCTTCCCCTGCCTTCGCTCCCTGCGCCAGAGCAGAAATCAGACGCATGCACGCACTGTAGCTTCGACTTCGAGGCGAACGTCAGCGACAGTGTCTGCGATTTTTTCTTCTCAAACTCGGAAGCAGTTCTCAACGCCGAGTTCGCAAATCGAATCAACCTTCAAGCTCAGGAACTTGCGAAATCGCGCGATATGGTCTCCAACTCTTCCTCTGCATTCAACGGACAAACACACCTCTGCTCTTAGCTTCCACAGAACTATAATTCCAACCGTACAGAAGACAGGAAACTAAATATCATGGAGAACCTCTGTCATCATCGGATATGAAAGGTTTTGAGTCCTGTGAGAGAGAGAGAGAGCATGATCTAAAACCGCTAACAGAGGATGGCCGCAGTGCTCTAGGGTCCAGCAATGGAGGAAAGAGACTATGCTCGAGCTACGAGGAACTGGAGGACGATGGCGGTTCTTGAGGGGAGCTTCGCAGGCCTTGGAGTTGGATCTCACATAGTTCTATGTTGGGCTGACCTACTGATCTAAAATGGATTGAATATGGGTTTTGTACAAGTCCACAAAGACCTATTTAGAATTGGGCTTTGATGTTTTTAAAGCCATTTCGATGTGTCGTTAAAATTTTAAGGGATTCATTTTTTAATTGGCCATTTTGACTCGTATTGACACCTTTAAATAAAAGATACAAAACACTTTATCTTTTGACTTGCCATGGTCATCATTAGGAACATAATTAGCTGCTGACCATTTTATGCTTGGGGAGAGAATCTTGCCTTTGGAAATCCTCTAAGATGAGATTCATTCCATCCCTAGGTTCCTAACACAAACAACCTTACATCACTCACACGAACCGGTTACATCAACCATTCTCCATCTCATTCCCTTTGCCCCGATATCACAAGCCCCACTTTTTAGCGCACATGAATGTGGGAGTAATCAAACCATGACATAACTCTCTTGGGTTGAGGGTAGGGTTGATTGGTTTCAAGGTAAACTGATTTTCATATTGGAACTTGGATTTTTGCATTAGTTACATATATGCACATAATTTTTGCTAAAATCACATTCACTCCCCCAATGAATTTTTCTGAGTCATGCAAAAGCTCTTTTAATTAACACCACTTATATGCTGCTAAAACACAAGGGGTGTCCAAATTAAAAATAACTTTTGGCTTTTGTTTTCTATAGTCTGTAAATTATGTAATTGTGTATGTCGGCTTTTGCAATGTCTACACAAAAAAATAAAATAAACCACTATAATCAATATACAAATTGTGGGTTTCAACTCACTTTTAAATTTTTACCCTATCTCTTTACAAGGCATAAGAATTGAAACCCACACATAAAGTTAAATATTCTCATCCCAATCCCCGAAAAGATGGGAATATAATTCCCCAACTTCTCTTTTCTCTTGTAAGAAAAGTGGCTATTGAGACAAGATTTCAGTGGTTAAATTGAGCTAGTTGTTTGAGTAAGAATTGATTGAAAAAAGTAGTGAGCCATTGGATAATCAACTACTATTTGGCATGGATAGACATCAAGCGATGTGGCCATTGACAGCAAGACAATGTCGACGATGATAGGTAGTCAATGGGCGATCAACATGACTTGTCAACGAAGAGCACAACGAGATGGCCATCTAAATTTGGCTAAGTGTGGCATAGAGAGGGGAACACGAGGACTACAATGTCGATTGAAGACAAAGATAGGGAGCAACCGTTAAGTAGCATAGTGACCTCACGATTTGTAACTGTTAGTAAATAAGATAATAGGGGGCCTAGAATCTCTCTTGTGCAATAGTGTATAGAATAGTAACTGTTAATGAACTTTTCCAATTGATGGGTCGTATAAATGATAGCGTAGTCATTGAACCCCTCAATCGTTACGTTCCATTGTTTCCTTATCAGATTACTGATGCGATATCCTTTTATCTTTAACTCTTGTTCTTTATATCTTGTAATTCATTCTAGAATCAATATCCATATTCCCTTCAATGTCAAGCGAATTCGTATTCAAAATTACCTAGTATTTGATTTAGTAAAAAGCCAAAAATCAACATTTAGTGAAAGATATTTCACTTTTTCAAGTGAGACAATATCTGACCCAAAAAAAAAAAGTGAGACAATACATACCCTAAACATTTTACGCTAGACATGTTTAAATCAAGCAAATATACATAACATTTATTTTAAATCATGTTGTTCTTTTTTCAGTAAATCACAAAATGTGATAGATTGTGTACAATCGATAAGAATTTATGCAAATCTATTGATTAAAAATGTGCATGTTTTTCTCAACTAAAGCGTATATGAACTAAACTCCATGATAAGAATTAATTCATATATTTCCCACTCCACTATTTCCTAAACCTTTTTTTTTTGTTTTACTAATTCAGTCTAAACCTTTTAAAATTATACCAGTTCAATCCATCCAATTAATTTTGGCCAATTGACACTGACATTGATGCTAGTCAACAAAGATGTGATGAATAATTTAATAATAATTTAATAAATATTATTTTATCGATTTATCATTACTCACTCTCTCTCTCTCTCTCTCTCTCTCGTGCAGGTGCAAGTGATCGGCCAAAGGCAAGGGACCTCACCGGCCTCAAGGAACCCTGGTAGTGGTTGGGCAGCCTCACCCAAGCCCCCTCTCTCCCTCTCCCTCTCCCTCTCTCTCTCTCTCTCTCTCGTAGTGGTTGGGCAACCTCACTAGCCATAGGTGCGAAGCCCAACCTCGCCAAAGGTTGTTTTCCAATGGCTGGGTGAGACTCGCCCTCACCGAATCTAGCGATAGTTGAGCCTTGCCAGCCATGGGTGACTTAGGCAAGGGTGAGCAATATAATCGAGTCTTTATCCTCCTACATATGCTATTCTTCTGTATATCTAGAGGCAGAGTTGGCAAGGGCTAGCAATGCCCTCACTTGGGTCACCCATGGCCAGTGAGGCTTGATCCTTGCTAGATCTAATGATGGGCTTCTCCTAGCCACTGGCAGCCCTCGCTAAAGGTAGCATGAGGTTGCCGGCTTCGACCTTGCAATCTTTGGCAAGGTCGGGCCTCGCCCAACCCAACGGGCCACCTAGGTGAGGCTGCTTAGCCACAGCCAGGCTGCCACGGTGATGGCGTGGTTTGAAAAGTTAATAAAATAAAATATCAGGTCCAAAAAGTCAATAACATAAATGATTTTTTTTTTCAGAAATCAACGAGGACAAGAGAGAATTTTATGTATGGATGGCGTGGCCAATGTGGCACAACGACTCGAACACTATTTTAATATGCTTTGCATCTCAATTTATTTTGTTCTTTATTTTTATAGCTCTCCATTTTTTTGGTAGTGTGCTCATCAACATGTCACCGTGATCCGGCTTGCACACAAAATACCTCTTGATACATGCGGTGGTGATGGGATATCCACATTATACCTAACCAACCAAATTAAAATTAAGGGTGTATTTGTTTAAGTGAAAAAATCGTAAGTTATGGATTTTCACACATTTAGTTTGCTGAAAATGAGCAGTCAATGGAAAATCATTGATGATAAAAGAAAATACATGAATTCCTTAATTAGAAAAGGGAGAATATTTTCTTGAAAAATGATTTTCCGCAAAGTATTTTCCGTTATCATAAAATTTTTCCTGAAACAAACACGTTTTGATATGAACTTTAATAGAGAGAAGGAAAAGGAAAATCAATCAAAATTGGCAAAAAAGGAAAAGTACCAAAAGTCATAAATTTATTGTAATTGTACTAATTCAATCTTAAACTTTTTAATCGTTTCAATTTTTTTTTAAATCTTTTTCACATTTTTTTAATTGAGCTCATCAGCCAATTTTGATTGGAAATTACTGACATGGACGATATAAATCCTATGTGGCATTGCGAGTATTGACATGGACATTTGATAATGATATTTGAATTTGATGCCAAATTCAAGAGTGTGCTTTATAATAATTATAGACTCTAAAAAATCCAAATTAAGTTCCACGGCGAGTCATGAAAACTAAGCAACCATTGAAGAGGAAAAGCCTCAAATCCAATGAGTTGGAATGCACTAGGTGCAATATTATTGAATTTTTGCATATTTTAATCAGGTTAAACAATAATATTTTAGAGAAAAAGGAGGGCATTTATCTAACGAGAAAATATATACAGGTTAGGTATCTTTTCTTATACTATGGTAGGAGAATCTCAAATTATCCAAGAAATGCTTGAATTATCCGACCGTGAGTACCTATTGTCTTACCTAGTAAAGCAAGTGTGCTTTTCAATTGAGACCGTGAAATAAATGTGACAAAAAAAATCCAATAATGATACAATAGCTGAATATGGATATTAGCAAGTTAATTATTACGATAATGCTTAGCTAACTGCACCGTTAGTCGTCAGCACCCCACAATTTCCTTCCGGTTTCCTTGGGAAATGAAAATCCTACTCGTTGGGATTTGATTCCCATAAATAAAAAATCTTGCTAAAAGTAAGTTTGAAGGGAAAAAAAAGCCTAGAATTGCTAATGACCAAAATTTAAATAATCACAAATATGAAATGATACCTAGTTGATTTAATTCTTATATTACATTTTTAAGGTGATTTATCTTTTATTTTGTTTACACCAATCTTCGGTCACATTTTAAAGAATCGTAATATCATTACTATTTTTTTCCTTTTATATGAGTTCAAAAATCTAAGCTATTAATCCCTTGGTTTTGACTACATTGAACTATTTTTATAAACCCTAATTTTAATAGAACTTATTAAGCGTAAAAGTTATTGAAAAACAGTCACAAAACCAAATTTACACAAACAATTTTGGTTTATTCAGGTCACGTGCAAGAACTACGATCATTTTTTCTATTGCAAGTATTGAAGGCTATTTTCTTTTATTAAGTTTTCTAATTGTCTATGTCAATTAAATTGCAATTATGCTGTGGGTAAATTAGTTTTAGACATGCAACAAGAGTATGATTTATTTTTACTTTTGGGGCTATCAAATAAATTTTGGATTATATGACAAGAGTGACTTAGTTCGATCATGTGCAAGATTGTACTCCTTGTTTGATGCAAACATGTGTCATAAACAAAAATATTCATTTAAGTGCAAAAGATTAGGGACTAAGATATTAATTTTCGAATGTCAAAATTTTTTTACAAAATTAACCAAAACTTAATATGAAGTAACTGTGGATGTAAGCTTCTACATATTTAAATAACCATAATTTTCTTTGTTTACTAGTAAAAAGTCCCGAGTCCAGGTGATGATCAAAATATGTTATTTGTAGTTTATATGAAACTAGTGAAAGATGTTTGCAAATGAAAGTCGATATACGATAGAAAGCTAATTGCACTATAAATTATTGCCGGTTCCCATCATTTGGAAAATAGTGTTGGTGGCACAAAATGCACCATTATTCCTAGAGAATAACGGTGACGTTATCTTAACATGACCCTAATTACTATTCATTTAATTTCAAATCTTGCATCTACTGTAATTCAAAAAATATATAATCTAAACATCTATATAAACCTGCTTTAAGGGGACTTAGGACACATATGTCCCCCAGTTATCTCTAATAATCAAGCCTGGATTTCCTTTTTATAATCCTAGAAAACTCTTTGCACAATCATACCTCAGAAAATCAAACCATCATACTTGGAAATGGATAAGAGTCAAGCTAAGCTTAGTGCATCGGTCATTCTAATGGTGATTGCTTCTAGTAGGTTTCTCTCATCTCTCATTTATTATTATTATTTATAAATGTAGAATTGCACTAATGAATTTTCCGAACTCCCTTTTTTAAGGTCTGGTTGTCTTACAAGCCGTAGAAGGAGGCATTTGTATTCCGGAGTTGTGTCCTCCAGGTTCTCGTCCCATCTTTCTAAACGGCAAATGTAAATGTGCCCAGCCTTGTACATCAGAGCGGTGTCCTATCGGGTCTCAAAAGGTCTATAAACATGGCGAATGTCTGTGTGTTCCATCAAAGCCCCAAAATGTCTCCACTAGTCTGATCGAAGGAGGCGCTTGTATTCCAGAAATGTGTCCTGTAGGTCGTCCCGTCTATGTACATGGCAAATGTAGATGTGCCCTGCCTTGTACATCAGAGCGGTGTCCTATCGGGTCTCAAAAGGTCTACACGCACGGCAAATGTTTCTGCGTTCCATCAAAGCGCCAAAATGTCTCCGCTGGTCCACTTAGTTCGATGGTTCCCTTGTTTTGAAGATAAGTGTCCCGAAAGGTTACACACCGTCCACACAGCGGGCAAATGTATATGTGTTCCATGGGGGCACAAACATTGATTGATGTGTGTCATGACCGTGTCTGTGAGATGGAGAGGAAGCTAGAATAAGAGGGAAAACGAGGGAGGTAGGCTGCATGTGTTGGAGATTTTCATGAATCAAATTTTGCTCTTATTAAAATGGGTTGATGATGCTAATGTGGATATCATATCACCATCGTACGGAAAAGAGTTTAGCACATATAAGTCCGTTTTAATTTGTGGAGTTTTTGCGTTACCCTGAAGTAATTAAAGCAAAAGTTACTTGGGTATATATAATTAGAAGTAAATGTACATTTTAAATTACGGTGTGTTTATCTCGTGCTTTTTTTATAAAAAATAAAAATTTCAAATCGGGCCGAGAGCCTGTGTAAGTTTAACTATTTATTCGCAAAAGGGAATAAAAAAAAATAGTGCTGCAGTGATCGCATGGTTAGAAAAGTTAATAAAAGAAAGTGTTGAGTCTAAAAAAGTTAATTACAGAATAATTATAGAAATGATTATTTCGACCTTAACTCGGGACTTGTTAGATGGTCAAGGGTTCATAGTAAAGCGAAATTGAGGTTGACTCTATCGATCTATTCTCCTTTAGGAGTGTTTTTGCCTATAACGGCAGTTACTAGTGGTAGTCTCTCCAGTGAGAACGTTTGGCTTGACCATATTCTTTATTTTAACGTGTCAAAATCCACACATTTTGCATCCTTTATTCCAAATTGTATATTTTTCTTCTCCGACAAGATAGGAATATCTCCGTGTGTTATATCCCAAAGTTCAAATGAAACAATTTAAGATCTTATTTAGATCCATAATTACAGAATAATTATAGAAATGATTATTTGTACAAAATTCGATGAGGGAGGCAAAGAATTGTTCGTATGATGGTGCGGTCAATGGGGCACAACGACTTGATCACTATTTTAATATGCTATGCATCTCAATCAATTTTGTTCTTTAATTTTATAGCCCTCCATTTTTCGTTGGCATACTTATGGACATGTAACCAGAACGACTTACGCACAAAATCCCTCTTGATGTGATTGGTGGTGAAGGAGATATCCACATTAGACCTAGCCAACCAAATCAAGAGTAAGGATATGTTTATAAGACTTGAACAAGGCAATCGGTTACAAGACTTATTTGAAGAGCAGCCTATCAAGTAGTGGGCATTTCACTCAACCTTTCTTACTCTAGACGCGGGAGGCTACTATACCTTCCTTACTTAACGGTAGTCAGAATTGAAGTCTTGATATTGAGTTTACCTTCCCTATCAAAGGGCCCCATAATTCTCAGTCAATCTTTGTTTTCCTGACTAAGAAGGAATATGGGGGTGACACTACAAGGTCTCCTACCCCTAGATGGATCTTCAGCATGCTTCTTTCCCCTTGAGCCTTTTAAGGATATTGCTCAGGTCCAAATGGGATATTCACATTAGGTCTAGCCAACCAAATTAAAAGGAAGGATATTTTTGTGTTTTTTTTAATTGAAGAAAATTTTATTCATTATTTAAAAGGATAATGAGAAATACATAGATTTTGATGGCAAAACAAATCAAAGTATAGCAAAGGCAAGAATACTATAAAATATGGGGGTATGGAATTCCCGAAAACATTAATTAACTCCAAGGTCTAAATCGGGAGAGAAGAACTCCTAGATCTAGAATTAAATAAGGAGAGTTTAAACTCTTAGATAAGATTGGAAAAAGAGAGTTCTTGATTTAGATTGGGAGAGAAGAAAAAAACAAAAAACTCAAAGAAAATCAATGATATATGGAGGGGAGGGTGAGACTAGCTTAAACCTAGATGGAGAGAGAAGAGAGAAGAGGCAGACAAAGATTTTCGGCTGCTTTTTTGGAGTTGTTAAAGAGGGATTTCTCCTGTTCAAATGGCTTTAGAGTGTCTTTATTTGAGTGAAATTTTTTTCCGTGAATTAGTTTTTTGAATTTATATGCGTTTGGCCTACCAAGAATGATTAATCAGCAAAAAATCATTTACAGTAAAAAAAAATTAAGCATTCTTAAAGTTAAGAAAATAAATTGTCTAATTTGAAATCCATAAAATATTTTCCATTATCATGAAAAAAAAAATCTTGAAGCAAGACCCATACTAATATAAACGTTAATAAAGAAAGGAAAAAGGAAAATCAAGTTCAGGGATTACATTGCATATTAGGTTATGGTTTAAGAATCACATTAAACAAATTAAAAATTTACAGATCACATTATATATTGAACCAAAATTCATTGATGATTTTTATAATTTATCCTAGTGTTAATCTTCCCATAAAGGAACCGGATAGAAACGTGGGACTCTGTACATTCTCACCATTTTAGGGCTTGTATGATGCAGGTGTCCATTGAAATAAACGCAGAAGGGAATTGCCAGCAGTGTTCTGTGGAGTCTCTCAACGACAGGACGCAGCCTACGGATTTTCCGGTAATAAACCCTAAATTTTCTGGCGGAAAAACGAGTACATATCCGCCGGATCAACTTCCGGTTCCCGGCAAGCACCATATTTCCCGTTCGACTCAGTCATGAAGGTCAATATGTCTGACAAGTCTAGCAGTACCTGGTCGACAGTGACCGGACATTCGTTGGCGAGCCGATTATTGTTCCCATAGGAACCGAAGAAGATGATGGGTACATTCTTGTGGTCGTGGCATATACAGCTTAACACTAATATCGCGCATTTAGCAGAATTCCAAATCGGTGCCGTCACCGGCGACAGGACGGTCATGTAACTTGTCCCGCTCGTGTCTTGCAGTATGCGGTCTCGATTAGGAGATGTTATCTAATCATTTTGAATCCGACGAGGATCGGAGAAGCCGGAGCTCTCGAGGCACGACTCAAAGTTCCTGAAGAATTGAACTTCCTTTTCGGCTTTCATGGCTTCTGGGACATCGATAGCGACCTGTTCATACAAATCATCCATGGAGAGATGATTCAAATATGACTTGACCATCTGTAGGAAAATAAAGTTTCAGCACACTTGCAGAAACTATGAGATACCAAATCCTGTCACATTGGAATATAAATTGATTTCTTAACTCATATTTTGGGTTAGATATATTTTATAAATGAATTATAAACGAGTTTAAAATTGGTAAAGCTTAAAATAATATGTTAAATGAGTTCATAAATTACTTAAATTTAATCTAAACTCTGTCTTCACTCTCTTTTACCCTCAATCGATTTCGTACTCCCTCACTTCATGCTTTTATCTCAATTTAGATATGCATTTTCCTAAATTGGGTTAAATATGAAAATATTTTAAAAATTTAAATCGGTTTGATATGAGTTGGGTTGAATATGAGCTATTAGATCTTAGAGAATAAGCTTTACTTGATATAGTCAGATTATTAGATCATGGTCATTCATCAAATACCTTTAAAGGGCCCGTGTTTAACGATATCTTGTGTGGGGAGTACGACGAAATGCAATGGGGTGCAACAATTTTATAATGGTGGAGTGATCCCAAAAGAGATGGAAAACCCCCGTACATTGAGTTAATTCTCTTTTTTTTGGTACTACATTTCTAAAAATCACAATCATAAAAATGAGCTAAAACACGTTTTCACAAGGACGCCTTTTCGGGAAACGAAATCCTCTACTCTATATGATGCTTCTCTTGATGCATCGAGAATTTGAGTCATTAATAAATCATTCGTTGTCTTAATCTAGCTAACGGAGAAACTATCACACGACAGTAAAAAATCCGCATTTGCCTTTCCGGAGCCATGGGCCTTTAGGGTATGTTAATAAAGAAGTGGCTTGATGCTCGACCAGGTCCCGTTGTGCATATTGTCATGGGCCTTTGGAGGCCCAAGAAAGATCAAAGTCCTTTGTGGGTGTGAGTTGAGGAGACCACCTTAACAAAGGGACAAGCAATGCACATTCACTTTGTGAAATTGTACTGAACACGTTGCAAAAGAAAGAAGTCCTGCATTGGATGTGTAAAGTCAAAAGGAGCGACCGATAACATCTAATTGACTCAAATTTCAATAGCAAAGTTTTAATGTGAGTACAAAGGGATAGATTGGTGGGATTCGACTTACAAGCTCTTTTATGGATTTCATTGAAAATGTATTGGAATTATGCTGCACCATTCTCAATTTATATGGATGGCCTAATGTTCATTTATCAAAAGCTCTAAGCCAAGATACGCTGAAGTGAATCAAATGAAGATTCGCTATGAATTACTTGAAGTGACAATTACATACTTAAGGAAGGAACATATTTGAATGACATAATGTTTATGTCTTATGATGTCATAAGAGAGTGTGTAGTAGGTAAAAGAGAATAAAGAGAGCATTATATACCTTCATATACAAGCAAAAGAAGAAGAAGAGATGGTTTTTTAAATAGATCACATTATCTTGCACGATGTGTGTTCTGATTAATTATTACATTTATAATTGAAATTTTTCATTTTAATATGCATGATTGATGAAAGCGAATGCCTTCTCGCATAAAAAGGCATAAATCGCTCCAGACCCTTCTCCCTTTCGTGGGGCTAGACCATGAATCATGTGCATTTTTTCAACACCAACAAGGGAAAAAAGAAGGTCAATCACATGTTTGCTTTGGAAAATTTCTTTTATGCACGGTATCGCCCACCTAATGCACTCATGCAATTTCAGGGCCCTCATGCACATCAATTCGCAATCGCCACGTCATCCGATTGATATTTATATCCTGAGATGTCTTGTCACTTTTCTAGGCAACATGGAACAAGAAGACCAATTTCACGACATCGGATTCCCCGATTTCCAGGCCTCTTTTTCCCTGTCCTTTCTGAATTTTCCAGGTAATTTCCTGAACGGGTTTTTTCTTTTAAAATAATCAATTTGCCCTTCACGAGGAAAACCTTTCTGGTGTCCGCATCTTTAAGTGCGACAAAAGTTTCAAACTCTCTTCAAAGCAATGGTGACATTTGCTTTCTTTTAATTATTAAGAGAAAGAGAGAGATTATGAGTTTTTGGGCCATTATAATAATTAGGGAAAGCTTATTCCGCTCTTTTCCAGCACTTGCACTATAGTATCCGTCCCCTATTTCATTCTTTATCGGTACAATTGACCCCCTCTTTTCTCTCCACTTTCTCTTTCTTGATAAGTTTTTCATTTAATCCAAAACAAAAATCAATGGATTATATGCAGAAAGAGATCCAAAGACAGGTATTCTGTCCCTCAATGACGATAAAAACATGCTTTAAGCTCAACTTTAGCTTTTGATAATGCTACTTTCCCCTCATTTCGATTGACCAATGAGATATTCTACAAAAAAGTCTTGTGGATCAAGCTTTATTTCCTTATTAAGTGTGGCTAACTATTGAGTTGTATGGGTGATTTTTAGATTGGGATGTGATTTCCTTATTGGGTGATTATGGAGATACATAGTTATTGTGTACTCTAGTCCTCGGTTTTGAATTCTAATTCAGATGCGATTGTCGAAGAGTTGCGCAAGCCTTGGGATAGAATAATATTCTAGGAACTGGATTTTTTCTCTTTTCTTTTTTTGACATAACTTTAATATCTGTGTTTGAAAATATTTGTATGATTGTCTTTATATGGCCTTGCACCATTAGGATTCAGACATCAATCAATCGCCAACGTCAGGAGATTATCAATCAGCAATATAGAAGGACAAAAATCAGCTTGATTGCTTCATGTTCAATCGAGTTCAATTAGCTATTGCTAGTCCTAAGGCCCCTGGTCGTGAATAGGCCGAGCATGGCGACAATCTTCCATAATTTTGTCTGAAAAAGAAATCAGTTTGATTGCTTCATATCCGATCAAATTCAACTAGCTATTGCTAGTCCTAAGTCTCTTGCTCGTGAATGGGCCAAGCATGATGACAATCTTCCACACTCTTGTTTGAAAAAAAAATCAGTTTGATTGCTTCATATCTGATCAAATTCAATTAACTATTGCTTGTCCTAAGGTTCCTGCTCACGATTAGGCGAGCATGGCGACGATCTTCCACAATCTTGTCTGAAAGTACTAGTTGTTGGTCACCTATCAAGTTTCCTAAGTCATAAGATTCAAATTGAACAAGCAGCTCACTGGAATTTTCATATGTAGAATCTATCTTCAACCAACATTCAACTCCACAATTTCCATGATTAAAGGATATCTAGCTCTTGGTTGGACCATGACATCTTTGATTTAGTATATATTCATCAATCAAGTGTTGGGTCTTCGGATAGGATCATCCAAGATTCAATGTATGGTTTTGAAAAGGCAAGTTCTTTAGAGTACATCTCTCCTATGGACAATACTTGTGCTTTTGTCATTACTTCCGATTGTTTACACAAAAACAATCTAGAAGTAATGTAATGGCATTACCATGTAAATTGCTCACGACCATTTCGTGACCCAACTGGGATGTCACCGAGAAAAATTGAGTCGATAGAGCTTAATACACAAGCCTCACGTGGAATTATGTACCAAAAAACCCTATTTATTCACCAATACGAGAACTTACATAATCAAATTACCTTTTATGGTAATTATATCACATAATTCTAGCACCGATTCCAATAAGCTGATAATGAGATTGATAGATAAATTCGTGACAAACATCACCAACTTTTCAAAGACATAATATGCAAGAAAACACTCATATATTAATGCTTTAAGAATATCACATAATCATATACAAATTAAACAATATATGTATATCATAAGATCGTACATCACAGTTCTACTTTGCGAAATAAGTACATTAGAAGTGCCAAAACTTATGTACGGCAATCACTTTGATGTCAAAAGTTTATTTTGGAATAGTTGAGTGCCACAAGTTTGAAAAATTTATCACTTAAGTGCTATAAATTTGAAAAACTAGTCATTTGAATGCCACTTTTGATGTGACATTCAGAAAAGCTAATGTAGATGCCACTAGTCCACGTCAGCTTTTCCAATTGCCACTTCAGAAATTGCACTTAAGTGATCGATTTTTCAAATTTGTAACACTCAACTAATCCAAAACAAACTTTCGGCACCAAAATAAGCGCTGTATACAAGTTTTGGCACTCCTAGTGTCTCAACCCCATACTTTGGGTGATCCTACAATATAAAAACATGCATTAAACCATAATGATACTAATAACTTGTATTTGGTAATTATGCCTCATTAAACTTTATTTGCTATCTTTGAATATACAAACAAATCTAACAAGACATAACATCCAACTATTAAGTTACGAATTTTAAAAAAATTGTTAACCTTTTAGTGAATCCCTAAGTTCTTATAATAAATGAACTTTAATCTAGCCATGGTGCCAATAAGACTATGTAATATATCAATTTTAGTTATAGCATCAATTAATTATGGGTAACTAAATAAAACATTATAAAATTTTAAAAATTCCAGAGACCTTAAGGTTCAACCACTTGATGACTAACGAACCATTCATAATGAATTTTTAAAATTGTAAAACACGGTAATTGTGTCATTATTTTATTATCTCTGAATGTTAAGATTTAATCACTTTTGTAATAAAATTGTCATAAAGGTATGATAATCAAATTATATATTATGATGCCTTAAGTATATATGACAATTTATATATAAATATATGAATATAGTGAGCAAAACAATTAACATGCAGGAAAACATAAAAATATATATACTGAGATCGTTAAACCCAAACAATAATTTATGTGTGATTTCACTAAACAAGTAGTTGTGTTAATCAATTAGATGTATGTATGTATGTATATCTTTAATGAGCATTAATGGGAAATTATTAACGAAACAATATATATTTTTAATAATTGGAAAATCGTGCTCTAATACTAACTATAAGCGATATTGTAATTCTTCGTACAAAAATTCCAAATGAAAAAAATCTTAGACCTTCATTATTTATTCACGATAAGAAAAGACATACCTTTATCCAAAGTAATAACTTTGAGAATATGATTGTTGCAGAAATAAGAGAAATGAATCCACTTCAATCTTAAAGTATTTTATCTAATGGTATTTCATTATATTGGGTGGAGAGAGGACCAAACTCATTATATAATTTATCAATAAATGCTTTCAACATGTGCTTTTTATCAAAGCACATTCTATCTTCAAAAAAGTCACATCTTTAGAATTACACCTTTTCATAAGATTTTCATAACCAATACTTTTTTTAATCATTTAAATGATTATTAAATCATTAATGAATAATATCATGAGGGCCACAATTATTCTTCCATGTATCGAACAATATTTTGTGTGGAGAGTATGACAAAACACATTAGGTACAGCGTTTTTAAAATAGTGGATGGTTGTCTCGAAGGATCATTTAAACCCTTGTAAATTGAGTTTTTTTTTTTTAAAATTTATTTCTTAAGAAATCACAATCATAAAATGAGCCATACAACATATTCTTGCAAATGGGAAAGCAGGGAAGTCTTTTCGAGGGATGAAATCCTCTATTCTGTATGGTGCTTCCCTTGGTGCAGCGACGACTTCAGATATTGATGAACAGTTCATTTTCATAATCCAAGGTTGAGATTTATTGAGTCACCGAAGAGACTACCGCGCGAGATTTTAAAAAAAAACTCATCTGACTTTCCGGAAAGTGTGGTACTAGATAATCCAAATGATCAAACGGACCCAAATATTCTTCATGGGCCCTTCATGTTCGGTTAATAAAGAAGTGGCTTTGTGATGGGCCTTCGGAGGCCCAATAAGCATCGCATCTTTTGGGTAGTCTCTCTTGATTGCACATGGAGAATTTGGGCGTCAATCACGAAGACTTGTTAACAAGGGGTTGAGCAATGCATCATTCACTTGTGAAATTGTACTCAACATTTACCAATCGCGAATGTTGACTCGATGTGTAAAGTCAAAGGAGCAACCGATAACATCTAATTGACTCATATCTCAAAACAAAGTTTTATGGTAAACGTGAGTTCAATAGAATATGTCAACAAGCTCAAGTTATGAGCTTCCTCTTGAATCTCTCCGTGACGATATTAGAGTTCTGCCATGCTTTTCCCAACATATATGGATGCCTGATCATTGTATCTCATAGATTCTAGCCAAGATATGCGAAGTTAATCAAATGAATATTCGCTATGAATTGCTTGAAATGATAGATTACATGTTTCAAAAAAGAACATGTTGTTTATCGTCACAAGAGAGTATATAGTATGAGTTTTTCATTTTCACCAAAACTGATAGGTAATTTTCGATCTTGTATGCAATATCCATATTCATGAATTATCATGGCTCGAAGTTATCGTAAGAAGTCAAAAGACATCCTACATTGTTTCACGTATTCTTAGATGAAACTATGCAAACATCTACAGAAAAGGAAAAAGGAGTGTAGAGAATATTGCGTACTTCCATGCACATCTCCCGCACAAATTTCTCTATTTGAGGGAAGAGATGCTTTCCCCATTCCATCAGGCCCAGCGATGAATCATGTGCATCTTTATACACCGATAGAGCAAAAAATGTTGAATCACATGTTTGCACCTGCAAATTCTTTTATGAAACAGCATCGCCCACCTAATTCACTCATGCAATTTCTGGGCCCTCATGCAATTATACAACAACGACCGACTGGGGATCGCCACATCATCCGATTAGTTCTTTTTATATCCTGGGATGTCTTGTCACGTCTCTTGGCAACATGGTACGAAGGACGAAAGACCAATTTCATGACATAGGATTCCCCAAATTTCAGACTTCTCTTCCCGTCCTTTCTGAATTTTCCACGTACAATTTCCCGAGTGGGGTTTGTTCCTTTGAATAAGCAATTTTGCCCTCCACAAGGAAAGCCTTTGTGGTGTCTGCATCTTTAGGCGCAACAAAGTTGCAAACTTTTGCAAAACAATAGTGACATTTGCTTTAATTAAATTATTAAAAAGAGGGAGGGGGGAGAGAGATTATGAGTTTTTGGGGCATTAATATTAATTAGGAAAAGCTTATTCCTCACTCTTTTTCCAGCACATGCTCTTTAGTATTTGTCCCCTAGTTTCATTCTTTATTCATACATTCTTTTCTCTCCACTTTCTCTTTCTTGATTTTGTTTTCTTTTTTTAATTAATCTAAAAAAAATAATGGATTATATGCAGAAAGAAGATCCAAAGACAGGGTATTCTGTCCCTTAATGACGATAAAAACATGCTTTAAGCACTACTTTAGCTTCAGAAGATGCTACTTCCACACAATTCAATGTAATCGTAAGAGATTCTATAAGATATTCCTCAGGTCTAATTTATATTTTATCATTACGTGTAGCTAATAATTTAGTTGGTTAGGTCACTTTTAGATTGAGTGATTATGAATAAATTTTGTTCTTTATTTTTTTCGGTAGTCTAGCCCGTCGTATTTTTTTACTTTTCCATACGTTGTAGTTCGGTTTTGAATTCCTAACTTGGACACGATTGTTGAAGAGGGTCACGAGCGTCTTGATGAAGGGAAGTCAAAGAGGCAAGCTCAACAGGACAAAATACAATGACAGGCCTCTTTTCCCAATCAAAGTGTTTGAAAATTTTTTCGACATTCAGCGAATGATTCGCTAGTTGATGTATGAGTAAGAATAGATATAATCATCGGAGATTAAGATCTCTCATCTAATGTTGTTTTTGCATCTCCTCTTGCAATCTGAATTGTATATTTGAGAAACTGGGGACCTTTTGCTCAAGCGTCCTATTAAAAGAATCAGACAATTGATCGATCACCAACATCAAGAGATTGTCAATCAGCATGTACGAGGACAAATAAGCTTGATTGCTTCATATCCAATCGAATTCAATTGGCCATCGCAGTCCTAGAGCTCCTCGCGCATAGGCTGAGCATGGTGATGTTTTTTTTTAATGATAATAAGTTTCATTAGCTGAAAATTCCTCTAATTAACAATAAACTCAAACTACACAAGCAGCTCACTGAATATTCTTATGTAAAAAAATAAATCATCAACTAACATTCAACTCAATCATTTCCATAATTAAAGGATATTTAGCTCTTGATTTGGACTATAATATCATTGATTTAGTATAAATTTATCAATCAACCGTTGGGTCTTATAATTTGATCATCCAAGATTCAATGAATGATTTTGAAAGGGCAAGTTCTTTACAACACATCCTTCTCCTACGTACAAAACTTGTGCTTTTGTCATTACATGTGATTGTTTATAGGAATAATTACACAAATGGTCCATCAATTTTGTCCCAATGTGTAATTTGATCCCTAAATTTTTAATATGTTCAATGTGGTCCTCAACTTTAGCCCAATGAGCCATATGGTCTATAAACTTTTAATTTATTAAAAGTGATCCTTGAACTTTTTGTAAATATTCAATTTAGTTCCTAAATTATTATATCTCTAGATTCAATCTAGTACTTAGATTATCTACTCTATGAACTAATTTGAACATGTATTAAAAGTTCAATGATCACATTGAATAAACTAAAAATTTAGAGACCACATTGCACATTGAGTTAAAATTCAGGGATTCTACTAAATAAATTAAAAATTCAGAGACCGCATTATATATTGAAACAAAGTTTAAGGATTCTTTGTGTCTTTTCCCTTGTTTATACAAAACCAACCTAGAAATAATGTAATGGCATTGGCACATAAATCTCCTTAACAATTTCATGACCCAATTGGGGTTCTCCTCAAGACAAATTGAGTCGACTCAGCTTAATACATGAGCCTCACTCAAAAATATGTTCCAAAAGAACCCGATCCATTCACCAATAAGAGAAATTACATAATCAAATCAATTTACGACAAAATTTAGGTATTGATTCAAGTCATATATAGAGTCGGGTCTTGGCCATCAAGTCAATGTGTCGAGGCTTCCCCAGCACCAGTATGCAAGTCCCTTATCAAGCCATCTGCATTGTTGATCTTGTTGAAATGTAGTGAACTAGCTACTAATTTTTATAATGGTCACTCCAATATCAGGCACGAAGCTCCCTTAATTAGGTCCGGACTATGCATCAAACCAGTCATTATCACTACAATCATTCGCATCATCATTGTCGATAATCATGCTTTCCATGATTTGCTAGCTTGTCTCCCTAGCTAATTAGGCCTCCAGCTAATTTTTCGATAGAGCCCACTTTTCCCATTGATCAAGGTTTGGTCCATGGTGATGTCAATGTTTTTTGTGTGGTTATTAGTTTACAAATTATATCTCACCGTCATCATATCTATTGTTACAATGATTCGATCTTTATAGCATACAAGCGAGGCTTGATTTCTCTGCTTTTGGCTTGATGTGGTGAGATCTTTAGGCAATTATTATTTAATTGGCGATGGGATCCTATTATTGGGGCCATCATTAGATATGCCACTCAGCTTGGTGGCAAGTGGCGCCGAGCTATACTTGGTGCTTTTTCATGATGATGATTATTATTATTATTATTATTTTATAAAAATATAATTTCTCCATTGAATGCATCTATCAGTCAAATACCAAGGTATTATCTATTTAATTTGTTAATCGTGTCTTCTTATATTTTGGAACTTTTCTCACGGCATTTTGTGTTTTTTCTTCTTTTCCTTCCTTCCTTTCTCTTTTATTTTTTTCCCTTTATATACTTTGGAATGGAATTTTGGACACCCCACAAATGACAACGACCGATTAAAATAAATTTTTGAAAGCTAATAATTTAACTTCATAGATAAGTTAAAATCAATGAGCACTCTGCGCGTTGACTAATTTCGTAAAATAAATGCAAGTAATCTTGAATTTTTAGTTAGCCAGTAGTTCAGCATTGAATCTAGAAAAGTATTCGGGCAATTTTCTATTCTCGATGGTTTTGCAATTTTAGTCTTAGAAAGATGATATTGAAGTTTTAATGTATGATCAAATGGAGAGCATACGAAGGAGATCTCTCCTTACAAGATATTACAGCCTTGGAAGACTACAGAATTGCACTCAAAAGTACAGATGCTATGTGTGGAAAACACCTATGTTGGAGGAACCATCATGACTTTGTCCTAACGATAACCACTTTATTAAAGAAGATGCTAATCCATGTTTTGCTTTTAGGTTGTGGCTGGTTAAGCTGATCCTGTTCAAGCTTTTAACTCGTTATCTTACTTTTGCATGCCAATGTCTCCTTCTGTCTAGGTATGCTCAACATTTCGACCTACTTCACACGCCAGTCAAATAAGTCAAAATCAAATCTAATCCCGAAAAACTAGCAGCGCAAAGCTTCCTAATCAGGCTATCCTCTTAGATCCTACATCCCCCCAAGAAACCAAGCCTAGAGATGTCCTACACTACGAAAGAACTAAGTTAAATTCACTGCCGTGCATGCATCTTCCTAGATATAGAATCTAGCTTTTGCCATTGTCATGATCGATTGGGTTAACACTGCTACTTTCGGAAGGTCACTGTCAAGGAAGAGAAAAAGCACTATATGTACCATCTTATCAAAGCTTTCGATGCCATTATGTAGCTGTAAAGAAACCCTAATATCATAATATGATAAACCCGTCCTTTCTTTTGTCACATTGTTCCCAACTTCCTCTCTTGAATTTCTTGGATTATCCCTACCCGTCCTCCTACTAGTGCTATCAAATTTTTCTTTTTCCCTAAAAAGGGTGTCCGAAATCAATTGGGTGCATCGTGGGACCCTCCCAATAATTACGTTTTGTATAAGGGCGTAGGTTGGAAAGATCTGGTTGTATGGGGGTAGCTGCAAAATGATGGTTGCTATTGATTAAGGGAAAGATAATGATAGTGAGGTCACTTGCTGCAAACGAGCTAAAGTGGTTTGAATAGGTCTCGTCACTTTTGGGTTGCACGAATGAAGGGGCGCCTTGTATTTTCTTGGCTTTGCTAGATATCATGCACATTTGGAATCGGAACCAATGACTTTTTTCCCACAATTCCATGGTCTTGTCTCCTTCTTTGATCTCCATCACGTCTTTTATAAGGTCGATATTGAAGAAGGAATGTATTGCAAGTGAGTATGTTTGCTCACAAATGCATTATAAATTATTATTGCAAGATTACAAAATGAATACCAAGTAAAAGTTAAATGAAATCCGCCTTTTCTCTTTGCTTGCTTTGATTCCAAGGCTAGATAACATGTCTGAGTCGATTTCTAGTGCATCAAACTAAACTCATCGGTGTGCTGACAATTACAAATGCGTTAGGATTTCTTTGTTATGGGCAAAGATATTTCAATGAGCGGATTTGATTTAAGATCTCATGTTTCACGAAACCAAAAGTTCAAGTCTTATCACCAACCCAGTGTCGGCTAATCTCTTAGGTGATTAAGCAGTAATTGACCCATTATCTTTAGATTGGTGAGTTCACATCACTCAAAATTCTACAGTCACATGTACGAAACTTCTTCGTCTTCTTCTTCTTCATCTTAAGTACTTTAATCCGTAATCGCTGTGTATTAGTTCTCTGCCGGTACGCAAAGATGTCCTAGTCGCAAGTACTTCTTGTTGTTTTCCTTCTCGGTCAAAAAGATGGAAAATCACACTAGCCCTCGACGAGCTAGTAGGTATACAAAACGATATAAAAACGGTAATTGCTCGCACGTAATAACAGTACACCTAATCTCCATCCAAGTGTCGTATACGTGACGTCATTATTTACGCAATATCACGTTAAGGGCTACGTGCTATTAGGGGCGAGCGACGGGTAGGTTTCCTGGTCAATATTACCATAGTGCACATCTTTATATTATTCTTTTCTTGGTGGGTCGTGAAAAGCAAGATTGATGCAAAGGCGATTGACAAATTGGCAATTAGCTGCACGAAACCCCTTTTTTCTTTATACATATAGAATCCAAATCAACGCTCGCATTATAAGTAATCGATCGAAATTTATTTCTGGTGGTGTGTGCTATGTTACAGCTAGATCTGAGTAAAACCGTAGTCTTGCAAGAAACTCAAAACACTCTCTCTCTCTCTCTAGAAATTTGACACATTGAAACACGAACTCGGATGTGACCCCACGCTTTCTTGAGCGACAGAAATTCGGACATTTTCCCAAGTGGGTGGTGTCCTTGGATTCGAGAGTTCATTGAACAAGAAGGTCGGAATCTTGCCTGAACTTCAAGATCACGGTGAGAATCGAACGGCCTGAGCAGTGGTCGGTGTAGTAGTTGCGAAGTAGATACGCGAAGCTCGACGACTCACGATGAACCGAGTTCGGACAAGATTTTACCCCTCGAAAAGGACTTGGCGAAACATGTGTTGTAAGAGCAAGCAAAGTAATCTTTTAGCACAAAATGACTATATGATCCAACGGTCTTAGAAGTAATCCCATGACAAGTACGGCTCCTCGAGCCGCGACCCAGAATCCGCCGCGCAAACCTGCCACGACAAGGAAGGACAGAATCCGAAGCCACTGGGTTGATCCACGCGCAGATCGGGTAGATCGAACAAGGCATCTTCGTAGTCATTCGAGCTGCAGTTCGTCGACTCCTGCGAAGAATTCGCGTCGGACAAGGAGCTCTCGGAAGCGTCCCGGCTCATGCTGGCTCCCTGGCGGTCCGAGGGGAGCGGCGCGAAAGCCGCGGCGGCCTTCGCGGCGGCCTCTTGGATGTCCTTCGGGGAGGTCGAGGCCGGGCGGGGGAGCTCCCGCGCCAGCTCGGGGAAGTTGAGGACGGCCGAGCCGCCCTTTATGGCCAATGCCGCCACGTCGTGGGCCCGCGCGGCCATCTCGGCCGTGGGGAACGTCCCGAGCCAGATTCTCGACTTCTTCCTCGGCTCGCGGATCTCGGACACCCACTTGCCCCAGTTCCGCATTCGCACCCCACGGTACGTCGGGTGCTCGCCGGAGCCGCCGGCCTTGTGCCGCTTGCCAGCCGGCTCCTCCGAGCGGGCGCCCGAGTCCGGAGACTTCCCCGGGCCCTTTTGAGAACTGCAATCCTCGCTCCTCTTGCCTTGTTCTAGCGCCGGATCCGAGCCGGCCGACGAGGCCGAGGAGGAGGAGGTCGTCGCGGCGGCCGTCGCGGCGGAGTTACAGGAGGAGCACGAGGCGGTAGTGGTGGTGGTGGTGGCCGTGGCCGTGGCGGTGAGTGAAGATGAGCTAGGAGAGTTTTCCTGGGCACTACTCTCAATGTTGATATGTTGTGCCATTTTGGAGATGCTGGCTCTCATCACGCAAAAAACGGACTGCTGTTGGGGCTTTTTATGATGCCTCCCTCCATATATTGGAAAATTAAAAATCCTATACACATAAAATAAAAAATAAAAAAGCAAAAGGAAAAAAGGAAATTAAATAAAGGAAAAGAAGAAGGAGGAAAAGGACATAAAAGAGGGGAGGGGCCCGGTGGCACTAGTATGGGAATGAGGGAGAGGTCTCATGGTACAACTGTTCAATCACCAATTTTGGTTTTCCCATGTGGGCAATGAATAGCATGGATTTCTTTGCACCATGGCCCTTGGCATTGGTCTTGGCATGATACTATGTGCCTTCCTTCCTTCCTTCCTTCCTTTCTTTCTTTCTTTCTTTCTTTAACATGCAATTTGTTACTTGGCTTTGGCCCTTTTTTCTTGTGTCAATGCATTGTCCCTAGCTTGAAACCTCTTTTGCTCTTTTCACATGGATGTGCACTTGGGAACGTCAGGTCGTCTCCCTTTTTTCCACCCTTTCTTTGACAACCTCCCTATGTCCAGATGCAATTGAAATCCCAGGCAGATCTTCTTGTCTCTTGGCATACTCTGTCTTTGATCAAATTCGATACGTGGCTCTCTTAAGGCCATATGCATATTGACGTTTTAAGGTCACCTGTAACTTCATAGAAATTTTATACAATTTTTCGGGAAGAATTACCTAATAAATCTTAAATTTATTTTATGGATTAATTTTGCTAATTTAGTTATACATTTCTAAACAAAATTCAGATGCAGTCCTTCCTTCCAACTAGTTTTTGTTGAAGATTGCTAACATGACTATCCAATTACTGTTGATTGTCTCATGTGGCACATTGCTGTGTCAATAATTTTCAATGAAAGTTGGTTTGGTTAAAATGATTACATTGAAGTTTCACACATATGTTTAAAAACTAAATTGACAGATTTTAAAAGTATACGATTGAAATGACATATGTACAATAGGTTTAGGATTGATCGGATAATTTTCCCCAAATTTTTTTGAGAAATTCAAACCAACTTCGGCAAAAAATGAGTTAGTATTTACCGGATGCTAGGCCAAATGGGATTATGCACGAAAGCTAATTTGAACACACTCGATATCGGAAATGATACATAACCTCGCATTAAGCTTAGATTAAATTAAACTGAGCGGATCCACTAAACACACATATTGGCAATTGTCCTTTTGAATTGATTAGATCATGTTTGATTAAGTTCCTCAAGAACGAGCTTAATCAAACATATGCCAATTAATCATTGGAGTTGCCCTAGTGGTCATCATTCTCACACGGGTAGGGGAAGGTGGAGAGTTCGATTCTCTACTTCCTTAATAATGCTGGGAGTGGAGAGATTTAGTTTTAACCGTAAGTTTCGATTAAGTTTAAGATAGAAAGAAATATCTCATGCCAATTGATTAAGAAGATATTATAGGAAGAAAAACGGTAGGCCAAAACGGGTCGGTGCCCCCACCCATCCCATGATTTTCATGTGATTTCAGTATTTTCAGCCCCCAACTGGGTCCTCCATTCGAGTCCGTTGTCGGATACGCGGCATCTAATTAAATCGATTTCTTTATCTTTTTCCAATTTTTCCAAAAAAAAAGACAAAAAAGAAAGAAAGAAAGAAAAAAACCCATTTTCTTTTCATTAGTTTCGTTTTCACATCCCCCGTTCAAAGGATGCGAGCACATGCCGGTCCGCACGTCACAGACAACAAAATCAAGTATCCCACGTTTTGACCCCATAATTCTCTTGACATGTTTTATTCATGAAGTCACATTTTTCAAGGAGGAGATAAAAGATAAACGTACGACCGTTCTCTCCATTGATCGAACTTGTCGAATTGCTACCTTTAGATTGTACCTTCAAAAAGGAAAACAAATTCATCGACTCCTATGGACCACAATCCTGGCATCATGAGAATGATACCGTACGAGCATGTGAATTTACTGGAGAATTGTCCCAAAAAATCCCTAAATTTATTGTATTTTTTATTAATTTAGTACTAAATTTTTCAATTTTATCAATTAAGTCTTAAATATTTTTACATTTTGTCAATTGGGTATATTTGACTAATTTTGATTGGTCAAAAAATTGTTGACATTGACATTTGTAAATAAATTTTTAATAATTTTTTGAAATTTTTATGATTTTTTCCTTTTCTTTGCTTTTTTTCTTTTTTTTTTTTTTTTAGCTTTTAAAGTTAGGGCTAGCAAGTTCTAGGCGAGAGTCGCAACGTCCTCGTCGGATTTGGCCAAGCAAGGTCATAGTCTTTGCCTAGGGTAAAAAATTTAAGATTCAATTGATAAAATCGAAAGGTTTATTACTGAATTGACAAAAACGTAATAAGTTTATAACTTTTTGATTAATTTTCTCTAAACTCAGAAGACGGTAATGAACTCAGGCAACCTATAAACCTAGGTTTTGAGCATCATCGCTTGCCAAATTGTAGGCCGTGCGACAGTAATGCCTTTCCATCGGTCCAGTTTACTTCCACAACCACCGGGGCATTTGATATGTAGCTTGCGCAATGCCCCCAAAAATGGACAGTAGACAAACAAAAAGACAAGAACATGGTTAGTTGTGAAACACACGACCTAGAAAGAAAAAACACATGCTGCAAATGAAGCGGGCAGCGAGAAGAGTCTCCGGAAGGAAAACCAGTGAGGAAGTCCTCACGTGGGTATTTTTTTTTTTTTTTTGGGGGGGGTCCAGTCATCAAGGGGGAAAGAAGACAAATCGAGTCGAAGTAAAAGACAAGTGACTCACCGTTCTACTGGCCGCCGATCTGAGAAAAATTATCGGTTGAATTAGATCTCGAATTTTATTAATTTTTTAATTATCTTCTCCTTTTTATTTTCATCCTGGTCGTTCTAACACATGTTAATCCATGATTTGCGACAATCTTAACGGCGCTAGGGCGGATCTAGAATTGCCTAGGCACAGATAGAGATAGAGAGAGAGAGAGAGAGAGAGACTTTGCGAAATGGTAACACATGGCCACATGATGTGGGGCCCAATCCAATTCAACATCAAGGTGGGGCCCAATCACGTTGCTGGCCAATGAGTCAACCTCATCATGATAATCAAATCAGACCCTCCCTCTTTTTTCCTTCTAAATTATTATTTGTTTTTAATAATAATATTTTTCTCTTTTGGCACTTTTGCACATTTATTCTCGAGTCGTCTTTCTCAAAGTACAGGCTTTGCTGAAAATTATTGGTTGGCCGTGGTAATTCGTTGATGAGGGAATCAAACCACGCATATATAGGCATGTGTACAAGTTGCTCTCGGGCTAGCTTTATATGGGCTTGGCTTTGCTTTGCTTTTTCATTTTTGGGTCCTTTTTCCTTTGTCTTGAGCTCATTACTAGATCTAATTCCCAAGTTGAGGGAAAATTCGAGCTGCTTTTCTTTATTACGTTCCCGAATCTTTTGGGCATTCAACGGGTGTTGGCGTGTCGTGTTGAATCGGAAGACTCGGTAGGAAGCAAAGGTGAGGAGGAGAAGGAGAAAATGAAGAAGAAGAAGAAGAAGAAAGAAAAGGAAAGGAAAGAAAAGAAAAGTGCCCGATGCCTAAAGCTTGCATACATTTCGTGGGTTTAATCCTTCATAAAATATTGAATGATTACAGAAAAGATGGCAATGATGAAAAGGAGAAGATGCTACTAGAAAAGTAATAACCATTGTCATACTTGCCATATCAACATGAGTAGTTCCATAATATATAAATGAAATGATAAAGAAGCCAAGGGCTTGTTCTCTTTTTACCTTTTTCCTAGAGGATAGTAATTTATTCTGTGAGATTATTATTAACTGTTCTAAAAATTTAAATCTATAAGTCAAGAGAAATCATATGCATATAAATACCATGTAAGCCTCATTGACAAGTGACGTAAAATATTTCAACACTCTCTCTCACGTGCAAATTAAATTATAAGTGCAAATTGGATTACGAATGGTATGTGGAATCTGACTAACGGGGTAGACACACATGAGAAAGGGGAGCTAGCTTTGATACCATTTTAAAAAGTCTAATTTAAAAGTTTAAACTGTTAGATAAATATGTGATTTAATATTTAAATATTTTAACATGTTACATTCATCGTGAAAAGTGAAGATGTTTAAATGTTGAGGATTCAAACTTCCGACATGTAACCATGAGACCCAATTTCCCAACGCCATGTGACTGTCCTAGATATGTGGCATCAAGGGTTTGTTACAATTTGCTTCAATTGCTACTTTTTTGTTCATTTATCACTCGCTATTGCTCAATGTTCATAGTTGTCATTTGGTGCATCGAGTGAGAAGCGAAGAGGTGCAAATTTGAGGAGTTGAACTTTTTTTCACCATCCTAGGTATGAGGTCCAATGTCTCAACACTATACCACCATCCCATTCTATTGCTAACGAGGAATTGAGAAGAGAAAATATATTTTAGGGTTCTCCCATCTTATAGTAGTCAACACACACTTGCATATCGTTACGTAAATACATTATTTTTTATTTTTTATTTTATGTATAAATAGAAGAAGCGACTTCGGTGCCGTCTGTCAAACTGGATAGGACTAATAGTAATCCTGTTTGCGAAAGAATCCACAAAGTTCCTTAATCAACGCCCCCATCCTTGATTACCTTCTACTATGAATATCACTAAACTTTCTCACGTGATTATTCAATTCTACTCGATTATATTATGGATTCACTATGTTAATTTCATAGGATACACTGGCCTTTTTTGTGCTTCTAATGTTTGAGAATCAACTCCTCTTTGTATACCTAGCACCTAAAAAAGACAACAATATGATCTCTCTCATTTAATGTTGGTCAAGGCATCTAGTGTCAAACTATTTTAAGTTCAGCAATATTTGTTCTTTTCATGTTTGAATGTCGAATTTCTTTTAAAAGCAAACCCCTCGAATCTTCAGAACATAAGTTTTGACAAACAAGGTCACTTCAAATTTTTACATATTTTCATTCTTTCAAAGAAGTCAACATTTTTCCATGGCGAAAAAGATCGATCACCATCATCACCAACATGCCATTGTAAACTACATATGCTGGATGACATAATTCCCCCGTGGAGTCAACCAAATTAAACAATCCAGATCAATCGGTCTCTCCTAAAACGGAGTATCTTTCACCTTGCTCCCTCTCGGCACCTTGAATCTTTACCGATGATAACGTGTGCAAGAAGGACGAGATTTTTTCGAGCATCGCGTGTGCGGGAGGATGGCAAAGGGAGTCAACCTAATTAAACAATCGAGATCGTTCGGTTTCACCTACAATGGAACATTTTCCATCTTGCTCCCTCCTATCGTTTCGACGAAATTTTGTCTGGCGATGGCATGCGCGACGAGAGGGGCACGACGTCCGAGTGTCCGTCGCGTGTGCGGGCGGATGACAAGGGAAAGTCCACCTAATAACCACCGATGCCTTGTCCCATTCCAGAGCCCGACTCGAAGATCCCACCTTGTCTAATCAAATGGCAACTCTCGGGTCGTCGTCTCCACCGAAGATCCTTCTCGGAAACTGCCCATCAGTAAGAGAAGGGGAAAAGAGGAGGGAAAAGCGCCCACCACTATCGCAATTAAAGCCCTAGGAACCTAAACCATTAGGAACATCCGATGTCCGAGCGCACACGCAACGAAAAAATAATGGGTTTGTTTCGCCAGCACGAGTCGCTTTTGGGGCCAAGTACTTTGCCTTTTCCATCCGATTACCTTTGCTTTTTACGGCTTTACTTGTGGTGCTTCGGTTGTTTAAGCACACAAGAAACGGGGCGACGCCCACGTTAAGTTCTCATCCGGCGACTTGAGTCGAACCATTGGCGAAATTGCCACGCAGGACTTCAAGGCTGGAAGGATCTTCAATTCACATATTTCTCGCCCACCCATACTTCTTAGGCAATGTGAATAACCATGAACGGGACATGCAATTGTTTTGAGTTCGCCCACCTTCTTCTTAAGGTTAATTCGTGCTTGTTGATGCCCCAAATATGGCTTGTTTAGCATAAGCACGCGACCATCACATATGGATAGTCACGCGTGTACTGGATGGGTATTAAAATAAGTGTGCTAACTTATCGATGAGAATGGGGATCAATATACATTGAATGATATAAGTATTCATCGGCATCACGTGTTCAGTAAAATATGGTGATGGACCACAAATAGAAATATTTATTAAAAGAATGTTAATAAGCTACTCTAGAGTTAAGATCAATAAACCAAAGGTGCACAATTTGGGAGGGAATAGTTACCGTTTGAAGATCAATTCGTCTTATGAATCAATTGAGATTAGAAACACGGTTTTGATGGAACAATTATTGTTGAAGTCAAAGCCATACAATTTTTTGAAAGGGATACTAGAAGCAAGATCATTGCATATGGATTAATTACGAGAAACCACATTATGGAGCAATTTGTGCATGTAAAATTTAGGAACATGGAGTTAACTGGTAAGAGTTACTTAGGAGATTATAACTGCTAAACACCATTAAAAAGTAATTATCACTAACCATTATAAATATCACCAATTGCCTAGGCCCACTTGCCCAAATAAAACAAAATGTTATCTTTCAATTATTTTTATCTTTCATGCATTGTACTTTAAACATCAATAGCTGTAGATCTCATATTCACATCGTCAATTGAATTCCAACATGTATTTTTATCTTGGTGTTGCATTGTTGATTTCATTTCAACATTGTATCTTTGTGTTCTCAGGCTATGTTATTGATTAAATTCCAATATAGTTTGTCCACATCTTGTTATATTATCGAGTCAGTAATTTTTGTGTCTTTCTGTTGATTAAATTCCAGCTCAATTTGGAATTGTCCATTGCTCTTTGAAATGAAGAATCGATTTCCTTCATGAGACTCTGTCCAGAGTTAGTACAAAAGTTGAATCTCCTTTAAATAAAAGATTGAACAGGTAAAGAAATGGTGATGAGGGTATTTCCAGCCTTGTGAAGCCTAAATATTTTGTTGATAATAAAAAAGTCTTCAGTCAACATATTTGTCTAAAGCAACAACAACGATTAAAGTTAAGAAATAATTTTGCGGAAAATGAATAATTATGGTGATTGCATATACTATTCAAAGAAGCTTTTTAATTTTGAGAATGATTTGTAACATAAAGCAAGGCTAGTTTACAAAATAATTAAACTAAAGATGGCTTTTAAAAGTAGTAGCCCGAGAATTATTGACATCCAACAAAAGTCGACCACGATGGTTGGCATATCAATTTTGTAAATTTGTCTCAACTCGATGCGATCGTTTTAACACGTCTTATGCACTAGACATGGCACTTATTATGTTCTTTCTCGTGAGTTATCGCAATCGACAGGAGCTGTGCCAGATGTTTAGGTCAAACCTAATGTCTCCAAGTAACCGCGTAATGCACAAAAAGGAACTAAAATCGGTTAGGACATTGACAGCTTCTCTCTATAATAACATGGTTGATCAAATAGCGACGCTCGCCATGTCTTATTACCATCCTAGGAAGTTAGAAGATTCCTGAGGAAGAAAGATTGATTGAAACGTTCGTTTATTCGCATCGTGGAGCGCTTTTTTTTTTTCCCCCTCTCCTTTGGTGTTTATGTGTGGGGCAAATTACCAAAAAAAAAATCATAAATTTATTGTACTGTTATTAATTTAGTCCGAAAAATTTTCAATTTGGTCACACTTCAATCCTAAACATTTTTACGCATGAAATTTTTTTTAAACATTTTGATAATTTACTAATTCAGTTCTAAATCTTTTGCCAATTTGCTAATTTAGTCATTTTCACTAATTTTAGTTGGGCTGCACTAATGTGGATAATCTTTTAAATTTTTACAAATTTATTTATTTATTTATATTTATTCTTTTCCTTTTGTTTTCCAATTCTTGGCCGATGAAATTGTTAACTAACAGTTGCCTAGCCTAGGCAAGGAAGGTGCCCTCACTTGTGGCCAACGAGGGCATGGAGGCTCTCGCTGGCCAAGAGTTGGAAAAGAAAAAGGAAAAGAAAAAAAAAACAATAAAGAAAAATTAAAAAAATTTCCATTTCAGCGTTGGCCGTGCGATGTAAAATAGTCAAAGCTAAGTAGTTGAAATTAACTAATGTTAAAAGGTTTAGTACTAAATTAGCAAATCATGAAAAAGAAAATATGATTAAAGTGCCACAATTGAATTGTTTAGAACTAAATTGATAAATTTTCAAAATATTTAAGATTAAATTAGCCAAATTAAAAGGTTTAAAACTGAAATAATACAAGTGCAATAGGTTTAGAACTTTTTTAGTAATTCCCCCTTAATTTTTTGAACGAAAAAGCCCATCTTATATAAGTAAACCTGAACCTATGTGTGAAATACCTCACTAACCTCATTAATTGGACAAAATGTAAGCAAAAATCAGGACGAATGATCTGAACGTAAAATTGTTTGTCTTGTATGGTGTAAATAATCGTTTCTTCATAGCCTTAGGGTTTTATCTTATGACTCGCACCCTAATCTTACATTTCATTGCTTCTTTCCCCAACTAAAGATTTTCACTTTTTACTAGCCCATCCAGTACCGCACTTACAATGTGACTCCTTAGTAATGGAACTTGGTTGGCATCTTAAGGGAAATCGACCGATATGATACGTTGTCTATAGACGGCTTTCTCTCCGTGTAGATTAAAACATCTACTAAATTTGTTCACCGAGAGAGATGTGGCGGATCTTTATCGATTGTTTGAATAGGCCTACTAATTTCTATAACTACTAATGAAATGTGACATTGCTAGAATCGTTTTGCTAGTCATCGTTGCAACATATTTTCTAAGGGAATATCCCTATATTAAGGGTCAGGCAAGCCGATCATTATGTATGAGCCCGGCCCATACCATTGTTGGGCCTCGTGAACAAGAGAGTTGGCCCAAACTGAAATAAGGAGTCCCCGTCCAGACAACAAAGAGATTTGGCCCAAACTGAATTACATTCCGGTTCGGTCCAACCGGTGCAAAAGCCCACATTTAAAAAAACCCGCTCTCCATTTCCAACCCTTTAATTTGATTTATCAAATTTTCAAAGATCTAAACATGCAAACCGTCTTTAAAATAACTCTATATTTTTTACTTTCTGAATGTCTATTTTGACTCATCACATTTCAAAAATCCAAGCATGAATTTGTTAATCAAGAAAGCTTTTAAGGAGGAGCAAGAGAGATTTGCTACTTTTTGCCTTCTCTTTTGGGGCTAAGAAATCAAGTACTTCAATACCTAGAAAAAGTGCACACACAATGTCAAAAGTTGTAGTTAGATAATTTTTGTGGACAAGAAAAATAAATTGAGTTTGTTAAGGTTATTTGTAATATAGAATAGATACAAATATGTAGGGTAATGACAGTGGAAGTCCTAAAATTTTGTGTTAGTTTGTCACTTTTGTCTTAAACTTCTTCTAACTTTTCATTAACTTTGTCGATTGTTCTTGGATAGAAAATCAACGTGGCAATTTTGTATTTATTTTTATTTTGTATAAATGACGTTCATGTGTCACCAAATAGGTAAAAAAAATAAAATAAAAATTAGAAAAATGAATAAAACTAAAAAAAAAGAAAAAAGAGAAACAAATATTGCAAGGTTTTAACATGGAAAAATATCAAGATTTTAACATGGAATCATGAGTGGGATAAAATGAAAATATGCGCAAAATGTTTGCAAAGTAGGTATTAAGCATATGTCAGAAAAGAAAAAAACAATTGAAATCCCTTAAAAAGGATTCTTTTTAATTAATTTTATACAATTAATAAAAAGAAAGAACATGATAGATAGCTTCTTTGTTAAGTTCACCTTGTTTTATTTCATTCTACATTATTAGCAACGGGCATTACTATGGGAAGGCGGCCCGTGGACCACAAATTACCATTCAATGACAATAGGCAACCGGAACCATAACGCGGAACAAAAGTGGAAAATGAATTGTAACAGAAAATTTTCAGATATTGGTCAATAATTGTTTTTTCTATATTGATAAAAAAACCAACAAGAAGGAAATTTACTTGGTGCCATTTTCACCAATTCTAGATACAATGAAGGTCAAACTAGCAATCCACACATGCATTTTAACCTAATTAAATGAGATTTTAAAGAATTACCAAACAAGTGAAAAAATTTGAAAGTTGGCTAGCATGTCAAAAGGTGGTGTTATAAGAAAAAAAATGACAATGAGATAAAAAATTTTAATCAAAGAAATTTGATATATTTTAAGGCTCCGTTTGTTTTGAGGAAAATGAATGATTTGGAAATTTTTTTCCAAAAATTGATCACATGTATTGTTTGAAATAATTAGTCAATGAAATATATTTTCATTACCAATAATAATTTAAGTCTAAATTTATTCACGGACGATAAATTATTTATCGTTCATTCATTTTGTGAGTAATATAAATGATCATTTTTTGGAAAATGATTTCCAAATTATTCATTTTTCGCAAAACAAGTGAAGCCTAAATTTTTAAATAAATTTCACTTTTAGTTAGTGATGAGATGATCACAATTTTGATTTTCGAGTTAATTTGGACCGCAATGACTTGAGTAGTGTTTATTGATGCTTTGAGTTGCGTAAATTAAGTATTCAAGTTTTAATTTTGACAATTGCATTCATTTTGTTAAATGATGAATATTTTCTTTCACAATTGCTAGTGGGAAAAATGCTTTATTGTAGAGATATTGCTGATAGAAATCCTCCTTATATTGTAATAAAAATCTTTAAGCCGTTCTTTTTTACAGTGAATGGAAAGATATTTTTTTATTTATTGATATGTTTTTTTAATAAACAATTTTCTTTTTCCTTTTTTTTCTTTTCTTTTGGGTTTGATTTATTGTTTGGGAGAAAGCTTAGATGACTGCACCATTACTCTGCCAAGGGTAACGGTGTAGTCCTGACCACATACTATCCCAAGGAAATCGGACAACCTGTTCGTCCTGATTTGTACGTTTTATTAGGAAACCAAAATCCCAAATCCCATCACCTGGGATTCCATTAAATATTTATTTGAGAATTAAATTTGCTTTTCAACTTTGCTACGTGAACTTGAAGTTGTCTCATAAGAAATAAATTTTATATGGACAATAAGCTATTAAATTAAACAACTCTTCCATAAAATGCTTGCAATTTTGTACTGATTAAACTAAATTATTAATTAATCAAATGTCCAGTAGCTCGTTGCTTTTGAAGTGATACTAAAGGCTCAAAATGTACCATTAGTTTGAAGCACTTACGACATTGTTAGGCAGCATTTGTGTTAGAATTGAAAGCATTTATGGTACTGTTAGATTGAACTATGTGAAATTTTATGTAGTATTCTAATAAATCATATGGATTGTGTGCTTAGAAACATTTTTCACATAGAATATTATCTTAAACATATCATGAACGGCGGATATATATATTTTATGAGATATGGCATTTGGATTGGGACACATCATTTGCCAAATAATCCATGTGTTATATGCTCTAATTGATCGTTCTAGTGTGATTAATTATAGTAAGCATACTTTTCACGGCCTATTTTTTTGTGAAAATTTCATTTTGTGTGCGTGTGGGGGGGGGTGTTTTAAAGTGAGTATTGCCAAATTATTTGCGCATAACCTAAACTAAAAATTTAAAGGGGAAAAAAAAGGCTAAAAATAAGACAAAAAGGATCGAACTTGACAATTCGGTTGCCCCTCTCTTTGAATTTGGAATATATGGCTGGAAGTCCACCGTTATTCTTGAGAATCACGGCCCCCGTCAGCCTAGCACCACCCTATTGTCCAACATCACACTTGTGGTGGGGGCAGCGCCGTTACTCTCCGAGAAGTAACCGCATCGTCACCCTCTCATTTTCCCATGAATTTTCCACCGCAATTTCCTGGGGACTCGCTGCTGTTGACTCCATAGGTTTCGTTAACACTTCTTCACACGTTCCTTCCGCGAGAAGGGAAATTTCCCAATCGATGTACGGCGTCCCGCTGTTAATCCGAGCGCAGAAGAACTCGGCAGGAAGCCCCAGACCTAGACAGAGAGAGATCCGAGAACACGGTCTCCAATCTTCCTATATATGTATACTGATGTATGCTTGTCCTACAGTCAAAGAAACCAAATTCGTGCTGAGAACTCCCAAGTCTCTCTCTTACTGACACTGTTCCTCTCTCTCTCTCTCTCTCGTTCTCCTCGCCGTTCTTTCTGCCCGTGAACATGGCCACCGAGCAACCTCACCGCCACTGCCACCAGAACATCGTCGTGATGCGCCATGGCGACCGCCTCGACAGCGTCGACCGGTCGTGGCCGGCCACGGCCCCCAGGCGGTGGGACCCGCCTCTGGCAGAGGTTGGCTGGGCCAGGGCGCGTGAGACGGCCAGGCAACTCCCCTCTCAGCTCGGGTTCCCCATCCACCGGATCGTGGTGTCTCCCTTCCGGAGGTGCGTCGACACCGCCCTTGGACTGATTGCCGGTCTCTCGGCACCGGGGGAGGACTCCGATGTGGTGACAGGCGGGGCCGGCATCGACCCATCAAAAGTCAAGGTACATCAGTCTCTCTTTCACGTTCATCTGAAATTGTTTGGTCCTCAATATCTGTTCATAATAATGTCTTAACACATTTTCTTTATGCAGATATCTATAGAGTATGGATTGGGCGAGCTGTTCAACGACGTGGCAATCAAATATCCTCCTCCTAGTCCTGCGGACCATGCGGATTGGGGATTCAACATTCCTGAAATCGAAGCCCTGATTCCACCAGACATGTTGGATCGTACAGTGAAGCCGGTGTTCAATGAGGTACAATAGATTTTTTGTGTTCGAAGCCCAAAAAATTAGGAAAAAAAGACATTACACTCCGCAACACTGCCGACTGATAACGAGAACCACTGGCTAAACTCATCCCCCTTAAATTTTTTTTCTTTCGTGCATACATGCAAAGAACTAACTTGAATTTGCTTTTCTTATAGCTGCCGCACTGGGGAGAAACCGAGCCAAAGGGAAGAGATAGATATCTCCACACCATCCATTCTCTTGCCGATAGCTACCCTTCAGAGAATTTGCTGCTCATCACTCATGGTAAGCTTCAAACTAACATGCAATCATACAAGAACTTCATGAGACATAAGCTAAAGTATTTAATAATTTTGTACCGTAACTTCTTAGTATTTCTTTAGCACACTCGATTGATTATTAGGCTTCATGTACCGCAATCATCCCTTCACGTTTATGCAGGGGAAGCCGTGAAGGTTGCGGTCTCGACACATCTGGAGGACGGCGCAAGCTTCAGGATTAGGATGGATTATTGTGGATATGCGCAGCTCAAAAGACAAGTCGTTCAGAATGGCAATGAGTTAGATGCTGGCGAGTTCGAACTTCTGGGGAACTATGGCCAGACCGGCATCCGCTGCTTACCAAGGATGCCGATGTGATCGATGACCTCATGTCCAATGTCGCGCGATTTGTCTTAGTACATATGATGGACGACAAAAGAGCTTGCTTTTATGATTTGTTTTTCGTTAATTTTTTCATATATTAGGAAATTTCTTTTGCTAATTACGACATACGATTACTGAATGTGTTCTTCTTTTTTATGATTCGACATTGAATGTGATATGTTCTTTTCTCTAATTTTCTTTTTCAATCCGCTTACGTTATTAAGTCAAACTAAAAGCTCAGTTTTGAATTAGAACGTCAATCAAAATATTGGTCTATTTTCTCTAAAGGGTATGTGTTCTAAGTCAGGAATCGTGCATTGGTCTTTTTTAGTACTGGGAAGTTATGTATATTCATCCTAAAAGAGGGGAAAGTTTTTGCCTAGATTTGACTTTTAGGCATCGACCGGATGAATTTCATGAGTATATTCTACACGATCAATGATTATGATGTACCTGATTTAATGAATCAAGATTCATAACTAAATCCTCTCCAATAGAAGAAATAATACAGTAAAAGATTAGTTTATGAAAATCATTAAGTTAAGTTATGCGTGAATATATTGCAACCTTACTAATTTATAGGATCAAATAGCCGCTATTGAATGGTCTATATATTACTATGTACTTTGCCTTTTCCATCCAAATTTCTTTGCTTCTTTTAGCAATGCTTGGGGTACTTTGGCTGTATCGGAACAAGAAACCAGGCTCGTTCACTTTGGTTAAGCCAAGCCAATTTCGCTGCCTAACGATACTTTAAATGAGTTCGCTCATCTAGGATTGGTAATTCGTATCACTATATTGTAATCACGTTCATAATTTGTGCTTGGTCGAATTAGCATTAGAATATGAAATATGACTTTCATCTGAGGAGCTAAATGATCGACCGTAACATGTGATTTAACTCATGTGAATGTCCAGATTTTTATTCTATGTCTTATACCATGTAGACAAGTGGTGTTATTGGAATTGCAAGTCCTACGTAGCCTAAACATTCGGGTCGATAATGAAGATATTTTTGGGTAACACATTTATTTAAAGTGATAAGATTGATCAAAGTTAAGAAAAAAATATTTCGGATGCATTTGTTTTCGTGGAAAATACACGTTTTCCCTAAAAGTAATTGATTATATCTTTTGGAATAATTAACTAATTAAAAATAATTTTATTATTAACAATAATTTAAGCCTAAATATTTTCATAGACGAAAATATATTTTTCACCCATTCAATTTTTGTAAGCAAAATAAGCAATTATTTTTAGAAAAATAATTTTCAATTTTTCATTTTTCATGAAATAAACAAATTCTAAACTTTCAACCTTTTACTGGTACTTACCTAGGATTTATTCAGAAAAACATTTGCGAGGGAAAGTCACACTCATTGGAGTTTAACCAATTTCGCCTATTAGTTTTTTTATCAAAAGACTTCGCATGTTACGCTAGCATTTTATGTAATGACTTCTCCATGAGAAAAAAAAAATAGCTGTGTTTTGCGAGATCATTTCCTAGATTATCGTAAATGACCAATGTTCCAATGAACACGCTGGTCAACCCTAAAACTGTAGGTGAAAATTATTTTTAACCGACGCACCGTAAATTAAAAAAAAAAGTGTAGTCATTTTACAGGTAAATACTCCAAAAGAAGCAACTACAATTCCGAAAAACTTCTAGCTGGCTAAACAATGTAAAGAAGTTTTGATCTTATAAACCAAGATTAGTTTACGGAATTAACAAATTATTGATGTGAGGTTAGTGCAAGAACACTTCTAAAACAAGTATCCTGTAATTATTGATATTCAATAAAAGTCTACCGTGACACTTAGTATATCAATCTTGTAAATCAGTCTCTTAACTCAATGTTATCCTTTTGACATGTCTTCTGGGGTTGAAACGGCTCTCATTATAATCTTTCTTGAGAGTTATCTTCATCAATAACAATTGTGCCAAATGTATAGGTCGAATGTAATGTCTCCAAGTAACCATATAATGCACAAAAGGGACTAAAATCAGTGAGGACATAGCATCCATCTCTCTATAAAATAGATGGTTGTCGTATTGCCATCCTAGGGAATTAGAGGATTGCCTAGAAATAAAGACTAATTAAAATATTCCATTGATTTGCTTTCCCGAGCACTTAAACTTAAATTTAAACTTATAAGTGGAGGGAGGTCACGTATTTATAAAAATTATATAAACTCCATTGTCAATGGATGTAGAGATATTTTAATAGCCCTCTCACTTGCAAGACTAATTAGGAGTGACATGTGAAATCTAACTAAAAGGGTGGACGCACACACAAAAGGGGCATAACTTGACTCTAATACCATGTGAAAAGAGTCAAATCCAAAAACTTAAACTCATAAATAGAGGGAAATTATAGGTACATTAAAAACACATGAACCTATTATCAATTGATGTAAGATATTTCAAGATTATGCAAGAAATACTTCACTAACTCTGTGGATCAAACAAGATGCTAACCAAAACTAGTATGACTGATTTAAACAGAGAATTGTTTATATTTCATGGTGTTTATGATGGTTTCTTCATGACTTTTGGCTTTTATCTTATTGCTCTCAATCTAGTTGTACATTTTATTGTTTCTAATGCTAGGTAAAGGTCCCATTACCTATTTATCTTGGTGGCAAATGTGCTATCAACACTTATGAGGAAAGCGGTGGAGGATCGTAGCATCAAGGGAATTAAACCGAATAAATGATGCCATACCCTCTCCCACCTCCTTTTTGCCAATGATTCGATCTTCTTCTTGGATGGGACAGTCTTGGAATGTCAGAACTTAACCTCAATTCTCAATCAATATTGTGTTGCCTTAGGACAAGAAATTAATCTAAATAAATCAGGGGTTTATTTTAGTAGGGACTGTCCTCCAAACCTCAAAAGGAATATGGCGCATGAACTGAGGGTGCCTATTATAGAAAACGGGGAAATATCTTGGCATACCTTTAGATCGGCGAGTCTCGAAAAAACACATATTCGCATGGATTTTGGGGTGGGTAAGCCCAAAATTAGAAGGATGGAAAGAAAGATTGATATCCAAGGCAGGAAAAGAAGTCCTAATCAAGACAGTGGTGTAAGCTATCCCACAATATTCCATGTCTGTATTCAAAATCCCTGTGTCAATTTGCAAGGCGATAGAGTAGAAAATAGCACAATTCTGGTGGAAAAGTAATGAGAGGAAAGCTGGAATTCATTGAACAAAAGGGAGGTGCTCAAGAGAAGAAAGGAAAATGGGGGATTGGGCTTTCGCGACCTACTTGACTTTAATAGAGCCATGTTGGCAAAACAAGCATAGCGTTTGAGCACAAACCTAAATACCCCATGGGGGCGACTGTGTAAGGGCTTATACTTTCCTCTAAAAGATTACTGGCATGCTAATAAAGGACAACACTCATCTTGGGGCTAGCACAGTTTGGTCATAGGCAGAGACACCATGTCTCTTGCTATGATGTGGACCATTGGAGATGGAACCAGAATTAAAACTAGAGATGACATGTGGATACCGAAAGGAATTCTAAATGGCCTGGCCAACAAAAATGAACCTCAAAATATCTTGGGTTTTATATTGTCAGAAGAAGGACTATGGAAGGAAACAGCTTTACATGAATATTTCGATAAGCAAACAATTTGGGAAATATTGGCAATCCCCTTAAAACCACAAACTGAACAAGACAACATTGTTTGGACAGGAACCCAAGCCGATCACTACACAATCAAGAGCGGGTACAATTTCATCCGAGAGTCAACAGCAAAATAGTTACCAACTGAAGCTTTAGCATCATTTAGTCCCTCCTGCAGCTTATGGAAATATATGGCAAATATAGGCCCCACCCAAAATCAAACTCTTCCTAGGGAATTTATGCCAAAACGCACTCCCAACAAACAAGAATCTATTTAGGAGGAGGATCATACTTGACCCCCTCTGCCCCTTGTGTCGACAGTGTTGCGAAACCATCGAACACCTATGTCTACTATGCCTTTGGACCAACACAGTATGGGCACACCCCACTCTAAAAATCCAGATTTCAAGACATGGGTTAAGCCGAATTGAGGAATGGTTACTAGACATAGCGAGAAGGAAGAGCTTACTGGACCTGGCCACTATTACGTCGATCCTGTGGGGTATATGGAAGACGCGAAACACAGCAATCTTCAAACACCAAATGCCGTAGGCCAACGAGGTGGTGGAAACAGCCATCTCTGCTCTACAAAGCTACCAAAAATGGAACTTAGCAAGAAGCCAAACTCAAATCAAAACAACCCTAACCAGCGGCTGGAAACCACCACGAATTCACATGTTTAAGGTAAACACAGGTGGGGCTTTTATACCTAGTGAAACCATAGGTTTGGTGGCTTGGATTTGCCGCAACTCCACTGGTAGGATGTTGAATGGTGACGCAAAATTGGTACTGGCAACCTCCCCCTTTTGGTCGAAGCCTTAGCTTTGGTCAAAGCCCTCCTTTTTTTGTGCTCTCTACCCTATATTGCAATGGATGAAGGATTCTGTAACGCCCCCTTCCCCAACGGCGTCATGCATATAGAGATTGATTGTCTGGCATTGGTTGAAGCAATTGTGAACCCTCAACAGACCACGTGGGAGGCACAGGTACCAGTCCAGCAATGTAAAGAATTTTTGTCGCGTTTGCCTAATGCTTAGGTCAATTATTGTAATACAGAGGCTAATGCAGTCGTAGACTAGGTTGCAAGAACCCATAGGAAACAGGGCTTATCACTAAATTGGGTCCAATCCCCACCCGTACGTCTATGAAACTTATTATGTACTAAAGCCCAGCTTTCAGGCCCCTTCTTTTTGGATTAGATATATGAAAAGTTCTGTTTCGACCAAAAAAAAAAAAAAGGCTAGGTAAAGGTTTCTCCTTTTTATATAGCCCACCTAGTACCGCATTTACAACTTAAGTTTTTAGTAATAGAACTTGGCTAGCATCTAAGGGAAATTGACCGATAATGATATGGTGTCTATTGACAACTTTGTCCCTTCCTCCCTCCATGTAGCATGCCAAAATTTATCTACCATATTTGTTCACTGAGAGATACGATAGATCTTTATTGGTTGTTTGATTGGGCTATTTAGTTTTAGTGAATACTTATGAAATATCACATCACTAGAATCATTTCTCGTTATGGTCACATTCTAGTCCAAACAAAAGAGTTGGCCCAAATTGAATGTGCTCCGGTTTGGTCAAACCGGTGTAGAGGCCAAAATTGTAAATATGTGTTCTCAATTGTGGCACTTTCTAGCCATCTACTTTAATTTATCAAATTTTAAAGGTCTAAATACGCAAATTCTTCCTGAAATAACCCTAAATACTTACTTTCTAACCATCTAACTTCGAATCATCGCATTTCAGAAGATCTTAAGATAGCAAATCCTCTCACCTACGAAGCATATACATATATTTTAATCAAGAAAGCTTTTAAGGACGAGCAACTCGAGTAACTCCTCCCACATGTAGGAGTGCTGAAATTTTTGGCAGAAAATGTATTAGAGCACGAGCACCAAGGGCAACCAAAATTCATTCTTTGCCAATTCATTTCCTATAAATAATAAACAATAAAAGAAAAAAAATTCAGTCTAATCATCATTTCTTAGGCTTTGCCCAGAGCAGGAGGTCAAAAGTCAACGCAAGGTCAATTCAAGTGTAGATGAGATCTCATGCAAAGCTTTTCAGTGTTTTTCCACGAAAGAGAGGGAGAGAGAAAAGAGGAGGATTTGGTCAAATACGTTAAGGCTTTCTTTTGGATGTCAAATACGCCAAGGTTGACCCAAGGGAAGTTGAATGGAACTTAACGGTTAAGTCTCCACCGTAACTTACCCGCGTCTATCCAACCCTTTTTTTTTCTTTTTCCTTTTTTTAGTTTTTACTCTATTTTTTTTAAAGAAAATCTAATTTAATACAAAATGATATCATTTTGTGTTAGAAAAATTAGGGGCATGCAAAATGGATCGCCTGAACTAGGAACCGCCCAAACTAGCTAGTTGGGTCCGATTCTCAAGAATGTTCGTCTGGTTCTCGGTTTTAAGAGGAATCAGACTGAATGGATTATATATACTTTTTTATTATTTCTTCAAAAAAATAAAAGCAATTGACTTTTTAAAAAAAATTATTAATAATAGATTGCATTAAAAAGTGTGAAAGAAAAAGTAACCACTTTTATTGGATTTATTTGACTGGACCGAGAATCAAGCACCCTCAGAAAAGTTTCATTTTCGACCTTTAGAAGTTCTGCGGCTAAGTAGGACCCACATGGACGTCAAAAGATAAACAAAGCCAGCTTTAATTATTTTTTTCCGTAAATTAGAAGGTAACAGGGGTAATAAAAGCGATAATTCGAATATGGCGACAAGTTATTGAATTTAAATGAACAAATGAAAGTTTTGGGACTAATATGAAGAATCAACTCTAAGTTTTAGAACTTCTGCTGTCATTTTTTATAGTAGAAGCAATAATTTATGCATTTGTCCTCTGATAAAATTCTTTATAAAATAACTAATTGATGACGGGGGAAAATATGAGTTTTTTTTTTCCAGTTTATATTAGTAAATGTGTGTTCTGTGTGTACAAGAGAACATTTAAATCATCAAGCAAAATATTTTGTCTCTTAAGCATTGAATAATTCAAAGAAATTAGCGGTAAAAATTCATGGAATAAAAAAAATGTATAAACGTTTGCGGGAAGGGAAAAAATATTTCGAGCTTTTAAGTTTTTCTAGAAAATTTTCTCGTCGGAAAGAAAAAATCAAAATCTTAATCAGGAACGAATGAGGGATTGAATAAAATTATGCATTAACTCATATTCCAAAGGTCACCTTTTTTTATTTATTTTCCTTTATGTTATTAGATATGTTATATAACCCTGAAAATCAAAACACTCATGTTATATTATAGATATCCAAAATATCGTAAGAATATCTAGAATATCATAAACACAATCTAATTATATCCGATAACTCGTCTGGATACCCAAATTGGTTCATCAGGAAAATATTGTGTCTGACAATGCATCTTCCACCACAATTTCTTTCGCTTCTCTTTCACACCCGACGACGCTCTTCATCGATTTACACGCTTGAAGAAATTTCCGATCAATGTCCGGAGCGACTCGTGCCGCGTGAATCCCTCGTGAATTTCGCAGCAGAAATTGCTCAGAAGGGCACGAACAGATCGTGAACGACTAGGAGATCGTTGCGTTTATATACGCTGAGTTTGTTGCGTTTCCTGAACGTGAAGAGGCAAATATTCATGCAAAGGACTCCTAATCTTTCTCCGACGAAGTTCCGCTCTCGTTCCCTTGCCCTTTTTCGCGCTGCGAGCATGGCCACCGCGAGCCTCCTGCGACCTCGCCACCTCCGCCAGCACCAACAGCATGTTGTCGTCATGCGCCATGGCGACCGCCTGGATAACGTCGACCCGTCGTGGCTGTCCACGGCCCCCAGGCCGTGGGACCCTCCGCTGGCCAAGGCTGGCCAGGATAGGGCGATCAACGTGGCCAAGCTGCTCCCCGCTCAGCTCGGCTTCCCGATCCACCGGGTTGTCGTGTCTCCATTCCGGAGGTGCGTCGACACCGCTCTCGGGCTGATGGCCGGTCTCTCGGCCCCAGAGGAGGACCTCGGTGTGGCGACAGGCGACGGCAGCATTGACCCATCAAAAGTCAAGGTCCCATAATCTCTCTCTCTCCCTTGCGTTCGTTCGAAATTGTTCAGTCACACATGCACGTATCAACGATGCCTAGCTTGTGATCCTTACTAAATATTAACATGCTCTAGACACATTTTCTTTTATTCAGGTTTCTATCGAGTACGGATTGGGGGAGCTGTTCAACCGCAGAGCAATCAGACATCCTCCTCCTAGTCCTACAAATCATGCGGATTGGGGTTTCAATGTTCCTGAAATCGAAGCCTTGATTCCAGCAGACGCTTTGGACAATACAGTGATGCCAGTGTTCAGCGAGGTACAAAAGATTTTATATGTTTCATGCCCCGAAAAGTATAGAAAAAGAAGAATTGTCAATAATGGAATTTTGAAATCTTGGTTGGATACATATGATTGAACCAATTTGAGTTCCAATCTTGCAGCTGCCACAATGGGAAGAGACTGAGCCAAGGGCAAGAGAGAGATACCTACATACCATTCGTTCTCTTGCCGACAGATACCCTTCGGAGAACTTGCTGTTAATTACTCATGGTATGCTTCAAGTTTAAATTCAATTTTTCAGGAATATCTCATTCATATTGTAGCATGCAATTAGATTGCCAGCCATAAATCTTAGGTACATTGCACCAAGATCTTCATGGGACATAAACTCAAGTGTTTGGCATGCCTATACATCCGTATGATTACTGTTTATGCATTGATGATATGTTGTGCGAATAACTTCGTGCTAGAAGATCTTAGTAAAGCTAACATAATGATCGCTGGGCTTCACGTATTGAAAATCAACCCTTCACGTTCGTGCAGGGGAGGCAGTGAAGGTCACGGTCTCGACACATCTGGAGGACGCCGCGAAGTTCAAAATCAGGATGGATTACTGCGGATACGCGCAACTCAGGAGGCAAGTCGTTCGAAACGGTGACCCCTTCGAGGCCAGCGAGTTCGAGCTCCTCGCGAGCCACGGCCAGACCGGCATCCACTGCTCGCCCATGACGCCGCTGTGATTCGAGACCCTCGCGTTGATGAGTGTTAGCACAATTCGTCATAGTACATATGATGCAATAGGGCAAAAGTGCTTGGTTTTTACAATTGTATTTCTTTGTTAATTCTTTCCTATGTTTGTGGGCTTATTTTGCTAAACAGGACGGACATTTACTATGTATATTGCTTGTTCTATGATTCAACATTGAATTCGAAATGTTCTTTCTTCTAATCTTATTTTTCAATCGGTCTATGTTAGTCTTAGGTTCCCATCAAGTCAAAGTAAGAATATCAGTTTCACATTAGATCGCCAGGACTTTCACTGCTTTGAACAATTCAAAATCCCTTGGAAACGCAATTGCTTGGACTAGTTTTTTGAATTGCGGTTCAAATAGCAATCATTGATGTCATCTTCCTTAGCTGAATCGCTTCACAACTTCAAAGAAAAACCCACAAGATGACCACGTCCAGCTCTCATATAAATGAGTCTTTAATCGAGTCTTTTATCATCTAATGTTTCATATATTCATTCTAACAATTTTTGGAACTAAAGTGACAAATTGACTGACACGAGTTCTAGGATTTTCACGGTCATTATCTCGAATATGTTAGAGATATACTAAAAGTATAAATTTACATATTTTCCCATCAATAGAATATTCCCATCAATATAATACTTTATAAAATAACTCCTTGAGAATTTGTGTGGAAGAAGGAGAAAAAAGGGGTTGTGACCCCATAAAAGTAGGAGGTTCTCTTGCACTATAGTTATACTAACAAATATATACACGCCTTACATGTGTGCAAGAAATTATCATTTAAATCATTAAGTAAAATCACTTTGTTGCGAATCACTCAAATCAATGAATAATTCAAAGGAATTAGTGATAAAAATATGCAAGAAGAAGAAGAAGAAAGAATACGAATTATATGTGGGAAGAGAGAAATATTTTGAGATTTTTAAATGTTAGAAAAGGTGTACGATAGAAAAATATAAAAATTTAGACATGATAACGTGCGAGGAACGAAATAAACATAGGCGGGCATTCACTCGTCTGTCCATTCACCCTTTATAAAATAAGGTAATTAAGAATATAAGTGGAAGTAGAAGAGAATCTGCTAGGCAGCTTCTTCGTTAAATCCAATGTCTTTAGTTTTCGTTTCTCATCGTCGTAAATTCCCAGAAGTCAAGGCCCGTATTGACAAATTGCGTGGACGACGAATCTTCCGCCACAATTTCTTGGAGACCCTCGTGTCGAGAGCGCAGGTTCTGATCGATTGTAGAGGAAATTTCCGGTAGGGCACGAACGGGATCGTCAAGACTCTTCCTGCCAAATGAAAAGAAAGGAATTAAAAAACGCACAGTGCCACGCTTGTCTGTATAAAGATTTGTGCATATCTCTCTTTCCCTCAACCGTTTTTCTTCCCTGCGAACATGGCCGCCGCGGGACTCGAGCGACCTCCCCACCACCACCAGCACGTCCTCGTCATGCGCCACGGCCACCGCCTCGACAACGTCGACCGGTCGTGGCCCTCCACGGCTGCCAGGCCGTGGGACCCTCCACTGGCTGAGGCCGGGTGGGGTAGGACACTCGAGACGGGTGAGCAACTCCCTGCCCAGCTCGGCTTCCCGATCCACCGGGTCTTTGTGTCTCCCTTCCGGAGGTGCATCGACACTGCTCTCGGGCTGATTGGCGATCGTCCGGCCCCGGACAGGGACTCCAACGCCGCAACGGGCAGTGGCGGCATTGACCCGTCAAAAGTCAAGGTCCATTGGGATGTTCCCTCGCATTCATTTGAAATTGCTTAGTCACATGTGCATGTGCTAACGATGCCTAGGATTTTCGGTCCTTGAAATTTGCGAGCGATATTGTTTTAACGCGTTTTCTATGTGCAGGTATCTGTGGAGTATGGATTGAGTGAGTTGTTCAACAACATGGCGATCAGACATCCTCCTCCTAGTCCTGAAGATCATGGGGATTGGGGATTCAACATTCCTGAAATCGAAGCCTTGATTCCACTAGACACTTTAGATCATACAGTGAAGTCAGTGTTCAATAAGGTCCCAAATAAAATATTTTAAAAAATATTGTCGATTTCATTTTACGAGACTTGATTAGGTAAATAGACGGGCTTGGCCAAGGGAGCCTAGTCCGAGTCGAGCCTAAACTCCCACCACGACTTTTAGAGAGCTAGCTAGTGCAGACTGCAGCCGAAAGCCATAACAGTGCTGAGCTCTCTCACCTAAGAAAATTTCGACCGTTTCCGAGGCTTCTTTTGGTTTTCGGTTCTTGCTTAATTTGTTCTCAAGAATTTCATTTCTTGTTTTCTTGAGCATAAAGTCCAGAAGGAAAAATAGAAAATTATCCTAATTTTCATTTCTTGTTTTCTTGATTGGATACATGTAATGAACTAATTTGAAGTTTGGTATTTGTAGCTGCCGCAATGGGAAGAGACTGAGCCTAAGGCAAGAGATAGATATCTCCACACCATTCATTCTCTTGCCGATAGCTACCCTTCAGAAAATTTGCTGCTCATCACTCATGGTAAGCTTCAACCAACATGCAATCAGCCAGGAACTTCATGCGGCATAGTCATCAGTATAAGGCCTACTTACACATCCAATTTTGGGCAAAAGGATCTTACTCAATGATGATATATTACTTGAATAATTTGGTAGTATAAGTTTATAGTATGTGTTTCAATCATAAGGCTTTGCGTATTGGAATCATCCCTTTCATGTTTATGCAGCGGAAGCGGTGAAGGTCGCGGTCTCAGCACATTTGGAGGACGTCGAGAGGTTCAAGATTAAGATGGATTACTGTGGATACATACAGCTTAGAAGACAAGTCGTTCAGAACAGCGATGCTGTGGAGGCTGGCAAGTTCGAGCTTCTTGCCAGCCATGGCCAAACCGGCGTCAACTGCTTGCCGAGGACGCAAACGTGATTGATACCCGCAGGGCTTGTCGTTGTACATATGATCCAAAAGGGCTTGGTCTTGTGAGTTTTGTTTCTTTGTCAGTGTTTCCTTTTGATTTCCTTATGATAAAGGGAAACAAACTAGTGATTGAAAAAGAAAACCTATTAGGAATCAAGCTAGTAATTTTGTTATGCTCAAGATTATGGAATAAAAGATATAAGTGGAAAATGAAATGACATAAATTGCCGTGTCAACATTATTTTTGGACTTGGTACATATGGGTCGAGGAATATTCGGAACAATTTTCACACATCCAAAACAATATGATAGGAGCACTCTCTTGTCTCAATTTTGGTGCATTTGTAGATTTCACTCCTAGGATTTTTCGAACCTAAGATCACAAGAAAACGAGCGAACTTCCTTGTCGCGTAAATCAACTATTAGGATAACATTATCTTTAGAAAGAGAACCTCGTTGCCCGGAAACCGCCGGTTCTCTTCGGTTACTTTTCTGCTTGCAAAAGACAAAGACTTTAGAAAAAAGGAGTCAATACCTCGAATGACTCCAATATTGCCCAATCGAGTGCGGAGGGTTTGGTAAGAAAAGAAAGAACTCTCCGTGCGAACAAGATAAAGGAAAATCGCCTTGATGTCGTCTGTTCCCTTTTTAAAAACCCTTTGTTTATGTCGTTTTCATTCGACATAACAATGCTCCATATTTTGCAACACCCCTTTTTCAATCAATTCAAACCAATCATGGATTTAAAACTATACTCGAGGGTTTTCACAACTTTTGAAAAGTCAAAATTTGATTTCGATCCTAATGAAAACGTAGGAAGGACTCTCACTTCGTATCTACCATTTTCGATGTATGCTCAAACCGATCCTTTGAAGTCGGTTGGTGATGATCAAGACCTGATAATTACCGGAGACACATGTGTTTGGCGTGAAAAATTGATCTGAGAACCGACCATCCTGATAAAAGAAAATCCCCTCAAGCCAAGAGATGCAAAATAGGAGAAACCATTAAAATTTTTATCATAAGGCGAGGTAGGGAAATACATAAACATGCAATATTTTTTCAAGTTTTCCTTCTTTGTACCATCAAATCCGTAAACACATCCCCATTTTCCTTCCCCTTTTGTAATTTTTAAACATCTTATTTAGTCTTCTGCTGCTGCAAATAACATCTTACATACGAGCTCCTAATAATCTTAATTATTAAAAGAAAATCGTAAAAGAATTCATGATGAAGATGACAATTTCACTTTGATAACCTCAAAAAGTTGGGTAATCATAGAATATTCTTGGCTCTATGGACCCTCCTTTACGATCACTCTTTCCCAGGGAAGAACTAAGGAGGCCATGCAAGTAAAGACAAACAGATATGGTCTTATCTCCTTCGTTAGAAGAAAGAAAACGTCTTAATTTCTAGTTCTACCTACGATACATCGAAGAATCATTGGATATTTACAACTGTCGATTTCATCCTAGTCACGTCTATTTTAATTTAAGACGGGATCGTGGACTGTTCAAATTTTCAAACTTTGTCTTAAAGGCATCTATTGTGGTATAGAATTGTTGCCCTAAACAGAACTAATCTACATTTTACTAAAAAAAATACTTTCAAGATGCAAAGATTTGACATGTCATATTTAAATTATGTCTATTTTCATATAATTTCATGATAGTCAAGATATATTAAACATTTCGGAGCCCAATAGCTTTGGAGAAAAATGGTTCATTCTGATTGAAAATTTGAGACTAGAGCTATCAAAATGAATCATAAATTCATATTTTAAATCACATTTAATCAAATGAGTCATAAATGGGCCATGTCAAATTTAAAGTGTAATCAATCTGTCGCGACCTTACCTTGGGTGCACCACCTAGGATTTGGCTAATGGATTACTAAGCCTAAACTTAGCTCGGGCTCTCCCAAGCCCATACCAATTCGCAACTTAGGGTTTAAGTTTTTAGTATGCAAATGATTTTTACTTGGAGTCGCCACTAATCTATTTTTTGGTGGGTCGATTAGAAACCCAAGTAAAGTATTACTCCTACAAACCAGAGACTATGGGATCAATGACTTGATTACGTTAGATTTCTCTAACGCCCTTTCGGTACATTTTCTCTTTTATTTGAAAAAAAAATGATTGGCAGGCAGTTTGCATTGATTTTAATTTACTCCCTAACATTCAATGTGATCATGCAAGTGCGCAATCATTATTTAACACTCAATTATCAAAGCATTAAATAAATTGCAAGGAAAGGGAGGAAATTACTTACCTTGAAGCTACTAAAGCATCTGCAATATTAGTTAGAAAATCACATCGACCTAAAAGTGATTTCTAATTAATATGCGATCACTCGAATTTTGGATTTTCTCTTATTTAATGAGGCCTAAAACTAACATGAAATGCATGTAATGACGTACGAAAGTGTCTAACTATAATGGCATGCAATGTGCAACCTAAACTATATCACATGCAAGTGATATGTGTTTTTCATGAAATTAAAATAAACAAATAAATTTCCTAGTTCTAGAAATTATCCAATTCAATCTAATGGTTAATCTAAACCGAATCCTAGTTTATATTATCTCTAATTAAATGAACCCTATCCTAACATGCAATCTACGTTAATTAAAACATATTCTACGAATAAAATCAATCACCCAAGAAACAAATAAAATCGACGAATCGTATCTCGGGCATGAGATCGAATTGGCCGATTTTCCGTGCAATCGCGAATCGTATCTCGGACGTGAGATCGGATTGACGATTATGGCACGTTAAGAAATTAGAGAATAATCTCTAGTTACTTGAAATTTGGGATACTAAGTATGGAGTCCAATCAAGTATATCTGCAATATTTCAAGTAAGAAAACTAAGTATTCGAAAATAAAATCAGACGAGATTTTACCTAATCTGAATATTAGCTTTCAAATTCAGCAACTTGCGAACCATGGTCCGTGAGTGGTGCTCGTGATGGGGGCTCGACGGATGACCAATGGGCCACGGTAGCTAAACGTGGGGAGAGTGGTTGATGCTTCCACAGCAGTGATGGCGTCTCTGAGCTCCCCCTCTTTTCAACGTGGCTAAGGCTCTTTCTTCTCTTGTTTGCGTATCTGTCTCTTAGGAAGTTCACGCCTTGAGATGGGTCGCACGCTTGACGAATCGTCAAAGGAAAATCGCACCGCTTCGGCCCCTCTCCTCTTCTTTCAAATTTCCACCGAAGCTCTCTGACCACCGCTTGGACTTTAATCTTTGACTGAAGGTCTGACAATCAATGCGTGGCCTTCGATGGCTATTCGTGGTGATGCTCAGCAGATGGTGGATGAGACGGATGCGGCAAGGAGCAGCAACTCTTCTTGGATCTTCGCTACTAGTGGAGTGCTTCGAGATGCTGGCGTCTCAGGCAGCGTGGCGCTGGCCAAAGGAAACAACGACTAGCATCGCGATTGGTGTGTGGTGGGGCAGCTAGCGGGTCTCACGGCCAAGGAGTAGCACGAGCGGCAACGGTGCTTGGACGGCGGCGCGTGGTACGGTCCCGGGTTAGCCGAGATCTCTCCTCTCACAATGTTGCTCTCACCTTTGCAGCTGTCTATTCAGTATCTCCTGTCCCCCCTTTTATAGGCAAGACAACATGGTGCCCTAAAAAAAACAAGATAATGACACGATGATCGGCTTTCTTATTGCGGATATATCATTTTTTGCTCTTTTCCTATCTTTAACCATACAGATATACTTTACCTTTGAACTAACCACATCCATTCCTTTTCTTGATCATGCGGATATACTTTACCTTTTGAATCATCCACATCCTGTAGATATGTTTTACTTTTGAACTAGTCACATCCCTACATTTCTTGACAATTCAAAAATCGGCCGTCGCAGATTATGCTCCTAAAACTATATGTTATACAATATTAAATTATAAATAGTTAATCAAAATTTAGGTGTCAACACAATAAAAAATAAATTTGAGTGTGGATCACAATGGGTTTTAAAGGTAAAAGCCCAAAATATTTGGGTTCTAATATGTCTTATGTAAACTCACTTTCAATCCCTATAATAAATAGATGGAGGTCATGATCTTAATTTTGCCTCCTGTGATGTAAGAAGATTCTTGCACATGTGACATTTGGAAGTCAAACATGGCTGCAGTTGTACAGCCGTGTTCATTGCATCGGCTTCTCTTCTTGTAATTATCAATTTGATGGAAGTAAATACAAAATAAGACCACGCGAGCTTGTCACTTTCACCTTTAAAGCCCAAGTTGTCTTTATTGCTAAAATAAATTAAAAAATGTTGACCGAACCAAAAATCATCAATTCTATAATTGGATGGAGATTCTCTACTTCGTATGATGCTTCCCTAGGTGTGACAATCTCAAACCTCGATAACAGCATAACTTCTATAAATCATTTTTGACATTTATTAAAATATCGAAGAGGGTGCATATGGAGCAGAGAATCACGATAAAAGGATACAAATATCGTAATGAATAAATTAAAAATTTGTAAACGACATTGCACATTAAGCTAAAGTTCAATAATCATATTAAACAAATTAGGAATAACCTTACACATTGAGTTAAAGTTTAAGATAATTTGTATAATTTCATTGTTAATTGTATGTATTAAGGCTCCCTCAATTTCGTGGAAAATGAATTACTTGGTTGTGTCGCCTTACCATAATGAAAATGAAGAAAGTTTTCATTATAACAATAATTTATGTCTAAATATTTTTGTAGATAGTGAAATAATATTCTCCCTTTATTTATTCTTGTAAGCGAAACAGGCCATTGTTTTTAGAAAAAAAATTTCAAGTCAATCACTATTTGCAAAACAAAATTTAGGTTAAAGTAATGTTATCTATATAAGATGACATAGCAAATGTTTACGTGTGGTGACGTTTTGGGGGTTTCACAGTGCACTTTGAGAGAGAGAGAGAGAGAGAGAGAGAGAGAGAGAGAGCATGGCCGGTCCACATTGGGGTACACGTAATAATATATAGAGCGTTAAGCTGTCCACATTGGGGTATACGTAATAATATATAGAGCGCTAAGCTAAAGTTTGACCCTCCCCCCCGCCTCTCTCTCTCTCTCTCTCTCTCTCTAAGCGCCCAGCTCACGACCTCAACTCGCCGGCTGCGATGGCGCCGGCCGTCAAGAAACAAAAACTCGAGCCATCAGCCGTCGATTGCCAACACGTCCTCGTCATGCGCCATGGCGATCGTGTCGACGACGGTGTGGGCGACTCGTGGTGGACCAGCGTCCCCAGGCCGTGGGACCCTCCGTTGGCCGAGGTGGGCCGGAGCAAGGCGCTCGAAACTGGCAAGAAACTCCGGGCTGAGCTCGGGTTCCCGATCCACCGGATCGTCGTGTCGCCTTTCCAACGGTGCATCGCGACCGCACAGGAACTGATCGCCGGTCTCTCCATGGCCAACGACGACACCACGATCATTGTGGGAGGCGACAATAGCAATCCCGCTGACTCATCAACATCAAGAATCAAGGTCGAGTAAATCTCTCCTGATGCACATGGGTTTTGCTGAAAGTTCTTGATCTAAGTTCAGTTTTGATCTACTGCAATAAAATTCCATTTTGGACTCGGATTCCAAACTCCGGAGAACTTCACACGAAGGACAATTTACTGAGATAAGAAGGGAAGAAAAAATATCCAGCAAATATTTAGAAAATATTTATTACATTTTGTATCTTATCTGTTGAGGGAAGAAAATATATCCAAGTGCTGTTCATCAGACGACTGGTCCAATGTTCTCGACATTTTGCAGGTATCCCTAGAGTACGGAATGAGTGAGATGATGAACGACGTCGCATTGTGGTATCATCCCACGGATCGCAATTCATGGGGATTCAACATAGAAGAGCTCGAGGCTTCATTTCTGCAGCGCCTCGTGGAGCTCGCCCCTTACCGTGTGTTCAAGGAGGTACGGGGTTTGAATAATCTCTTCTGTGATGTGACGTGCATCAAGAGTCACAACCAAAACTGAACGCACATGGCGAAGTTTTCGTTTCTTTTAAAGTAGAATTAGAATGTGCAACGACATTGTTTTGCGACGCGATTTATCAGGTTTCCATTAAAGTCGCGACCCTTTGTGACGTTTTCACAATTGAAGGGCTTTTGCTTCATAAATGACACGAAACGATCACCCTCGAAGGTTGTAATTTTGAGTACATCTAAATTTGCTGTAGCTGCCACAATGGGGAGAAAGCGAATCTGGGGCGAAAGATCGATACCTGCTCACCATTCACTCCCTCGTCGACAGATACCCTGAAGAGAATCTGCTGTTCATCACTCATGGTAAGCTTCAAATACCAATTCATGTTCGATTGGCTACACTTTAAAGATCTTAAGGGACGCTTAGAATAGGCTTTGGTGCCTGGACTGTCGGCCTATTTGCACTGCCGAAGCTGGTTGCAAATGGCGCCTATTAGAGTCGACAGTTCAGATAGACACATTCGTGACAATGGCATGAAAAGCACAGAGCGATTTTACGTCTCGACATGTTTCTAATCCAGCTTCAAATGCAGGGGAAGGAGTGAAGGTCACGGCCTCAACGTATTGGAAGAAGGCAAGAGGGCACAAAATAAGACCGGGCTATTTTGGGTACGCACATCTGCAGAGGCAAATCATTCGAAATGGCGACTCCTTCACGGCTAATAGATTTGGGATAGCCACGGATCCCAACGAAACCGGCATCAAACTGGAGCCGCCACGACACGCATGAACTGGCGTTTGCACCTGCGGTATGTGGCGGAGCATGGGGAGGTTTTGAGTTGCTTTCTGTGTTGGCTATGTGAACTTTTGTCTTGTGTAGGCTTTGTCAGATCATTTCAATGTTAGGACAATTTTATGTTGTTCCGAGAAAGTTTCGACGGCTTTATCTGATGGTTGAACATTGAGATTTGATGAAGTTCTCTAGTCTAAATTCCCATCTGCCGTCAGATTTTTAGTGCAGGCTTCCTCCAACTTCATCCTCTCCGAATCATGACTAATGTAAACACCACTAAATCTGGGAAATATATGGAAAGCCAAGGGGTTCATACTGCTGCAACACATGAAGAGCCAGATATCTCTCGTACATTAAAATTCTTTAATCTGATCTGAATGCAAAGAACAAACAGGGACGATGATTGATTTGTCACTGAATCTGTAGAAGATGAATACGCTCCTTTTTTTTTTTTTTTTTAATGTAAAATCGCAAGAAGATGAGTATACTTTCTTGTCACGTGAATGAACTGTCTCGTTGATCAACTGTTAGGATAACGTTGCCTTTAGTGAAGACCCATCATTGCGTGGAAACCCCCAGTTCTCTTTGTTTGTCTTTTGTTCTGGCAAAAGACAGGGACTCGGGAAAAGGAGTCAATGCTTGGACCGACTCCAACTTTGACCACTTTAGTGCGTAGGGTCTGGTAAGAAAGGAAAGTACTCTCTGCGAAAAAGAGCATGCACAACCGTTGCGAGACAATGCCACCATCAAAGTACAAGCAGTAAAAGATGAAAGAAAAATCAAAATTATATGAGACACAAGATATACATGAAAACCTAAAATGAAAAAAACTACATGAAGAGAGAGAAAGATTTCACTCTCTTCAGAAAAAAGAAACAGATGACATTAACTTGATTTTTGTTAAATTTTTGAGTTTCAAATTAATGATAAGAGTATTTTACTTTCTAAGATATCTCAACAAATTTACTTTCTTGTGATTAAATCCTTTGTTTACATCACATCATTGTCATATTTACTAAATCCAGATTCTTTAGGTCATTTACTATAACAATTCTCTTTCAATGGTATCTTGTGCACACCTTTTCAATCCACCCAGATCAAGGATCCTTTAGGCCAAAATTAGTTAGAACACATTCTTATATCAACGTAAAATAAAAATAAACTCAAGGTTGTTATAGCTTTGAAAAATCCAAATATAATTACAATCTAAATGGAAAATTAAGAATGACCTTTTTGAAGGTCTCATGAGACAACATATGCCCTTTAAAGAAAATCTCACTTTGTATCTACTCTTTTCAATATGCAATTTGGTCAATGATGATTAGTTATTTGAAAATTAACGGACTAGTTGTCCGGGAACATTGTTTCTAGAGATCTAAATGTTAGTTTTACCCTGAACTCACCTAATGCAAAACGTTTCCAATTTTTTTTTTACCCAAAAAACAAACCCTTCTATCTTTTAGAACTTCCTTCCGGCCCATACGGCCACACGTTCACAGAGAGAGAGAGAGAGAGAGAGAGAGAGAGAGAGAGAGAAGAGTATGGAGAGGGAGGGGAAAGCACGATCTTGGAGAGGTCAAGCTCCGGCCGCCGTTCACTTCCTGTCCGCCGCTCCTCACGGCAGCACCGCCATGCTGTTTCGCTCTCCACGTTGGGGGTTCTTCACGTCCATAAGCAAACAACGCATGCTGTCCCTCTCTCCGCAAAGAGGAGATCACGGCTTTGAAGTCCGTCAAAAATTCATCCACCGCTCGGACTTTGACAGGGGTTCGACACAGATTGATGGGAGTCGAATCCTACGCACTAGCACCGTCCCTCTGAGCATGATACGCATGATTGTTAAGATTAGTGTTAATGCTGAGGCTCACGGAGATTCTGTATATTGTTCGACGGAGACACTTGCTGGGGCTGATATCTTGGCTTCGAATTGGAGAGATCTAGGGCACACGATACAAAAGGCGACGGAAATTTTGTTCATGAAGTCCATGTAGCCGAGTCACCGCAACACGCTGGGAAGCCCGTGATGCCACCAATCCCAATAAAAAAACTCCCGCATCGTACCTCCCCATTGTTGTGCCTCCATTGGCGAGAGCTCACTGCTCACCGATGGTCACGCCTCCTCCAGTCGTTCACCACCCTCACCACGGTTGCTGCCCCCTTGCATAAGCGCAGTGGTCGTTCTTGTTTCGTGGATTTCCAGCAAGTCGAACAACGAGATCAGCCCGTTCAGCCGAGTCCACTGGGCACCACTGCGAACTGTTCGATCATATAACATTCTTATATGTGTACAAAGGAATTCTTCAGTCTGGCAAATCATCACAGTGGTGTCATAAGAACTACATTAATTACCATGATGCTATCTGTTTTTGTATGCCTGTCTGCTTTACATTTGATCCATTTTACCGCAATGTTCTTTTTCTGGAAAAAGGTTGTTGATATCAGAGAACAACTAAGAAGAATAGCTCGGAGACAAGGAGTAACTCTAAAGTCTTGCCACAGCGATATGCAGGTAATGCTTTTACTCAAATGCTCTGGTTTCTATTATTTTTTCATGGGAGCCCAGCCTCATCTGTGAGTGCAATCCGATTTCAAACCGAGATTCGCGCGAATTCGAAGATTTTAAATATTTTATTTATATTTACGGATAGATATTGTTACCTAATTTGATTTGATTGAGTTTTAGGCATTATCCAAATTAGGGATAAATGTAGTGGATTTAATTACTAATTTGATCCGTAAAGATATCACATCATGTTTTTTTAATTATATCAACTCAAATTAGGATAATTGATTGTGCCTAAAAATCGAAATAATCTTTATTTTTTAAATTATCTCGATCTTTAATTTTAATTTTGATTGCGGATTAGGCAAGTTTATTTCTAATACAGATAATTTCCATATTTTCAAAATATCAAAAATCTAAAAAAGATTGCATGGTATATCATATCGGTTAGAGGGTTAGACAGATATTTTCCTGTTTTAATTTGAATATATGTTTAGATAATATCTAGGCTCGATAGCATTTTTAAATTGAATTTAGTGTTAAGATGAACTTCTAAGTTAAGAAAGGGTTTACGTTAATTCACTCCCTAACTTAAGTTAGATGTTATCTTATTTTAGGTGCATTTTTGTTTTAATTAATTTAGAATTATGAGTTTTAAATAAAAACCCCAAAAGAATGTCATGTGTGCATATGATATAATTATATGGCATCATCATATGCCATGTCATTTACGTCACTAATGCTCCTAATGCACGCACCTCATTCATATAGTGTAATGCATGCTATATATGCATGTCATAGAGTGACAATATGTTGGGCCATTTAATCAAATTAACAGTAGTTTACATGTTAGTTTAATTAATCCACATGTCATATAGTTTACATGCTAGGGTTATTTAGACAACTGCATGCCACGTTAGAATAGTCGCACATTAACTATTGCTTGTCGTTATATACAGCTTGCCTAAAAAGAGTTGTGTTAGGCTATGTCATGACCTACCTCTCTCTCGAGAGAATGTAGGTTTAGGAGAAATACCTAAAAGATGGATTCAGGACCTATGATTAGGCATGAGCTCTCCCAAGCTCATACCTCGCACGATATTGGCATGTTCATAAAAATTCTCTAATGAGGAGTCGCCACTAGCATATTAGGATCAATTAGAAACAAGTGAGGCATGGAGCGTACCTCACTTCATACGCAACTGGAGAATCTAGGGTTAGGATTAGTGCCATTCCGGTACCTAATCTTGCTCATCTCAAAATGATTATTGTCAATTAGTTGGATTAATTTTTGACCTATCTACTAACAAATGAGTTGATCATGCGAATGCGCAATAATTAAAATAACAATCAACAATTTAATAAATCATTAGATAAATTGCAAGGGAAAACAAGCATTTAACAATATAAGACAAATAAATGCTAATCCTAACTAGGCTAGAGGGGAGTCACAATCAATGTATTAAAAGTGCACAATTAGGCGACGGAAGTGCGTACTATGACCCAACATTTGTCTTAAATAAGAAGTGAAATCCTATAGTAAAGCCTTGAGTGACTTGTTCAATTTCGAACACAATTTTACATCAAAAAATTTTCCACTTTATAAGAGAAAATTATACAGAGAATATTTTTAAAACTTTTTTCTTAATCCATACAAATATTATTTGGAATTTTGAAAAAAAAATGACATTTTTTTTTAATTTTAGGGATTTTCCAAGTTTTCTAAAATTTCTATGATTTTATGAATTTTTTAGAATTCTTCTGAAATTTTTAAATATTTTTAAGACTATTCTGAATTTAATAATATCTTAGGTTTTTCTGAATTTTCGAAATTTTTTAACATTTTTAATGAATTTTATTATAAAGAATAAGAACTCGGTATGGGTTGGAACCAAAAAGGCCCACGAAGATTTTAAAAACAAGTGGCTTTAGCATTTAAAAACATAGTGGCTGAGCTTAACAAATGAGAGAAATTGAACGGTGATAATTATGGGATCTAGAATATGAAAATCCAATATGTCCTTTAGGGACCAAGTTAGGTAGTCCTGCCACAAGCTGTTCCTAGAGCTTTGTTGGGTTGACATTGACAACACTATCATTGCACTCCATAAGTATACCAATAGCCTTGTTGATGTCAGTGAGCCAGTGCATAGCCTCCTTGTTAGATTCACAGATCATGTAGAGGACGTTCTTCATGTCCTCTAGGTGACCCTCCATGATGAGCCATTTAGGAGACTCTAGTATAGTGAGAATCCCGATGGTGAATAGGTACGAGGAGATTGCTCCTAAGGTAAGCATGACTTGCCACTTGCGATTTAGGCTAACATTGGAGAAGACATAGTTATAGAGGTTATCAAGGACGATGCCAGCTTTGAAGAACACCTGAACCATCGAAGTGAAATGTGAAAAAGCAATCAATTTTCTAACAAAATTTGTCAACATGATAAATACTCTTGTGGAAAACTCTCCTCATTAAGTGAGATAAATACTCGGTTTTTTTTATTTATTTTCTTATTTTGTAGTCTTTTTCATGTTGGCAAATTTAGTTAGAAAATTGATTATTTTTTCACACTTCACTTCGATGGTTTAGGTGTTCTTCATTATTGACATCGTCCTGGGTAAAATCTGTAACTATATCTTCTCCAAAATCAACCCAAATCCCATATGACAAGTCATGCTTACTTTGGGAGGAATCTCCTTGTATTTACTCGCTCTAGAGATCCTTGTCATGCTAGAGTCCCCTGGTGGCTCATCATGAAGGGTTGTTTAGGGGATGGGAAAAATGTCCTTGACATGGTCTGCGAATCCAGAAGAAGCTAGGCATCGGCTTGATGACATCAAGAAGGCTACCGGCATACTTGTGGAGTGTAATGACAGTGTTGCCGATGTCACCAAGCAAAGCTTTTGGGACAACTTGTAGTAGGTCTACCTAACCTGATCTTTAAACCATGTGCTTTTTTGTGATGTGGGACTCTACATATTCCAACAAGCCTTTATTATTGACAATGCCTTAAACAACTTATGCATTTTCAAGAAGAGCAGCGTCACCGACTCTGACATTAAGATTTTTGTAGCCATCATGGTTGACTTCATAAAGATGGCCTGTATTCTCTTCCCCACCAACCTCCTTGACTACACTGGGCGGCGGCCTTTGATGTTGTTTAGTATTGGGGGTGTGTTATTCTCCCTCGACTCCCTTAGAGCAAGGCTCAATGCCATCGATGACGGCAACATGAAATTCATGCTAGCAAACCATAATAATTGTCTCGACATTACTCTACGTGGTTGCTTTATCAATTAGGCTACACTCAATTTATAATTCGGGTATATTCTCTAAGGTTGTGGACGTAGGGTAGGTAGTTGGCATTGGTGTTCAACAAGTGATCAGTGGGGTGTTATCAACGATATTCTTATAGTTGTGTGACACAATCACCTTTAGCGGGATTGCATCATGCATGTAAGGTTCTACATGATGGTGCCACAGGCAGATGGATGGACACTAAAGAAAATAACCCTACTTTTTGGTAACAATTTCAACTTAAGTTATATGTTGCAAGACAAATGATGATGGAGAGGACTAATAGGGTTGATAGAGATGCCATCATGTTGTGACCTCCTTCAAGAGCTCTTTTATGCCAATCCAATCGCAACATGGATTGATGATAAAGATTTTGCCATCATGCTTATTGCTTGGTTGATGGTTTAAACTTGACAATGTATTTATTATTCTATTAAAATATGTGATATCTATCACTAAAATACATAGTCCTCTACATCAATTGTTCACATTTATATCCTCATGATCTCTTTAAGTATAATATATTGTATACACAATTATGCTTAGTGAATACAAAACTAGCATGATCATGAGGGCTGCACATGTCATAGAATCAAATTTGAAATAAGTTTATCAAATCAAATTTGAGGGTTGCACATGTATAGAACTTAGCTGCAGGGGAACGAAGCTTGGTTGTGGTTTTGGGGACTTGGGCACCGTTGCTAAAAAATTGGGCATAGGCGCCAAGATCTTAGGTCAAATCTCAAGCGATTTTGACATAGGCGCCGAGACCTATAATTGGGCATTGTGGTATTGGGGCTAGCCACAAGAACTCTGATGTGGGAGATGCTTCTTTAGGGTCGTGAAATTTTTATATTGTAATGAATCATTAAGTTCATAGTGTATCATAGTTTCAAGGTAGAGAGGGGTAAAAATTGTCTCATTGTGTGAAAGCTAGCTCAAGATATTGCTCAAATCGGAATGAGTATTGAATGAGCTTTTGAAGAAATTCCTGTATTATATGGACTTCGATAGGTCTTTAAGAAATTCTCCTATATAGTATATTTTAGTTAGCAAATATTTACAAACAAACGAACACCTTAAATTGATAGAAATGAATCGAAATTCAACAAAAGAAATTTACTTATTGTTTCAACAATATTATAAAGGTAAAATATGTGCTTAAATGTTTAGTTGGCAGTCAACTTTTATTTATTTTACGGTTGTACTCGCTTCTGTGGCTAACTTTTCTGAATAGTTTTTTCCTGGTAGACTTACCACTACTTGAAACACCATTGTCGTGATTAGGACCGTGATGACCAAGACAATTTATTGCATGCCTTTCTCTCATGATTTTCTTTCTTCCTCCCTCTCATTTGGATGAATCACACGCCACAGATGGGAATTCTCAATGGTGGCCATGCCTCGGCAATTAGAAGTGTTACGTTTTTTGAGGTGATGGAGAAGAGAGAGCAAATTAGTAAAAAAGAATGACCCCTCTTAAGTAATTTATGGTGGCAAGTAAGATTGTGATGTTTGTCAGAGATTCATTTTACCATGTGAGACCAATACCTATGTTGGTATGCCGTAAGTTGCCACCGCGAAAATTATAACAACCCATAATATTAATGTAGTAAATTCTGTATACATGCACTGCGTTAATGACATATCGCTAATGAGAATCAAAATTATGATAGGCGACTATAGGAAACATGTGGTATTGGAAGCCATGAAATATCTATATTAGTCAGGATACTTATAAGTCATTGTTGAGGTACTTGCTTGTAATGCTTTTCAACCATGGAGTCCTCTTGCCATTTGGCTTTTGGAGGACTAATTGCTGCTTGAATGATCATAGAGGCATGTAAGATTGTGACAACCATCACAAATTCATCTTACCATGCAAGGACCATATTAATATTAGTTCATGTAAGATTGTGACAACCATCACAAATTCATCTTACCATGCAAGGACCATATTAATATTAGTTCTACGTAAGTCACCGCCACAAAAATTATAGGAACCATAATATTAATATTGTAAATTTTGTATATATTTGCCTTATTAATGGCATATCATTAATGAGAATCAGAATGATGGTAAATGGCGATTGAAAACACTTGGTATTGCTCACGCAAAGAAATCTATACTAGTGAGGACCCTTGTAAGTCATTATGAAGGTACTCGCTATGTAATGTTTTTGGTCATGGAGTCATCCTACCATACGTCTTTAGCAGGATTTGTTACTGCTTGATAGGGCATATTACAACCATATTCATTTTTTCAACTAAGTCTTCTGAATAAATCCCTCCCTATGGACTTATCACTGCTTGAAATGCCATCATTGTGAGTAAGATCGTCAAAAAGAAAGAAAGTAAAAAAGAAACCAATATTTTTGCTTATGAGTAGATTTAGTGTCTATCTAGGTGTAGTTTTTCTATTTTGAGATAAAGACAAAGGCTGAAATGACAAATACAACTAAGGGAATGGTTATCATCGGCCATAGTAGCCTTTTTTTACAATGATGTGAAAATAGAATTGAATCGATGTTGAAGCCAAAGCCCATACAACATACTAAAATCGTACCTTCTTCCGTTTCAAAGGTTCAATTCCATTGCAATTGGTGGATCAATCTAATCATAGATTTTGATAGATAAATGTGACTAATGGAGGCCAATAGTACGGGATGTAAGCATCAGTATTTTATCAATCATTTACTTATTTAGGCCAAGCTATTCAATGAAATTGCAAATAATGATCTTGTATTTCTTGTTTTAGAAGTTCACATATTTCTTGAAGTTTATAAAAAAATATGAAAAACCACGCATACCAACATTATGAAGTAAGTTATCGAACCTACTGAAATTCCTCGAAAGTTGATGAGTTGTTTTAGTGAAATTCCCACAAACAAACATCGTGGTGTTTTGTTGATCAAATTTACCTACAACGAACTCTATATTTCCGTAGTAAAACTGACATATGATGCCATCATCATGATACGGAGTGAAAGCAGTGTAGGAATTATTACTCTAGCATATAATTTCACAGTCACTAATGACCAAACCTTCAAATTCGTTGAAAGCATTATGATTTGGTAAATGTTCTTTTACTCTCGAAAAGTTATTATCATACGCGTATAAGGGTGACTTCTTGATATAATAGTCAGCTATATTGCTAGATGGAGTATTTGCATATATTGGACTATACACTATTGAAATTCCTTTCCCAATTATTGTGAAAGCCTAAGTTTCAACTGATAGGTCATAACGAACCAAGAAAAATATAATTTCCTTCAGTAGCAAAATGAATATGTGATGATCTTCGCAATCTTGCTTGCCATCATAAATTTTCCAAGAGGGGTCGTTCATCTTCACCAATTCACTCCTCTATCACCCCAAAAAAACGTAATATTGTTGTTTGCCAAGGCATGGCCCCACTGAGAATTACCGTTCGTGGCATGTAATTCAACCAAACGAAAGGGAGGAAGAAAGGAAATCATGACAGAAAGGCATGTGGTAACCCGTCATGCTCGTTGCGGTCCTACTTGCGACAATAGCATTTCAAGCAGTGGTAAGTCCACGAAGAGGGGTTTATTTGGAAAACTTAGCTAAAAGAGTGGGTACAATCATAATATGGCCTTTCAAGTGATAATAAGTCATTTTGGAGGCATATAATAGGATGACTCTATGACCGAAAGCATTACACATCAGATATTTCCATAATGACCTACAAATATCCTAACTAGTATAGATTTTTTTGCGCCTACAATACCAATATTTCCAATCATCGCTTACTGTGACTTTGATTCCCATTAGCGGTATGTCATTAATGTTGCAACAACTTACATGGAACCAGTACTAATATTGACCTCACATGGTAAAATGATTGTGCGACGATCGCAATATTATTTGCCTCAATGGCCATTCAAGTGGTGGATATGGACAAAATTGACTACGCAAATATCCTACCTCACATGCATCCTAACATAGATATGATAGCTGATTTTTAAAAATCCTTCTACTTGACCATACAATGAAGAAGACAATTCTCTAAAGCCAACTCACAAATGTTTGAGTCATGTGTAGTTGTCAATCCTTTAAAGTATACTTTCAGGATGTTGTTATTTCCTAAAGAACAATCATGTAAATCCAATTAATAAGCTGTTAAAATGTTGGAAGAAAAGCCATATTTTTATTCTAATAGATGACCAGGAACAAATTTCAAAGATCACATCATTTGTTCTATTCTTCAAATGTGATGGTTGTCTTCATATTCTTATCATTTTACCTTCTACATTAGTTTATTAATGGGATTTGGATTTTTTTTTTTTTTATCTAGTACCAACTATTGATGCTGTCATGAAAGCAAAGATGCTAATAGCCATATTAGGAACCTGCAATTCTATGAGAAAGAGGCTTCCATAGCATTTCATGTGCTTCGATCCCCTCCAGAGGCCATTGTCGAGGATATAGATATCCTGACACAAATATAATGGAAAGTAGTAAGTGTTAATAAATAACAATAATCTAGCATTTTCGCATTTTGTATAGAATTTAAGAAGCTAAAGACTCGAATAAGGCTTTTCCTCATTAATAGTAAACCAGAGGAAAATGAAGAAGAAATTTTTTATATTGTGTGCGATTTGTGATGTTGGGGAAAAGTACTTAACTGAGGAACTTTTGTCTTTAAGAATCTCATATGGCTTAAAAATTATGATAAAAACTTTTGCTAACTCTTATTGGTTGTCTCGTACATACGTAGTATAAAATACGTATTATGGTATTGACTCATTTCCTATCAAACGTATGTCTTTGTATTTAATACCATATAAATAACGGTTCAAATATTCCCAATGTCTAACTTAAGTTCACAAAACTACTCACTTTAAAGAATCCATCAAAATTCACATATAACATAAAAGACAGATAAATGCAAATATGTAGGTTATTTTTCTTTTAGACATAATAAATGTTATGACCTCATCTTAACACTTTGTTAAGGCAACATCTATATTTTATGCTTACACTCTCAATTATCCCCAAGATCATAAACTCAAAATTGTCTCATATCTATTGATCACACAGTAAATAGAGGCGATTACCCATGTGAGTGGGTTAATCTCTTATCTTTCTGACATACTTTCTTAATATAATGCACTAAGCATTAAAGAACATATTACGACTGGCACTTGTTGCTTATTAGTCAGAATGTGGCAAACATTCTTTAGCAAACTGATCATGTTTGACATACACTTCAAGTGTTGTTTTATGGTCTATCCATGATATCATTTTCCATACTACTTAGCAACGTTATGCGAGCAATACTATTTCTTTTCTTCCACACAACAAATGCATCCTTATCCCTTTTGTGTTGAGCAAAGTAGTGCCTTCTTTAGGTTCTTTTATAATCTAGTTAATAGCTTCAAGTGCTTCTTACTAATCTAGTACATACTAGATTTCTATATTCCAAATTTCATAATTATCGCCATTCAATTTCTCTTCTTTGTCAATTCAACCACTATATTCTTAGATGGCAAAACCATTATATATGAACATTACAAATATATATGCACGAATTATTAATGCCTAACATTTACGCATCTATTTTGTGTCAACTAATTGTATTAATGAATAATTTTACATAAGGTTTCATAATCAAAAGATGGTGTACAATTTCATCTTTCATTCAAATGCTCACTCTACTTGTAAAGGCAATTGACATAAAGAGGAATCTTGGATAATCACTAATTCTAAAAAATAATTCCCCAACATTTTTTTTCCAAGAACATAACTTTTGACAAAGAAATAATAGAAATCGCATATTTTAATAGAATAATAAATACATTGCCAAGTCTAAAACATCAACTGAACAATAGGTATAATGGCAATCTTCGTCATCAATCCACGTCATGATTGGAGGGGCATTAGTCACTAATGACCCTTTTAGTCCTCTACATCAACATGTGTCTTGCAACATAACTCTAGTTGAAATAGTTACCAACTAGTCTCTACCCATGTATCTCCGACACCATCATGTAGACACCCACCCACGTTATGCACACAATTGTTGCACACAAGAAAGTAGTTTTGCCAAAGGTGATCATATCACACAACCATAAGAATATCATCAATGACACCTCACTGATTGCCTATTAAACGCTAATGCCAACTACCGACCCTTATGTCTACAACCTTAAAGAGTTATCGGGCCTAGCCTAATAGAGAAAGCAACTACTTAAAGTAATACTAAGACATGCTCATGGCTACTGTTAGCATGAATTTTGTGTTACTATCATCGATGGTATTAAGCCAAAGGGCGAATAACATACCCCATACTAAACATCATTAAAGGCCATTGCCTGGTGTGGTCAAGGAGGTTGGTAGGGAAGAGCACGCAAGCCATCTTTATAAAGTCAGCCACAATGGTTGCTAAAATCTTAATGTCAAAGTCAATAATACTATTCATCTTGAAAATGCACGGGTCGTTTAGGACACTATTAATGCAAGAGGCTTGTTGGTCTATTGCCCTGTTTGGTATGGCTTTGCCAAGGGGCTTTCAGGGCTGAAAGCCCCTTGGCCAAATGCGAACCTGTTTGGTTCGGATTTTAGAGGACTTTGGCCAAATACAATTGCATTTTCAAAGGACCTCAAAGGCCTTTAGCCCAAGGGAGGTCTTGAGTGACTTTGGGAAGTTGCATCTTGCAAATGCAAGTTGCACTGTTCATCTTCTCCGAGGAGCCGACGAGGCCGAAGACCACCGGCCAAGGCGTCCCCGACGCCGGCGACCGCCGACCAAGGCGTCCACGACCCAGGCGACCGTCGGCCGAGCGTCCCCGACGCCGGCGACCGCCCGGCCAAGTCGCGCGACCCGGCGACGGTCGCCTGGGTCGAGCGCACAGGCGACGTTCGCCTGGGTCGCGAGCCCAGGCGACCGTCGCCGCCGCCCGGGTTCGCGCGACCCAGGCGGCCGTCGCCGTCGCCGCGCCGGGTCGCGCGCCCGGGCGACCGTCGCCCGGGTTCGCGCGACGGTCGCCCGGGTCGCGCGCCCGGCGACCGACGCCTAGGTCGCGAGCCCAGGCGACCGTCGCCGTCGCCCGGGTCGCGCGCCCGGGCGGCCGACGCCCGGGTCGCGAGCCTGGGCGAGCCGTCGCCGTCGCCCGGGTCGCGAGCCTGGGCGACGGCGACCACCGCCCGAGGTCGGCGACCTCGGGCGGTCTTCCCGGCGGCCGATCTCGGCCGCCGGAGGGTGGCCGGCGGCCAAAATTGGCCGCCGGATGTGAATAAATTAAAAAAAAAACAAATTTTTAATTAAAAAATAAATTTAGTCAAAGTGCTTTACAAAATATAGTGTTTACCAAACGGTGTTTAGGCCAAAGTTGCTTCGCACCGCAATGAAAAATTTCATTTTACCAAACGGTATTTGCATTTTGAAAAACCCCTTCGGCCTAAAGGTACTTGCATTTTCTTAAGGGCATTTGCCCAAAGCCAAACCAAACAGGCCCTATGTGTAGTCCCACAACATAGAGGAGCATGTGGTTTAAGGACCAAGTTAGGTAGGCCTGCTACAAGCTATTCTTAAAACTTTGCTAGGTGACATTGACAACATTGTCATTACACTCCATAAGTACATTAGTAGCTTTCTTGATGTTAGTAAGTCGGTGCACGGCCTCCTCATTGGATCCGTAAATCGTGCCGAGGACATTTTTCCCATCCTTCAAGCGACCCTCCATGATAAGCCATTTGGGGGACTCCAGCATGGCGAGGATCCCAACGACAAGTAAGTATGAGGAGATTCCTCTGAAGGTAAACATGACTTCGCACTGCATTATAGGCTAACGTTGGAGAAGATGTAGTTACAGGTGTTACCCAGGATGATGCCTACATTGAAGAACACCTAGACCATCGGAGCGAAGTATGAAAAAGCAATCATTTTTCTAACTAAATTTATCGATATGAAAAAGACTACAAAGTGAGAAAATAAATAAAAGAATGAAGTAATTACCTCAGGTAATGAGGAGAGTTTGCTATAGAAGTAGGTAGGAGATATTTCAATTATAATAATAACGTTGGTGAAAAGGCAGCCCACCATAAAGGCAACGTAGTTGCGGGTGAAGCTTAAGAGCAGGCTCATGAGGAGAAAAATGCTACCTAAGGACATGATTGCATGGCGGCAATAGATGCGATCAAAGATCCACGCCACCATTACCAAACCAAAGATTGATAATATTATATGATTCCCGTTAGTTACTCCATTTGCTCCATAATTATTAATGGACCAATAAAATACGTGAAGGAGTCAAAGATAATTAAAAAGCAAATGGAGGTCCTGATAGGAATCATAAATATGGTATCGATCTTAGTTTAGTAATGGTAAAGCGGATCTTCGATCGCCTCGATCGCCGCCATGCAATCTTGTCCTTAGGCGGCATCTTTTGCCTCGAGAGCCTACTCTTAAGCTTCAGTCACAACTACACCTTTCTTACGGTGGGCCGCTTCTTCGCCACCGTTAGTATGAGCCACGACTTGGTAGTTGTATTAATTTATATAGCCGAAATATCTCTTGCCTATTCCTATGGCAAACTTTCCTCGTTATGTAAGCTAAATAATAATTTTTTTATTTGTTTTATTATTTTGTAGTCTTTTTCATGTTGACAAATTTAAATAGTAAATTGCTTTTCCATACTTCGCTTCGATGATTCAAGTAGTCTTCAATGTTGGCATCATCCTTGGTAACACATGTAACTACATCTTCTCCAACATCAACCTAAACCGCAAGTAGTAAGTCATGCTTACTTTAGGAGGAATCTCCTCGTACTTATTTGGCATCGGGATCCTTGTCATGCCAAAATCCCCATTGGTGACTTATCATGGAGGGTCGCCTAGAGGACAAGAAAAATGTCCTCAACATGATTTGTGAATCTAACGAGGATGTCGCACAATGGCTTTGCCGACATCAAATAGGCTATCAGTATACCTATGGAGTGTAATGTAGTGTCATCGATGTCACATAGAAAAGCTTGAGGAACAACTAGTAGCAGGTCTACCCGACCCAATCACTAAACCACGTACTCCTCTCTGCTATGGGACTGCACATATTCCAATAAGCCTCTAGCATCAATAGTGTTCTAAATAACCCATGCATTTTCAAGAAAAGTAGCATCATTGACTTTGACATTAAGATTTTCGCAACCATCACAGTTGACTTCGTAAAGGCGACCAACATGCTCTTCCCCACCAACCTCCTTAATATCACCAGGCGACGGCCTTTGACGCTGTTTAGTATGGGGGTATGTTTTTCTCCCTTGACTCCTTCGGAACATGGCGCAATGCCATCGATGACAGCAACACGGAGTTCAAGTTAGCAGTAGCCATTAGCATTGTCTTGACATTATAGCAATAGCCATTAGCATTGTCTTGACATTACTCTAAGTGGTTACTTTCTCTATTGGGCTACACCTGATAACTTCCATTTACAATTCAGAGATATTCCCTCTAAGGTTGCGTACGCAGGGGTCAACAATTGGCATGAGCGATCAATGGGGTGCCATTGAGGATATTCTTATAGTTGTGCGACATGATCACCTTTGGCAGGATTGCCTTTTTGTACACAACGATTGCATGCATCGTGTGGGTGGGGTTGTACATGATGGTGTTGGAGACACATGGATAGATGCTAGAGAAAATGGGACCACTTTTTGGTAACTATTTCAATTGAAGTTATTGGAAAGAAAGTGCTTCATATTGTAGGGATATACTCTAATTCTTACTGTCCAGGTATACTCTCTAGCTCTCCTCTATGGGAGGAGTGAAGTAGCAGGGGCTTAATTAGCTTAATTAGTTTTGGGCTAGTCATGGATTTAAATAGACCATAATTAGTCTGTTTGGGCTAGATGGTGCGCTGGTGCAATTTGGGCTAGGGCTGAACGGGCTAGAATCTAAGTGGGCTGAGAGTTGTTTCCTTCTTTTTTTTAAAACAATCTATGTGGGCCTTTTTATTTTTTTTTCGAGTGGGCTTTGGGGTCGGCCCACTTTTAATCGACCAGGACCAATAGGGTTAGGGTCGGTTTAGTAGGCCGAGTCGTTTGACCCAATCCGAATTGTTTTTCATATATTTAAAAATATGTATGTAAATCAAAAATAAAAAATTCATAAATCATATAGTTGTGTGACACAATGGATGGACAATCTACGTGGTTGTCAGTGTTTATCTATTAGGCTACACTCAATTTATAATTCGGGTATATTCTCTAAGGTTGTGGACGTAGGGTATGTAGTTGGCATTGGTGTTCAACAAGCGATTAGTGGAGTGTTATCGACGATATTCTTATAGTTGTGTGACACAATCACCTTTAGCGGGATTGCATCATGCATGTAAGGTTCTACATGATGGTGCCACAGGCACATGGATGGACACTAAAGAAAACGATGTCGTTTTGGCTGATTTTTGGCCGATTCAGTTTCCGGCGAGCCACGTAGGCAAGAAAATTAATAAAAAATTGCCACGTAGGATTTCTGGCAGGGTTCCGGCGACTTGGCATTTAAGTGATCCATTTTTTTTTAAAAAGTGGCACTTAAATGTACCTTTTGTAACTTTTGACACTTAAGTGTCCCTTCGTATCAACTTTTGGCACTCCTGCTGTACTTATGCCCCTTAAGATGTGGTCAAAAGCACCTTTAAAGTGGGAGACACTCTAAAAGAAGATCGCCATAAGTATCATTCATCTGCCGGTAAAATAGAGAGCGAGAATCATTCCTGGAAAGGAGAAGATGTCATATTGTGCCTCTACATCTAGGCTCCTTACTCGAGTCATGATGAGCACGCTCGAACAAGTTTCAACTCCGGAGGAAGTTGAACACATCTGGAACCTGCATCATCCAAGACGAGAGAAAAGTTTTTTTTTTTTTTTTTGGACAAAGCAACGTTGTTGAGCGTCAATTCGACGTCCTTGGTTGTTAACCCCTGGTCAAATCCCACATCGTCTTATTTGCTTCCATGAGCACTGCCTCTGTGTTGCTGGCCAACTCCCAGGATCTTAAATGCTTGATCCATACAGAGTATTTGAGGACTAGATGAGTCTTCCCAAATCCTTGTGCCCTGTGCACAAATCTGGTAGTTCACTATTAGCAATGGCACCAGTCGGTGGGCTCTTTGATGCCCAGCAATGCGTTTTTCTTCTCAAATAAGGCATTGGATGATGGTTGATGGTCGGCTGAGCTGGACGGGGCATGGCTGCTGGTCAATCCATTAGAAATCCGTGTAGGTGCAAGCCCAATATTAGCCATGTATTCTTTCTACTTTGTTCAAGATGGCTTGATTCAACCGTAAAAGTTGGGCTAGTGTAGAGACGGCTTAAGGAGTTAGCCCCTTGATTCATGTCGCCACAAGTCCTCCTCTTCAAAGTCCTAGAGAAACTTCCGCATTATTTCGATGCTCGGTTTGGGCTGCTCATTGATGACCTCCTTCGCATAGGCTTCATCGAGGAGAAGCCCGATGTCTCTGTTAAATGCCTTTGAGGATGTCAAATTCCCTATGAGCATCTACAGCCGGTTCCAATTCATTTTGCAGCCTAGAATATTTTAAAATACACAAGAAAACCCTAAAACTTAATAATTTTTTGCAGTCATGGTGCTTCATATAAAAAACCTGTAGTGTCATTTCTCTGGCCGTGACACGTGTATGTTGACACCTTAATTTTTGCTAATAAAAAAAGTTATATAATAATAATAATAATAATAATAATAATCCAAAATATCCTGGGATGGTTTATAGAGTTTGTTACAGATAACCAAAACTGAATCGGTTGGCCAAAGAAAAAACTTAGCCTCTCTTTAGGCTCGAATAGGGAGACAACATAAAGGATTGAGGGATTTCAATCGCATGGACACCATCTTCAATTCCGTTCAACCTCGCCATTACCGTTGCTGGACAGCATTGGACCGCCATCCACACAAGCTTCTCCTCACTTAGCAGAGGACGAAGTTGCAACTCCCTCACGGTCGATCATCGCTTATCGCTTCTCATAGAATTTGAGCCACAGCAGTTCATTGTCATTTGCCTCTCTTGATGTCTGAACCACCACTAGTCGCTGATCATGGCTCCATTTTCATTTGTTGGCTAGGAACTTTTCTTCCGCATGCTCTGGCTCCCCCTCCTTGCTGAAGTTAGAATATCGAGTTCGGTTGATGAATATCTGAACAAATTTTATGAAACTGAGATGTATTTGTAATGTATAATGTCGTTTTAGAGCGTCATACTTCATGTCTAGGCTGAAAGGTTGAATTAAACTCAAATCCAAAGTTCATAGTCCAAGCGCTTATTATCCGTTTGATGATTTGCCTAAAAGTCGTCAAATTTGAGTCAGCATAATCAGTTGGCGAATAATGCTTAAACCTCGGGTTGATCAACATCTGCTTCATGATTTGTTGAATTTGAGTCTGACTCTGCGATTTTCCTATGATTTTATGGCATATCCTCGTGATTCCTGGTAGCCTCTGCCTGTTTTCCCTAAAATGAGGGGCATTTCCACCCTTCCATGGCCTAAAGTACGGTGAAATTGTCGATTGATACTAGATGGCTGACAATCAGCAGGTGATGGTCCAACGATTGACGGTGATTGTCAACGATAATTGTCAATCAAGGAGTCAAAAATTTTACCATTATTCGCCTGCGTTATTGAAGAAAGGCCCATGAAAGGGATCGGTATGGCCATGCGGAGTACTAAGTTGTGACGCCATCCGATTTGTGTTCAATTAAGAAAGGTTGGTAATTGTTTTGCCCATCAATTCCGTATTGACAACCTAGGATAAATCAAGTATCAAGATATTTTCAAGAACTCGACTGAATTTGAATTCTTAAAAATTACTACTAGATAGTTGATATATATTGAGAATGTGATAAATGAGTAGATTTGGACTACCAATTCCCTTCTTGGACTACTTAAGCCTGATCCATCTCACATTAAACGATTAATAATTTGTTTTCACATATGATAGGGCCACCCATGGATTGATCTAGTATTAAACCAGGAAACGTGCACTGCTCGATTATACTAGGTCCACCCCTCCAAAGGATTTCCCCACGATTTCAGGTTCCTTTAGATCATCAACACGTATTTCGTCATGTCATACTCAACCCATATTCTTTGGGTGTGATGATAAAAGTCGTGGGACATTCTTGGTGTAAATTGGATTTCGTGATACTATCGAATATTTATTAGGCCATGCATTAAATCCCAATTTCAATAGATTTCTTCTTTGATGCATATAACTAGATTAACAGGTTATTTCACAATATTAAAATTGGCACTCTAAAGATGATGATCCATCTCGTTTGGCCCATTTCAAGTCCAATTTTCCATCCAAACATCAAAATTTCAGATACTAAGTAAAAAAAATTATTTTATTCGGAGTTTCATCTACCCCGCCAAATATAACCTTAAAGAACCCGCCATCTCGTGAACCCTAGCTGAAGCAGCGCAAAGCTGACGATGGCAGAGCCAAAGGAAAAAAACCCGACGACGGTGGAGCAACCGCCGTGGGAAGACCTGCCCGCATTGTGCTGGGAGGCCGTCTTCCGCCGCTTGGTCTCCGACGCAGACCTCGAGTCCGTCTCCTCCGTCTGCAAGCAATTCCTAAACATCTCCAACACCGTCCGGACCCGCCTCTCCATCACCAACCTAATGACCCCTCGCCTCGGCTCCCTCCTCCGGCGCTTCACGTCCCTCAAGTCCATCGACCTCAGCTCGTTCCGCGGTGATCCGTCCGCCGTCCTCCTCCAGATCGCCCAGTTCCTGTTGCCCCTCGAACGCCTCGACCTCTCCAACCAGAAGTCCCTCCGCTTCGATGCGTTGCGCGAGATGGGGTCCAAGTTCGTGGCTTTGAAAGTCTTGGTGCTGTACAATGTTGGGTTGCGGGGGGACGCCGACTTGGTTTCGATTGCGGAGTGCTTTCCCGCGCTGGAAGAGCTCGAAATTAAGTATCCGATGTAGGACCGTCGGGCTCGGGTCACAGATGACGGTATCTGTGTCCTGTCACGGAAGCTGCAGAGGCTGTCGCGAATCAACGTTTCGGGTAATCCGTTTCTCACTGATCAGTCTCTTATGGTTCTGTCGGTGAATTGCCCGTCTCTGAGGGAAGTTGTGTTTAGGGGATGCGGGTTAATTACTGGTAGAGGTGTTGCTTCGCTGATAGTGAACAGGCCTCATTTGGTCTCTTTGGCCCTGAGTGACATGGAAGAGCAGGCGATTTTCTGTGAGGAGTTGGTGGATTCATTTCGTCACGCGAGGGGTTTGAGTTGTCTGGATTTCTCGAGGTCGTTTATCTGGGATGGGTTGCTGATGGCTGTCGCGTAGGCAAATATTCCGTTGAAGAGGCTCGTTTTTTCGCACTCCTCAGGGTTCTCGTTCGACGGGATTCGGAAGATCGTGCTAAAGCATCGGGGCATCGATGACTTAGATTTGGTGGCGGTAGATTTCCTCATGGATCGCCACATGAGGGTGATATATGAAGGTCTTTGCAGTCTGACGTACATTGACGTCAGTGAGTGCTCCAATCTCACGATGAGGACATTGTGTGATCTCATGAGACAATGTCCCTTCTTGGAGGGAATTGAAATGATGATGACGGGCCTAAGGAAGGATGACGCTAATGAAACTAATATTATGGTGAATTCTCGAGTGAGGTCTCTTAGAATATCTACTAATGTGAATTTGACTGATGAATGCCTCAAGAAGATCGGACGTATGTGCACCAGCTTATGCTATCTTGAGGTGGGCGATTGTTTGAAGATAACTGAGGACGGCATTTTGGGTGTGCTGAAGAGCTGCCCTGAAATCAGACATTTGTATATCCATGGTTTAGAAAACATAAGGAATCTATGCGTCGACTTTGAACTCCCACAGTTAGAGGACTTGCATGCAAAAGACTTGAAACTCAACGATGAGCAACTAGTGGCATTTATAAGTAGATGTTGCAATCTCAAATATCTCGACTTACCAAAATGTGTGCATCTGTCGACTAAAGGGGTAGAAAAGGTGGTGAAGAATTGCAATAGATTGAGGGAGAAAAATCTAAGGGACTGCCATAATGTATGTGACGATGTCCCATTTCTAGATTGGATGGTATCTGTGAGGCCATCGTTGAGGAGAATAGTCCCACCTCGTGGGGTTTCATCTGAAATCCGAGACTTCTTCTTGCAGCGTGGGTTATCTTGTCGGTGTTGATTGACTTCAAGGGACAATCGATGAAGTAATTGTCTGCGGAGATGACAATGCCCGTGTATCTTTCTACGGTAGAATGGTTTGTAGTTGTAACTTCTTTCAATGTGGACATCATTTTTATAGGACTGGCCATTATTCTGTAGATTGTTGTGGTTACTTGATACTTTATCAACAGTTCAATAATCTCTTATCCACTGTACTGTCTCTCTACTTTTGTTTCTCCAGCAGTTCAAGTGTGTATAATAATTTAAATTAGATGATGAAAGAACTCTCTCGAAGGTATAAGTTTTTAGAAATCTACTATTGTGTTTTTTGATGTTTTGCCAAGTATGAATATCTGCATTTTATAATTCACATAAATATTTTTCTTTCCTTTCGTTCTTCTTTTCCCTCCAAACAGAAGAAAATACAACAATACTCTTGATCTTTTCAAGTTTATTTACTACCCTTTTATGGTTTTTAACTTTTCTTTGGGCCGCTTTTGTGATTTTGACTGTGGTTCTGTTTTCAACCTATTCCCTTTTTTGAAAAAGAGAAAAGAACTTTTGCTACTTCTTGAGATCGTAGTAGCTGTTGTTCTTGTTTCCTTGGGTTAATAACAGATTGTGTTCAGAACAAGAAATGTGCCTGAATGTTTAAAGCTAAAAATGTAGGTTTAATTCCAGAATCATATCAATACTAGCCTATTTTTCACAAACAAAGATGATGTTTTAATTACATGTCACTTTTTATCCAATGCTCGTGGAAGCAAATTTGAAAGCATAACTTGTTTAGAACTAGTCATCTCTCTTCAACTACTCATGACTGTATCACCATGTTGTTTTAAGTCACTTTTCACTTTCTTCCTTCTGTAAATGTGCTTGATATGTGCTTCGGTGTTGGCAGTTTTGTTAGATTGAATCCAAGAGCCTTCAACTTCATACTTGGATGGCACATCATCATAAACTCTTATAACGGGTTTGAAAGCTGAGGATTATGATATTTGTTTTAGTGTACAGTGGCACCAGCAAAGACACCACTAGGAGGGGCATTTCTACTAGGGGTGTGCAATCGGACCAAGTTTACTAGGAACCCGGACCGGACCACCCAAAAAATAGGGTCAGGAACCGATTCCTGATGAAATCGGTCCAGAAACAGGGTCCAAGCAAAGACCCACCCAAAACCGGACCGGTTTAGGAACCGGTTTTTATCCTGTTAAAAAAAAATTGTCTCTTTGTATAATACTTTTGAGTCTCTTTGTCTTCAAAGAAATGTTAAAAAATGAAAGATTCTCTCTGAATCAAGTTAAGAGAGAATTGTTTTGAAAGAATTATTAAAAAGAATTGTTCTCATGCATTGTTTTTCTTTTTTAATGGTCCCACTTTCAACTATTACTATAGTCACAGGACAAATGCTACTAACTATTGTAGCATTAATTAAAACATTCTCAATCCAACTCAAGAAAGATGTCCTCTTAATAAGAGCTCTAGCTTCAGCCTCAAAAGACGTCTCACGAGGTGAGGGTGGCCCCCGAGGATATAAGGCAGGCCAGCGTGCCTCTCTCCAGCGGTGTGGGACTCCTGCCTGGGGCCTGGGACTTCCTCCCTTCCTCTCCCAGCCCTCCCGCTCACGCGCCGAGAGATTTGAATAACTCTGCTCTGATACCAACTGAAGCTTCTCATCCTCAAAATACGTCTCAGGAGGTGAGGGTGGCCCCCGAGGATATAAGGCAGGCCAGCGCGCCTCTCTCCAGCGGTGTGGGACTCCTGCCTGGGGCCTGGGACTTCCTCCCTTCCCCTCCCAGCCCTCCCGCTCATGTGCCGAGAGATTTGAATAACTCTGCTCTGATACCAACTGAAGCTTCTCAGCCTCAAAAGACGTCTCAGGAGGTGAGGGTGGCCCCCGAGGATATAAGGCAGGCCAGCGCGCCTCTCTCCAGTGGTGTGGGACTCCTGCCTAGGGCCTGGGACTTCCTCCCTTCCCCTCCCAGCCCTCCCGCTCACGCGCCGAGAGATTTGAATAACTCTGCTCTGATACCAACTGAAGCTTCTCAGCCTCAAAAGACGTCTCACGAGGTGAGGGTGGCCCCCGAAAATATAAGGCAGGCCAGCGCGCCTCTCTCCAGCGGTGTGAGACTCCTGCCTGGGGCTTGAGACTTCCTCCTTTCCCCACATTAGGTCATATTAGGGGAATGAGACTGATATTAGATCCATATTTGTTACTAATGTTTATGCATTCTTAGGATTTTTGCTTTGTCTTATAATGTTAGGAGAATTACATTGTTGTTTTTTCGCTAATTAATATAAAATTCGAAACCATATAGGATATTGAACGGTTGCAAAACAAGTTCCAATGAAAATATGATTGATCCTGTTCTCGAACCAGAAAAATAGGGTCGGGTCCAAAACATGGTCCAATAAAAATAGGGTAGGGTACATGGTCCAAAAAAGAGGAACCGGCTATAATAGGATCGGGTACAGGGTCTAGGTCTGGACCCTACCTACCCTGGACCCGATCACCTCTAATTTCTACGAGTCATGAAGTTTGATATCCACAAGTCTAGCTTGATATGTGTTCAGATAGTTGACTTATTGGAATAATATACTCAATCAAAATCAAAGTGAATGGAATTGGCGGCTCTACAGAAGAAATCCATTGTCTGCGTGATTTGGTAGGCGCAATCTTTAGCCAGTTTGGAATGCTTTGCTATGTCTTTTTTTATATATAAACATGTTTTCGCAATTAATATAGGCTGGATGCTTCATATATGAGCACCTTTTTTGTGTCATTGTGCAGAGAGCAAATTTAAATGGATAGTGTTGTAACGAATCTGGTAGGTCATGAGTGGGCTCGGGCATGGCCCGTCAAGGCATTTCTTCGTGCCCAGCCTCACACTTCGAGCATAGAAATTGCATGCAATTCTGCCTTGAGCTTTGCGTAGAAACTTCATGTTCATCCTTTGATTGATTTAGCGAAGGATTCAATTCGCCGTACGTCTGTCCTGGATCTTACTTAGTGCGAGTGCCGGTCCACATGCATATAAATATTATTGCACAACATGAGTGGATTTATGGATTATGAGTTGTTAAAGAGGTAGAATATTAGGTCAGTTTGAACCTACTCAATTTTACATAGGTCATTCATTAAAAGTTCCATACGTCTAAGTGAAGGTTGCATTTTCCACACCTGTCCTCTTTAATTCAACATAGCTATAGATCAAAACTTGATTGATTCCGTACTGATTTCTGCTATTTGTCCAAGTATCTTCAGTTGTCTAAGTAGTTGTTTGCTCCTTTCAAAATACAAATTTTCAGACGGAGTTCAGCAATGATACTTAGAGCAACAAAGTTAAAGTAATTTTCTCGCTAATATATAGAAAAGAAAAATGACCACAAATCTCTAATTATATCGTGTTTTGCCAAGTTCTACGACGTATAATGGTAGAAATAGAAGAAATAAAAAGCAGATAATTTTTAATAAAGTAACAAATCCAACCAACGTTGGAATCTCGGTCGGCTGGGACCGCTGGTGCTGGGTGCAGACTGGAGAATTGAAATCCTCCGGCACATTGACAAAGTGAGATGACAATCCCATATTTCTTTGTAAAATAGCCAACTTGGGTTCCTTTCCCATGATCCGGAGCAAACTTGAAAGTAAGATCTCATTAGCTATTTACCCTATCTGTATTCTTCCCTCCTTGTTAAATGCGTGTGATCGATCCCACCCTGTCCCACCGTTGTAAGTGGCCGACCTCATCCCTTCGCCTTTCCTAAATAATGCCAAGGAGAGAGTCATTTTGGGTCCTGAGGATCATGGGTTCTAACTCAAAGAGACTTGCTTCACTTTGTAAAAGAAATAAAGGCAAGCAAGCCATCATTCCACCACTATAAAGATGTATCGAGCTTTTTGACGCACGGCTTCAACAAGTGGACGAGAGGATCATCATAATCCAAGTCCCGACTCGAAGGAGGCAAGGGATAAGGCCCACTAGCATTGTCTTTACGTGATTTTTAATGAAAATGCAATCTAAAATTACTAACATGAAAGATATTATGATAGGAGTTGAGCAAAGAATATGACATATTAAGCTACGGGAAAGCAACTCTTATGAGTTAAATACAAATTGAACTGAATTCTTAAAGAAACTAATCTACTTCTACCTAAATGAAAGCAAAGATTGCTACCTTTATTCGAAGAAACTATTCTAGATCACTATCCCTAAGATATGATTATTATTCTTTATTTTTATATTACTTTTTCTATCAAAAACCAAGAAATTAAATTCCCTAAACTATATAAATGATAACTTAATGAAACTAAGTTAAATCTAATACTAAGATCTATCTATCTAATCAAGACCTATTTTCATAACCTTTTTTTCCAATTTCCTTTATATATATATATTATTTCCGATATTTTAATTTTTTCTATTTTTGTTTTCCTTTTCCATTTTTTTTCATTCTCCTCCTCGGTCCCTAAACCCCAGAAACGTGAACTTCTTATCTGTTTTCTTCTTGTTTGCACTCAACGCCTAAACGCCCCCAAAACTTAACACACGCATCTTTTTTTAATCGTTTTTATTTTCTTTTAAAGTCATTTTAAATCCAGAATGTTAGCCTCAGCATCAGCTTTTCTTTTTTCACATCCGAGCCAATTTCTTTCTTTTGCATACACGAACACCATTTGGTCAAACCACCCCATGTGGTGGCGTCGCTGGCTTGGGCCTTCCTCCCCCTCACGAAGGGGAGGGGTTCAAATCCCAAGGGCGTCATTAGTGGACTTACCCTGGTGGCACGTGCTTGGTGGTCGTACGTGTCACCCTCAGGGTTTACTCCCCGACCGCCGGCCCTGTGGGGGTTCCTTGGGTTACCAAAAAAAAAAAAAAAACACCATTCGGTCAATCACATGCACTCATTATTAGTGAACTCTTTCCATCCTTTGTATAATTTTTATGTGCATGCTTGGCACTCTTTTTCTGGAAAAAGTGTCAAAAAAGTCCTAAATCCAATGCATTTGTACTAATTTAGTCATAAATCTTTTAATGATGTCGATTGAGTCTTAAACCTTTGGATTTGATGCTAATTCAATTCCAAATCTTTTAATAGTACAAGTTCAATCTTAAACATTTTGAACTAATGCCAAATTAGTCATAAAACTTTTGACTTGATGCCAATTTAGTTTTTCAGGATAATTTTAGCTAAGTATTGAATTGGTACAAAATCAAAAGGTTTAAGACTAAATTGGCATTAGTTCAAAAGGTATAGGACTAAATCGATACTATTAAAAAAATTAGAACTAAATTAGCACTAAATCAAAAGTTTTAAGAGTAAATTGACACCAAATCAAAATGTTTAAGGCTAAATTGATACCATTAAAAGGTTTAGGAATAAATTGGCATCAATACAATAGATTTATGACTTTTTCGATACTTTTTTTCTCTTTTTTCTCATTTACAGCGATCTCAGTAAATGCCGCGACAACAAACAATCAATAAAGCAAGAGTCAGTTGACCCCCACGGCAAAAATGAGTAATCCACGATATCAAATTCATGGGGTCCAGTATTGCTAAACATCATGAATGTGGTGTGAAATTGAAGTCGCCACATCAATTGAACGAGCAAGAGAATACACTATCAACGAACAAAACTCTTAGTCCAGTGATTAGATTGAAATCAGGTCGATTCCAAGTTTGATTACTCCTAGTTCAAATATATGTAGGAATGGAAAAGCCTCTGACACAACGATTCAGTTGTACGAGATTGGACACTAATAGGAATGATTATTGAACACCATTCTTTTAACAAACACATGCTTAAATGTCATTCAAGAGTATCATTAAACGTGTAATGGGCGACTCGGCCATAGATCTTAGTTGTAAATGTAGGGCAACTAAACATTTCAGATCATAGCAATCAGCAAGGAGATACAATCTCAGATCAATAAAAAATGCTCTAGACTTGGTCGATTTTCACGTAAATGCCACTATAGCTTTCAGCCTCCATTTTGCATGTGAAAGAGTAGAATCTAAGCACAAATGCTTACTTTGTGGGCCTTTTATTATTGGGAGTGCACAGCAGAAGTCTGATACCTTCACTTAGGGAGATTGCCAAGGGGGAAACCAAAGCTTGAATTCATCAATATATCTAGTTGGACCCACCTCAACTCAAAAGCTTAAGCTAGTGAGTTATAGGCCAACTATGATATATTAATTGCTCCATATCATATCAATTCTCTGAGGTGAGACTACTTCTCTAAGACAATTCACATGTGTATCCAATTGAGACTATTTCTCTAACACAACTCATACGTGTATCCTAACAACTCACAGGCCCGCGTTGTTATACCACAACGCCCACCTGGACCATCCTCATGGGCCCATGTTATTACACCACAATGCCTATTTACCTGAAAATTGTAACCATCGGCTCTGATACTAATTATTAGGAGCGTGCAATAGAAATCCAATACCTTCACTTGGGGAGATCTCCAAGAAGGAAACCTAAGTCTGAGCCCGTCAATATATTTAGTTTGACTCACCTCAACTCAAAAGCTTAAGCTAGTGAGTTATGGACCAACTAGTATATATTAACTGCTCCACACCACATCAATTCTCCGATGTAGAACTACTTCTTTAACATAACTCACATGTATATCCTAACAATTACTTCATAAATGGAAAGCAAATTGGGACTTAACTATTAGGATTTGCCCTAGTAGCCACGCTTTTCACTTGAAATGGGGATGTCGCGACCTCACCTCGGGTGCACAACCTAGGGTTTGGTTAATGGATTACTAAGCCTAAACTTAGCTTGGGCTCTCCTAAGCTCATACCAATTCGCGACTTAAGGTTTAAATTTTTAGCATGCAAATGATTTTTACTTGGAATCGCCACTAATCTATTTTTTGGTGGGTTAGAAATCCAAGTAAAGTAATAGGAGAATTACTTCACTCCTACGAATTAGAGACTATAGGATCGGAGACTTGATTACATTAGATTTCTCTAACGCCCTTTCGGTATATTTTCTCTTTTATTTGAAAAAAAATGATTTGTAAGTAATTTGTATTGATTTTAACTTACTCCCTATCATCATGTGATCATGCGAGTGCGCAATTATTATCTAATATTCAATAAAATAAAGTTATAAATAAATCGCAAACACGGGGAAGAGATACCTACCTCAAAGCAACGAAAGCATCTACAATGTTAGCTTAAAAATCACATCACTAATCCTAGATATGATTTTTAATTAACATGCAATCATTCAACTATTTTTTAAGGTTTTAAATTATTTAATGAGGCCTAAAAAAACTAAGTGCAATGCATACGATGATGTGCAAAAGTGTCTAATTATAATAACATGCAACATGCAACCTAATATGCAAATTATTTGTCTCGCGACATTAGTTATTGGACCTAATCTAATGCCAAGAAATTTATTAAATGTGACTATCCTAATGTTTCACACCTTTAGATGATCCTAAACATGATGACTAGATGACATGCAACGGATGATGTAATTCTATGCGACGCATGCATGATATAGCAATATGATGCGACCTAGACTACATGACATGCAAGTGATTTTTTTGTGTTTTTTTATGAAATTTCAAAATTAAAATAAACAAATAAATTTCCTAGTTCTAGAAATTATCTAATTCAATTTAAGGGTTAATCTAGACCGAATCCTAATATATATTATCCCTAACTAGATAAACCCTATCCTAGCATGCAATCTATATCAATTAAAACCTATTCTATCTTATTTACATCTTTTTGAATTTTTTTTTGGATAAGAACAGAGATCAAACAGAATATAAAATCCATCACCCAACTTATCATCCATATCTATTTAACTTTGGAAACAAATAAAATCGACCAATCGTATTTTGGGCATGAGATCGAATTAGCTAATTTTTTATGCAATCGTGAATCGTATCTCGGATATGAGATCGGATTGACAATTATGACACGTTAAGAAATTAGAGAATAATCCATAATTTAAAACGTCACTTGAAATTTGGGGTAATATAGTAGGGAGTTCAATCAAATATATCCGCAATATTTCAAATAAGGAAACTAAATATTCGAAAAGTCAAATTATATAAGATTTCTTACCTAATATGAATATTGGCTTCTAGATTCTCGGGTTGGTGATTTCCCGTGGTGAATGTGCCCGGAGATGGATGGTTTACGATGCAGTAAACTCGGTTATTTCCCAGCAAGCTAGACTTCACTTGGAAGAGTATCTTGACTCAGTCAACGCCATGCAAGCCTTGGGCGAACCTTGGTGGAATTTGCAGAAAGAAGGTAAAAGTCAATGGACTTTTCCTTCAGCCTTCACAGCCACCGTTTCTCTCTCTTCGTGAATATATCCTGCAAAACAGAACCCACAAGCCACGGAAATAGAGAGACAAAGGTATGGCGTTCGTATAGAATTCCGAAGCTGCTGCACGTAAGGAACCGAGGCAAACGAAGTGGCTGTTCGATCGCGGGACTGGACAAGAAGCAAAGACATCAGGGCGGTGTGCAACAGCGCGCCGAGAGTGGGGGAGCGATGAGATCGAAGTTGGTGGTGCGGCTGAGTTCAGCGGCCGAGTCTTCACGAGTTAGCAGGGACGTTGAAGGGCTGAGGCGTGCGGCGGTGGGAATTGCAGCGTCATAAGACGGCTCGTGGTGTCGGCTTGGGCTTCGGTGAGTGGGGGCTGCGTGATGTAGGCACCACCTTGGACGAGCAGCAGTGGCGGTCGACGGAGGAATGACAGTCGTAGATGGTGGGTTGTAAGCGTCAGCTTTGTCAACGCTCGAAGACTTCCTCCCTCTAAGAAAACAAGCCGCTCACTTTTTTTTACTTTTTCTCTCTTTCCTATTTGCAGCTTGTTAGAGAAAGTGAGCAAAGACCCTCCCTCTGATGTTTTCTCTTTTGCTGTATTCCTTTTTTTGTTTGTCCCATTTTTATAAGCAAGACAACACAGTGCCCTAAAAAAAAAGACGATAAGGACACAATGATCTGCTTTCTTACCGTGGATGCACTAAAATATATCTTTTTTGCTCTTTTCCTATCTTTGATTATGCAGATATATTTAACTTTTTGAAATAGCTACATCCATTCTTTTTCTTGACCATGCAAATATATTTTACTTTTTGAACCAGTCACATCCCTTCCTTTTATTGACCATGTAAAATCGGCCACCGCAATTACTTGAAAAATTATGCTCCTAAAACTATATGATATGCAATTTAATCTTAAAGTTTTGTGTATTAAATTACGAATGATCAATCAAAATTTATGTGTCAACAGCTGCCCCTCTTTGAAGGTGAGCTCGTAAAGGTTGCATTCAAAGATAAATTGAGACCTAAATTTTGACCATGCATATTCAATATAATGTTATTTTTTTGTGGGAAAATGAATCCCATTTTAAAATGCAATATGATATGATGCATGAAAAAACGAGGTACGGACCTCTAGAGTGCCAAAAGTTGGCACAAAGGGACACTTAAGTGTCAAAAGTTACAAAAGGTACACTTAAGTGCCAAAATCGGAGCAAAAGCGATTACTTAAGTGCCAATGACGAAAAATTCCGGCCAAATTGCCACGTGTCTATTTTCCGGCAACTTCATTTGCTTGACGGAGTATTTTTTTCAAAATAAAAAATCCACGTGGCAACTTTTTTTAAAAAATTGTCCATGTCATATTTTTGAAAAAATTAAAATCGATTTTATTAAGAAAAATTGATTTTATAATAATATATTTTTAATTATTTAATATTATTTAATTAATAATTTTTAAATTCACGTCAGCCAAAACAACGTCGTTTTGGCTGATTTTTGGCCGATTCAGTTTCCGGTGAGCCACGTAGGCAAGAAAATTAATAAAAAATTGCCACGTAGGATTTCCGGCAGGGTTCCGGTGACTTGGCACTTAAGTGATTCATTTTTTTTAAAAAGTGGCACTTAAGTATACCTTTTGTAACTTTTGGCACTTAAGTGTTCTTTCGTGCCAACTTTTGGCACTCCTGCTGTACTTATGCTATGGAAAAACTAATGCAAAGTACGGGATGAATCTTTACTCCACAAGCATCTAGTTTTTATCCCAGATTTCTTGAGAAGTCTAATGTTTATCGAATTGCCTAGATTCAGACTGAGGCAACTGAATGAATTTAATCAACAGACGAATGTTAGGTGAGACAGCGAGACGGCCATTGGAACAAAATGTCTCGAAATACTTAGATCCAGCCTAGAGTATAACGAGAAAAATCAAAGAGCATTTATATCCAGAATGAAATGTTCAATGAAAATATTTGAAACATTTAGATCCAGAGTGAAATGTTAAGAATTGGGGAACTTAATTAATAAACACTCAATATTAGGTGAGATGAATATTGGATAAAGATAATTTAACCAATAGATGTTCAATGTTAGGTGAGTCAAATATTTGATTAAGATGATTTGAAATATCTAGATCCAGACTAAGGTATAACGAAAAAGACCTGAACATTCATATCCAAAATAAAGTGTTCGATGAAAATATTTTGTAACATTTAGATCCAAATTGAAATGTAAAAAATTAAGGAACTTAACCAATAAACACTCAATGTCAAGTGAGATTAATATTGAATTAAGACAACTTAGCCAATATATGCTTAATGTTAGGTGAGTCAAATATTGGATTAAAATGATTCGAAATACCTAGATCTAGACTAAAGTATAACGAAAGAGATCAAAAAACATTCATATCCAGAATGAAATGTTTAACCAAAAGAGTTCGTGACATTAAGATGTCAACAACTGATTGAAAGATTTCGGATGAGATATTCAAATCACAGATTCTTAATTTTTGAAAATTGGGGGAGATGCTCAAATTTTGCCTCGAGCACTTGAATTTCATTCAGGGAATGAGTTACTTAAGTTTTGTTTTGAGTACTCGAAGAGATTTAATACTCACCTGGCGACATTTCTAATCCTTGGAGAAAACGTCTCTAAGGTGATGGGGAGACTTTCGGCTATAACAGCACACCAGGTGGATAAAGAAGAACTAAGCAGAGACATCAAGCTACGGAAATACACTATGTCGATTTCATATAGAAATAAAATTCAAGAATGTTTGGACGAATTTCAAGGCTTTAGAGAGCAACTTGAATGTCAAGTATTATTTGGTCTTCAAGAAGTATTATCTGTCAGATACATTTAGAGCAAAAACTGATACGTATTTATAAAAAAAAGGTAGACAATTTGAGCTACTCTAGAATGCACATTTCAAAGTTTATTGAGATTTTCATCAATTCAATCAAAGTTTATGTACAATGATTTTACCATGTTTGCACAACCAAATTGCCACTAGGGAGAAGAATCTTGCAAAACAACTTTTACTCACTATATGAATTTATTAAGAATGCTAAATGAGAGATTTTGAGTTAGAAAGAACTTTCACTCACTCTCATTCAATAGAGCTATTTTATGAGAATCACTCCATCTCACTATCATCATATCGACAAGGGTCAAAGTATTTTTGCAAGTGGTACGACCTTACCAATTTGAGAGGTCTTTAATAGGGACCTTAATATGGGCTTGGTCAATGGCTTAATAACGGGACTTTTGAGTCAAGGCTAATGAAAGAAATAATGTTCTACGATCATCTTCGGATTTACAAGTCAAGAACCTTGCAAAATGAGATAGAAATAATCTTGCTCGCATTTCTTTGAGCAATGCTTAAGACATGTGAACACCTACATTAATTCAAGTGCCCTAATTTAAAAAGACTTTATAAGGGACGTAACGTAGATTAGGTTCACGTGTTGATAAATGAAAGGATTATTAGGCTCAAAATGTGTGTATATGGATGAGAGTTGGTGATCATCTTGGCATTACCACCAGTCTTCATCTTCACCATCAAGGATTGTCTTCAAAATGTGCTCTATTGACTATAAAAGTTTTAAATTTGAGTTCTTTGAATATTGCTCCATTAGGAATACAACTTTTCATAATTGATAGTCATCTATCTTGACTCTTTTTTCATTTCTCCTATGGGCATTGGCCTTGTTTTTACCAAGCACACTACTTTTTCTTGCCCATCTTTTTTTTACTTTTATGTCTATGGGCATCGGCCTTGCTTTTACCAGGCACATTGCTTTTTCATGTCCCATAGTTCTATTTTTACCATTGACACACTATCTATAATGCATTAATCTTTCATTTGGATTTATGAAGATTTTCACATTCTGTTGGCGCTTTGGACCATGCTATTTCTTGAATAATTACCTTTTGCTTGCCCCAGTGTGGGGGATGATCACCAACTGGGTTCAAAGAAATGAATTTGTAGGCTCAAAAGGGCTATGCAATGGATACAAGTGTGTAGAATGCTCTCCGTCATCTTAAGGCACTTGGATTATTTTTTGAGTTCATCTGCAATAAAATATCCAAAGATAGATGCAAGTGAGCGCAAGAGAATTTCTATCTATTTTTCTTATCACGTGATGCCAACTTACCTCCAGTTTGCCCCGATATGAGGTGGTTCTTGACAAGGGTAATTTGAAAGAAATCTCCACAAGTGTATGGGGCTTAAAGGGGTTAAGCAATGGATCATTTGTAGTATTTTGGATAGATAAATAAATTGCCTCTCATCATTTTGGTCATCGTACCTTTTGCGAGAGAATTCTTTACCTTATGGATATGGAAATTGCTGCACTCATCTCACAAGTGTATAAGTAAGGGATTGTGTATAGGACATATTTTGCCTTTCATCATTCTAACACGTCTCACTTAGCATTCCTAAGAATTGGACGTCATTCATTGAATTGCCCATCTTGACAAATCTCCACATGAAATTAGTAAGTTAAGCAAGTAAATCACCATACAAATTCTCTTTCCGAAAGAGCTCAACAACTTTAAGTATGAAATGCTTTGTGACTTCAGAACAAATAATTTACCATACTCAAAAAATGTTTTCACAAGCATGAAAAACATGTTATTGAGCATTCATTCAAGAAATTAGGGACTATCTCAGCAATCAATGTCCTTGAATTGCCAATATCTAAAGGGAATGAACACATAAATTGATAATTCGATATTGGCAATTGATCTTGGATTTGTTAAGTGCTCTATTCTTGCTTTTGTCCCAGCACAAGAGAATGTGCATGAATAGGATACTTTGCAAGAGAATGTAAATTGAACATCCATTTTGGCTTGGATTGAGATTTTATCTCAATTGAGTCATTACCAGAATCTATCATTCCCTCAATCCGTCACTTGCAAGGAAAAGAACAAACTGTCATTTCCAAAGTCAATTATATTCAGGGAAGAGATGTGTACCTCTTTCATCGAAGATGGATGGTCCTTTTTTGATCTGCCATTCATTTTCTCTAGGACATGAGAAATGCAAAACATTTCATTTGGCTTTCCGGGATGGATATCTCAAGTATCAACCATATATGGCCCACATTAACTCTTTGGAGTTGTGCTCTCAACCTAATTGAATAACAATCGAGCCAATAGGTCTATCACTACAACTTGATGTGCCTTTTTCAGATGTTCTTTCATTAGGTCAAGAAAATTATGCTCTAAAACATGAAGCAAATGAGTTAGAAAAATAAATAAACCAATTGGAATGCATGTTTTTTTTGGAAATGGCTTCAAAAAAAAAATTCTTTTGAATTTGTCTTTTCGGTGAGGAAGCATGATGAAGCCCAACTCTCAGAATTTCTCTGATGATGATATTTTCTTTTCATTGTTGGATATCCTCACCGGGTTGGTTTGGTGTACCTCATTATGCCCTCAAAATAAAACTTGTAATTTTATTGAAATTCATCAATCAATTATATCTTATTGAATGGAAAATACGGTATTCAAGCCCTAAAAGAAAGCGAAAATGAAAAAGAAATCCTAAAATGCAGTAAAAATTCCCATGCATGGGAATATGTGAAAATGATAAGGCTAGCGCCCGTTCCCTCCGAAGATTCTTCGTCAATGGCACCTATAAAGAAATCATCAAATAGGTTTATGATTTTTTCCAATGCATCATCAGGGTTCTCTTCTCCTGAAGGTATCGAATCATCCATTCCACCCCACCCATCTGGCACAATGTCACGAGGGTCAATGTAAAAACTAGGAGGAGTCGAGTATTTCACATAATAGTCAAATTTGACACTCGGCTGCCCCAGTGTATCTATCACCTCTTTACTATCCCGCATCATTCTAGTGGGACCAGGGAACGTCTCGCGAATGTGAGGAGGTAACGAGCTTTCCTTTTTTTGTCCCTATCGTGGTAGTGAGTTTTGCCTTTGTTACCTTTGCCCTCCAGAGCTTTCTCCACCTCTTACATGGTACCTAATCCAGCAAAACGGGACCTCCGAGGGGCTTCGATAGGATTTCTAATACCTTGACCTCTCATTCCAAGACCACGGGTAGCAATAAAACCATTTCCAACCATTACTTTCCCTACTATAATAGCAATATTTGAGACTTCAAGAATGGGTAGTGAGGAATCTCGAGAAGCATGTATGGTGGACACTAACTCAAATGAATGGTAACTTGATTCAAGCTTGAAATCTGGCTCGATATAAGGAATAGCAATTTCATGATAAATCCGGTAGTCTTCCTCACCATGGATAATGACCAGCTTCCCCTCAATCACAAATTTCACGCTTTGATGGAGACTTGATGGCACAGCCCTGGCTGTATGTATCCAAGGACGACCTAACAAAAAATTAAATGTGGCAGGGATATTCAGTACTTGAAAGGGGATGTTAAAGACTACTGGTCCTATTTGCATATCAAGGTGGATCTCCCCAATCACTTCATTTCTAGTCCAATCAAAAGCTCACAGGCAAGTCTTCGCAGCATGTATCTAGGATAGATTTGTCTTGAGGCGGCGAAGAGTGGTCAATGGACATATATTCAGAGCAGATCCATTATTAATAAGCCGGCGGGACACATGAGAAGTTTTGTGTTTAATCGATATATATAGCGGTTTATTATGTCCTCTCCCTTCAACAGGGAATTCTTTTTCAGAGAAAGCGATCAAATCCTTGAGAATGATTGACCCAACAAATTTTTCGAGTTTACTAGGCTCAACTGTCTCTGGTACATGAATCTCGCTCAACACCTTCATTAAAGACTTCTGATGTGTGGGAGATGTTTGCAAGAGCTCAAGCAAAGAGATTTGAACAGGCATTTTTCGTAATTGATTGACCATGTTATACTCACTTGCCTTGATTACAACAAGAAATTCTTTAACCTCTTCATTAGTAATAGGCTTTGCAGGTTGAGTATTGGCTTGAGCATAAACTCGGCCAAACCTAGGTTAACATTCAGGTCATAGGACCAATGAACCGCCTTATTATCGGCATATTCATAGGGTTGAGGTATCTCGATCACTATCTCTTCGTTATGTACCAGGACCTTAGTAGATGGCTCCGCATCTTTTTGGTGTGGCATATCCACATGCAGTGGATCAATTTCATCATTTTTAGTATTCAGTGCAGCCCATTCTTCCTCCCAATCAATAACGACTTGGGATATAGAGGAGACCATGCTAGTATGGTTAGTATACATAATCATACCAACCTCTACCATCATAGCAACCCTTTTTTTTATTATCAAAGATATGGGAACCGCCTCATGACTCGGGTAGTATCCAGCCTTTACTAGCCCATTATAGACATCTGCAATATGCACTCTCAATTCTTGACTTGACTAGTGTCAAATCCAAATATGGCATCTACCTTGCCTTCGTGCTCAAGCAATGGGTTTCTCTTGACATTCGGTTGGGTGGTAAGAAGTGAGAATGTATTAGTATCCAATAAATTTTGAACTTTGTGCTTCAAGGTCATACATTCATTAGTTGAATGTCCTACTTCTCCCATATGATACTCACATTTCTTGGAGGGGTCATAATTTGAGAATTTCTCTACATTAGGCCATTTCGATTCATAGGAGAGCAGCCCATTCTTTTGCAAGATTGGCAAGACTTGAGATAGATGACTAAGAAGTTGAGAGAACTTCCTCTTAGTGAATTGTCGTGATGCAGATGGACGACCTTCCCCATGTTGATTCCTAGGAACATGAACGATCGAAGGCTTATTAGAGGTCGATTGTGCATATGCAACATTTATTTCAGTGGTTGGTTCTTTCTCCTTCTTTGCAGTAAACCTCCTATTTGGAAAGGTCGGTTCATTAAACTACCCCTCCTTTAGCCCCATCTCGATTTGTTCACCCATAAGGATGAGTTGATTAAAGTTCTCCACACATGTGCCAACCATCTGATTGCAGAACTCGAAAGGAAGGGTCTTAATAAATAGCTTCATCAATTCTTTGTCAGTGGGCTCAAGAGTGATTTGGGTGGCCAAATTTTGCCATCTTATGGCATACTCCTTAAATGACTTGCTCTTCTTTTTTTCTATTCGCTCGAGATCTTCTTGGGAAGGTGTAATGTCCATGTTGAACTTGTATTGCTTAAGAAATGCATCGACCACCTCACTCCAAGTGTCGAAGAGGTTTATGTTTTTCATGATATACCAAGTGAGTGAGGGCTCGCCCAAGCTCATTTGGAACCACTAGATCATAAGGGGTTCATTCTTAATATATTGGGCCATCTCACATGGTACATCTGAAAGTGAGCTTTTGACAAGAAGTGCCATTATACTTCTCAAATTTTGGCATTTTAAATTTGTTTGGTGTGTTGATTTTCTCATAAACAGACAAATCAATCGGGAGTGAACTTTGCAAACCCTGCAATTGTCTCATTTTCTCTTCAAGTTTCGTAAAGCGTTCATCCTGCTTTGTTTTAAAGACCTTATGAGTTTTGGCCTTTCCTTCCATGACAATGACATCGTCTTCTAAGAGGGGCTGTTGACACCTAAATTTTGATTGATCATTCATAATTTATTACTCAAAAATTTAGGGATTAATTTTAATCCCTAAAAAAAAAAATTAGGATTAAATTGCATAGTATATAGTTTTAGGAACATTTATTATTGCATTTGCATTGGACACGTGGTAGATGGGCTTCAATTGATGGTTCTAAGCTTTAATTTAACAAGTTGGACTAAGCCCACAAGGGAAGAGAATTTGGCTAGGCCCATTAAGGAGTGACGAGTTGAAAAATGGGAATATTCCCGAGAATATTCACATGTTTAGGGAAAGATGCTCATATGTTCTTAATCAAGGCAAGCATAGGGGGGGAGATAATTTTGATCTCGAGCGTATATTGGAGTACATAGTTCAAAGAGGATCAATCGAAGGAAACAAAAAGCAAGAAATAATAATAAGAATAAAGAAGTGGTGGATCTTGAGGAAAGTGGACTGAGGAAGAATCGGTTGAAATCAATGAGAATATTTGATTGAAAGAAAGAGGAAAGGGAATATGCATGCGTCCAGCGATTAGTCGGTGAAGGAAAATAGTATAAAAGGACGAGGGAGGCCGTTCACGAGACAAAAGAAAAACATAGAAAAGGGAGAGAGAAAAGGGAGATTCTTCTTCGGCAATCTTGTCTGAAGATCCACGACGCTGCTGCAACACGCTCGCCGACGAGCCTGCTACTCAACCGACACCAACAACGCTGCCTTTTCGTTCCTGCGGCGATCGACCAAGCTTGCATGTCTGATCATTGCCGCGAGCCACGCCGAGTCTTGTTCGTGACAAGCTGCTGTCCTTTGAGCCCGACGCCAACGACCTGTCGTTACTCGCCGTGGAACTCTGACGACGAGCCGTTGCATTAACATCCCCAGCTGCGTTGTGATTCCTCCCGACGAAACATATACGAGCCACGAGTGCCCGCTTGTTCTTAGTCCAATCCTTACGTGACTCCTGGCGTTGTTTACTTTGTGACAACGTTTTGGCGCTGTTCTAGGTGTTCCTAGCACGGCCAGCCGTGTTGCACTCTCTTACTGGCGTTGAGACCACCTCAAGCAACATATATAATTCTTTCAGTGCAGGGATTTATCCATGCGCAGGTTACTCGGCGTTTGAGAAGGTCCACATTATCTCTTTGCTCTTGCCGCCGATTTATTTTCTCGCCATCAGAACCTTCACCGTGAGCATCACCAATCGCCGGTCATACGTTCATCACCCGCCGTCCACACTATTGTGTTCCATCGAGGCCACCGTCGAAAACCGTCTCGGATCGTTTGTGAGAACCAGAGAAAGACCACCAAGGTAATTTCCTAATCCGTTCGCTTATTTGAATAAAATTGCCTAATTAGCAATATGTGATTTCCTTTGAGATATTTGGCATATTCCGATTTAGTGAGGTCGTCGTGTCGTGATAAAAATCTCAATAATCAAAAATATTGAGCCGCGAGACGTCGGATCGGTTTTTGATTATTTTGATTTTCTATCTTGGGTGGCGGAAAATTGTATGCTTTATATGATTCAGTTGCTTTATGTGTTGATATGCCTTTGCTCGAATTGATTTGGCTTATTAAAAAACCCAAAAAATATAGTTGAGTTAGATGTGTTTCTTATTAGAATATTTTAGGATAGTTTTCATGTTTATATATAGGTTTTTTATTTATTTCGAATTTTGATCATAAAAAAAAAAACATAAAAATTGCCATGCTCATGTCATATAGAATTAGGTCATCTTCCGTGTGTTATCTAGTCATTGCATGTTTAGGGTCATTTGAATGCGTGACATGCTAGGATAATTGCATTAAATATTTTCTAGCATTAGATTAAGTTAAAAATTGTTGTCGCGTGACATATAATTTGCATATTAGGTTGTACATTGCGTGTTATTAGACATTTTTGCACATCATCGCATGCATTGCACTTATTATTTTAGGCCTCATTAAATAATTTAAAACCTTTAAAAAAATTGAATGGTTGCATGTTAATTAGAAATCATATCTAGGATCATTGATGTGATTTTTTAAAACTAACATTGCAGATGCTTTCGTTGCTTTGAGGTAAGTATCTCTTCTCGATGCTTGCAATTTATTTATTACTTTGCTTTATTGAGTGTTAAATAATGATTGCGCACTCACATGATCACATTGCATGTTAGGGATTAAATTAAAATCAATCTAAATTGTCTGCAAATCATTTTTTAAAATAAAAGAGAAAAGGTACCGAAAGGGCGTTAGAAAAATCTAACGTAATCAAGTCCCCGATCCCATAGTCTCGGTTCGTAGGAATAAAGTAATTCTCCCGTTACTTTATTTGGGTTTCTAATCGACCCACCAAAAAAAAAAAAATAGATTAGTGGCGACTCCAAGTAAAGATTATTTGCATGCTAAAAAACTTGAACCCTAAGTCACGAATTGGTATGGGCTTGGGAGAGCCCGAGCTAAGTTTAGGCTTAGTAATCCATTAGCCAAATCCTAGGTGGTGCACCCGAGGTGAGGTCGTGACAGCTTGGCGACTCCGCTGGGGACTTGAGTTTAAACTCTTAGTGGACTTAGGCCAATTTTCTTTTTTTTAAAAAAAATTTTGTTTGGCAGCGAGGATACCAGGTACGTCCCTAACTATTTGAAGAGTTAAATGTTTTTGCAGAAATGAGTTATAAGGGGTGTAGTGTTTACTAACCTTTTGTTTTGCAGGAAGGTGTTGATGTTGAATTTTTTTTTTGCTCATATTGAAGTGATGTTTGCATTATTAATTGCTGTGCATGATTTTTAAATGGTTTTAGCACTACACTTTGCACACACTACCTGCCGTCGGACCTGGACCGCAATTAAGGATGTTAGGATGGTGTTGAGAAATGATCCAACCTTGAACGCGAGACTGCGATGTAGAGGTTGCCTTTCTCAACTCCGAAATTCTTTCTTGGTGTCAAAATGTTTATCCTTGTCTGCGAGATCGCATGACTATAGGATTTTCTTTGACTAAGCCAGAGCTAAGAGGACCCGACCTTTGTACGCGAGACTGCGACTAGTCGGACCATTCCTCTTAGCTCTAATTTGCTAAGCCTTATAGTTTATGTGTCAAACCTCACGTCTCATGTGTATGTCTATGTGATTGCTTTTTTCCGCCATGAAGTAAGTATTCTTACCTTACACTATGCAATTTATTTATCTATTTATTTTTGGTCCATGACAAAAGGTCGATCACACGTCTTAATCTATATACAATGGGGAGATTCGATGTTCAATTCGTTCCAACTCCTAAGATCGAGCTCAAGGGATGGTGGAATAATCTAAATAAGGAAGGCCAAGACTATGTGGAGTCAATACTTGGTCAGCTCATACCCCTTCTAGACATTGGAGTCCATAGTGGTGTCTTGCAAGCAATACCTCACTTCTGGTGCCCTGAGACTGCTACTTTCATCTTTGGTGGTAAGAATGAGCTAACTCCAACACTTGAAGAATATAGTGTTATCATGAGAATGCCCCTCGGGATTGAACTTGTTAGGCCGCCTCTCGGTTTAGAGCCCACATCAATTTTGTCTGAATTTTTAAGAATCAAAACCGATGAGGTTAAGAAAATTTTGAAAACTAATTGTGATGCATGCCCTTTCTCATTTTTGGCTAATCACTTTTCAAATCAATCTTCAATGCACCAAAAAGGTAGGATATTCATTTTAGCTTTCTTTGGATTTATAATTTTTCCTCATAGAAAAATGCTATTAATCCTTTGATTGCATGGGTGGTTAGGCAAGCATGTGCTGGCATGAATTTTATAAACATGATTCTAGCTGAGACATTTCTATCCCTCAATCGTTTTAAACAAAATGGAGGAAAAATCATGAATGCATCTCCTGAACTTCTACAAATTTGGTTTCTTTCACACGTGAGGGAGTTTGGTCATTTCATGCGTCGAGGTGAAATAGAAGGTTCTAATCATCCAATAAAAAGGTTTTCAATCTTAGAAAAAAGTATACTGGAAAGTCATATTCCAACTGGATTACTTTTCTAAAAGATCCGGATCCCGAGGGCTTCTTATGGTATGCTAAATGGTTTCATGTTGGTGAGGCTCGTTTTGTCATAAGAAAGATGATCCGGTTCCATTGTTGGGAATCACTGGTGCAACATCTTACTAACCTTATAGGGTAGCCCGCCAATACCGCGTGCTCCAAGATATTCCACCTCCTCTTCGGATGGACCTATTTCGAACTCTCTTCATGCGTAAGGATCATGAATACTTGGAAGAGATCAATTGTTTCGAAAGTGCATGGAGGAAATGCCGGCAAGAAAAGATAGTGGTGCCCAAAAGGTTGAAGGGAGAAGAGAAGATTTATCATGCCTCGGATTATTATATCCACCACCACAAGATTCCTACGCTTCTACTCCCCGTAATACCCGAGGTCACAAAGGTGCAGCTCACTCGTAAAGCGCAAATTGAGCATCTCAAAGAAACGGTGGAAGCAAGAGAGGCTCACATCTCTGAGTTGGTTCGACAACAAAAAGCTTTGAAGAACAAAGTGGTCTCCCAATTGTATATAGAGAAGAGTCACTAGTTTGTTTCAGGAGTTCAATTTCAATTTTAGAGTATTATTTCAATTTCTTAAACTGATGTTCCCTAGAGAGTCATTTTCAATTCAATATCACTTAATAAAAGCGGCTAGATCTTTGTCATGGGCCGGCATGTTCCATATGCGATGCTTATGTGTTTTCCTTTCTGCAAATTAGGTGATAACGGAGCCATCTCGTTCACCCATCATTACGAGATTGAAAGCACGAATGGCCGAGCAAACGAGTTGCGCGAACGTATTGATAAAATGGAATATCAAATGAATCAATGCTTCGCTGCAATACAACAAATGACAACGAGTTTAAGGAGCTCCGAGCAAGTTCGAGCCCAGAAGTCACACTTCCTGGAACTACAGCACTTAAGCAAAAAGTTGATCATGGCCAATCCAGTGAATTTGATGACAACATGCCCCCCTTAGAAGACGATGTCATTGTCGTGGAAGGAAAGGCCAAAACTCATAAGGTCTTTAAAACAGAGCAGGATGAACGTTTTGCAAAGCTTGAAGAGAAAGTGAAACAATTGCAGGGTTTGCAAAGTTCACTCTCGATTGATTTGTCTGTTTATGAGAAGGTCAACACGCCAAATAAATTTAAAATGCCAGAATTTGAGAAGTATAATGGCACCTCTTGCCCAAAAGCTCACCTGCGAGATGTACCATGTGAGGATGGCCCAACATATCAAGAATGAACCCCTTATGATCCAGTGGTTCCAAATGAGCTTGGGCGGGCCTGCACTCACTTGGTATATCATGAAGAACATAAACCTCCTTGACACTTGGAATGAGGTGGTCGATGCATTTCTTAAGCAGTATAAGTTCAACATGGACATTGCACCTTCCCGAGAAGACCTTGAGCGGATGGAAAAAAAGAAGAGTGAGTCGTTTAAAGAGTATGCCATAAGATGGCGAAATTTAGCCGCCCAAATTACTCCTGAGCCCACCGACAAAGAATTGATGAAGCTATTTGTCAAGACCCTCCCTTTTGAGTTCCGTAATCGGATGGTTGGCACGTATGTTGAGAACTTTAATCAACTCATTCCAAAGTGGGCGAACAAATCGAGATGGGGCTGAAGGAGGGGTGGTTTAATGAACCGACCTTTCCAAACGGGAGGTTTGCTGCAAAGAAAGAGAAAGAGCCAACCATCAAGTAAATGTTGCATACGTGCAACCGGCCTCTAATAAACCTCCGATCGTTCATGTTCCTAGGAATCAGCAAGGTGGAGGCCGCCCTTCCGCATCACGACAATTTACTAAGAGGCAGTTCTCTCCACTTCCTGGTCCTCTATCTTAAGTCTTGCCGATCTTGCAAAAGAATGGGCTGCTCTCCTATGAACCGAAGCGGCCCAATGCGGAGAAATTCTCTAACTATGACCTCTCCAAGAAGTGCGAGTATCATATGGGAGAAGTGGGACATTCAACCGATGAATGCATGACCTTGAAGCACAAAGTTCAAAATTTATTGGACACTAATGCATTCTCATTCCGCACCACCCAACCGAATGTCAAGAGGAACCCACTGCCCGAGCATGAAGGCAAGGTGAATGCCATATTTGGATTTGATGCCGGTCAAGTCAAAAATTCGAGAGTGCATGTTGTGGATGTCTATAATGGGCTAGTAAAGGCTGGATACTACCCGAGTCATGAGGCGATTCCCCTATCCTTGAAGAAAGAGAGGGTTGCCACGATGGCGGAGGCCGGTGTGGTTGTGTATGCTGACCATACTGGCATGGTCTCCACTATATCCCAAGTCGTTATTGACTCGGGAGGAAGAATGGGCTGCGTTGAATGCTAGTAAAGAAGAAACGATGCGGAACTATCAACTAAGGCACCGAGTGCACAACGAAGGGATAGTGATCGAGATACCTCAACCTTATGAATATGCTGATAATAAGGCGGTTCCTTGGTCCTATGACCTGGATGTTGACCTGTTACAAGGTCTCTGGTCGAGTTTATGCTCAAGCCAATACTCAACCTGCAAAGCCTATTACTGATGAAGAGGCTAAAGAATTTCTTGCTGTAATCAAAGCAAGTGAGTATAATGTGGTTGATCAATTACGGAAAATGCCTGCTCAAATATCTTTGCTTGAGCTCTTGCAAACATCTCCCACACATCAGAAGTCTCTAATGAAGGTGTTGAGCGAAATTCATGTACCAGAGACAGTTGAGCCTAGCCAACTCGAAGAATTTGTTGGGTCAATCCTTCTCAAGGATTTGATAGCTTTCTCTGACGAAGAATTCCCTGTTGAAGGGAGAGGACACAATAAACCACTATATATATCAGTCAAACACAAAACTTCCCATGTGTCCCGCGTGCTTATTGATAATGGATCTGCTCTGAATATATGTCCGTTGGCCACTCTTCACCGCCTCAAGACAGATCTATCCCAGATACATGCTGTGAAGACTTGCGTGCGAGCTTTTGATGGAACTAGGAAGGAAGTGATTGGGGAGATTCACCTTGATGTGCAAATTGGGCCAGTAATCTTTAACATCCCCTTTCAAGTAATGGATATCCCCACCGCATTTAATTTTTTATTGGGTCGTCCTTGGATACATACTGCTGGGGCTGTGCCATCAAGTCTCCATCAAAGCGTGAAATTCGTGATCAAGGGGAAGCTAGTCATTGTCCATGGTGAGGAAGACCACCGGATTTATCATGAAACCGCTATTCCTTATATCGAGCCAGATTCGAACTTGGATTGAGTTACCACTCATTTGAGTTGGTATCCACCATACATGCTTCTCGAGGTTCCTCGCTACCCACTCCCGAAGTTTCAAATGCTGCTGTTATGGTAGGAAAAGTGATGGTTGGAAATGGCTTTATTGCTGGCCATGGTCTTGGAAGGAGAGGTCAAGGTATTAGAAACCCTATTGAAGCCCCTCAGAGGTCTCGTTTTGCTGGATTAGGGTACCATAGAAGAGGTGGAGAAAGCTCTGGAGGGCAAGGGCAACAAAGGCGAAACTCACATGGACAAAAAAAGGAAAACTCGCTACCTCCTCACATTCATGAGACATTCCCCGGTCCCACTAGAATGATGCGGGATAGTAGAGAGGTGATGGATACCCTAGGGCAGCCGAGTGGCAAATTTGACTATTATGTGAAGTACTCGGCTCCCCCTAGTTTTTACATTGACCCCCGTGACATTGTCCCGGATGGGTGGGGTAGAATGGATGATCCAATACCTCCGGGAGAGAGGAGACCCCGATGATGCATTGGAAGGAATCATTAACCTATTTGATGATTTCCTTATAGGTGCCATTGAAGAAGAATCTTCGGAGGAAGCGGGCGCTAGCCCACAAGAGTAACTCGTTTATCATTTTCGCATATTCCCCTGCGTGGGAATTTTTACTGCATTTTAGGGATTTTTTCTTTTCTTCTTTTTCGCTTTCTTTTAAGGCTTGAATATCGCATTTTCCATTCAATAAGATGTAATTGATTGATGAATTTCAATAAAATTACAAGTTTTGATTTTAGAGCATGATGGGGTACACCAAACCAGCCCGGTGATGATATCCAACTGATTAAAAAAAATCCAAGGAGAATTCTGTGGCCTGGGCTTCATCATGCTTCCTCGTGTCAAAAAATTTCAAAAAGAAAAAAAGAAAAGAAGATATTTTAGCAAAAGAAGTCTAAAAGATGTTTTTGCGGAAAAAATATTTAAAAAATGTCATTTAGCCCTGTTTGTTTTTCTAAATTAGCCACTTTGTGTTTCAGGTACAATCTCGCAGTAGTAAACAACGGCGATCCTAATGAGGACTCCATCAAGGTACAATGTGAATGGGAGCAGCATGAAAAAATCAAAGCTCTCACCTCTGACCAAACCATCACTATCAATTTGAGCAATGCCGGAGAAGCCAAGAAAGTGAAGATAGGGGCAAATCTCCCTGAAGACGAGGCCGAACGCCTGACTCGGCTACTAAAGGATTATCAAGATATCTTTGCTTGGACGTATGCTGATATGCCAGGGTTGGATCCATCCATTGTGGAGCATTCCTTGCCTACTAATCCGGGCATGCACCCTAAGAAGCAAAAGCTGCGAAGAACTAAGCCCGAACTCTCGAAGAAGATAGAGGAAGAGGTAATGAAACTTCTGAAAGTGGGATTCATCGAAGTCTCACAATACCCCGAATGGGTGGCTAATGTAGTGCCAGTGATGAAGAAAGATGGTCGAGTTCGGATTTGTGTTGATTATTGAGACTTGAACAAGGCTAGCCCGAAGGATGATTTCCCGTTACCACATATAGATGTCCTCGTGGATAGCACTGCTGGATTTGAACTGTTCTCATTCATGGATGGATTTTCTGGGTATAATCAAATAAAAATGAAGGAGGAAGACAAGGAGAAGACTGCATTTATCACCCCGTGGGGGACCTTTCATTATAAGGTTATGCCCTTTGGACTCAAAAATGCAGGGGCTACTTATCAACGAGCTATGGTGACACTATTCCATGACATGATGCATAAAGAGATTGAAGTTTATGTCGATGACATGATTGCAAAAACTCAACCTGGAAGAAGTCATGTCGAGACTCTAAAGAAGTTATTTGATCGGCTTCGTGAATTCAAGCTCCGCTTAAATCCTGCCAAGTGCGTGTTCGGGGCTATGTCTGGTAAATTACTCGGGTTCATTGTGAGTAGTAAAGGCATTGAGATTGACCCATCTAAAGCTAAGGCCATATGCCAGTTGCGACCCCCGTCAACAACCAAAGAGGTTCGAAGTCTTTTAGGGAGATTGAATTACATTGCCCGATTCATTTCTCAACTTTCTGAGACTGCCAAACCGTTCTTTAAGCTTCTGAGAAAAAATGCACTAGTCAATTGGAATGATGAATGTCAAGAAGCGTTTGAGAAGCTGAAGCAATACTTGATGAATCCGCCGGTTCTTGTCCCACCATTACCAGGGCATCCTTTGATTCTCTACCTCACCATTCATAGTGAATCATTGGGTGCAATGTTGGCTCAAGAAAGTCCTGTCGATAAAAAGAACGGGCTATTTACTACCTGAGCAAAAATTCACTATCTCGAGCTGAAATATTCGACATTGAGAAGACTTGCACTTTGCATTAGTGTGGGTACCGCATAGACTACGACAAGTATACATTGCATTACCAGATATTTCTCGTGGATCGAGAACAATCCCATCAAGTACTTACTTGATCAACCGGCTTTAGTGGGTAAGTTAGCAAAATGGCAGATTCTGATTTCAGAATTTGACATTCAGTTTATGCCACAAAAGTCAGTTAAAGGTCGAGTAATTGCTGACATATTGGCCGAAAGTCCTAGACTCTTGAATAGTGATGATTGTTCCCTGGACGATCGCATCCTATATGTAAGTGAAGATTCATGGACCATGTTTTTTGATGGAGCTGTAAACTTATATGGTTCCGCACTTTGGGGCGCTTTTGATATCCCCGATGGACAACACCATCCAAGAGCTGCAAAGTTGATGTTTCCATGCACTAACAACATAGCCGAGTATGAAGCTTGTATTCTCGGGCTCCAAGCTGCAATTGAGATGGAAGTGGCTAAATTGAAGGTGTTCGGAGACTCCGCACTAATCATACTACAGACGGTAGGTGAATGGAAGACTAGGGACTCTAAATTACTTCCATATCACGAGTATCTAGAAGAGCTGGTAAAAGAATTCGATGAAATTTCTTTTGAGTACTTGTCAAGGTCTCACAATCGCCTTGCTTGATGCACTCGCGACGCTGTCATCAATGTTGCAAGTTACCGATGGATTAGAAGTCGAACCGTTGAGAATAGAGGTTTTGGCAAAGCCAGCTTTTTGTATGGTCGTGAATAAAGAACATGATGGGAAACCATGGTATTACGATATCATGAATTACATTCGAAACCAGGAATTCCCTGAAGGAAGTTCTCCAGGTGATAGAAAATACATAATGAAGATGGCATCCAAGTTCTTTGTTAGCGGTAACAATTTATACAAGAGATCTTATGATTTAGTCCTGTTGCGATGTATAGACGAAGCCGAAGCCATGCAAATTATGCAAGAAGTGCATGAGGGAGTTTGTGGCCCGCATATGAATGGGCACATGCTAGCCAAGAAAATTATGAGGTTGGGATACTACTGGCTGACATTAGAAAGTGACTGCATCCAACACGTTCGAAGTTGCCATCGTTGCCAAATCCATGGAGATAAGATAAATGTCCCCCCAACTGAGCTGCACCAGTTATCCGAACCATGGCCTTTCTCAATGTGGGGCGTCGATATGATTGGCCCGATAAACCCTAAAGCTTCAAATGGGCATCGATTCATTCTGGTGGCGATAGATTATTTCTCTAAGTGGATTGAAGCCACATCTTATGTTAATGTCACCGCTCGAAACGTTGTGAAATTTATCAAGCGTGATATAATTGCCCGTTACGGGGTCCCTGAAGCAATTGTCACTGACAATGGGACAAACTTGAATAACAAGCTTGTGAATGGGCTCTTTACTGAGTTTAAGATCAAGCATCTGAATTCATCCCCTTACCGCCCGCAAATGAATGGAGCTGTTGAGGCAGCCAATAAAAACATCAAGAAGATCTTGGCAAAAACAGCCGAGAATTATCGAGATTGGCACGATAGGTTGCCTTTCGCACTAATGGCATATCGGACATCAATTCGTACTTCTACTTGGGGCAACCCCGTTCTCTCTAGTATATGGCATGGAAGCGGTCTTGCTCGTGGAGATGGAGATCCCCTCTCTCGAGTCTTATCCCGTGGAATTATCTCGAGGCGAGAATGGATGAAGCAAAGGTACGAGCAAATGAACCTAATTGATGAGAAAAGGCTGAAAGCTCTTTGCCATGGTCGATCATACCAACAAAGAGTAGCCAGGTCCTTTAACTGAAAGGTACGTGTGAGGCATTTCGAGGAAAATGATCTGGTCTTGAGGAGGCTATTACCAATTTTTCCTAATCCTGGGGGCAAATTTGCTCCCAATTACAGTGGCCCATATGTGGTAAGGAAGGTACTCCCCGGAGGCGCTTTAATCCTTGCAGAAATGGATGGTCGTGAGTTTTCTAGTCCAGTTAATTCTGATTCTGTCAAGAAGTATTATCCTTGATCCTGTTATTTTCCACAATGAATGAATCACAAGTCAGTTTCTCCATTTTTTTTATTTTTGCAAATGTTGCATTATCATTTTCGGCGAAATAAATTGAATGTGTCAAATGGGATACATTGGAATGATGAAAGGCAAGCATAGTCCTAAATACTTTCCCATACACTGATCACTAGTGAGTTGAGCGAAAAGATTCCATGCTTACAAGGCAAAGAGTTTTCTCGTGAAAGGTACGCCGACTGAAATGATGAGAGGCAATTCATTTCTCTATCCCAAACACTGCAAGAGATCCATTGCTTAACCCCTTTGAGCCTCATACACTTGCGGAGATTTCTTTCAAAATTACCCCTGTCAAGAACCACCCCATATCGGGGCAAATTGGAGGTAAGTTGGCATCACATGGCGAGAAAATAGATAGAAATTATATTGCTCTCACTTGCATCAATATTTGGGTACCTTATTGCAAATGAACTCAAACAATAATCCAAGTGCCTTAGGATGACGAAGAGCATTCTTTTTCTCTATCCTACACACGTATATCCGTTGCATAGCCCTTTTGAGCCTAAAAATTCATTTCTTTGAACCTAGTTGGTGATCATCCCCCACACTGGGGCAAGCAAAAAATAATCATTCAAGAAACAGCAAGGTCTAGAGTGCCAACAAAATGTGAAAACCTTCAAAAGTCCAAATGAAAAATCGTAAACAGAACTAGGGGGCATGAAAAAGCAGTGTGTCTGGTAAAAGCAAGGCCGATGCCCATAGACATTAGAGTAAAAAGAGGGGCAAGAAAAAGCAGTGTGCCTAGTAAAAGCAAGGCCAATGCCCATAAGAGAAAATGAAAAAGAGTCAAGATAAATGACTATCAATTGTGAAAAGAACTCAAGTGCAAAACTTTTACAGTCAATAGAGCACATTTTGAAGACAATCCTTGGTGAAGATGAAGACCGGCGATAATGCCAAGATGATCACCAACTCTCACCCATCTATACACATTTTGAGCTTGATAATCCTTTCATTTCTCAACCCGTGAACCTAGCCTACATTACGTCCCTTATAAAGTCTCTTCAGATTAGGGCACTTGAATTAATGTAGGTGTTCACATGTCTTAAGCATTGGCTCGAAGAAGTGTGAGCAAGATTATTTCTATCTCATTTTGCAGGGTTCTTGACTTGTAAACCTGGAGATGATTGCAGAATTGTTCTTTCAATAGCCTCGACTCAAAGAGTCCCCTTTGTTAAGCCGTTGACCAAGCCCATATTATGGTCCATGTTAAAGACCTTTCAGATTGGTAAAATCGTACCGATTGCGAGAATACTCAGACCTCTGTCTAGTATGATGATAGCGAAATAGAGTGATTCTCAAATTCCCACATCAATTATTGGGATAAAATAGCCTTTTCGTAAGAGTAAACGAAAAGTCCTTTCAGACCAAATGGGTCCTTTATTTGACACATCAATGACGCCCGCATTCTGAATGGATTGTTCTTCAGAAATTATTGCCAGTTCTGATTTGGTAATACAAGATTGATAAAATTGTGACACATGAACTGCACATGGATTGGAAATATCTGGAGATGATGAATGCATATACCTGTTGTTGCTAACCATGTTTGACAGGTAAAGTTCTCAGCATTAGAATGTGTTCAAACACTCCATGGTTCCCAAACCACTGCTAGCAAGCAACTTTGAGACAAGCCAATCAAGCCCTCAGGTAGGAAACCTCAGGTAAGTATTTAATACATTTGAGTACCCAAAGCAAAATTTGGTAACTCCTCCAACAAGTTAACATCTCAGTTTGGATCCGAATGTTATACAATATTCTTGTCGAATATTTCATTTTGGACATGAATGTTCTCTGAGCTTTTTCGTCATACCTTAGTCTGGATCTAGGTATTTCGAATCATCTTAATCCAATATTTGACTCACCTAACATTGAGCATCTATTGGTTAAGTTAAATTCCCCAATTCTTGACATTTTAGTTTGGGTCTGAATGTCTCGAATCTTTTCATCGAACATTTCATTCTGGATATGAATGTTCTTTGATTTTTCTCGTTATACCTTAGTTTTGATCTAGGTATTTTGAGACATCTTGGTCCAATGGTCGTCTCACCTAACATTGAGCGTTTGTTGATTCGGTTGCCTCAGTCTGGATCTAGGCAATTGGATAAACATTAGACTCTTCAAGAAATCTGAAATGAAAACCAGATGCTTGCGGAGTAAAAAAAAAAAAAAAAAAAAAAAATTCATCCCGTACCTCAAGATGCTCTACCATATTGATTGGTAAGTAATTACAGGTACGCTTTTTTTCTTTTTTCATTTTTTCATTTTTCATTTTTCTTTCTTTCTTTTTTCCATACTTTGCATTAGCTTTTTCATGCATCATATCATATTGCATTTTAAAATGGGATTCAATTTCCCACAAAAAATAGCATTACATTTCATATGCATGTCCAAATTTAGGTTTCAATTTATCTTTGAATGCAACCTCTGTGAGCTCACCTTCAAAGAGGGGCAGCTGTTGACACCTAAATTTTGATTGATCATTCATAATTTATTACTCAAAAATTTAGGGATTAATTTTAATCCCTAAAAAAAAAAAAATTAGGATTAAATTGCATAGTATATAGTTTTAGGAACATTTATTATTGCATTTGCATTGGACACGTGGCAGATGGGCTTCAATTGATGGTTCTAAGCTTTAATTTAACAAGTTGGACTAAGCCCACAAGGGAAGAGAATTTGGCTAGGCCCATTAAGGAGTGACGAGTTGAAAGATGGGAATATTCCCGAGAATATTCACATGTTTAGGGAAAGATGCTCATATGTTCTTAATCAAGGCAAGCATAGGGGGGAGATAATTTTGATCTCGAGCGTATATTGGAGTACATAGTTCAAAGAGGATCAATCGAAGGAAACAAAAAGCAAGAAATAATAATAAGAATAAAGAAGTGGTGGATCTTGAGGAAAGTGGACTGAGGAAGAATCGGTTGAAATCAATGAGAATATTTGATTGAAAGAAAGAGGAAAGGGAATATGCATGCGTCCAGCGATTAGTCGGTGAAGGAAAATAGTATAAAAGGACGAGGGAGGCCGTTCACGAGACAAAAGAAAAAACATAGAAAAGGGAGAGAGAAAAGGGAGATTCTTCTTCGGCAATCTTGTCTGAAGATCCACGACGCTGCTGCAACACGCTCGCCGACGAGCCTGCTACTCAACCGACACCAACAACGCTGCCTTTTCGTTCCTGCGGCGATCGACCAAGCTTGCATGTCTGATCATTGCCGCGAGCCACGCCGAGTCTTGTTCGTGACAAGCTGCTGTCCTTTGAGCCCGACGCCAACGACCTGTCGTTACTCGCCGTGGAACTCCGACGACGAGCCGTTGCATTAACATCCCCAGCTGCGTTGTGATTCCTCCCGACGAAACATATACGAGCCACGAGTGCCCGCTTGTTCTTAGTCCAATCCTTACGTGACTCCTGGCGTTGTTTACTTTGTGACAACGTTTTGGCGCTGTTCTAGGTGTTCCTTGCACGGCCAGCCGTGTTGCACTCTCTTACTGGCGGTGAGACCACCTCAAGCAACATATATAATTCTTTCAGTGCAGGGATTTATCCATGCGCAGGTTACTCGGCGTTTGAGAAGGTCCACATTATCTCTTTGCTCTTGCCACCGATTTATTTTCTCGCCATCAGAACCTTCACCGTGAGCATCACCAATCGCCGGTCATACGTTCATCACCCGCCGTCCACGCTATTGTGTTCCGTCGAGGCCACCGTCGAAAACAGTCTCGGATCGTTTGTGAGAACCAGAGAAAGACCAACAAGGTAATTTCCTAATCCGTTCGCTTATTTGAATATAAAATTGTCTAATTAGCAATATGTGATTTCCTTTGAGATATTTGGCATATTCCGATTTAGTGAGGTCGTCGTGTCGTGATAAAAATCTCAATAATCAAAAATATTGAGCCGCGAGACGTCGGATCAGGTTTTTGATTATTTTGATTTTCTATCTTGGGTGGCGGAAAATTGTATGCTTTATATGATTCAGTTGCTTTATGTGTTGATATGCCTTTGCTCGAATTGATTTGGCTTATTAAAAAACCCAAAAAATATAGTTGAGTTAGATGTGTTTCTTATTAGAATATTTTAGGATAGTTTTCATGTTTATATATAGGTTTTTTATTTATTTCGAATTTTGATCATAAAAAAAAAAACATAAAAATTGCCATGCTCATGTCATATAGAATTAGGTCATCTTCCGTGTGTTATCTAGTCATTGCATGTTTAGGGTCATTTGAATGTGTGACATGCTAGGATAATTGCATTAAATATTTTCTAGCATTAGATTAAGTTAAAAATTGTTGTCGCGTGACATATAATTTGCATATTAGGTTGTACATTGCGTGTTATTAGACATTTTTGCACATCATCGCATGCATTGCACTTATTATTTTAGGCCTCATTAAATAATTTAAAACCTTTAAAAAATTGAATGGTTGCATGTTAATTAGAAATCATATCTAGGATCATTGATGTGATTTTTTTAAAACTAACATTGCAGATGCTTTCGTTGCTTTGAGGTAAGTATCTCTTCCCGATGCTTGCAATTTATTTATTACTTTGCTTTATTGAGTGTTAAATAATGATTGCGCACTCACATGATCACATTGCATGTTAGGGATTAAATTAAAATCAATCTAAATTGCCTGCAAATCATTTTTTTAAATAAAAGAGAAAATGTACCGAAAGGGCGTTAGAGAAATCTAACGTAATCAAGTCCCCGATCCCATAGTCTCTGGTTCGTAGGAATAAAGTAATTCTCCCGTTACTTTATTTGGGTTTCTAATTGACCCACCAAAAAAAAAAAAATAGATTAGTGGCGACTCCAAGTAAAGATTATTTGCATGCTAAAAAACTTGAACCCTAAGTCACGAATTGGTATGGGCTTGGGAGAGCCCGAGCTAAGTTTAGGCTTAGTAATCCATTAGCCAAACCCTAGGTGGTGCACCCGAGGTGAGGTCGCGACAGGGGCATGTTGTCATTGAATTCATTGGATTGGCCATGATTAACTTTCTACTTAGGTGTTGTAGTTCCAGGAGGTGTGACTTCCGGGCTCGAACTTGCTCGGAGGGCCTTAAACACAGTTGTCATTTGTTGTATTGCAGTGAAGCATTAATTCATTTGATCTTCCATTTTATTAATACGTTCACACAACTCAGCTTGCTTAGTTATTCGTGCTTTCGATCTTGTAATGATGGGTGAACGAGATGGCTCTGTTATCACCTTGTTTGAAGAAAGGAAAACACATAAGCCTCGCATATGGAACATGCCAGTCCATGACAAAGGTTTAGCCACTTTTATTCATTAATGGAAGTATTCTACGTGAAGTAAAAACTTGAAATGCCCTAAACAAATGAACTAGGAAAGTAAAGAACTCAACTAGACATTAAACTAAAAAAAATTAGACTCGGGACATTTCACTTGGTTTGATCAATATACAATTGGGAAACTTCTAGACACAATCGCTTATTCTCCTCCGCAAGATGTGTTGCAGCCTTTTGGTCTCCTCAGCAACTCTTTTGAGGCGTCTATTCTTAGCGTGGTTGGTGATCTTCTCGGGCACTTTCGGTATCTTCGGGTGTAGCTCCTTTGGAATCTTGTGTCGTTAAATATATTCAGTAAAGGCATAGTACATTCTTTCTCTTCCCTTCAACTCATTATCTGGCCATATGAGCTTTCGTGGGTGGCACATATCCCACATCGATTTGATTGTAAGAACATAATTCTCATGGTCTTGATTCTCGTTAGTGAAGTTAACTTGGAGCGGGTCTGCTTGCAAAGCTTGTGGAAGTTCTTGCACAACTTGATATTGACAAGTCACTCTAGTCGGGTAGTACTCTGTTACTCCGGTAAATCCCAATAAAGGGACATGGCCAATACACACACATGTGAGCTTCGCCTTACGAACTTGAAACCATTTAGCATGCCATTGGAATCCTTTGAAATCTGGTTTTTTCATGAAAGCTAGCCATCTAGAATAATGATAATCTGGCACATGTTTTTGTTTGTTCTTAAATCTCATAATAGGGTGATTAGAGTTGTAAACATCAAGTATGGTCATTAAACCACCAAACCCTTTTATGTGAGAAAGAAACCAAATTTGTAAAAGCTCAAGAGAAGCATGCAAAACCTTGTCACCACTTTCTTTAAATCAAGTAAGGAAAAGAAAAGTTTCAGTCAAAGTAGTGGTAACGAAATTCTTTCTTTCAAGAACCTGCCTAACTAAATTAGCAATTAAAGGATCAATAGCATTCTTGCAATGAGGGAAAACTATAAACCCAAAGAAGGCTAATAGGAAGACTCTACGCATTTGAAAGGAGTTGCTATTTTCAAAATGAATTATTTAAAAATGAGAGTGGGCATGAATTTCGGTGACCTTTGAAACTTTTCTTATTTCATCTTCTTTAATTCTCAGAAAATTAGACAAGGCCATGATAGTATCTATTCCAATAGGTGGACTAGCTAATTCAGGCTTCCAAAAATTTTCCCATGACAATACTATATTCTTCCAAGGTAGGAGTGAGCTCATGCTTACCACCAAAGATAAAAGTAGAAGTCTGAGGGCACCAACAATGGGTGAGAGCTTGAACAAGGCCACCATGAATATTAATGCGTAGTAGAGGAAGGAGCCGGCCGATATGTGACTCTACGAACTCACGGCTAGCTTGGTCTAACTTGCCCCATCATGTGTTCAGCTTTTATTTGGGAGGGAGAATAATTCGAACGTCTGGTATTCCCATTGTATATTGACCAAGACTTGTGACCAACCTAATCTCATAGATTGACAAAATAATAAATTAAATAAATTGCAAAAGGAGAGTTAAGAGAACTTACTTCACTGATAGATAGGTAGCAATCACATAGACATGCGCATGGTACGTGGCTTAATTTCTACTAAAGGTTTAACAAAATGGAGCCACAAGGATGATTGAACTAGCCGTGGGTGTGTGGACTAAGTTGGGTCCTCATGATTCCGGCTTGGTCAAAGAGTTGACTCGGGTTGTGGGCATACGGACTGAGGTGGGTACTCTTGACACTAGGAAAGAAATTTCGAGATTGAGATAGGCGACTCGTACCGCGGGCATGCGGTCAGAGTGGTATCCATTTCAATACCATCCTAATTAATCCTATGCAGCCCAGGTCCGGCGGCAGATCGTGTGTGCAAGAGTGTAATGTAAATGTATAGGCATGCACAACAGTTTATATTCATAACAACACTTCTATAATTTAAATGGTTAGGGATGTACCTGGTATCCTCGTTGCCAAACAATATATATATATATATATATATATATATATATATATATATATATATATATTTTTAACAAAAGAGAAAATCGGCCTAAGTTCACTAAGAGTTTAAACTCAAATCCCTAGTGGAGTCGCCAAGTGGTCGTGACCTCACCTCGGGTGTACTACCTAGGGTTTGGCTAATGAATTACTAAGCCTAAATTTAACTCGGGCTCTCCCAAACCCATACCAATTTGCGATTTAGAGTTTAAGTTTTTAGCATGCAAATGATTTTTACTTGGAGTCGCCACTAATCTATTTTTTGGTGGGTCAATTAGAAACCCAAGTAAAGTAATGGGAGAATTACTTCACTCCTATGAACCAGAGACTATGAGATTAGAGACTTGATTATGTTAGATTTCTCTAATGTCATTTCGGTATCTTTTCTCTTTTATTTGAAAAAAAATGATGTTTGTATTGATTTTAATTTACTCCCTAACATACAATGTGATCATGTGAGTGCGCAACTATTATCTAACATTCAATAAAGCAAAGCAATAAATAAATCGCAAGCACGGGGAAGAGATACCTACCTTGAAGCAATGAAAGCATATGCAATGTTAGCTTAAAAATCACATCACTAATTCTAGATATGATTTTCAATTAACATGCAATCATTGAACTATTTTTTAAGGTTTTAAATTATTTAATGAGGCCTAAAAAAACTAAGTACAATGCATACGATGATGTGCAAAAGTGTCTAACTATAATAACATGCAACGTGCAACCTAATATGCAAATTATTTGTCTCGTGACATTAGTTAATGGACCTAATCTAATGCCAGGAAATATATTAAATGTGACTATCCTAATGTTTCACATCTTTAGATGATCCTAAACATGTAATGACTAGATGACATGCAACGGATGATGTAATTTTACACGACGCATGCATGATATAGCAATATGATGCGACCTAGACTACATGATATGCAAGTGATATTTTTTGTGTTTTTTCATGAAATTTCAAAATTAAAAGAAGCAAATAAATTTCCTAGTTCTAGAAATTATCTAATTCAATTTAAGGGTTAATCTAAACTGAATCATAATTTATATTATCCCTAACTAGATAAACCCTATTCTAGCATGAAATCTATATCAATTAAAACCTATTCTATCTTATTTACATCTTTTTGAAATTTTTTTGATAAGAATAGAGATCAAACAAAATATAAAATCCATCACCCAACTTATCATCCATATCTATCTAACTCTGAAAACAAATAAAATCGACCAATCGTATCTCGAGCATGAGATCGAATTAGCCGATTTTCCGTGCAATCACAAATCGTATCTCGGACGTGAAATCGGATTGACGATTATGACACGTTAATAAATTAGTGAATAATCCCTAATTTAAAAGGTTACTTGAAATTTGGGATAATATAGTAAGGAGTCCAATCAAATATATCTGCAATATTTCAAGTAAGGAAACTAAATATTCGAAAAGTCAAATTATATAAGATTTCTTATCTAATCCGAATATTGGCTTCTAAATTTGGATCACAATCGAGTCTCGCAATCTAGATGCTCGGGCTGGTGATTTCCCGTGGTGAATGCGCCCGGAGATGGATGGTTCACGATGGAGTAAACTCGGTTATTTCCCAGCAAGCTAGACTTCACTTGGAAGAGTATCTTGACTCAGTCAACGCCATGCAAGCCTTGGGCGAACCTTGGTGGAATTTGCAGAAAGAAGGGAAAAGTCATTCCTTCAGCCTTCACAGCCACCGTTTCTCTCTCTTCGTGAATATATCCTGCAAAACAGAATCCACAAGCCACGGAAATAGAGAGACAAAGGTATGGCGTTCGTATAGAATTCTGAAAATGCTGCATGTACGGAACCGAGGCAAACGAAGTGGCTGTTCGATTGTGGGATTGGACGAGAAGCAAGGACGTCAGGGAGGTGTGCAACAGCGCGTCGAGAGTGGGGGAGCAATGAGATCGAAGTTGGTGGTGCGGCTGAGTTCAGCAGCCGAGTCTTCATGGGTTAGCAGGGACGTTGAAGGGCTGAGGTGCACGACGGTGGGAGTAGCAGTGTTATCAGGCGGCTTGTGGTGTCGACCTGGGTTTCGGTGAGTGGGGGCTGCGTGATGCAGGCCCCGCCTTGGACGAGCAGCAGCGACGGTCGACGGAGGAATGACAGTCGCAGATGGTGGGTTGTAAGCGTCGGCTTTGTCAACGCTCGAAGACTACCTCCCTCTAAGAAAACGACCCGCTCACTGTTTTTACTTTTTCTCTCTTTACTATTTGCACTTGTCAGAGAAAGTGCGCAAAGACCCTCCCTCTTATGTTTTCTCTTTTGCTATGTTCTTTTTTTTTGTTCGTCCTCTTTTTATAGGCAAAACAACACGGTGCCCTAAAAAAAGACAATAAGGACACGGTGATCTACTTTCTTATTGTGACTGCACTTAAATATATCTTTTTTGCTATTTTCCTATCTTTAACCACAAGTTTGCAACTCGAATTTTGAGTTTAGTTCATAATCTTCCTTTATGGTATTAGAGCCATGTATTTCTTTGAATCATTTTTGTTTGGTCATAACTATGTACTGTTACTAGAAGAGTAACTCTCATCCCATGGAAACATCCGATTCATCTTCCCCTTCTCTTCCTATCTCTCTTACTTCTAACCTCTCCCTATAGGCTATAGGCTACAGCCTCCTCTAGAACTTCGAAAGTCTTCATGTTAAAAAATAGACTATCTTTATGAGGTTGCTTACCTCACAGAGGATAATAAGATTTCAGAAACCCAGCTTCCTATGATAAATCCCTACACCGCATTTGCGAAACCACCTTCATTTTCTCCTCTTCGATCCATCAAGCATTTCATTAAACATACTTCTTGCACTGTTAAAGAGTATGTACAGTCTTCACGTTTTGATTAGCACCCCATCCAGGCCACTGAACAAGAACAGTTTGTCACTCTTCAGATACCACCATAATTTCCATCTTAATGGATCCAACAAGGTTATATTCACCTTCACTTTGGAGCCATCCGCCTTGCTTTAACTTTTTACATGTTACTGCACGGATAGCCCTGTTAGACACTAGATTTTTGGAATACTGGCAAACTTGCGTTGGTACAATCCAGACAACAATGAATACGGGAACTGTCTTTGTTACACTCTTCCCAAATTTCAAAATTGCTCTTGCAGATCCCAACCTGCTTACTGCTTTTAAAGTTCAGGTACAAATCACTGGAGTCCCACAGACTCCTGGATCCATTGCTGCTACCTTACACTACCAAATGATCTATTGTGTCCAGAACCATGCCATTGATCTCAATATCCCAAACTCTGAAAATATTGTTGTTATTTCAGTCGATCACGACCAAACCTCTTGTATTCATGTTCCTCGCCAGATCCCGAGAAATGAGCTTGTTAAGCTCCTCCTTGATAGTTGGGTCACCAACTACAAAAAACTCCATTAAAGTTGCAAACCGGTCCAATCCAGTGAATCTCAGTTCACCAGAAAGAAAGATGGTACTGTTGCCATCAAATTCAGCAAGGCTAAAGAGGAACCTTCCTCAATTTTTCCTACTATCCTTCATTTCACACCATGTCCCACTGATCCCGTTTCAAATGAACCAAATGACAAACGATTTATCCACTCTTTTGGTTCTCAGGGACAACCAATCCATCTTTTCAAATATCCTACTGGACATTGTTATTGGGATCCAGATTGTGCTTGCTTATCCTGAACAAAATTTGAAGATGAAGATGACAGACTTTTGTCCAAAAAGAAAAAAGAAGAAAAATACCCTATACCAAAGGTATCTTGATGGAGATCCAACCGTTGGACCTCTTGGAGAAGACGGTGGCAAATATCAGTTCATTGTTTCTTATGGACCACCCATGCCTCTTGTAGTGACTTCACCTCCACCTCCTTGTAAACCAGCTCCTTCTCCTCAACCACTATCAATTAGACCCATGATCACTTCTCCTTTTTCTAAGCCGATCCAGAAATGGGTAAAAAAGAATCCTACTTGTCCCTTGAACCTACCCAAGCCAGGCGCTTGCATACCTAAACCCGATCCCCTTCCTGTCCTACCTAGTATATGCATGTTTCACCCCAATGATTTTCCTCCACTCGAGACCACAGAATCATTTGAAACCAGCACCTGTACTCGGAAATTTCCTCCGCTGGAAAAATTCTCTGATCCACACCAAAGGTATCAACACTCACCCAAGGTACCAAACCCTACTAGCCTTGATGCACAAGGACAACGCAAGCAGCCCTCTGCTGCTGAAACTGTTTTGAATTGGCTGATTGAAAATACTTTAGCCCAAAACAAAATTCTTGGCATTGTCGCTACACATCTCGAACGTGTAGACAAGACCACTGACTTATTTTGTCGAATGCTGAAAGACTTCCAGAAAAGGCTTCACCTGCTAAATACCAAGCAGGCACCTCCTAGCTATTATTTGGAAGATCAAAAACCAGAAATTGAGAAACTCAAACAACAAATCCAAATTCTCAAAATTCAGCAGTCATTCACTCTAATTGATCCACCAAAGCCAGAATCATCTCTTGGATCATCATCCTCATTTGCTGCAATTCTCAGCTCAGCTGCCCCTCCACCTCAGAACAATTTTTTGTTCATTCGTGAAAATCTTCGCAAGTTTAAATAGAAGTAGAAGAAATCTCCCACTCCTATAGAGTCTTCAGTATCACCATCCCTTCTTGGTACACCTGAACACCCTCCTGGTGATCACCCCCCTAGAAATCCACCTGCTACCTTGACCATTTCCAATCCACTCGAAAACTTCCTACGACACCAGATTCCTTCAATTGCTATCATCAAACCATCTACAACAAGACAAGTTGAAACTTCATCTGAATCCGATTCCGATATTTTTATTGAATCATTTTCTTCAGAAGAAACCTTGTTTATGGCAGATAGCGTCAAAGATGAAGAAATATTCTTTGAACCCGAAATACACCACCATGATCAACCTGCTGCAACCCAGACTTTTACTATCTCATCATCCAAAGTCTACTTCACTCTGAATGACATTCCATATTATAAGTGGCCTGATAGGCTCCAAGAATTTCATGCTTGGCTCACTACTAGACATATTTCTGAACCTAGCACTTATGATATTCTTTTGGAATTTACCAGCCGTTTTACCGGAGCACTTAAAGACTGGTGGCGTACTGCATCAGAACAAGATCAGATGTACCTCTTAACTCAGTCTTTGGATAATGCCATCCAAATTATCCACATGTACTTCATTAGCAAACCTGAAGATTCTAAAGAACTCAAAAGAAAGGAGTTATTTGACCGAAAATGTTGCTTGCTAAGACGTAAAGATCTTGACCGGCACTTCCAAGCTATGATCAAGTTATTTTATTTACTTGGTGTAGACTGGAACCTCAAGCTTATATTCTTAGCATCTATTCTAAGAGAACTTAGCCAAGCTGTAGAGAAAACTCTTCAACAAAGACAGAAAATCATAACAGAGGCCACTCTTGGTGAAATCCAGCAGGCCGTTCATATTGCCATAGAAGAACTTTCCCTCCATAGAGAAGCTTTCCGAAGCTTTCTCAAAGAAAACAGGCATCTTGACAAGGCATGCTTTAAATCCGGTTTGAAGATCAAATGTCCCAAGGATTGTTCAAATCCTTCCTACACAGGATGCAAAAAGAAAAGACATTTTAAACGGCTCTCTTTTAAGAAGACACGCAAAGGAAAAAGCAAAGGTAAGTGGAAATTTTTGTGTAAAAGCCATCATCTTTCCTCCAAGAAGCGAAGCAAGGACATATGTTATGTTTGCAACAAGAAAGGACATTTTGCCAAAAATTGTCCAAAGGCAAAGAAGCGTGGAAGCCATCTAATTGACAAAATTACTAAAAGCACTGGCATTCAACTTGATGATTCTGACATTGAGTCTGTCTTCTCCTTAGATGACCAACCATCAAAAAACACTCTTTGTGCCATCTAGACATATAGCTCAGACTCAGCTTCAGATTCTGAGAATGATGTGTTCACCTTCTTCCCTAATTCACCTGATGAGATTCACATCACTGAATCAGTACATCATCCATATATTCCCATTCATATCCTCTTGTCCAAATACCACAAACCAATCCCTTTGGTGGCACTTATCGATATTGGAGCAAGTTCTTCCATTCTAGACACAAAGATTCTCCCAGAAGAATTCTGGAAGCCCTACACCAGGTATTTTAATTCAGCTTCTGGTGACACTTTTGCTACCAAGTATCGTAACAAATCCATTACCATTCAATTCTTTCTCCAATATTCTATTACCACCAAAGTCCTTGGTTCTATATCCTCAGATAAAGATATCATCATTGATTGGGACATCTTGACCCAACTCCCCAAGCTTAGAATCATTTCTCATGACCTTCGTTTCAAAAATCAATTCAGGAAATTTATGGAAATTAAACAATTTTATGCTCTCCAACCAGCCATGCTGGACCCAATCATCCAAAGTTTACTTTCTTCTTGTGCTGAAATACATTCCTAGTTTTCTCAAACCTACACTCAGCCCTTATGGAAAAACTCCATCTTTTATGTCAAACTTCATTTCAAAAGGAATGAAGACATCAATCTACAATGCCAGTTATTTTGGTATGAGCCTAGAACACTTTGCACTTGCCCAACAAGAATGTGCAGAACTATTGGCGCAAGGTCTCATTGAACCCTCTGACTCTCAATGGGCATGTGAAGCATTTTATGTCAACAAGCGGGCCAAACAAAAGCGTGGGAAAATAAGGTTAGTAATTAATTATCAACCTCTGAATCAGTTCTTTCAGGATGATAAATTCTCATTGCCCCATCAAAATTCTCTCTTTCTTAGCTTTGCCCAAGCAAAGATCTATTCAAAATTCGATTTTAAGGCAGGATTTTGGCAACTGGGCATTGATCCATCAGACAAACCCAAAACGGGGTTCTGCATCCCAAACCAATACTTCCAATGGACAGTTGTCCCTTTTGGCCTTAAAACTGCACATTCCCTTTTCCAAAAAGCTATGTGCAAAATCTTTGAGCCCATTCTTCAAAACTCCCAGATCTATATTGATGATATCCTTATGTTCAGTCTTGATGAACAATCTCACTATCAGCTTTTGACACAATTTGCTGATATTGTTAAAAAGTATGGAATTATGCTCTCTCAAAAGAAAATGATTATTGTCCAAAAGGAAATTGAATTCCTTGGCATGCGCCTAAAAGAATGAACTTACTGTCTTGAACCTCATATTGTTGATGAACTCTAGAAATTTCCTGAAAATGATTTCAATACTAAACAAATTCAACAATTTCTTGGCATTGTCAATTATTTGAGAGACTTTGTTCCCCACATCTCCAAACATTTGAGACCTCTTCAGTGAATGCTCAAGAAAGACTCTCCCCCATGGGGATAGAAACAAACTCAAGCTATTTCCTAGCTTAAACAACTTTTGCAAAACCTTCCCCCATTGAAAATCCCATCCACTGGCAAACGGATTCTTCAGACTGATACAGGCGACAAATACTGGGCGGCCATTCTTCTCGAAGAAATTAATGGAACCAGGTATATTTGTGCCTACAAAAGTGATCGATTCTCTCAAGTCGAAATCCATTACCATTCCACTTTTAAGGAGATACTTGCAGTCAAGTATGGCATCAAGAAGTTTGAATTTCACCTCATTGGACACCATTTCTTGTTGAAATGGATATGTCCTCATTCCCTCAGATACTCAAGTTCAAGCAAAAATAAGTTCCCCATCCATAGTTGCTCTGATGGGCTGAATGGTTTTCCAAATACTCTTTTGGAGTCAAACACATTCCCGGCACCAAGAATGTCTTAGCCGATTTTCTATCCAGACCAAAAGAACCATTGGAGGCTATCCATATATATGTCAAGAAGGAACTTTTCTAGGACACATACCGCACCACCAATATACAAAGCGGTTGGCCTAACCTCAAATACCCTCCTAATGTCCCATTGGCAATTCATCACAACATTCTGAAAGATAGACTCCCAGGATTAATGTGGGAATATCACCTCTGAATCTTCAGAGAACATGGAGGGTTAATGCTCAGACCAAATGGACTTCATCCGTAATATCCATTCATTCATCCCCTCAAGTGGTCTCCTGATGATGAATTCCCAGAAGATTTGAAATGTTTATTTTGGTACATTTTCAACTTGTACACCATAACCATTGAATTCCCTACTGACAAAATTATGCAGGTCATCAAAAAGGACAGAAAAGGTCAAGTTCATAACCAGAAATATTTCTTGGATATTTTTGCATGGTATAAACCACTCCAATACCGGAGGGAACTCTTCAAAATCCAAAATCGTCAAGAAAGACCTGAACTAGAAAGACACACTATTGTCCTTTCCATCGACCATGGATGTTTTCCCATCCATCCGGATGGATCTTTGACAAACCTTCTGTTGCAGGAACTTCAAGTTATAGGCCCCAAGTTTTTCAAGAATTTGCTCAAATTCATTAGACACTTCCATACTCAGTTACCACAAGCAGACCAGCATCACGGGAACTCTAGAGAATCCTATGTTAAGAAAATCGTACTATCCCACTAGAAGCATGGCCATCCGCCCAGGTCTCTGTCTCATGGGACCACCTTGAAGCTTGGGATTCCACGAGAGATTAGATTCAAGAAGCTCTTCATATCTTCCGACAAAACAATCTAGACTCCTCCATCTCCTACGATCCATGGGGGGACCACTTTCACAAGACCCATGGGGAGACATCCCAAATTACGCCCCTTTTTCCGACTCTTTTGGTGCTAGCTCCTCTCGTCCACTAGACCTGTCGGCAGAAGAAATTGAGAATCTCATCTGTGCCTTCAAAAGAGAAAAAGACAAAGGCTCCAGTCCATCAGACATCGATGAAGACGCTTCCTTCAAAGAACAACTAGCTCATCATAACTCTGATGATTTAGACTATGACTACAATGCTAGAGATGGAGCGTGGCCAAAATAGCCACTACAAATCACTGTAGCACAAGTCACTATTCACTTTTACTGTTCACCGGTCACTATACACTGTTCACTGTTCATCCAGTCTACTTTTATTGTAGCACCAGGCAAAAATCACTGTTCATAGCCTGTCACGGGATTTCTGTAGAACTCCTGATGTTTGCAGCCCATAAGTGACTAGTGTGCTTTCATAATTGTGTTCTAACATGGCTAGTCAACCATCTCTTGTCGTTTGTATCCTCCTCTGCCGATATAAGAGCAAGGAGTCCCCATTGTAAAAACCAGAGAGTGAAATAAGAAGTGTGTTGTGTACTCTACTTCCAACATGATCTTCTAAACACTCCCCATCTCTCCTAGTCCAGAACGATGGTTCTGAACAAACACTATGATTAAGAAAAATCCTAGAGTATGCTATGCACTTGCACTCAGGGATCCCGTGCATCAGAATTTCCGATATCTTAAAGTTTACTATGGTCTAAGTTCATAGTTTGAGAAGAAACTTGGTGACTAACAGGCAGTCCCTATTGAGGCCAGGAGGGCCGTGTGTGGGATAGCATACTTGTCACAAGTTTGCAACTCGAACTTTGAGTTTAGTTCATAGTCTCCCTTTAATTTTACTTTTTGAATCAGCCACATCCCTTCCTTTTGTTGACCATGCAAAATCGGCTGCCGCAAATACTTGAAAGATTATGCTCCTAAAATTATATGCTATGCAATTTAATCCTAAAGTTTTGTGCATTAAATTACGAATGATCAATCAAAATTTAAGTGTCAACAGGGGAGGTGGGGGTTCAAATCTCCATTTCCTTAGGAGAAGTTGGGTGGGGACGATTTACTTTTAAGAGTGGGTTTTGACTCTTACGCCTTATAAAGAAGCAAAGCATAAAATCTGAGTATTAGAATAGAAATAAAATAAGACTGACAAAAAAAAAAAAACAAATTGAGACTTTTTTTGTTCATTTTATTATCTTGATTTTTATTGTTTGTTTTCACAAAAATGCATGCTTGATTTATAATAAAAAAAATCATGTGTCAACACCTTTCTGCTGATGCAGTGAAACTCCATTCGGCCAAAAATTACACATATACATAAATGCTTCCTTTTGTGATTGAATTAAATATATTTTTAGCCCTAACTTGAGAATGTTTATGGGCCCGACCCATTAAAGTTTCTGGCCTTTTTACTTTTGTAGGCCCAGTCGACTCATTGTTTATGTTTCCATTAATTTCTACACTTTCGAAGTCCCTTAATTGCCCAAGCACTAATTACTAAGCAGACAACGAAGCTAGAATTAAGCAAAGGAATTCAATTGCTTCAACTTAAGAGAGGGGGCGAGATGACCTTAAGTCATAAATGAGTTTGTAAAATAATCTACGATTTCAATTAGTGAATGGAGGAAAGAAAATTAGAAGATGAATTAATCATATGAACAATCAAGTGTCTCAATCGACACTGACTTTTGATATCGTTTGCAAGGGGGGACCCAATTTCTCAAGGAAATGACGAGAGGAGCATGAGCAACAACACTTAAAATAGTTCCTTTCATTAGTATTTCATTTTCGGATACTTTTAGAATCATCTAGTTTGAAGCACTTGGAAAACTCATGAAATATTGGTTTTTGTCATAAAATGTTTATATGTGTCGAGACTTTCTTATATTAGTTTAATCATATTTGTGTCTCGCCGGGTACAAAGCTTCTCTCAATTGTCGAAACGCTGCTCTCTTATATTATTAGCAATCGCTTCCCCTAATTGTGTGGAAAACAACTTATTATTCGCTGTAGGCTTTCTTGTTTCCGCATTACTTGGTGGTGGCGCCGCCGAAAGTGATGACTCTTGATCTAGAGTTAAGAAAAGGAAAAGTTTTTGTTAATAGGTGCTCTAAAGACGCTAATAGGAATGACACATGTCATCACATCTTGGAAATTTAAAAGGAACTTATTTCAAAAACGTGAAATGCTTCAAATAGAAATGTCCATATCCCAAAGAACAAATTAAATCACTTTCAACAGGCGTCTTAGGTTTTTCTTTCACATTTTCATTAGAAAAATCTCCCAATAATATTTAACAAGAATGATTGTTTTTGTTAATTTACCGATGGACTTTGCCAAATAAGACAAGACTTTGTAATTGGAGACCGAGGCCCATCAGTGTTGTCCGTTCTTCATTACATAATGACTTTAATCCAATCTTCTCATTGCTGGCATTTGCATTGGCAACTATGTAGATGAGAATTACTTAAAAGCCCTAAACATATTATGATTGTGCCAAATTTATCTTAAATTTGTTTTTAGCAATTTGAGTTCTAAACATTTTGCATTTGTGCCAATTCAATCCATTCAATCAATTTAGCCGGCTAGTGTTGACATGGCGATGCCATATTAACATGGATAATTTTCAATAATATTATAATTTTTTTCGAAGTTTTATTTATATTGTAATTTTTTTCCTTTTTTACTTGTCTTTTTCTTTCTTTCTTTCTTCTTTTTCCTCTAGTCAATTGTTGACTAGAAACAAGGGCCGGCGAGTTGCCCCTTACTAGCCCTCACCTTTAGCTGGTCGTCAAGGTTCAGCAATCGGCTAGAGGAAGAAGAAGAAAGAAGAAAGAAAATAAAAATCCAACAAGGGTTGCTGGCCTTGGCTAGACCAAGCAAGGGCTGGTGACCCTCGCCCTAAATTTGGATGAGGGCTTGCAAGCCCTTATTGCCCTTGCTGCCAATTGGCTAGGGTCACCGACCCCTGGCTAGGGCCTAGCAACCCCCGTTAACCCTCTCACCACCATTACCAGCGACGACAGGGGCCTTGCAAACCCCCATTGAACGCCATCTACATTCTTTTTTATTTAATTTATTAATATTTATAGCAAAAATCATATCAACACCAAAACAACATCATTATGAGCTTATGTAATATCCTCAATTCGGACCCTGTTAGTGGCTTAAATTATCAATGCACTAATAGCAGGACTAAACCATGAGTCGATTCAAGGGTTGTGCATGAGTCAATTATTCAATTAGAAAGGGAAATTGAGGGTCAAGAATTGCGCTTGACTAAAGTAGTTAACTATGGAAAAATAGTTCAACCAAAAGGATCAATATGGGACGAACTTATGTTGTCATGGGTTAATTAACGAAAGGTTATGGATCAATTCGATGAGAGTATATATAGCTGAATTATGGGTGATTTCATACGGTGATTATACTAATCCCGAATGATCCTAAGCCAATTTCACAAGACCACGTGCTTTGAATAAATAATTTGATTCCGCATGATTACATGACAATTGAAAATAATCCATTGGTCGACGAAAATCAAGTATGGATTTATTTTCAAATCAACCATGAGTCACACAAGCAACCCCCTCAAGAGGCCACCTAACTCAAGTATGGATTTATTTTCACAAGACCGTATTATGACTACTTCCCATTGAAGTTTAGTTATGAGTGTAACATCTTGAAAATTGACCCCATTTTGGGATTTTATAAAATGACGATATTGATCGAATGCCTGGTCAGTACAAATATTCTGAACTACTTGTTCTAGGGATAATAGATTATAGGGAGGTGCTGATAGGAAGCGATACACATACGACTCACAATTTCGAATAGGAACGAACCCTTCGACCATGAGGACTTGGGTGGAAACGATATCGTCTAGTACTAGACTATTAGGGAAATGGAAATAAATCAATTTAGTAAAAGTATGAAGTCGAATTGCGAGTGATTTCCGCACGACTTTGATATGAACTACGAACGACGCTAAACTGAATCATTTTCGTCTTGTACTCAAGATTATCAATTGAGCCCTCGGGATCACATGACAATTGAGGGACATCCTTGACTCGAGAATTGGCATAATTGTGGATCAAAGAATGGTTGACTATGGGTCGAATGTGAGGAAAAGTCCTAAAGGGGTGCCTGATAGTCCAAGTTATACTACAGTCGCGATCAACTCAATTTAGCCTCAAATTTTATTTCGATTTTAGGAACCGACTTCTCAATGATGTCAGGACTTAATATTTGGACGTCACCTAATTTATTATTGGATTTTCCGTTGGACTTTTAAGTGTCGGAAAAGGAAAAATTGGACCGGGTTTTGGGCTCGTAAGTGGGCCAGCCTAAGATCGATAGACCAATGGGCCTTGCACCTATCCAGCCCAACCCAATAAAGGCCCAAGCTGGCCCAATCTCTCATCACTTCTCAGCCCATAGGCTTCTCTTCTTGGCCTTTTTCCTTTGGTGGCCCAAGTGGGCTTTGTTTGGCTTTGCTTTGCTTATTTTTGATTGGCTCTTGAAGTAAGTGGGCTAGCCACTTACCTTGGCTTCTTGATCAAGTTCTTCAGCCATTCTCTCTCCTCCACTTCTCTCTCTAGCCACTCCCACCTCAGCTCTCTCTCTCTCTCTTCTTTTTCTCTTCCTTTTCTATCCTTGCTATCCACCGCCATAAACCACCTTTGCCGCCATTGCTGGAGCTGGTGTCATCATCCAGCGTGGAGCCGGCAACGTCCGGAGGCCACCTACTCACCACCGGTCGCCCTTGGTCCCTATCGGCAACCCGTCCGGCCACTTCCGCCATTGCTGTTTCCTTTCCACCTGAGTAGTTCCCGGCATTGTTTTGGTTGATTTTGGCCACTGTCCATTGTCTGTCGCCATTCCCGAGCTAACCCCGCGTAGCTCTCGCTCTTACCTTCATGTCGGTGTCGCTGGATTTTTGACCCAAGTGAGTTAATTTTCTAATCCTTAGTTAGGGGTTAATCTTACTTATGTAGTTTAATTAGCTTAAATTATGCTTGGTTAATGATTGGTTAGTTTGTTAATTATGGCTGATTAAATTAGGGCTGACTATGGTTAGATTAAAGTAACTATGATTAGTTACTAAAGTAACCATGGTTAGTTATTAAAGTAACTATGGTTAGGGGTAAAGTAACTAAGGTTAGTTTAGTTAAACATGGTTGAGTTAATTAACCCTCGTTAGGTTAAATTTAATAACCATAGTTAAGTTTATGAATTTTTATTATTTATTTAATTTTTGAATAGTTATTGTTCACTAGTACTATTCATACAGAAGCGAACTATCATCTTAAATTGATGCATTCATGATTGTTAAGGCATATTGAAGTGCTGATTGTCGATTTTTCTCGAGAATTAGGGGATGTACGTGGTTGTTGATTGGTTGGAATTGATATTTGGTTTGTCGCAATTTTCATGAGTGGTTGGACTATACTGTTGTGCGTGATTGTCAATTATTATTGCTTGACATCATACGTGTGTCAATTGCAATAGCATGTTGCGTGAGCACGAACTGCGTGTGCATTCACAATAGAGTAAAGATAAGAATGAATTGCTTAATGATGTGTTGCATAGTCACATTAAGAGGAGGGCCTAGCATTGCTGGATGACCGCCAATCCTTCGAGGTTGTGCCGTGGCCATTTGGTCGCCTAACAATGATTAGATACGAAGTCACGGTAGAGGCTAGGCTCATGCTCCTTTGGGAATGTCGTTGGTGGGGAGATAACCCATGATCGTCAACCATAAGGTTGTGCCATGGCCTTGGGGGTCATAATAATCGGAGCATGTGTGGATATTGAGACATGAGAAAGCTATGTGGAATTCTCTAATTATTGCATGCCTCTTATTATCGTGATGTTTTAAATGACAGTTTTTGTAAGTTGCATGTGCCAAGGCAAGGTAAGGTCCCCTGTGGTTGCATTTGATTATTAAACTGTCTTTTGTTAGCATTTCTCTGAGGTGTGGTATTTGTTGGATTGACGAGTTAGGTTGTATGTTAGACATACAGAAGCAAACTATCATCTTAAATTGATGCATTCATGATTGTTAAGGCATATTGAAGTGCTGATTGTCGATTTTTCTCGAGAATTAGGGGATGTACGTGGTTGTTGATTGGTTGGAATTGATATTTGATTTGTCGCAATTTTCATGAGTGGTTGGACTATACTGTTGTACGTGATTGTCAATTATTATTGCTTGACATCATATGTGTGTCAACTGAAATAGCATGTTGCGTGAGCACGAACTACGTGTGCATTCACAATAGAGTAAAGATAAGAATGAATTGCTTAATGATGTGTTGCATAGTCACATTAAGAGGAGAGCCTAGCGTTGCTGGATGACCGCCAATCCTTTGAGATTGTGCCGTGGCCATTTGGTCGCCTAACAATGATTAGATACGAAGTCACGGTAGAGGCTAGGCTCATGCTCATTTGGGAATGTCGTTGGTGGGGAGATAGCCCATGACCGTCAACCATAAGATTGTGCCGTGGCCTTGGGGGTCATAATAATCGGAGCATGTGTGGATATTGAGACATGGGAAAGCTATGTGCAATTCTCCTATTATTTGCATGCCTCTTATTATCGTGATGTTTTAAATGAGAGTTTTTGCAGGTTACATGTGCCAATGCAAGGTAAGGTTGCCTGTGGTTGCATTTGATTATTAAACTGTCTTTTGTTAGCATTTCTCTGAGGTGTGGTATTTGTTGGATTGACGAGTTAGGTTGTATGTTAGACTATCCTGAGGTGAGCGAAGTTCCTAACCAAGGCTTAGGACTTTAACTTCCTGAGTTTATCTCAACTCGTCGTGGTTATCAAATTTTCAGAACCTAGATGACGCAGTACCCAGTGCGGTTCGGCGTCCTTGTGGACATGAGCACCACTATTACCATGTGGCCCACCTCGAGCCGCAATTTTGTGTACAAGCACCATGTGACTATGGTATGGGTAGACGAGGGGTCGAGAGACCATTACGCGCCTCACATCTTTAAGGCGTGGTTTATCTGGATGGGAGACATTCTTTCTGGTCCCCTCTAAGGTTTTGATGGACTGCTCCCTCCTATGGGGCCAACCGAGGAGGTTTGGGATCCCATGGACTTGGATCCCCTTGATGGCGAGATCTCTGACTCGACGACTGGAGAAACTAATCTCTCTGAGGACAACGAGTAGGCAGTTGTGGCTTATTCCCTTTTTGATGAGCCCCTCCCCTACTTATACAGTGATAGGTTAGCCAAGCCGATCCCTTTTTGAGTAGGCCTCGACTTTTCACCTTTAGTAAGGTGTGTATATATGTGTTGTTGTTCAGGCTAACATTGTAGATAAATAAAATAATGTTTTTGTCTTTCCTCTGTTGTTATTGCTGTTATCCTTATTGATTGTTGGTTGGGGTGTTCTATTTCGCTTCCGCACGCGCATAATTATAAGATAACAAGAATTGGTCAATGACAGTACCTACAATGTCGTACAACTAGACCTCAAGCGAATTGCAGTTGTCATGAGCTCGAAGGTCGAGGCGTGACAACCCCGCCGATTTTGGTATCAAAGCCCAATTGACTAATGGAGTGATGGCGTGTGGATAGTTAGTAGGAAAAACAATTTCCTTCCTTGCATGTGATTGATTACGAGATCCTTGTGGTCCTTTATTTTAGGGTTATCTCATTTTCTAATTATGTGTTAGGGAATTGGAACGAAGGTTAGGAGAGTCCTGTGAGATGAGCAGTTTGGATCAGAGTACCCCTGGATTGAGAACCCCAGGACAGAGGGGTCAAAGGAGGAGGGCAGCGCAGGTCCTAACCAGTGCAAGAGAGGTAGCATCAAAAGATTCGAGGATGGATGGGATTATGCACGCCTTTGAGGCTTTGATAGGACAGCAGGCTTAGACTCAAGCCACTGTTGTTGCTGTCACAGCTGCTCCTATAGCTAGGCCTGAGACTGGTAACCGGCCTATGCACTGGTTGGTGGAACAGTTCATGAAGCTAAAGCCGCCCAAGTTTGTTGGGGCTAGTGACCGTGAGACAGTGACCTTCTAGATAAAGGAGATGGAGAAGACTTTCACCTTACTGTAGTGTTTTGAGAAGAAAAAGGTGATCATGGTTGTTTACCAACTGCAGAGTAACGCTGGCACTTGGTGGTAGCTACTAAAGAGGGGTATTTCCTGAGGGTACAACCAGGGTGTGGGATACCTTCAGGGAGGCTTTTCTAAACAAGTACTTCTCAGGCTACGTGAGAGAGCATAAGCTAGTAGAATTTTAGAGGCTGCGTCAGAATCAAATGACAATGGACCAGTATGAAGCCAAGTTCGTTGAACTATCAAAGTATGCGTCACAGGTAGTCGAGCACCCGTTGGACAAGGTCGGGAGGTTTCAGGACGGACTGAAAATCGAAATCAGAGACCACTTGGTGTTTGTGAACTTGAAGGATTACAATGAGCTATATGAGAGAGCTCAGATCATCGAGAATCACATTACAGAGAAGGCAGTTGCATCTGGATCGCGGTTTGTGCCTAGCAGAGACAATCGTCGGTTGGAAAGAAACCGATGGCAGGAGGAAGGTATCCTCTTTTGCCTAATAGAAAGGACAGTGTGGGGAAATCGTCGCCAAATTCCTTCGGAGCATGCCAAAGTTGTGGTAAGAGGCATGGAAATGCCCCATGTCCCCTTCAAATGGGAGCTTGTTTTGGGTGTAGTCAAGTGGGCCATCTAGTGAGGGATTGCCTAAGTAGGCTTGTAGTGCCATTTGTGTCGCGACCGCCAACCGAACCACCAGTTGGGAATGTCCAATAGGGTAATCAGTACAAACCCCCGGCACAAAGAAGGGTATATATGGTCATGAGGAAGAAAGCGGAGGATATGCCTGTTATGATTACAGGTACGATATCTCTACACAACCGTGCTGCTTATGCTTTGTTTGATCCAGGAGCCTTGCACTCCTTTATTGCTAAATGATTTGTAGAATTAGTGGGACTAAGATCAGAGCCATTGGAAACGGTTTTTGTTATTTCTACTCCGTTAAAGGATTCAATTTTATCTACAGTAGGTTATGCTAATTGTATATTGATTATAGATGGTTGGGAAGGAAGAATAGATTTGATTGTTTTAGCGATGTATGACTTTGATGTCATCATCGGTATGGATTGGCTAACCAAGCAAGGAGCTACTATGGATTGTCGGGGGAAGAGAATCCGATTTAATCTAACTAGAGCTAGTAGTTTCTAGTTTGTAGAGAGCCGAGGAGGGTCCTCAATTCCCTTGATTTCTTCATTGGAAGCGACCAAGTTGCTGGGGTCAGGACATCGAGGTTATTTGGCCTCTATGAGTGATACGTTGAAGGAATGACTGAACTTGGAAGACTCACGGTAGTACGAGATTATCCTGATGTCTTCCCAAAGGAATTGCCACTAATGAGTTTTTGTTGATTTTTGCATGGATTTAATGCATGACCCGGGTTATCGGAGGAAAATGTGATGGTTGTGGAAAGAACATGGAAGCATATCGGACTAGGTCTCTCGTTGATTTGGCGGTATTGAGGCATATTGTTTCAAGTCAAGTTAGGCTTAGGTTGGTGCTAAAATGTCTCAAAAACTCCATGGGTCTTGTTCCAAGCTTAGCATGTCCTATCAACTTGGTTTTGGGTAAGTCATAACACACTTTGTTACACACCATTGAGGCCCTATTGCAATGACTCAAATTTGAATATAAGAAGCAATTGGGTGCTTGTTTACATATGTGGTCACACAAGGGAAGCCGCCATTGATGGATTTCGGGACGATGCCTAATAGATTTCGGATGCCATTCGCAGATGGATTTCAGAATGAAGCCTGACATGATTGGATACTATCTTTGAGGGAGGTTGAGACATTAGTGGGCCCAATGGGGGAGGGGGGGGGGCGACGATGCTAAGCTAGTTTTGGAGGAACTAATAGATTTTCGTTGGCCGTTGAGGTCGTAGTATTCAGAAGCCAGGTGCTTGTGATCGTTGCAATATGCTTGAATTGTGACATATATATGATTATGCATGTTTGCCTTGAATTGTCATGTGTGAATATTTTAGGTGCATGGAGAGGCCACCTATGTAAGTAACAAGGCAAAGCAAAAACCTTGCTATTGATCTACTATTGACATGTTAAGCATTGAGATTATGAATTTTTGATGCGAGCATCCTCCTATACAAGGATTAGGTGTTACATCTATTAAGTTAATACTAATTAGTTGTTGTTTGCCAATTTTCAGGCCCACAATCATGAACATTCACGTCATCGGCTTAGGGATACCAGTTTCATCAGAAGGGGACACAAATAGAGGTCATAGACCTAATCACCAACTTGACCTACTAAAGGTATACAACCATGCTTTGGGTCAACGAGGGATTCGATCACTTTGTTCCCCACCATTTCACGGTGTGGTATGTGTGATTTGACGAGGACCTCATTGGACCGCTTCAAGGTTTCAATGGATTGTTCAATGGTAATGGCAGAGACCCATCAAATTCAACGGTATAGCAAACTCGCCGAACGGCACCGTAGTGACTCCAAGAGGGGCCTCGATTAGGATCCCAAGGAGGAGTCGTAGAGGGACCGGCCAGCCATGGAGATACTACCTTTTTGTATATCCACCCTCATAGATAGAGGAGCTAGGATGAACCTCAACCTCTTTTGACACTAGTTGGAAAGGCCGAGTAATGTCGAGCATGTAATTTCATGTGTCTAAGTTAACGATGTGGTTTGCGTATGTGTGTTTTCCACTGTTTAATTATTGATTACAATTAGAGATGTTGAGTACGTTTCCATGTGTGCTTCATTAAAGGATAAAATTGATAGGTCGATGACGCATCCTAGGAGTGTCATCAAATAACCTTGACAGTTAACGCATTCCTGCGGCACGAGGAACTCGGGGCGTGAAAGCTTCCATGTTAGCATTTCAAATGACTTCATTTTGAGTCTAACTCGCTGTAAAAATGTCACATTAGCATTTCAAATGACTTTGTTTTGAGTTCAACTCACTGTAAAAATGACTTTGTTTTGACTTTGTTTTATCCTAAACTTTTTTTTATGACATTAAAAACTCCAAACTATGCGATTTGCAATAAATTTACCTTGAACTTTTTTTTATTATGCAAAAAATACTGAACTTGTACTCATACGACACTTTTATTCCCAAACTCTTTTGTCAAAGGGCATTTTCCTCTTTTTTATTTTTATTTTTCTTTATTTTATTTCTTTTTTCTTCTTCTTCTTCTTTCCCTTCATCAACGATGGCAAAGGGAAGCCAACAAGGGCTGCATTCATTGACATCAAAGTCGGGTGAGGGCGGCTTTCGCTGACATCAAAGGAGGGTTGGCCTTGCTAGACTCAGACATTAGTGAGGGTGGCCCTCGTAGACTTCCTCTACCATGGCCGGCGAAGGGAAAGAAGAAGAAAAAAGAAAAGAAAAGGCAAATAAAAGATAAACATAAAAAGGAAAAAAAGAAAAAAAGGAAAAAAGGCAAAAATACTCTTCGGCTAAAGAATTTAGGGGTAACTATGTCACATGAGTACAGATTTAGGGGTTTTTGTGTTATAAAAAATTTCATGGTAAATTTGTTCTAAGTGACATAATTTATGATTTTTAATATCACAAAAAAGTTTAGGGTAAATTTATTCCAAATGACATAGTTTGGGGTTTTTATTGTCACAAAAATTTTTAGGGTAAATTTGCCTCGAGTGATATAATTTGAGGTTTTTTGTGGCATTTTCTCTAAAACAAAATGAAACGTTAAAGGAAATACAGCCAAAATTTTTAGAAGATTAATTTACATACATAAAAATCTCTTTCGAGTTAAATCTTTACTTAGTGCAAGTATCTCAAAACTTTATCAAAATGACAAATAGCTTGGCTTTAAACTTATATTTTTGAATAATAAAATCGAACATACCCCGCATATACAAACCTCTTGTTTGAATGAGAAATTATGTATTACTCAACACTATCATAGCCTTGTGGTTATACCTATTTCATGAACTCTCTAGAAGGCAACCATAACTTTTGCAAGAAGAAGCACTACTTTTAAACTTATATAGATGAAGTATCTACCATGTGTTTTTGTTACTATTAACACATTAAAATTTGTAATATTCTTCATTAAAAATTCAATTCAACATACAAAACGTAACAAATGATTCTAACTTCTCATATTAGGGCTACCATCAGTATCAAATAATCACTTTCAATAACTTGTTTTTACCCATTAAACCTTGTAACTAGTGATGTTCTAGTAAAATGTCAAGTTACCATTACCGGTGATTTTAATTAGAGGGTTTCAGGTCTGTTCTTGTGAAGTCATTTCTATCATATCTCTTGGTAAAGCCTTTGTCAAGAGATCAACTAGACTATTGCTTGACCTCAATTAGACAATTGTTGTGGTACCATCTTTAATCAATTGTCTCACATACTCATGTCTATCTAAACTTACCATTATGAGTGTTACTACAAGCTCTTGCCAAAATAGCCTAACTATCACCATGGATAGAAATATGAGGCATAGGATTAAGTTATAATTTGATATCCAATAACAAATTCCTAATCCATTTAGCCTCTTTCTCAGTTGCTGCTAAAGTAATGATTCAAATTCTATAGTTAAATGAGTTATACACATTTGTTTCTTGCTCATTTAATAAACAACACAACCATTCAATAGTGGATTGTTTATCACCCACATCGATGTATCCTCCTAATACAACTGAATAATTATTATAGAACAATCCCAAATTTTTAGTCCTTTTAGGATAACCAAAAATTCTTGTGATAGATTTCCAATGTTTTATACTTTTATTACAAATATATGTACTCAACTTACTCATGGAATAAGCAATGCAGGGTTTAGTACAATGCATTCTATACATTCAAATTAAAGACCCTCTACCATGAATCAAATGGATTACTCATTTCTTTGTAATTTTCCATGTAATCACTTTGGCTCAAAGAATAACCCATACTATGTTTTTAATTTTAATACCCAAGATAATATCCACTTCATCCAAATTTTTCATTTTAAAAATGAAAGTTAGATATTTCTTAGTCTCAATGACTCCAATCATATTGGTTAAAAAAATAAGTATACCATCATCATAAACATGAAAGTGCAAAAAGGTCATCCACAAACCGATTTACCGTGCCACATTTTAGTTTCATTCACTCGGACCATCATAACAACAAGACCTTCCTTCCCGTAGATTATGAGTATGGAAAAACTATAGACTATTGGGCAGTAAACCACGATGCTACTAAAAGTTCGAACACCTCCACAATTGCCCAACAGCAATTTCTCTTTCACAGCAGAAAAATGCACTCAAAGTCTAATCCAAATAGTAATCCCATGAAGATAGCATCCGCTTCTGCACTGGTTCGATGCTGCCCTCCAGGTATAAAATAAGGGCACAACTTTGTCCTTTCAAAGGAACTGAGTCATGCCTTCCCGGACCGCAGAACAATAAATTATATAACTACCAACTACAGCACAATCACAACTTCTAAAATGCAGAACCGAAAAGTATTTAAGTACGAGTGAAATTACCGAAAAACAAGAGGCTAGAAAAGCACAAACACCAAACTAATCCCAACTTATCAATTTTTTTTAACTGTCAAAATTAAGATTCCATCTTACAAATTACTCATGCATCTCTAGCAAGCGATCAAATTCCATCTTTCGTGTTGACCAGAATCTTGAGACAGAAAGTGAACAGAAGAAATATCTGCACTTTGACATATCTCAGGTACCTGGGGATGGATTAAAACATTACATAAGAACCATGTAAAAGTTCAATATCAAGACAATGCTATCATCTCTCGAGCAAATTCACCATACATACATGAATCTATAAGCAAATCGACAGGATGCCGCAATTGCAAGTCTTCATTGCTAAACAAGGGCGTAGACAATTAAATTACTTGCACAAATGCCCCACGTGTAAAACCCCATCTGTCGAGAAACCAGAGCACTTGTGGAGTTTGAGCACTTGCAAAACACGTCCCTGCGATCTCCCACGCAGGCCAAGTCTGGATCATTTCATACGCTCATATTAAGTAGCAAATCAACAGCATACCGCAATGACTTTGTTGTTGATTTTTGTTAGGTTGGCGTCATTTGGCAACTCACCACTCCTCACCACGACAGTTGAATCATTTCATATGCTTATAATAATTAGCAAATCACACAGTACCGTTCTTCCTAAGATAGCCTAAAAAGATGTACTTACACTTAAGCAGACTGGATAGTTTTTCCTCCTATGCACCTGGACAAGGAGTATTTCGGCAGATCCTAGATTAGCAATTAACACCTCCCCAACAAATATTTCCTGAATGGACAAAATGATATGCGAAGTTCTAACCTCAAATAGTTCACCTCAGTTCAAAGCTTGATTCGCAGGTGTCCTGTGGTACATATGGAAGGCAAGAAATGCATTCACTTTCCAAGGACATAAACCAGAACCGAATTGAATCATGGGTGAAGCAGAGTTATCGAATCTGTTATTTCCAAAGTGGAACAATAGTTCTGGCCGAAGCAACACGCAATTGAGTCCCCCGATGGAAACATGGAACTCATTGCTTCTGGGATCCCTCAAACTAAACATCGACGACGCATGGAGGAGCTTGTCGATGGATGGATCTATAGTAGGGATTTGCAGAAACGAAGATGGAAACTTCATAGATGGCTTTGCTCAATCGATCCACACCTTATCAGCCTTTGTTACCGAAACCCTAGCAATTAGGGAAGCTTTGTCGTCGGTAAAGAGAAAAAGTCAAACAAGTTCAACTGCTGTACTTGTCTCTAATCTGCACATGGTTGTGGCTTCTGATAGCTTATCAGCCATGAAATGAATTTTGGGCCAGGAGGAAAGCTCATGGGCCTCTCGGTCGATCGTAAAAGATTGCAAAATTTTATTGGCCCAACTACAAGGAGTGCGATTCCTATAAGAGCCTAGAATCACGAATCAAGCTGCAAATTGAGTAGCCAAGGTCAACTTAGTAAGAACTCTCTCATCGAACTAGGCTGCTTGTACCCCACATCTTCTATCGTTGATCTTATGTTATGAGGTTGATCAGGTGGTAATTAATTTCCAAGTTAGTAATGAAAGATGTTTTCTGACAAAAAAAAACTGGATAGTTTCTCCAACGATTTTTCCATAAAAAAAATAAATAGAAAAGGCTGATTTCAAAAGACATTCGCTTTTGATCTTGCAAATGCTGGGTCCATTCGTCACTCAACTCTTTGAGAAAAACCTGCTAATCAGATTCATTTACTTGGAAATGACGGGGTCGAAATAGTGGCATTTTCCTTTTGATTCTGCACTTTCTCCTTCCTAGATCACTATGTTCACAATAATGATGCGCGGGAAGCATGCGCAACAATATACATTCTAATGATTCTTTCCGCATATTTGCAAACAAGAAAGTGAGGATTATTTTTTTTTTCCTTTTCTAACTATCTCATTCACAAAAATATATGAATATGACAGTATTTTGTAACTAGAGGTACTGTATTGACTAGTCAATTACAAGACACTAGACAACAAATCAACAAACTAGGAACTTTTGTGAGCTCTATCGCGCAAGGGGTTACTATATTTGCCTATCTGGTGGTAGCCTCTTTTACAGAAGAGACAAGGAGCCAGCCTTCCTCCCTTGAAGCCCTTTGGACTCTTAGGTAGATATTTTTCTTCTTCACCTAGGTGGAAATACCCTGAAGTTTTACGTCCTGGAGTTTAGACAAAATTTTTCAAAGACTTGTTTAGGTTCAATTAATTTGACATTTATTGACGACCCATTCCCTTTTATCAGATTTTTCATTTTTATAATATCTATTATGTACCTTTAGTAAAGATTTTCAATAGAGTGAAACGCTATCTATCGTGTCTTTGCGATTTAAATATTTTTCAATGTTTTCCTTGTAATATGTATCTAATAATTTTTTCTTGGCCTTTTTTTTTGGATTTTCTTAATATGAAAATCAGGTGGTATAGGTGGAAAAAGATCAGGGAAATAACGAAATGAAGACATGTGGCACCTATAAGAGGACCACGTGTCACTCTGCCATCGTCCCATGAAGCATCATTTTTTTAAGTATGAAGGGTGGATACGGGGGGACGAGTATTATCTGCCCCACGTGTGCTCCACTTTGGTGGCCAAGTTAATATCGAACCTTAATTAATTTTTTCTTTTGGCTTAGCATCATTGATTTGTGCAACATTCCTATTGCAAACATTGGCAAAAAACAAAAAAGAACTTCTTAAATGAAACATAAAAATCTAGTTTATAAGACATTTAAATGGCTGTGGGTGACAGCGTGAACAAGTCAAGGTCAAGCAATGCAACACAAATGACATGATGCATGAGAACCTCCCCCTTGTTCGTTTCCTTCCAGGAGTCCACCTCGTCCTTCACCCATTTTGGAGTTGGCTCTTTCCCCGACCAGCGATGTGCAGCTATACCGACATACACGTGTAATTCGTAAATGTCTATGCACAAATGGGGAGTAAATTATGGAACTAGTCCTTGATAGCTTTGTATAAAACAATCGAGCTTTTAAAATATTGATTTGATAGATTGAATCATTTAGGGGAGAAGTGCATTATCAGTATCTTAACTTGTATACGGCACTTAATTTAGTGTCATAGCTTTTTGATGATGCACTTAAGTGCCAAAATTGGAGAAAAATGATCACTCAACTGCCATTACCGATTTAGTTAGCCAGAAATCCAATATGACTTTTTTTATTAATTTGTCGGAACATGAGAATGTTGAACAACATCGTTTAACCATTCTTTTTGTGGATCACTTAAGTGCCAAATTTTCATTGACACTAAAAAAATTATTTTCAAAAATTTGGTGCTAAAAAACTCGTTTTAAAAAAAAAATTCACACTGGAAAAAAAAATTTCAAAAAATTTGGCACTTAAGTGATCTTTTTTCAAAAATTTTGGCACTAAAATAATCATTTTTCAAAAAATTTGGCACTTAAATGATCAATGAAATGTTGGTTAAACAATTTAAGTGCCACATTAAATAATTTAATTAAAAAAACCATGTATTAATTTTGGTTGGAATATCTCGTTGAAGGCACTTAAGTGATTATTTTTCTTCGATTTTAGCACTTAAGTGCATTAGTGAAAAGTTGTGGCACTAAAATGAGCAACGTACACAAGTTATGACACTGACAGTGCGCTTCTTCCAATCATTTAGTATTTTGCTATTAGTTGAGTTACATCCTCTAGCATTTTGATTTCATGAGTTATCTACTCCACCATTGTTGATGGCCCCATAGAAAAGCAAGGGTGATACACAAATAATGGAGGAAAGGGCCACATATAGTCATTGGGTTTTGGAAAAGTTGAAATGGACTTGCAAGTTTGTTGCAACCCATTCCCTTCAGACTCAAGAGTCATTAAGTTTAGAGGTATTATTAACTTTGGCCCATCGTCCTTCCATTGACTCAGGCTCTCCCAAGTCCATTCCTCGAGTGACATTGGTTGTTTGAAATTTTAATCATTTAAGCTTATGCAAATTTTAACAAAGGAGTTGTGTAATGTCTTGAATTTTGAACATTCTCTGGATATATGAAATTGTTATTTTATCAATGCACTATTAATTACGTTTACTTTCAACTGATTACTCATGAATTAATTAACCTATTGGAAAATGCCATTAGAGATTAAAACGCGCACAACCATAAAATTCAATCAATGATAGACTGCTCGACTACAAAGATTAAAGGACATTACCATGCAGTTGAAGCCAATTAGCGAACGGAAATAAATCGATTCGGTAAAGATATGAAATCAGATTGCAGATAATTCCAAATGACTGTGATATTAACTATGAATAACAATAAATCAATTTCCTTTATGACTTTGTACTTGAGGTAGGCAATTGATCCCTCACGATTACATGATAGTCGAGGGTCACCCATGAATTGAAGAAGCATAAACTTGGATTGAAAATTATCAACCATAAGTCAAACGCACAAAAACCCTTGAAAGCCACTTGATAGTTTAAGTCATACTAAAATCACATTTGATGGATTTTATTTACGAATTTTAATTTGATTTCGGGTATTAAACTTTCAAGGATATTGAGACCAACCTACTGGACATCATCTTACTAATCCATATGATTATCGGTAAGCATGAAATTTTGGACAAGGGATTAGCAGGCTAAGAATTCAAAGCCGAAAAAGGAGTCGGGCCTTATGCCTAGGGGATTCGGCCAAGTGGGTCCAATGAGGCCCACCGAGCCCATCCAAGTCCATTTCAAGCAATTGGGCCCGTAGAAACATTTGAAGTTTATGCTAGAAGTGTGAATTGAATAAAATACCTCTTCTAGAAGGTAATTTTGCTTTAAATGAGAATTGATGGAGAGAAGACAAGGGAAAGAAAAATATTGGGCATTTATAAAGGGAAATGATGAAAATCTATGTGGAAGTGATGCAATCTCACTTACTCTCCCTCTCAATCTCTCATTTGCATCCTTCTTTCTCTCTCCCATCTCTCTCCCCTCTTGTGCAGCCACCTCTTCCACTCTCTCCATTATCTCTTTTTCTTCCTCTTTTCCTCTTGTTTTTCCTTGTCTCTGCCCCTTTTCCCACTATGCATTGCTGCCACAAGCTGTGTCGCCTTGCCACTGTTGTGCATGCCACCACTCATCACTGCTCATGCTGTCCTTACCACATTGGACTGCCGTCTCTCTCTCTCTCACCACCACCACCACCACCACCACCACCACCAACAACGCCTCTCTCTCTCTCTCTCTCTCTCTCTCTCTCTCTCTCTCTCTCTCTCTCTCTCTCTCTCTCTCTCTCTCTCTCTCTTTCTCCCTGTCTAGGTCAAAGTCGCCGCCCACCCTTGTTGCTTCGAGCCATGAACATCGTCGTTCATCGTCTCACTGTCCATTCATGTTGTCACTGCTATCTCCCTCATTGTCGCCAATAAACGGTGAGTTAACCTGCTAATCCCTTGATTATGGCATTAATTACGTTTAGGTGTAGTATTAGTTTAGGGATACTATGGTTAATGCTAATTAATGATTGTTTAGTCAATAAATTACAATGATAAGTGATAGGCAAAAATTATATGTTATTGTGATAAGTGATAGGTAGTGGTGATAGGCTATCAAGGAAATAATAAGTGGAAGTGATAGTCTATCAAGGATAAGGATGATAAATTATCAACAAATGGGTAATAAGTTATTGGTAAATAAGTGATAAGCTATCACCAAAGGGATGATAAGCTATCAAAAAGTAAATGATAAGCTATTGCTCAAGGGATGATAAGCTGTCGAGTTACAGTTGAGGCCGGATTAATACTCCTTATGGAATGCTGTCTTTGGTGAGAGTCCAAAACAATGTCGTGCCTGATGAGGCGAGATGATGTTTTGGTCATGTCGGAAGACTGCCAATTCTTGTGTTGGTTGTGATCGTGAACAGTCATAATAATTGAAACACGCGTGAATGCATTATGCATGGAAAGTATGATAAGTGTTATGATTATGTGTTATGCTTATTGTATTTCTTATGGCAAGTAATGGTTGATATCATGCAGGGTATGTGCCAAGGCAAGATAAGAATGTCTACGGGTCGATTCAATGGCTTTGTTGATTTATTACGGAGGTACGAACCTCTGGAGTGCCAAAAGTTGGCACGGAGGAACACTTAAGTGCCAAAAGTTACAAAATGTACACTTAAGTGCCAAAATCGGATCAAAAGGGATCAGTTAAGTGCCAACGGCAAAAAATTCCGGCCAAATTGCCACATGTCCATTTTCCGACGACTTCATTTGACAAAGCATTTTTTTCAAAACAAAAAATCCACATGGCAATTTTTTAAAAAAAATTGTCCACGTCATATTTTTAAAAAATTAAAATCGATTTTATTAAAAAAAAAACAGGAGGAGAGGATTGATGAGGGCTGTGCAGCCCTCGCCGTCGCCGCCCCACCCTCACTGGGAAGGGCCAGCGAGGGTCAGTCGAGGTTGCTGGCTAGTGGCCGGGGCCTGGCGACCCTGGCCGACCCTTCCTGAGGAGGATGGGGCAGCAACGGCGGCGCAAATGAGGGCTACACACCCTCACCAATCCCCTCCTCCTGTTTTTTTTTTTTTTAATAAAATCAATTTTATAATAATATTTTTTTAATTATTTAATATTATTTAATTAATAATTTTTAAAATCCACATCAGCCAAAATGATGTCGTTTTGGCTGATTTTTTGCCAATTCAGTTTCTGGTGAGCCACGTAGGCAAGAAAATTAATAAAAAATTGCCATATAGGATTTCCGATAGGGTTCCAACGACTTGGCACTGAAGTGATCCATTTTTTTTAAAAAGTAATACTTAAGTGTATATTTTGTAATTTTTGGTACTTAACTGTCCCTCCGTGCTAATTTTTAGCACTTCCACTGTACTTATGCTATTTATTACGAGATTAAAATGACTGCTTGTGTATATAGTCAAGGCAAAGCAAGTGTTGCTTTGCTATTGATCTATCGCTGATATATTGTTACATGTTTAGGTTGCACTCAAGGCAAGTTGGCATCACAAACGAGGCTTAAGTTGTTAACTTATTGATATTTTTATCTCACTCATCAGTGTTAATGTTTTGCAGGCCCGTAGGATGGAGAGCAGACATGTACAGTTCAAGGTTCCTATGGACTAGGGTCTCGAGATAGCACCGTATCCAATTCCTAGTTCAGACCAAGTTTATGAGCATTATGTAACTATTGTTTGGGTCGATGAGGGGCTATTGAATCTAGTGCCCATTGGTTTAAGGCTTGGTTTATCTGTCGTGGAGATGAGCTCTTCAGTCTGCTAAGGGGTTTTGATGGATTGCCAAGTGGGGGTCTTGGTAAGGAGATATGGGATCCGATAGGATATTGACATCCCTAACGATGCCATTGAGGATTCGGAGACTAATCCAAATGTTGAGTCCAACCCTGAGACTCCTCCTAATTACCATGGGTGGGTGTCGGCACTAGATGCTCCTCTTTTTGGCTAGCCCCATGTTTTGAATGAGTAAATTAACTCCGGTGCTGTATCTTTTTGTTGGCTAGTTAGAAAGTCGCTTGTCTGAGGGGCTTATAATTACTAACTTCCTATAGTAAATTGATATATAAATAAAAAGGTCATGCTTTCAGATGTTTGCTGTGTGTTCTCCTACTATCGCTATTATTATAATTTTCTGAGTGGATATAATTTGCTTTCGCATGCATTTAATAGCAAAATAAAAATGAATGGGTTAGCAATGTGTCCTAGGATGTTGCAATCAAATGACTGCAAGAATAAGGAGATTGTTGCGCACTCAAGGGTCGGGACTTGATAAGTCACCACTAGCTTCTTTGAGGTTGGCTAGAAACCCATTATGATACAGGGGAATATCTTATTATTTATACAACTAGAGACTCTAGATTTGGGAACTTTATTACGTTAGCTCTAAGACTAATGCGCTTTCAGTAACTGAGTTGATCATGCTAACTAATGTTAGTGCGCTTATAAAAAAAATAAAATCTAAAATTTATCCTAGCTATTCTAAAACAAAGAAAATAACATTCAAGGAATTAAAAATGCAACAAAGTATAATCACAAAAAAAAAAAAAAAAAAACAAGCATACAAAACATCCTAAAAGGATATCTAAAAAGGAAAAGACAATTTAAAACAAAGAACCCTATTTTCAAGCTCTAAAGGCTTGTCCAATTTTGAGTTTTAATTTTTAGGAATTTTCCAATTTTTCTGAAAATTTCTGAATTTTCTGGAATTTTCTGAATTTTTTATTATTTTGTGATTTGATTTTTTAATTTTTTAATGAATTTTTTATTTGAAAATAAAGGAATTCAGACTGGATCAAGAGACCCGGCTCAAATCAAACCGACTCGACCCTATTAGTCAGGTTGGACTAAAACAGGGCTAGCCTTAAAGCCCACCTGGAATTAATGAAATGGCTCACTAAGATTTCTTTTTTTTTAAAAAAAATTCAACCCATAGCCCACTCTTCCCCCAGCCCACCATGCAAGATGGCCCAAAGCCCATTTTCCATATTTCTAATTTTTTTATTTTTTTGTCATTTTCCTTGTTTTGTCCTTTTTCAGGTCATTGATCATCCAGCCTACAACTTGATTTTCTAGAACCTAAAAACTCTCAGGTGAGCATCAGTCTAGGGTCAACCCTAGACTGACCCTGGACCAACCCAATCTTATCAATACTGGTCCGGTTCCTAGGAGGACTGGGTTAATCCTTATCCTAAAATTTTAGGACCAACACCGTGTGGGTTGGTCTTTGGTCCCAAGAGTTCAAGATTGGTCCAATTCGAACCAACCTTAACTATATAAATATATTTATATATAATATATTTTTGTCTAATATATTTTTTATTTATTATAAAGAGCAAACCCTTACTCAAACGACGTCATCCTCCTCTGGTACTATTGTTCTCTTCTTTCTTCTTTTTCCTCTCAGTCTTCAATTTGTTAAATAAAATCAAAAGAAATAATTCTTTGTGAGCAACCTCGCCCCACTTGACCCTCACCGTGCTTGCCTATGACTATTTATTGCTTGATGCTCAATGCTCACTCCACTTGCTGCTCAACACTCACTCCAACTCGCCTCTAGTTGCTTATTGCTTGACGCTCAATGCTCACTCCACTCGCTGCTCAACGCTCACACCACTTACCTCTCTTCATTAACCTCACTTGTTGCCAAGTAAATCAGAAGAAAACAAAGCCTTAATTAGAAACCCTCTTTGCTCATGAGCAACGCTCACCTTGCGGCTCTATAAGTAGCCTTAATTGTTTTTATAGTTTCTCGCCTTTAGTAAGTGTGAAATTTTTATTATTACACTATCTTAAATTTGTTAAATATATATTGGTATTTATAGTTTGGTTGTCTAATGCTGCATTATTGATGGCTATGTAACTTGAAATAATAGGTTTGCCTTTTCAATGAATACAAAAAATGAAACCAAAAAATTATTGATTGGTCCTAGGTTGACTCTGGAACCAGATCGAACCCATTAGGTTGGTCCAATCCTCATGCCCAAGCTCAATAGGATTGGTCCTTGGTCCTAAAAATTGAGAACTAACACTGTGTGGGTTGGTTTCAGGATCAGGGGGTGGATCGGCCCAACTCTGACCATACCGTCATTTTTGGCTTATTTGGCCATGTCAATACCTAAAACAACACCATTTTGACCCTAACTCGCCGGAAAAGTGCCATGTCAACATTTTGGCCGAATTTTCTCGCCGTTGGCACTTAACTAATCCTTTTTTGTTTTGATTTTGGCACTTGAGTGTACCTTTTGTAACTTTTGGCATTTAAATATCCCATTGTACCAAGTTTTAGCACTCCACGGGTCCGTACATCTAATTTCAACACTACATTCGGCTTAAACATGTTGCATCACTGTCAAGATCAACAGAACTCATTGCAAAAAAATGCCTTAACTTCAACTAGATTCCTAGTGAGCTCATCGCTAAAACAAAAACTCATAGAATTCAATAAAGGTGAGCGAGAGCCCACCTAGTTTTGGAACCAAGGTCAGGAATGACAAACAGTAATGATGGCAAATGGCAATGAACGGTGAAATGCAGACGGCCAATTGATCGCTTCTCTTTTGCAAAGCTTTCTAATGGCCGACAATCCTCCAGTGGCTGAAGCTTGCTCTCTTTCTCTCTAGCCGAAGGCCCTCCTCACTCTTTTCTTCGTTTTTGCTGGTATATCACTTAGTTGATCTCCTCCCCATCCAAAATGAACATTCCTCCTCCTCCTCTCTTCAAAGCCAACGTCTTGTATTTCTCTCGGTTGAGCACCTTAGGTGTTGTCGAGCATCCTCCCTACTCTCTCTCAAGGGTGTCCTTTTTGGAGACGGTCACTATACACTCCCCCCCCCCCACAAAAAAAACCCCACTTGATGTGCGTTCGTGCAAACGGGGAAGAAGTGACATTGGGTCGGGCTCCCCTATTTCTAATTGTTTCAGATGGGCTCCAAAAAAAAACCCATGACGACATAAATGAAATGGGCCCAAAAAGAATCGAAGAGAAGATGGGCCAAGGGAGAGGAAGGGTTGCCCAAATATTTAGTCAAATGAAACAGACATGTGGGGCCACATGATTTTATTTTCCATCATTCATTTCATTTTTCATTTTTCATTTTTTTCAGCTTTTTTTTTCTTTTTATCTTTTTATCTTTTTTATATTTTTTAAAATAAAATGGATACCTAAAAAGTCAACAAAATTAGAGTGTTAACAAAGCGCTATGTATGAAGTGATAAAGATGAACTATAAATTTTACAAATGAGTATAAACATCACTTGATGAATGAATAATTGAGTTCCAAGGACGATAAACAAAAACAACATTGCCCAGCAATGGGTATGTTCACTAAAGTCAATCAAGCTATTAGACTTGGCAGAGCAAGATTCACGTGGAACTCATTATTATTTTTGTACCAAAATTTAGTTTAGTGTATATGCTACTCTCATGTATCACAATTTCTCATGAAAAATAGTAATCCGCAAGCCAAAATATGCTAGAAAAAGTCAATACATACATAAATTTTAAATATATTTAAAAGTGGAGAAGGTACACCAATAATACAGGAATGGACCACATATATTCATTAGGCTTAGAAAAGTTGGAGTCGACTGACAAGTCCATTGTGCATGAAGCGACAAAGATGGACTATAAACTCCACAAATGAGTACAAGCTTCATGTGATAGATTAATAATTGAGTTCAAAGGATGATAAACAAAACAGCATCGACCAGGAATGGGCAAGTATTTCGAATAGCCAGTACGTTCACAAAGTTCAATCAGGTGTTAGACCCGGTGGAGCAAGATTTATGTGGAGCTTATTATTATTTCTGTACCAAAAGTTAGTTTAGTGTATATGCTACTCTCATGTATCACAATTTCTGATGAAGAATAGTAATCCGAGATCCAAAATATGCAAGATTTTTATTCATTAGGCTTAGAAAAGTTGGAGTTACCTAACAAGTCCACTGTGTATGAAGCGACAAAGACGGACTATAAATTCCATAAATGAGTACAAGCTTCACGTGATGAATTAATAATTGAGTTCAAAGGACGATAAACAAAAGCAGCATCGACCAGGAATGGGCAAGTATTTCAAATAGCCAATACGTTCACAAAGTTCAATAGGGTGTTAGATCCAATGGAGCAAGATTCATGTGGAAATTATTATTATTTATGTACCAAAATTTTGTTTACTCTCACGTACCACAATTTCTCATGAAGAATAGTAATCCGCGAGCCAAAATATACTAGAAAAAATCAATACATACATAAATTTTAAATACATTTAAAAGTGGAGGAGGTACACCACTAATAGAGGAATGGACCACATATATTCATTAGGCTTAGAAAAGTTGGAGTTGACTGACAAGTCCACTATGTATGAAATGATAAAAATGAACTTTTAAATTCCACAAACAAGTACAAACATCACGTGATGGATAAATGATTGAGTTCCAAGGATGATAAACAAAAGCAGCATCAACTAGCAATGGCCAAGTATTTTAAGTAGCTAGTACGCTTAGTAAGTTCAATTAGACTGTCAGATTTGGTGGAGCAAAATTCACGTGGAATTCATCATTATTTCCATACCAAAATTTAGTTTAATATATATGCTACTCTCATGTACGACAATTTCTCATCAAGAATAGTAATCCATGACCCAAAGTATGCTGGAAAAAGAACCGAAGAGAAGACGGGCCTAAGGAGAGGAAGGGTTGCCCAAATATTTAGCCAAGTGAGCCAAACATGCTGGGCCAAATGACTTTATTTTTCATCATTCATTTCATTTTTCATTTTTCATTTTTTTCATCATTTTTTTTGGCTTTTTATCTTTCTATCATTTTTATATTTTTGTAAAATAAAATGGATACCTAAAAAGTCAACAAAAGTTTGAGTGTTAACAAAGTCCGCTGTGTATGAAGTGATAAAGACGAACTATAAATTTTACAAATGAGTACAAACATCACGTGATGAATAAATAATTGAGTTCCAAGGACGATAAAAAAAAATAGCATTGACCAGCAATGGGTATGTTCACTAAAGTCAACGAGCTATCAGACTTGGTAGAGCAAGATTCACGTGGAACTCGTGATTATTTATGTACCAAAATTTAGTTTAGTGTATATGCTACTCTCATGTATCACAATTTCTCATCAAGAATAGTTATCCGCGAGCCAAAATATGCTAGAAAAAATCAATACATACATAAATTTTAAATATATTTAAAAGTGGAGGAGGTACACCAATAATAGAGGAATTGACCACATATATTCATTAGGTTTAGAAAAGTTAGAGTCGGCTAACAAGTCCACTGTGCATGAAGCGACAAAGATGGACTATAAATTCCACAAATGAGTACAAGCTTCAGGTGATGGATTAATAATTGAATTCCAATGACGATAAACAAAAGAATCATCAACCAGGAATGGGCAAGTATTTCGAATAGCCAATACGTTCACAAAGTTCAATCGGTTGTTAGATTTGGTGGAGCAAGATTCATGTGAAACTTATTATTATTTCTGCACCAAAATTTAGTTTAGTGTATATGCTACTCTCATGTATCACAATTTCTCATCAAGAATAGTTATCCGCAAGCCAAAATCTGCTAGAAAAAATCAATACATACATAAATTTTAAATATATTTAAAAGTGGAGGAGGTACACCAATAATAGAGGAATTGACCACATATATTCATGAGGTTTAGAAAAGTTAGAGTCGGCTAACAAGTCCACTGTGCATGAAGCGACAAAGATGGACTATAAATTCCACAAATGAGTACAAGCTTCAGGTGATGGATTAATAATTGAATTCCAAGGACGATAAACAAAAGAATCATTGACCAGGAATGGGCAAGTATTTCGAATAGCCAATACGTTCACAAAGTTCAATCGGTTGTTAGATCTGGTGGAGCAAGATTCATGTGAAACTTATTATTATTTCTGCACCAAAATTTAGTTTAGTGTATATGCTACTCTCATATATCACACTTTCTCATGAAGAATAGTAATCCGCGAGCCAAAATATGCTAGAAAAAATCAATACATACATAAATTTTAAATACATTTAAAAGTGGAGGAGGTACACCAATAATAGAGGAATTGACCACATATATTCATTAGGCTTAGAAAAGTTGGAGTCGACTGACAAGTCCACTATATACGAAATGATAAAAACGAACTGTAAATTCCACAAACGAGTACAAACTTCACGTGATGGATAATTGATTGAGTTCCAAGGATGATAAACAAAAGCAGCATCAACTAGCAATAGCCGAGTATTTTAAGTAGCTAGTACGCTTAGTAAGTTTAATTAGACTATCAGATTTGGTGGAGCAAAATTCATGTGGAATTCATTGTTATTTTCATACCAAAATTTAGTTTAGTATTTACGCTACTCTTATGTATGACAATTTCTCATCAAGAACAGTAATCCATGACCCAAAGTATGCTAGAAAAAGAACCGAAGAGAAGATGGGCCAAGGGAGAGGAAGGGTTGCCCAAATATTTAGCCAAGTGAGCTAGACATTTTGGGCACATGACTTTATTTTTCATCATTCATTTCATTTTTCATTTTTCCTTTTTTTCATCTTTTTTTCATCTTTTTATCTTTTTAATATTATTGTAAAATAAATTGGATACCTAAAAATTCATCAAAAATTCAAGTGTTAACAAAGTCCGCTATATATGAAGTGATAAAGACGTACTATAATTTTACAAATGGGTACAAACATCATGTGATGAATAAATAATTAAGTTCCAAAGACAATAAACAAAAACAGCATTGACCAGCAATGGGTATGTTCACTAAATTTGATCGAGCTATCAGATTTGGCGGAGTAAAATTCACGTGGAACTCATCATTATTTCTGTATCAAAATTTAGTTTAGTATATATATTACTCTCATGTATGAAAATTTCTCTTTAAGTGCAGTAATCTATGAGCCAAAGCACGCTAGAAAAATAAGCACATACATAGCTTTTAAATTATATGTAAAAGTGGAGGAGGTACACCAATAATAGAGGAATGGGCCACATATATTCATAAGGTTTTACAAAAGTTTCAGTCAACTAACAAGTCCACTGTGTATGAAGTGACAAAGAAGGACTATAAATTCCACAAACAAGTACAAGCTTCACGTAATGGATTAATAATTGAGTTCAAAGGGCGATAAACAAAAGCGGCATCGACCAGGAATGGGCAAGTATTTCTAATAGCCAGTACGCTCACAAAGTTCAATCGGGTGTTAGATTCGGTGGAGCAAGATTTATGTGGAACTTATCATTATTTAAGTACCAAAATTTAGTTTAGTCTATATACTACTTTCATGTATCAATATTTCTCATTAAGAACCGTAATCCGTGAGTTAAAGTATGCTAGAAAAAATCGATACATACAAAGTTTTTTAAATATATTTATAATTGAAGGAGGTCACCAATAATAGAGAAATAGGCCACATATATTCATTAGGTTTTAGAAAAGTTGGAGTCGATTGATAGGTCCACTATGTACAAAGTGATAAATACGAACTATAAATTCCACAAATGAGTACAAACATCATGTAATGGATAAATAATTGAGTTCCAAGGATGATAAACAAAAGCAGAATTGACCAGTAATGGGCAAGTATTTCGAGTAGCCAGTACGTTCACTAAGTTCAATTGTTCGTCGAATCTGCTGGAGTAAGATTCACGTGGAACTCATTATTATTTTTGTACCAAAATTTAGTTTAGTGTATATACTACTCTCATGTATCACAATTTAACCTGAAGAATAGTAATCCGCAAGCCAAAATATGCTAGAAAAAACCAATACATACATAAATTTTATATACATTTAAAAGTGGAGGAGGTACACCAATAATAGAGGAATGGACCACATATATTCATTAGACTTAGAAAAGTTGGAGTCAACTGACAAGTCCACTATGTACGAATGATAAAAACGAACTAGTAATTCCACAAATGAGTACAAACATCACGTGATGGATAAATGATTGAGTTCCAAGGATGATAAACAAAAGTAGCATTGACTAGCATTGGCCAAGTATTTTAAGTAGCTAGTAAGCTTAATAAGTTCAATTAGACTGTCAGATTTGGTGGAGCAAAATTCACATGGAATTCATCATTATTCAGTTTAGCATATATGCTACTCTCATGTATGACAATTTCTCATCAAGAACAGTAATCCATGACCCAAAGTATGCTAGAAAAAGAATTGAAGAGAAGATGGGCTAAGGGAGAGAAAAGGTTGCCCAAATATTTAGCCAAGTGAGCCAGACATGCGGGGCCACATGACTTTATTTTTCATCATTCATTTCATTTTTCATTTGTCATTTTTTTCATCTTTTTTTTGGCTTTTTATCTTTTTTATATTTTTGTAAAATAAAATGGATACCTAAAAAGTCAACAAGAATTCGAGTGTTAACAAAGTCCACTGTATATGAAGTGATAAAGACGAACTATAAATTTTACAAATGAGTACAAACATCACATAATAAATAAATAATTGAGTTTCAAGGACGATAAACAAAAACATCATTGACCGGCAATGGTTATATTCACTAAAGTCAACTGAGCTATCAAATTTGGCGGAGTAAGATTCACATGAAACTCATCATTACTTATGTATCAAAATTTAGTTTAGTATATATATTACTCTCATGTATGACAATTTCTCATTAAGAGCAGCAATCCATGAGCCAAAGCATGCTAGAAAAAATAAATACATACATAGCTTTTAAATTATATGTAAAAGTGGAGGAGGTACATTAATAATAGAGGAATGGGCCACATTTATTCATAAGGTTTTACAAAAGTTACAATCGACTAACAAGTCCACTATGTATGAAATGACAAAGACAGACTATAAATTCCACAAATGAGTACAAGCTTCACGTGATGAATTAATAATTGAGTTCAAAGGACGATAAACAAAAGAAGCATCGATCAGGAATGGGCAAGTATTTTGAATAGCCAATACGTTCATAAAGTTTAATCGGGTGTTAAATCTGGTGGAGCAATATTCTTGTGAAACTTATTATTATTTAAGTACCAAAATTTAGTTTAGTCTATATACTACTTTCATGTATCAATATTTCTCATTAAGAACCGTAATCCGTGAGTTAAAATATGCTAGAAACTTTGGGCTTCTCTCTCTAGTGTGCCCTAATTGCATATTTCACAATTCAAACTTTATGACAGATAAATCTAACATTTTCGTGGTGAAAAATCGCCATTGTCTAACCTTGAAGCTCATATTGGCCACTGTGCTTGATTCTTTTCATTATTGCCAAGGTTCTCAAACAATTTTTAAAACTCCACCTTTTGAATTATATCAACATTTAGCTGAATCTAGGATACTCAAGGAAATCAAGTTCTTCTTCAACTCCAGAACATGTTTCACTCCATTCAATGTCCTCAAAATACTATCATGCGTTATGATTCTAACATCATAAACTCCCACAACTTCGCACTTAGCATTGGTCTCCAATTGCACTTTATTACTATTCATGCTAATAAGAAGTAAACTAATTTCTATTTAATGTAGTGTGAAATACATGACCAAAATCCATAATCCATTTGCCAAACAACAAATCTTTAAAGATAGACAATATATAATCGGCATTATCCAAATTACTATTACCTACACTTGCAATATTATATGCAAACTAATCTCTAATTCTTTTACCCTTCTCACTTCTTTAACTTAATGCAATCTCTTCTAAGATGCCCCCATTTGCTATGACTCCAACTGACAGCTCCCCATAGTCCTAGATTAACTTCTTTTATTCAAGTTTATACTACTTCTACTAAGATGACTACTAGCTATTTTTCTACTTTCTCCTACTAAAGCAGTAGATACAGGTTCATCAGATTCTCTTTTATGGTTTTCCTCACTTGGAATCAAATTACGAACCTGATCAAACGCCAAGCTCATTGACTTAGAAGAATTACTAATGGTAGTAACAATAGTATTCCAACTATGAGGCAATGAGAAAAATATAATGAAAGCATATATCTCATTATCAAAGCCAATCTCAACTGAACTCAATTTACTAACAATCGCACAATGCTTCGAGCTAATGTTAGCTGAATTAAATCTAACGCTTGTCTGTCCATTAATTCCCATTCAACTTTCTTCTCGACTATGGCTTCTTCCTAGATAGAGATAAGTGCACTTTTCTTTAGTATAGATAATTTTCAATTTGCATCTTCCAAAATAAATAAAAAATCATTCCCATCAAATTTGTCGATTCTCACATTTTCTTCTTCCATCACTATTGATTGACTTCAACTTGGCTAAGCCTAGCTCTAATACCAATTATTGTAGAGCAAAGGATGGAAAAGTAAAATAGATGGAATAAAAAAATAGATGAAGCATTAAATTTACGTGATCCAATTGATGTGACCTATGTCAATGAGGAGAGTAGCAAAAATTCTATAATAGATCAAGTGATATACTAGAGATTACAATCACACTGAGTCACTCAAGCACTCTTAGTGTTTCCATACACCTAAACACACCCAATAACTTACATAGTGTTCAGTCCAATATTTTCTCATGAAATAATTTCTCAATCTCACAAAGGAATTAACAAATCTTAGCACAATATTAATTGGCTTCAAAAACACTTGGGATGTAATTCACAAGCAGAAGCTCATCTTTGATACTCTTCACAAAAATATCCACTTCTTATATATAGGTAAGAATTGGATCCAAAATAGAAAACCTTCATCAATTAGGGAACCATTCAACTAGAAAACCTATTTGGATTATGAAAGTTTCCTTTCCAGGCTCAATTTGGAGATATATTTTCAACATGACCAAAGTTGGCAAGAGTGCATCTACAATAGATGAATTCCAGATCTCTAGATCAGTATGTGATTCATAGAAAAGTCAGCAAAATATCTTTGGAATATGCATGGATCAAAAAGAATCAATTAAGGTTTCAAAAGTTCTCTATTGATTTTATGAAGTAAATGACAAGAAATTAGAATAATACTGAAAACAATTCTTGCCACCGATGTAAATTGCAATAAAAATAAATTTTAGGAAAGTGAAGATAAGGAAAAATTGGCAGAAGAACATTGAGCTCTGCAATATCTTTTGTTTACCAAACCTTCGTTATTTGGAATTAGATGGCTCGCATTTAATTTAATTAGACCATCTTTCAAAAGTAAGTCAACAATTTTGTTTAATTTATTAATAAGGAAAGAATAAACTGAAGTATCTTTAAATCTAGCCTTATTATTTCTTTATTTTGGCAGGCTTTAGGATGGACAAATATAATGTTTGCCAAGCAACATTTTTGCTATAGCTATTTCAACATTTTCATCTTAATTAAATTCATCCTGTGACTCATATATTTAAAGTCACCTTTTGTGTAATTTTCAGCATGTGGCCTTTTCTCTTTTTTCAGGTGGTAACTCATATTTAGACACTCCCATTTCCAATTGTAACAAATCAGTAAAGTCTTGCCCTTCAAATCTTTCTCTCAATTTGAATTTTAATCCATTGAAAGCTAGATTGTGATTTTCTTTTTCTAAAAGTGAAGTGAGGCACTTATTTCTAGCCTTCTTGAATCAAGCAACAAATTGATTGACCAATTCATTATTTTATTGGTAAAATCTAGCCAAATCAATGATCGATACTTCATATATCATTGTACAAAATTGAGAATGGAATTATCATACCATCTTTGCCCAATGTTGGGTGAAAAATTAGCATATCAAGTAAAGACAATTTTTTATGAAGTCGAAGAAACAACTTAAGTCTTAAGAATTCATTTGTCCTTGCATCCCATGTTGGGCTAGAAATCGATTTATGTGTTCGATGGTCGATGGTTCATCTTTGCTTATAAAGATGGCAAAGTCATGGATTGCAGAACTGAAATGAAAATACTGATTATTCACCCACTCAAGATAATGTTTCATATTTCAACAAAAAATAAAAGAGATAAGGTTTTATATATATAGGTCTTATAATCCCCATATCCCACCCTAAGTGTTGTTGAACTTCAACAAACTGTGTTAGGTTAAATTAAGGATTTGGTTGGCCATTTTACCCATAGGCTTGACGAATGTTCACAAAAGTGGTGCCAAAGCAATCATGAGCCTTAAAATTATCTACATTTGGCATTTGGCCGATCTGTCAACTACTTTGGTTTGTCAAATTGTTATTACCAATTTGGTTATTTTGACCAACATTATTTTGATTATTTTTACTATTTTTTCCTTGATTAAAAGATTCAGGCCTCTGCATAATTCTTACTAGGGCTTGACTGCTCTAATAGACATTATCCACATTAGTATAAGTAGAGAGACTAGAAACGTACATATTATCACTGGATTTACTTTTGGTGGTTAGTTCAAGGATCCTAGCCTTGACAGAGCATCTTTCATAGTATTGATGACCATCAACTTGATCACGTCTAACATAAGGCAAATGATGTAATTGGCCTCAAATTTTTCTGCCCCTCAAACAATCTCTGGATAGTTGAGATCAAATGGGATTTGGTGCAATTTCCCTAAACCATTCTCCGCTAATGTTTCTTAGAAGATCAACATCTCCCTTTTAGTTACCCTCTGCCACTTTTTCGGTGATCGAGCACTTAGAATGTGTGGTAGCCTCATTATTGATTTGTGATAACGGATTGTTGTTGGCAGCAACATTGCCGAACTCTTGTTGATTTCTAATTCTTGTCACATAGTCTCCTCAAATTGACAAAATAGTCCCATCAAGAGAGTCAAAAAGATATTTCATTGAAAAGATGAATAAAAATATTTAAAATCGACAAATTGTGAATGGTCTTTTGTTGATTTTGAACTAGAAAGTAAATGACAAGAAATTTATAGATATGACTATTGGAACAGTTATCATCATTAAGGAAAGATAATTGCAGGAAAGTATAGATAAAGATACATTATCAAAAGAACTTGAGATCTGTAATTGATTCAGAGGGTTCTTACAAAGTGTACATTTGAGATATTTATAACCAACCATCAACAATTACATAGAGGGTTACTAAGACATTAAAGACACTCTACGTGACTCCTACTATTAAACAACACTTATCTACAGAATAGTTACATCTGAGATTATTGATTCCACTACCTAGACGGTTACATTGACTATGCTATTTGACGGTTACTTGACTGCTATATCTACTTCACTACCTTGACCATTACATGCTTTTGTCGCTGACCTCGTCAAGTGGTGAAAGCTCTTGTCAATAACTTGTGATGTCTATTGTCGATGACCTCACTAAAGAGTTGTCATTTCCCTTCAACTTATCGACTATTCTATATATTCCGTGTTGTAATCACATGGTATTCATATGATTTGGAAGTTTGCATCATGAGATTCACTTTATATTTTGTTTCCGATGTAAGGTTGTAGCATTCCCAAGAGTGATTATACCAACATGGTTTCAATTACCTCATTTCATAATTTTTTTGTTAAATAAACATAAAAGGAATAAAATTAATAAAAGGATATATGTGTACACACGGAAATATCATATCCAAATTTATTAACCTAGGGCAATTATTGATCAAAAAATCATTTCGCAATATATGTTTAGTTTTATACGGGTGGAGATAGCTAGAAGAAAGCGAAAATTGTCTAAATACATAAATTTACCCTTGTGCAAAAAAAAAATCCATTTACTTTTGTACAAAAAAGGGGGGAAAATGAAGAGATGGGAGACAGCCAGAAAGAAGAGAGGGTTTAAAGATATAAAATTACTTTTGTAAAAAAAATAAAAAAATATAAAATATATATATTTGACTGTCTTCGTACGGTGAAGGTGGAAACCTCCATTTATGGATAAAAATCAATGTTTAGCCATTAGGTCCATCAGGTGTATCACAGTTCTGTAATTATTCATGAACTTAACATTTTGAGCATTATATTTTGCATGCGTATTTGTTTTCAAAATCATTTATCTATTTTGGAAACATAGCATAAGAGCAACTACTCATGAGTGTAGGGCCATTGCCATGGCTACTTGATTTAAAGAGAGATTCATGTAAATCAAATTTGACATCACATTGGAGTTCTCGAGTCATTTTTGCAAATTAGTTTCTTGAATTTGCCTTGGCATTGTTCTTGATGTCATGACAAGTAATGATGCATCGTCCTCCGAGCAAACGAGCCCGTTGACACCATATGAATTCGGGCAATTGTATCGCTTCAAGCCTGCAACATCACAACATTCAACTTTATTGCTATCCTCTGTCTGCACGCTTACCACCACGGCAGGAGCACCAAATGGGGTCCGCCAATTTCGGTTCCAAGAAAAGAAGGGTAAGTGATTGTGATTTCGAGATAACGAATGCACATGTGAAAATTTATGTCCTTTTGACAATATCTGGAATTCGCGTTGTCCACCATTTCCATGAATCACTATGAAATTTCCATGAGTCAATAAGCTCTAAGTATAGACAAAATGTGCATGAAAACCTTTATGTCATGATAATTTCACATTAAGTAGGTGTCAATTAGATCTTAAAAACAATTTGCATGAGATGAGATTTTAATTTCTGCTGTTGTACTTAAAAGTTGGGGTTTTCATCTACATTATTTTCGTTTGTTGGTCCGCTAATATGGGAATTTGTTTAGAAACGTGTTGCACCATTGGAATATGTCTCATGCATTTAATTTAAAATCAAAGGAGATTATAAGTTTTTCTTTGTTGTCTGTTCTAACTCTAACTCTCAACTCACTCTGAGATTTCAGACTTTTGCCTTGTCTTTTTGCATAGCGTGAGAGTTGAAGCCCATACCTAAAGCTATATGTTCCCACCCTAACCCTCCCTAGGAAGATGAAGATTCAAACTTCCCTTTTCCCTCTTCTCATGTGTAAAAGGTGGCCATTGGACAAATCTCAGTGGTCAGAGAAGACTAAGTGATAAAAGTATTTTTTTGGTGGACACCATCAAGAAACTTTCGGACCTAAACAGGTCCTTAAAAAGCTCAAATGGGAAAAAATAGGCAAAAGATCCATCTTGGAGTGGGAGATCTCGTAATATCACCCCCTTACAGCTACATGGAATCCAAGAGCAGGATTATCGACAAGTCTTTTAGGGTTTGTTGGTAACATTTCTATTCCGGAGAACAATTTCTTTTTGGAAATGGTTATTTTCTATTTCTACTATTTGAAACCATTTCTGAGTAAAATAACACATTTAGTAACTGCATAAATTTTCCATTCTCAGAATAGAAAAAGAATAAAAATACATTTGATACGTCGCATAAATTTTCCATTATTTTCTTCTTTCAGTGGCAGCGGTGGGTGACGACTAATGACAGCCAGCAGTAGTTATGAGTTGTGGCGACCAATGGTAGAAGAGGAGGAAGAAAAGAAAGAAACACTTGTTGTATAAATTATTCCTGGAAACAAGAAACTACTTTTTTCAATTTCTTGTTTTTGTTCCAAATTTATTCCCTTAAACAATTTTCTATTCTTGGGAGAAAACACTCGCTGACATTACTAAATAGATTTTTGCCACTCTTCCCACGTGGGAATGCGGAGGTGGGGATTCGAATCCCCACCTTTTCATGGGAGTTGGGGTGGGGACAATTTTAATTTCTGATGTGGGTTTTGACTCCCGTGCCTAATAAGAATGCAGAATAAAAGTCTGAAAATGATAGTTAGAGTAAGAGTAGAATAAAAACACTATCTGACATTACCAAATAGATTTTTGCCTCAGTGGCCATTCTTTCTACATGGGAATGAGAAGGTTGGGAATTCGATTCCCCACCTTCTCATGGGAGCTGGGATGGGGACGATTTTAACTTCAGGTGTGAATTTCGACTCTCACGTCCTATAAGAAGGTAGGGTAAAAGTCAGAAAACAAGAATTAGAATAAAAGTAGAGTAGGACCAATAAAAAAAAAAACACGCCCTTACTTGTCATATGAATCAGGGCCCATAGCTCCTAGGACTTAAATCTATAACGGCTCTAGTAGACCCATATTTCTGATCCCCATCTCTTGTACTAAGGGTGATGATCCTCAATATTAATGGCACCATCAACGATGACTAGGGGGAAAAATCCCATCTAGAGATTCTATTGGAGTGGACAATAGCGAGTACAACCTCAATGCGACAAACCCAGCTCCCACATGCATATCCTTCTTTGGGCTGGAGAGGCAGATAATGTCGCGGGAGAGATGTCCACCATAAATATTCCAAGGGCATTAAATGGGAACTAGGGGAAGAGCTCTTTCTTTGTGGGAAAAAATTATTGAAAAAATCCTAAATTTATTACATTTTTATCAATTTAATCTTGAACATTTTAATTTTACCAATTCAATTTCAAATCTTTTTACTTCTTGCCAATTGAGTCCATCCGGCCAATTTTAGCTGGAAATTACTAACGTAAATAGCCAACGCTAACATGGCATTCTTAATAAAATTTTAATGATATTTTAATAATTTTTTGAAATTTTGAAATTTTTTTCTTTTTACTTGTTTTCTAAGGATTTGGGAGAGAGGGTTGGCAAGGGTGACTGGCAATCAAAACATTAAAAAAAAAAGTAAAAAAGGAAAGAAAGAAAGAAAAGCATAAAAATTTCAAAAAAATACTAAAGTATCATTAAAATATTATTAAAAAAGTCACGTCAGATGACCTATGCGGATGTGCGTGGGGAGGAAGGATGGCGGTGCATTCGTACCTCAATCTTCTAACATGTGCAGGGAGGGACATGTCTCTTATCTCACATCACTAGTCCAATACACTGGCTTATAAAGTTCTGGATTCTCTATATGTACATATGCATTTTCTAGGTGATGCTAGAGGAACAAAACTATGAGTGTCTAGTGGGATCTAAAGCAAACAATATATGTATAATAGCAAACCTAGGATGTTACACCACAAACGTACCATTTAAAGGATTTCCTCGAAAAGGATTTTCCTTCCACATCGAAGGGAGTTTGCCAACTCATTGTTAAGAAGCGCGAGACTACAGCAATCGTTTTCATCTTGCGCAACCGGAAGAACGGTGGCAGTATTGCTCATCTGAAAATATAAAGGATGAATGGAAGGCGAGGATCTCCGTAGATAGCCTCTTTCATGAACTTCAAGTTATCCAACAAGAATTGAAGATCCTTTATAGGGACCTTTCTAAGGACCTTCGCAAGGACCTTCATAAGGACCTTTATAACGACGACGGTCATGAACTTGACCATATCCAACTAATGTTGGAGATCCTTTGTGAGGACGAGCGTCGATTCTGCATTTTGTACTTCAGCATTTTGTCTCAGAATAGGCCAATCTAACCGGTCCAACCGATCGAGAAAGAGCAGAGCTTTTCGAAGGGCTTCTTCGGAGAAAGTGCATCCGTTCGGTGGAAAAAATGTAGTGATGGAGAGCTCTCCACATTTTAAGGGGACAAGCGTGTGCGAGAAATTATTGTTTCCTTGTCCGATTTTCGCGACCTAGTAAACCATAACTAGTCTAGGCAACGCCAACTGACCAGAATGGGTAAGATACCTATCTGTAAAGGGAGAAGTCGGGTTTTCGATGGAGAGAAAACCTTCCCACTTTCTTCGATATTTGTAACGATGACTCCTCTAATGAGGATAAGGCAACAATTCCCGAAGCTTCACGGTGGGAGACTTCTGAGACTCCACTGATTCCATTCAATTTAAAAGATTCCAAGGTGTTGGATTTGACAGGTGCACCTTTTTAGATCGTTCCAGATGCGTTGTTCAAGCTAACCAATGCAAGGTACTAGAGCTTAAGCAATTCGTCAATCAAAGCAATCGAGGCTCCATCGGAAAGTTTACGCCTCTAGATTTTTTGGATGCCTAAAATAGGTTGGTCACTAAATTGCCTCGGCAGGTTGTAAAACTCAGAAAAATTGTCACGTCCTGATTTATCATCACGAGAGAGACCCCCTGATGGAGAATTACAACGTAATTGGCTTCAAAGCATTATGCAAAGTTGGAGGTTTCAAGTATCTAGAAAAGCTCTATTTCCTGGGAGTAGACAAAAGAACATTGAAAGATCTTGGGAATCTGACAAAATTAAGGCAGTTGGGAATCACCAAATTGAGAAAGGAACGTGGTGAGTTGTTGTGCACTTCCCTTGGGAAATTAAGGCTCCGTTTGGTAACATTTCCGAGAACAATTAATTCTATTCTTTTGTTTTCGGGAGCAAATTTGGAACAAAAATGCGTTTGGTTTGTTCTCAAGAACAAATTTGTTTCAGGAAATAGATTTGGAATAGAATCAAAAAGAAAAAAAAAGTTGCTTCTCACTTCTAGGAACAATTTGAGAATCAGTTTTTTTTTCTCTTTTTTCTCTCTTTTTTTTCTCTTCCCTTTCTTCTTTTACTTCCTCTTCCTCCTCCCACCCCATCACTGCCCCATCGCCGCCCCTGGGCTGCCGCTAGCGAGCAGCCGAGCGAGGTCTAGCAAGCTCGTCGGAGCCTAGCCAAGCTAGGGTGAGATCCGACAAGCTCGTTGGAGCCTCGCCCGGCCACCAGCAAGGCTCGACCTCACAAATCTGGGTGAGCCTCGCCCGGCCATCATCGGCAAGGCTCAAGCTCGCCCAGGCGACGCGAGGCCAGGCCTCACCCTGGCCTAGTGAGGCTGACCCTCGCCTCATCCGGCCGCCACCGACAAGGCTCACCCAGCCTGGTGAGGCTTGGCCTCGCCTAGATTAGCTAGGCCAAGCCTTGTCGGTGGCCGCGACGGCGACCAAGAGGAAGAAGGGGAGAAAAAAAAAAAAAAAAAATTATAACAAAAAGTATTAAAATTTAAAAGAATCAAAAAATCAAAAAAAATTTATCAAACGCATTTCTATTCTCAGAGTAAAAATTTTAAACAGTTTATCAAACACCTTAAATACTCAAAATTTGTTCTCGAGAACATAATCCCAAAAAATCATTTCTGATCAGAAATTGTTCTCAGGAGTAGAATCATTATCAAATGCACTCTAAAAGAGCCGAAGTCCCTCAATTTACATGTGCTTGACGAGGAACAAGATACTTGTTCTCCATTACCGAAGTTCACCTCCCGAGTCCGAGTCTCAAGCTTCACCTCTCAAGTCTCTTAAACATTATGCAGAATTGGACGGAATTGTCTTCCGCCCATTTCTCAAACTAAATCAAAACAGCGAGTTTTATTATGGTGAGTCTATGCCTTGCTAATATATCTCAACAATCTTTTTTTTTTTTTCTTTGCGTCGTTCAAATAACTTTGTTCTTGATTTTTGTTAGGTTAGTGGCGTCAATTGACAACTCACCACTCCTCACCAAGACAGTTCAATCATTTCAAACGCGCATAATAAATTGCAAATCACACAATATCGTACTTTCGAAAAATAGCCTAAAAAAATATGCTTACTCTTTAACAGCCTGGATTGTTTTCTCAAACGATTTTTGATCAAGAGAAAAAATAAAAAAAGGCTGATTTCAAAAGACATTCGCTTTTGATCTTGAAAAGCCTGCTAATCAGATTTCCTTTTGATTTTGCACTTTCCCTTCCTAGATTTTAATGTTCACAATAATATTGCGCTGGAAGCATGTGCAACATGTGCAACAATGTACGAGATTCACAAGCATTCGGATGATTCTTTTCACATATTTGCAAAAAAGAAAGTAGGGACTATTTGTCTACTCTTCTAACTATCTTATCCGCAAAAGAATTTTAATTTGAAGCTCTTAATTTGACATTTCATTTTTATAATATCTATTTGGTAAAGGTTTTCAAAAGAGTGAAACGCTACCTTTCGTGTCTTTGCCAGTGACATATTTTTGGACGTTTTCCTTGTAATAAATGATATAAAAATTATCTGTTAGATTTTTTTATTTTCTTAATATGAAAATCCGGTGCTGTTGGTGGGAAAATATCAGAGAAAGACGGGCAGGATGTTATGAACTAATTTGAAGTTTGGTATTTGTAGCTGCCGCAATGGGAAGAGACCGAACCTAAGGCAAGAGATAGATATCTCCACACCATTCATTCGCTTGCCGATAGCTACCCTTCAGAAAATTTGTTGCTCATCACTCATGGTAAGCTTCAACCAACATGCAATCAGCCAGGAACTTCATGCGGCATAGTCATCAGTATAAGGACTACTTACACATCCAATTTTGGGCAAAAGGATCTTACTCAATGATGATATATTACTTGAATAATTTGGTAGTATAAGTTTATAGTATGTGTTTCAATCACAAGGCTTTGCGTATTGGAATCATCCCTTTCATGTTTATGCAGCGGAAGCAGTGAAGGTCGCGGTCTCAGCACATTTGGAGGACGTCGAGAGGTTCAAGATTAAGATGGATTATTGTGGATACATACAGCTTAGAAGACAAGTCAATCAGAACAGCGATGCTGTGGAGGCTGGCAAGTTCGAGCTTCTTGCCAGCCATGGCCAAACCGGCGTCAACTGCTTGCCGAGGATGCAAACGTGATTGATACCCACAAAGGCTTGTCGTAGTACATATGATCCAAAAGGGCTTGGTCTTGTGAGTTTTGTTTCTTTGTCAGTGTTTCCTTTTGATTTCCTTATGATAAGGGGAAACAAACTAGTAATTGAAAAAGAAAACCCATTAGGAATCAAGCTAGTAATTTTGTTATGCTCAAGATTATGGAATAGAAGATATAAGTGGAAAATGGAATGACATAAATTGCCGTGTCAACATTATTTTTGGACTTGGTACATATGGGTCGAGGAATATTCGGAACAATTTTCACACATCCAAAACAATCTGATAGGAGCACTCCCTTGTCTCAATTTTGGTGCATTTGTAGATTTCACTTCTAAGATTTTTCGAACCTAAGATCACAAGAAATTGCTCGTTTTTTTTTTTTTTTAGAAAACGAGCAAACTTCCTCGTCGCGTAAATCAACTATTAGGATAACATCATCTTTAGAAAGAGAAACTCGTTGCCAGGAAACCGCCGGTTCTCTTCGATTTCTTTTCTGCTTGCAAAAGACAAAGACTTTAGAAAAATGGAGTCAATACCTCGACTGACACCAATATTGCCCAATCGAGTGCGCAGGGTTTGGTAAGAAAAGAAAGAACTCTCCGTGCGAACAAGATAATGGAAAATCGCCTTGATGTCGTCTGTTCCCTTTTAAAAAAACCCTTTGTTTATGTCGTTTTCATTTGACATAGCAATGCTCTTTAAAATGGGCATTTTGCAGCACCCCTTTTTCAATCAATACAAACCAATAATGGATTTAAAACTATACTCGAGGGTTTTCACAACTTTTGAAAAGTCAAAATTTGATTTCGATCCGAATGAAAAGGTAGGAAGGACTTTTTGAAAGGTCTAATGAAACAATGGATGCACTCCGGAGAAAATTTCACTTCGTATCTACCATTTTCGATGTGCGCTCAAACCGATCCTTTGAAGTCAGTCGGTGATGATCAAGACCTAATACTCTACTGGAGACACACGTGTTTGGCGTGAAAAATTTATCTGAGAACCAACCATCATGATAAAAGAAAATCCCCTCAAGCCAAGAGATGCAAAATAGGAGAAACCATTAAAATTTTTATCATAAGGAGAGGTTGGGAAATACATAAACATGCAATATTTTTTCAAGTTTTCCTTCTTTGTACCATCAAATCCGTAAACACATCCCCATTTTCCTTCCCCTTTTGTAATTTTTAAACATCGTATTTAGTCTTCTGCTGCTGCAAATAACATCTTACATACGAGCTCCTAATAATCTTAATTATTAAAAGAAAATCGTAAAAGAATTCATGATGAAGATGACAATTTCACTTTGATAACCTCAAAAAATTGGGTAATCGTGGAATATTCTTGGCTCTATTGACCCTCCTTTACGATCACTCTTTCCCAGGGAAGAACTAAGGAGGCCACGCAAGTTAAGACAAACCGAGATGGTCTTATCTCCTTCGTTAGAAAAAAGAAAACGTCTTAATTTCTAGTTCTACCTACGATACATCAAGATTCATTGGATGTTTACAATTGTCAATTTTATCCTAATCACGTCTATTTTAATTTAAGACGGGATTGGTGGACTGTTCAAATTTTCAATCTTTGTCTTAAAGGCATCTATTGTGGTATAAACCATCAAGACATCTAATTTAGAATGTTGCCCTAAACAGAACTAATCTACATTTTGCTAAAAAAAATACTTTCAAGATGCAAAGGTTTGACACGCCATATTTAAATTATGGCTATTTTCATGTAATTTCATGATAGTCAAGATATATTAAATCTTTCGAAGCTTAATAGCTTTGGAGAAAAATGGTTCATGAAAGTGACAATTGCATCGGCTTCTCTTCTTGTAATTGTCAATTTGTCCTGAATTCATTTTCCATTTTTGACCAAATGCACGGTCGAATGCACTCCCCTTGTTAGGACAAATAATACTATATTTCTTTTATTGTTATCTTTATTGCTAAAATAAATAAATAAATGTCGACCGAACCAAAAATCATCAATTCTATAATTGGATGGAGATTCTCTACTTCACATGGTGCTTCCCTAGGTGTGACAATCTCAAACCTCGATAACAAGATAACTTCTATAAATCATGGTTGACATTTATTAAAATACTGAAGAGGGTGCCTATGGAGTAGAGGATCCAGAATACGAGGATCCAAATATTACAGTGAACAAATTAAAAGTTTGGAAACGACATTGCACATTAAGCTAAAATTCAATGGTCACATTGAACAAACTAAAAATTTAGGAATGACATTGCACATTGAGTTAAAATTTAAGAGAGTTTGTATAATTTCATTGCTAATTGTATGTATTAAGGCTCCCTCAATTTCATGGAAAATGAATTACTTGGTTCCCTAAAAAGACAACTTGTGTCGCCTTACCATAATGAAAATGAAGAATGTTTTCATTATAACAATAATTTATGTCTAAACATTTTTGTAGATAGTGAAATAATATTCTCCATTCATTTATTCTTATAAGCGAAATAGGCCATCGTTTTTAGAAAAAAAATTCAAGTCAATCACTTTTCACAAAACAAAATTTAGGTTAAAGTAATGTTATCTATATAAGATGAGATAGCAAATGTTTACGTGTGGTCCTTACCAAAAAAAAAAAAAATGTTTACGTGTGGTGACGTTTTGTGGGTTTCCCAGTGCTCTCTGGGGAAGGGTCAAACTTTAGCTTAGCGCTCTATATATTATTACGTATACCCCAATGTGGACTGACCATGCTCTCTCTCTCTCTCTCTAAGCGCCCAGCTCACGACCTCAACTCGCCGGCTGCGATGGCGTCGCCCGTCAAGAAACAAAAAACCGAGCCGTCAGCCAAGCCATCAGCCGTCGATTGCCAACACGTCCTCGTCATGCGCCATGGCAACCGTGTCGACGACGGTGTGGACGACTCGTGGTGGACCAGCGTCCCCAAGCCGTGGGACCCTCCGTTGGCCAAGGTGGGCTGGATCAAGGCGCTCGAAACTGGCAAGAAACTCCGGGCTGAGCTCGGGTTCCCGATCCACCGGATCGTCGTGTCGCCTTTCCAACGGTGCATCAAGACCGCACAGCAACTGATCGCCGGTCTCTCCATGGCGAACGACGACGCCACAAGCAATCCCGCTGACTCATCAACATCAAGAATCAAGGTCGAGTAATCTCTCCTGACGCACATGGGTTTTGCTGAAAGTTCTTGATCTAAGTTCAGTTTTGATCTATTGCAATAAAATTCCATTTTGGACTCGGATTCCAAACTCCGGAGAACTTCATACGAAGGACAATTTACTGAGATAAGAAGGGAAGAAAATATCCAGCAAATATTTAGAAAATATTTATTACATTTTGTATCTTATCTGTTAAGGGAAGAAAATATATTCAAGTGCTGTTCATCAGACGGTCGGTTCAAAGTTCTCGACATTTTGCAGGTATCCCTAGAGTACGGAATGAGCGAGATGATGAACGACGTCGCATTGTGGTATCATCCCACGGATCGCAATTCCTGGGGATTCAACATAGAAGAGCTCGAGGCTTTGTTTCCACAACGCGTCGTGGAGCTCGACCGGCACCGTGTGTTCATGGAGGTACGGAGTTTGAATAATCTCTTCCGTGACGCAACGTGCATCAAAGAGTCATAACCGAAACTGAATGCACATGGCGAAGTTTTTGTTTCTTTTAAGGTAGAATTAGAATGTGCAACGACATTGTTTTGTGACGCGATTTATCGGGTTTCCATTAAAGTCGCGACCCTTTGTGACGCTTTCACAATTGAAGGGCTTTTGCTTCATAAATGACACGAAACGATCACCCTCGAAGGTTGTAAGTTTGAGTACATCTAAATTTGCTGTAGCTGCCACAATGGGGAGAAAGAGAATCTGGGGCGAAAGATCGATACCTGCTCACCATTCACTCCCTCGTTGACAGATACCCTGAAGAGAATCTGCTGTTCATCACTCACGGTAAGCTTCAAATACCAATCCATGTTCGATTGGCTACACTTTAAAGATCTTACAGGACGCTTAGATTAGGCTTTGGTGCCTGCACTGTCGGCCTATTTGCACCGCCAAAGCTGGTTTCAAATGGCGCCTATTAGAGTCGACGGTTCAGATAGGGGAGAATTGCCAAAAAAGTCATAAACCTATTGGGGTTGTGCCAATTCAGTCCTAAACTTCTTCTTTTTTCGATTCAGTCCTAAACCTTTTGGGATTGTGCCAAGTGAGTCCATCCGGCCAAATTTGGCCGGCCGGAGCTGACGTGGACTCCCGCCTGCCGCGCCGGTGACAATATTTTAATAAGTTTTTATTATTTTTTGATTTTTTAAATTATTTTTTGATTTTTTTATTATTTTCCGAATTTTTTATTGATTTTTAATTTTTCTGTTTCTTTTCTTTTCTTTTTTTCCCCTCTCCTCCCCTCCCCCGGCACCGGCAGGTGGCCGGCCACCGCCAACGAGGCTGCCGGCCACTGCGCGAGGGCCGCGGCCCTCGCCGGCGACCTCGCCTGCACACAGGGGCCGCCGGCGAGGGTCGCAGCCCGCCGCCGCCCGGATTTGGGCGAGGCCGGCCGCGGCGAGGCGGCTTCGCCCGATCCAAGCGCCGCCGGCGAGGGTCGTGGCCCGGCCGCCCAGATCCGGGCAAGGCCGGCCTCGGCGAGGCGGCTTCACCCCGATCCGGGCGCCGCCGGCGAGGGTCGCGGCCCCGCCCTCACCCGGATCCGGGCGAGGCCGACTCACCCGGACGAGGCGGCTTTGCCACGATCCGGGCGCCGCCGGTGAGGGTCGCGGCCCCGGCTTCGCCCGGATCTAGGCGAGGCCGGCCGCGGCGAGACGGCCGCCCGATCCGGGCGCCGGCCGCGACGAGGCGGCTTCGCCCGATCTGGGTGAGGCCGCCTCGCCCGGTCCAGGTGAGGCCGCCTCGCCCGGTGCAGGTGAGGCCGCCTCGCCCGGTGCGGGCGAGGCCGCCGGCGAGGGTGGCCGGTCCGACGGGGGCGCGACCCTCGCTAGCCGCCGGCGAGGGCTTCGTGGCCGTCGTGCGGTGGCCGGCAGCCTCGTCGGAGCTGGTCGGAGCTGGCCGGCCACCGCCGCCGGTGAGTGGGGGAGGGGAGGGGAGAAAAAAAAAAAGAAAAAAACAGAAAAATTTAAAAAATAATAAAAAATTCGGAAAATAATAAAAATTATTAAAATATTGGCGCCGGTGCCGGCCGACGTCCACGTTAGCTCCGGCCGGCCAAATTTGGCCGGATGGACTCACTTGACACAATCCCAAAAGGTTTAGGACTAAATCAGTCAAAAAAAAAAGTTTAGGACTGAATTGGCACAACCCCAATAGGTTTATGACTTTTTTGGCAATTCTCCTGTTCAGATAGATACATTCGTGACAATGGCACGAAAAGCAAAGAGCAGTTTTACGTTCAACGTGTTTCTAATCCAGCTTCAAATGCAGGGGAAGGAGTGAAGGTCACGGCCTCGACGTATTGGAAGAAGGCAAGAGGGCACAAAATAAGACCGGACTATTTGGGTACGCACATCTCCAGAGGCAAATCATTCGAAATCGCGACTCCTTCACGGCTAATAGATTTAGGATAGCCACGAATCCCAATGAAACCGGCATCCAACTGGAGCCGCCACGACCCGCATGAACTGGCGTTTGCACCTGCGGTATGTGGCGGAGCATGGGGAAGTTTTGAGTTGCTTTCTGTGTTGGCTATGTGAACTTTTGTCTTGTGTAGGCTTTGTCGGATCATTTCAATGTTAGGACAATTTTACGTTGTTCCGAGAAAGCTTCGACGGCTTTATCTGATGGTTGAACATTGAGATTTTATGAAGTTCTCTTGTCTAAATTCCCATCTGTCGTCAGAATCATGACTAGTGTAAACACCACTAAATCTGGGAAATATATGGAAAGCCAAGGGGTTCATACTGCCGCAACACATGAAGAGCCAGATATCTCTCGTACATTAAAATTCTTTAATCTGATCTGAATGCAAAGAACAAACAGGGACGATGACTGATTTGTCACTGAATCTGTAGAAGATGAATACGCTCCTTTTCTTCTTTTTTTAATGTAAAATCGCAAGAAGATGAGTATACTTTCTTGTCACGTGAATGAACTGTCTCGTTGATCAACTGTTAGGATAACGTTGCCTTTAGTGAAGACCCATCATTGCATGGAAACCCCCAGTTCTCTTTGTTTGTCTTTTGTTCTGGCAAAAGACACAAACTCGGGGAAAGGAGTCAATGCTTAGACCGACTCCAACTTTGACCACTTTAGTGCGTAGGGTTTGGTAAGAAAGGAAAGTACTCTCTGCGAAAAAGAGCATGCGCAACCGTTGCGAAACAATGCCACCATCAAAGTACAAGTAGCAAAAGATGAAAGAAAAATCAAAATTATATGAGATATAAGATATACGTGTAAACCTAAAATGAAAAAACACTACATGAAGAGAGAAAGATTTCACTCTCTTCGGAAAAAAGAAACAGATGACATTAACTTGATTTTTGTTAAATGTTTGAGTTTCAAATTAATGATAAGAGTATTTTACTTTCTAAGATATCTCAACAAATTTACTTTCTTGTGATTAAATCCTTCGTTTACATCACATCATTGTCATAGTTACTAAATCCAGATTCTTTAGGTCATTTACTATAACAATTCTCTTTCAATGGTATCTTGTGCACACCTTTTCAATCCACCCAGACCGATCAAGGATCCTTTAGGCCAAAATTAGTTAGAACACATTCTTATATCAACGTAAAAAAAAAAAAGAAACTCAAGGTTGTTATAGCTTTGAAAAATCCAAATATAATTACAATCTAAATGGAAAATTAAGAATGACTTTTTGAAGGTCTCATGAGACAACATATGCCCTTTAAAGAAAATCTCACTTTGTATCTACTCTTTTCAATATGCAATTTGGTCGATGATGATTAGTTATTTGAAAATTAACGGACTAGTTGTCCGGGAACATTGTTTCTAGAGATTTAAATGTTAGTTTTACCCTGAACTCATCTAATGCAAAACGTTTCCAATTTTTTTTTTTTTTTACCCAAAAAACAAACCCTTCTATCTTTTAGAACTTCCTTCCGGCCCATACGGCCACACGTTCAGAGAGAGAGAGAGAAGTATGGAGAGGGAGGGGAAAGCACGATCTTGGAGAGGTCAAGCTCCGGCCGCCGTGCACTTCCTGTCCGCCGCTCCTCACGGCAGCACCGCCATGCTGTTTCGCTCTCCACGTTGGGGGTTCTTCACGTCCATAAGCAAACAACGCATGCTGTCCCTCTCTCCGCAAAGAGGAGATCACGGCTTTGAAGTCGGTCAAAAATTCATCCACCGCTCGGACTTCGACAGGGGTTCGACACAGATTGATGGGAGTCGAATCCTACGCACTAGCACCGTCCCTCTGAGCATGATACGCATGATTGTTAAGATTAGTGTTAATGCTGAGGCTCACGGAGATTCTGTATATTGTTCGACGGAGACACTTGCTGGGGCTGATATCTTGGCTTCGAATTGGAGAGATCTAGGGCACACGATACAAATAACGGTTCAAATATTCCCAATGTCTAACTTGAGTTCACAAAACTACTCTCTTTAAAGAATCCATCAAAATTCACATATAACATAAAAGACAGATAAATGAAAATATGCAGGTTATTTTTCTTTTAGACATAATAAATGTTATGACCTCATCTTAACACTTTGTTAAGGCAACATCTATATTTTAGGCTTACACTCTCAATTATCCCCAAGATCATAAACTCAAAATTGTCTCATATCTATTGATCACACAGTAAATAGAGGCGATTACCCATGTGAGTGGGTTAATCTCTTATCTTTCTGACATACTTTCTTAATATAATGCACTAAGCATTAAAGAACATATTACCACTGGCACTTGTTGCTTATTAGTCAGAATGTGGCCAACATTCTTTAGCAAACTAATCATGTTTGACATACACTTCAAGTGTTGTTTTATGATCTATCCATTATATCATTTTCCATACTACTTAGCAACGTTATGCGAGCGATACTATTTCTTTTCTTCCACACAACAAATGCATCCTTATCCCTTTTGTGTTGAGCAAAGTAGTGCCTTCTTTAGGTTCTTTTATAATCTAGTTAATAGCTTCAAGTGCTTCTTACTAATCTAGTACATACTGGATTTCTATATTCCAAATTTCATAATTATCGCCATTCAATTTCTCTTCTTTGTCAATTCAACCACTATATTCTTAGATGGCAAAACCGTTATATATGAACATTACAAATATATATGCACGAATTATTAATGCCTAACATTTATGCATCTATTTTGTGTCAACTAATTATATTAATGAATAATTTTACATAAGGTTTCATAATCAAAAGATGGTGTACAATTTCATCTTTCATGCAAATGCTCACTCTACTTGTAAAGGCAATTGACATAAAGAGGAATCTTGGATAATCACTAATTCTAAAAAATAATTCCACAACATTTTTTTTCCGAGAACATAACTTTTGACAAAGAAATAATAGAAATCGCATATTTTAATAGAATAATAAATACATTGCCAAGTCTAAAACATCAACTGAACAATAGGCATTGTGGCAATCTTCGTCATGATTGGAGGGGCATTAGTCACTAATGACCCTTTTAGTCCTCTACATCAACATGTGTCTTGCAACATAACTCTAGTTGAAATAGGTACCAACTAGTCTCTACCCATGTATCTCCAACACCATCATGTAGACACCCACCCACGTTATGCACACAATTATTGCACACAAGAAAGTAGTTTTGCCAAAGGTGATCATATCACACAACCATAAGAATATCATCAATGACACCCCACTGATTGCTTATTAAACGCTAATGCCAACTACCGACCCTTATGTCTACAACCTTAAAGAGTTATCGGGCCTAGCCTAATAGAGAAAGCAACTACTTAAAGTAATACTAAGACATGCTCATGGCTACTATTAGCATGAATTTTGTGTTACTATCATCGATGGTATTAAGCCAAAGGGAGAATAACATACCCCATACTAAACAGCATTAAAGGCCATTGCCTGGTGGATCAAGGAGGTTGGTAGGAAGAGCACGCAAGCTATCTTTACAAAGTCAGCCACAATGGTTGCTAAAATCTTAATGTCAAAGTCAATAATACTATTCATCTTGAAAATGCACGGGTCGTTTAGGACACTATTAATGCAAGAGGCTTGTTGGTCTATGTGTAGTCCCACAACATAGAGGAGCATGTGGTTTAAGGACCAAGTTAGGTAGGCCTGCTACAAGCTATTCTTAAAACTTTGCTAGGTGACATCAACAACATTGTCATTACACTCCATAAGTACATTAGTAGCTTTCTTGATGTTAGTAAGTCGGTGCACGGCCTCCTCATTGGATCCGTAAATCGTGCCGAGCACATTTTTCCCATCCTTCAAGCGACCCTCCATGATAAGCCATTTGGGGACTCCGGCATGGCGAGGATCCCAACGACAAGTAAGTATGAGGAGATTCCTGAAGGTAAACATGACTTCACACTGCATTATAGGCTAACGTTGGAGAAGATGTAGTTACAGGTGTTACCAAGGATGATGCCTACATTGAAGAACACCTAGACCATCGGAGCTAAGTATGAAAAAGCAACCGTTTTTCTAACTAAATTTATCAATATGAAAAAGACTACAAAGTGAGAAAATAAATAAAAGAATGAAGTAATTACCTCAGGTAATGAGGAGAGTTTGCTATAGAAGTAGGTAGGAGATATTTCAATTATAATACTGACGTTGGTGAAAAGGCGGCCCACCATAAAGGCAACGTAGTTGCGGGTGAAGCTTAAGAGCAGGCTCATGAGGAGAAAGATGCTACCTAAGGACATGATTGCATGGCGGCAATAGATGCGATCAAAGATCCACGCCACCATTACCAAACCAAAGATTGATAATATTATATGATTCCCGTTAGTTACTCCATTTGCTCCATAATTATTAATGGACCAATAAAATACGTGAAGGAGTCAAAGATAATTAAAAAGCAAATGGAGGTCCTGATAGGAATCATAAATATGGTATCGATCTTAGTTTAGTAATGGTAAAGCGGATCTTCGATCACCTCGATCACCGCCATGCGATCTTGTCCTCAGGCGGCATCTTTTGCCTCGGGAGCCTACTCTTAAGCTTCAGTCACAACTACACCTTTCTTACGGTGGGCCGCTTCTTCGCCAACGTTAGAATGAGCCACGACTTGGTAGTTGTATTAATTTATATAGCCGAAATATCTCTTGCCTATTCCTATGGCAAACTTTTCTCGTTATGTAAGCTAAATAATCATTTTTTTATTTGTTTTATTATTTTGTAGTCTTTTTCATGTTGACAAATTTAAATAGTAAATTGCTTTTCCATACTTCGCTTCGATGATTCAAGTAGTCTTCAATGTTGGCATCACCCTTGGTAACACATGTAACTACATCTTCTCCAACATCAACCTAAACCGCAAGTAGTAAGTCATGCTTACTTTAGGAGGAATCTCCTTGTACTTATTTGCCATCGGGATCCTTGTCATATGCCAAAATCCCCCTTGGTGGCTTATCATGGAGGTCGCCTAGAGGACAAGAAAAATGTCCTCAACATAATTTGTGAATCTAACGAGGATGTCGCACAATGGCTTGCCAACATCAAATAGGTTGTCGGTATACCTATGGAGTGTAATGTAGTGTCATCGATGTCACATAGAAAAGCTTGAGGAACAACTAGTAGCAGGTCTACCCGACCCAATCACTAAACCACGTACTCCTCTCTGCTATGGGACTGCACATATTCCAATAAGCCTCTAGCATCAATAGTGTTTTAAATAACCCATGCATTTTCAAGAAAAGTAGCATCATTGACTTTGACATTAAGATTTTCGCAACCATCACAGTTGACTTCGTAAAGGCGACCAACATGCTCTTCCCCACCAACCTCCTTATCTCACCAGGCGACGGCCTTTGACGCTGTTTAGTATGGGGGTATGTTTTTCTCTCTCAACTCCTTCGGAACATGGCGCAATGCCATCGATGACAGCAACACGGAGTTCAAGTTAGCAGTAGCCATTAGCATTGTCTTGACATTATAGCAATAGCCATTAGCATTGTCTTGACATTACTCTAAGTGGTTACTTTATCTATTGGGCTACACCCGATAACTTCCATTTACAATTCAGAGATATTCCCTCTAAGGTTGCGTACACAGGGGTCAACAATTGGCATGAGCGATCAATGGGGTGCCATTGAGGATATCCTTATAGTTGTGCGACATGATCACCTTTGGCAGGATTGCCTTTTTGTACACAATGATTGCATGCATCGTGTGGGTGGGGTTGTACAATATGGTGTTGGAGACACATGGATAGACACTAGAGAAAATGGGACCACTTTTTGGTAACTATTTCAACTGAAGTTATTGGAAAGAAAGTGCTTCATATTGTAGGGATCTACTCTAATTCTTACCGTCCAGGTATACTCTCCAGCTCTCCTCTATGGGAGGAGTGAAGTAGCAAGGGCTTAATTAGCTTAATTAGTTTTGGGCTAGTCATGGATTTAAATAAACCATAATTAGTCTGGTTGGACTAGATGGTGCGCTGGTGATTTGGGCTAGGGCTGAACGGGCTAGAATCTAAGTGGGATGAGAGTTGTTTCCTCTCTTTTTTTTAAACAATCTATGTGGGCCTTTTTGTTTTTTTTTTCGAGTGGGCTTTGGGGTCAGCACACTTTTAATCGACCAGGACCAATAGGGTTAGGGTCGGTTTAGTAGGCCGAGTCTTTTTGACCCGATTCGAATTGTTTTTCATATATTTTAAAATATGTATATAAATCAAAAATAAAAAATTCATAAAATCATAAAAAAATATTTTAAATTCATTAAAAATTAGAAAATTCAGAAAATTCATGGAAATTTTAGAAACCTGAAAATTTATAAAAATTTTCAAAAATATTTTTTAAATCGAAAATATTAAAAATATTAGAAATTCTAGAAAAAAATTAAATTCCAAAATTCCAATTTTCTTTTTTTATTAAAAGATAGAGTTCCCTAAAAGGCTTGAAAATAGTCCTTGGACAATCTTCTCTTAAAAGGTGCGGGAGAATTATCGATTTAAGATTGTGCTTAAAATTAAACAAGCCCTTACAGCTTTACTTTAGGGTTTCAATTATCTTCAGATACAATTACTCTTGATTGCACGCTAATGATATGATGATCGTGGTTCCTCCTTAGTCTAATCAAGATTGTCATTTATTAATGTTAGGTGCTTATTTTCTCTTGAAATTTATATAATGTTTCTTTTAGTTGCTTATTGTTATTTTGATAGTTGCGCACCCACATGATCACCTCACATGTTCGTGAATAATTCAAAAATCAATCCAAACTGCCTGACAAAAGTCCTTTTGAAATGAACAATATTAGGTATTGAAAGGGCATTAATTGATTAATTAGTGTAATCGAGTCTTAACTCTAGATTAATTGAACCCCGACCAAGCCACGACCACGTCGGCTCAATCTGACAATCTTGTGGTTCCATTTTGCCAAGCCAACTAGTATAGAAATTGACTAACTTCCCATGTGCATGTGTATGTGATTGACATCATTCTTTAATGAGTGGAGTAAGTATTATAATCCCTTACACTCATAATTTACTTACCTACTGCATTTTTTTTGTCGATCTATGATAAATTAGGTTGGTTGTAGCCTTGGTTTATATACAATGGGAAAACCTGAACTTCACATTATTTTTGCTCCCAAAGCTGAGTTTCGCATTTGGTGGGATAGATTGAACGAGATTGACCTTGATTTCGTATGATCCCACATCAAATGATTGCTTCCCCTACTAGAGATGGAAGTCCATTGCGGCGTCATTCGAGCATTAGCGCATGTTTGGTGCACTAAGACATCTACTTTCATATTCGGTAATCATGAGCTCACTCCCACCTTGGAGGAATATAACATTGTCATTTGAAAGCCTTTAGTTTTAGAATTGGTCAGCCCGCCTATTGGAGTAGAGCCTACATTGATCTTATCTAATTTTCTGAGAGTTAAAAGAGAGGACGTAAGAAAGGTTCTAAGGGCCAACCACAATACATGTCTATTCTCATTTTTGAATGAACTTTTCTGAAATACCCTGTCTTTCCAAATGAATAGAATATTTCTACTAGCATTCTTTGGGTGTCTAGTATTCCCTCACTATAGGAACACTATGAGCCCCTCAGTTGCATGTGTGGTTCAAGAGGTGTGCACAAGAAAGGGATTTGTCAATGTTGTTTTGGCCGAAACCTTCCTTTCCCTCACTCATTTTAAAGAGAACATAAAAAAAACTTTTCATGCCCCTCCTGAACTTTTACAAATTTGGTTCCTCTTTCACATTAAGGGATTTGATACTATAATGACGATACATGACATTTCCAATTCTAATCACCCCATTTTGAAATTTATGGATAAAAAAACACATGCCCCGGACTATCATTATTACGAATGGTTAGCCTTTATGAGAAATTCTGATCTGAAGATTCCAACGGCACACTAAATGGCTCTGAGTTCATGAGGCGAGGTTTACATGCGGGGGCATTGGACCTATACCTTTGTTGGGGATTACTAGTGCTACTGAATATCATTCGACTAGAGTCACTCGTTAGTTTCAAGTGGTGCAACAGCTTCCGCCAACATTACAAGAAGACCCACTCCGGGCCAACTTTACCAATTGAAGCCAAGATCACGAGGACACTATCACGTTGATCAAATTTATGTGGAATATGTGCCGCCCCTAAAAGCTCATCTAGCCTAAGGAGGAGTTGGAAGGAAGAGAGAGGATATACTACGCCTCGAGGGAGTACATTCTTCAACATGATATCCCAAAGGAACTACACCTTGAGATCCCTGACGTGCCACCAATGATCACCAATCGTGTGGAGATCAAACTTCTCAAGAGAGAAATCAAAAAGGCCAAGAAGCTTGCCTCAAAGTCGACTTGAACTAGTGGGCAATCGTAAAAGAAATTTGTCTCCCATTTCTTTAGGGGTGTTTAGAGAGTCTTGTCTCGTGTCTTAGCTTTAATATTTAGGGAATCTTGCTCCATTTCAGCGTCTTAGTTTCAATGTTGAGAAGTCTTGACTCGTATTTGTAGGTGTTTGGTTTTTTATGAAGTGTCATCTCATGTCCTTATTTTCAAATATGTAGGAATCCTTCCTTTTCAAATATATGCCTATCTACTCTTGATCAAATACTAGCGAGTCGTTTATTTTCGCCTAACCATCAACACGGCTAAATGACAATCTCCGATTTGTACTCACGTGAGAGCTAGAATGGAGTGTGAAGATACCAACATGCGCGTAGCCAAGATGCAGGACCAGTTATACCAACTTGCTGTGATGATGGCCGAGATAAGCCTAAAACTCAAGGAATTTCTAGCTTCAGGTGTTGTCGGGACTTTTGCTCCTACTTCACCAGGGCACAATCCCACTTAAACTGGAGACCCACCTGTCACCAACCCTCCTAAAAAAAAGGCGGTTGAAGACACCCCTTCCATAACGCCAGTCATTGTGGACCTAGATCCTTCCCCAAAGACACCATTGACCTCCCACCTTGATGAGGAAAGTGCAAGGCACCTTGCTAAAATGGAAGAGAGGCTTTGTGCTCTTCAGGGATACAAACTGAAAAGGGTTGATAGGTTAACCTCATATGCTAAGGTGAAAGTGCCCGAGACCTACAAGGAGCCAGAGTTCACAAAGAAATACGACGGTACCGGATGCCCTAAGACTCACCTCAAGTATTATCTGAGGAAGATGGCTCACTACTCTAATAACGTTGCTCCTCATTCATACGTTTCAGGATAGCTTAGAAGGCCACGCCATGTCATGGTTCATTGCATTAGATATTGAAGAGCTTAGTAGATGGGAGGATCTTGTTAAATGAATTTTTGCAACAATACAAGTTCAACTTTGAGATCATCCCTATGAGGGAGGAGCTAGTTTAGACAAAGAAGAAGAAAAACAAAACTTTTAAAACCTTTGCGCAAAGATAGAGAACAATGGTGTCACAAGTGAAACCTCCATTGAGTGAGAAGGAAATAAAGCAACTCTTCTTGAGAGCATTGCCATCTGAATATTTCCAAGGATTGGTATACTCAGGATGCCAAACAATTTTGCAACTGGTGAATGTTGGTGAGGAGGTCAAATGGGGGATTATTGATAGGAGAATACCTATTGGGAGTAGCAAGAAATTTTCAACAAAAAAGGACAAAGAGACCATGGTCGAAGTGGCATTTGTTCATGAGCCGCTTATCCCTAAACCATCTTCAACACCTACACAAAGGCCTATGGCCATCCAAGGAAATAGCTCTACAGGAAATGATCGAGGCAAAAAGCCCTCGCAAAGGGAATTCACCTCACTACCACACCCGTTGTCGAAATTATTTCCCGTGCTCCTCGAAAAGAGAATGGTAGCCAAGGAGGTACCTAAAGACAATCCCCTGAGGTTTCCCGATTTTGATGTGACCAAGACATGTGAATACCACATGGGGGAAAAGGGACATGACATCGATAACTATTATGCACTGAAGGTCAAAGTTCAACAATTACTGGATAAGGGTATTTTAACTTTCAAGGAGGCTCAGCCTAATGTGCAAAAAAAAACCCTTTGCCCAATCATGATAAAAGAGTGAACATGATCTTCGAGGAGATAGAGACAAGTCAACAACCTTTTGTGGTGGACATCCCGAAAATATATGAAGCCTTGGAGCTGGCTGGATATTATGAAGTTAAATAAGGGGTAACCATGGAAGAAAAACAAGAACATGTCCACAAGATGATAAGCATGGGGATAATCCAACGCATCATAGAAAAGGAAGAGCTAGTGTCCATGATAGAGACATTCATGCCTAACTTGTCCTCATGTAATTCAACTTGCAACCTCGGGGTAGAAGAAGCTCAATAAAAGGAAATGGCTACCATGATAACTCTAGTGGTGATAGAATTGTTTGACGAAGACCACACTAGTGAGGTTGAGATGGAAACCACCAAACCCATGTGATTGACCTTCTGACTGAGGAATTATTGATGATTGAAATAGTGGAGGAGAGCTTAACGCCAATCGTAACTGAACTACCGCCTCAAGGACATGACGGAGCAACAATACTTAGGTAGTCTCCTGAGTTCAACACCAACAGTACCTTGGAATTAAAGGTTGAGTAAGATAAGACGCCGTCACTTGATCAGGTCACTGTTATGGGCCTATTGGAGGAACCGAGAAGAAAGCAGTGACGAAGGAAGATGCGAAGCAATTTCTAGCGGTGGTAAAATCCAACGAGTTCAATGTAGTAGATCAGCTTCGGAAAATGCCAACTCAAATCTCCCTCCTAGAGCTACTCAAGTCTTCAGAGAAACACAGGGATGTCTTGCTAAAGGTCCTCAACGAAGTGCACATCCCTAAGGTGATTGACGATGCCCAATTAGAGGAGTTTGTGGGGGTCATCCTATTAAAAGATCAAATTTCATTCATTGATGAAGACCTCCCTGTTGACGGTTCCAATCACACAAAAAAGTTACATATATAAGTGAAACATGATAGCACTCTTGTTCCTAGAGTGCTGATTGATAACAGCTCTACGCTTAACATATGCCCGTTGGCTACGCTCAATCGCTTGGGTGTTGATGTCGAGAGGATCCGCTCTAGTAAGTCCACTGTGTGCATGTTCTACGGAATGAAAAAGGAGATGATAGGAGAGATTGAGTTGGAATTGCTAATCGGCCCCATGCTCTTCCAAGTGTTGTTACAAGTTTTAGACATACCGAGCGCCTTTAATTTCCTACTAGGAAGGCCATGGATTCATACAGCAGGCGTTGTCCCCTCTAGCCTCCATCAGAAGATGCGATTCATGGTTGGCAATAGGCTCATTACCGTGCATGGAGAGACAAACTTCAAGGTTTACAATGAGAGGGCCATCCTATACGTGGAGCCTAAATGTACAAAAGAATCGAGCTTTCAAACTCTTGAGCTAGTATCCATGATTCATATTCCCGCAGGCTCATTCGTGGGCACCCTAGAATTATCCAAGTCAGCCATAGCAATCGAAAAAATCATGTTGGCAAATGGGTATAACTCTGGAGAAGGCCTGGGGCTACATGGTCAAGGGATTCAAAAACCCATCGAAGCTTGAAGAAGCTCAAGGAGGAAGGGCTTAGGATACGTTGAGAAGTGAGGATAATGTGGTGAATGAGGAGGTCAAGACATCCAAGGAGGTCGAGATGGGCATGGAGGCTGAGGTGGCCATGGATCAAATCAAAAAAGAGGAAGGTCATCAGAGTATTCTTCCCCCACCATTGGACGAGACGTTCTCGAGACCTCCGAAGATGTTGACAAACGATGAAGGGACCATCGACAATGTAGATGGTTTGTTCGTGGATAATGCCATATACGTCGTTTAGGAGTGCGGAGAAGTTGGATCCTCCAGAGACATCATTGCCCCTCTAGAGTAGGTGACCCCGTTTAGTATAGCTTTTGTTTCATGCCCTCCTCTACATGAGGGGGGTTTGTTGTTACTTCAATTTCATCATTTGAGTCATTTGTAATGAAAACTATGTGGAGCCCCTGACCTTGAACCGTTGGTCTGGGGTAGTGTTCGTTGTAATACGGCATTATCATTTCCCATTCAATAAAATAGATACATGTTTTATTAAGGGCATGTGGAAGCACACCAAACTAGTCCTATGATGGTGTCTAAGGCCTAGGCCTCCACATGCTCCCTTCTTTGACGATTTTGCAAGAGCGAGGAAATCCAATGATATGAGGACGAGCTCTTGAAACTCTTTTTGCCAAAAATATTTTAAAAAATATTCAAAAAACATGCATTATGTTTATCATTAACATGCTCTAACCCATCTCATCACATCTCAGACATTATATTATGCATAATCATGATAAGGATTCATGTGACTCGAATATACATGAAAAGGATCTCTTAGAATCTAATGCCAATGACTGACCAGAAGGGGATTGAGCATGAATGGAACCAACATGAGGAGTCGAAGCCATTGACAAAAGACCAAACAATCGCCATAAATTTAGGCGATACAAAGAATGTCAAAGAAGTTAAAATTGGGGCCGGTCTCCCAAAGTCGGAGATGGAAAGAATGATTGACCTCCTAAGGGAATATCAAGATATGTTTGCTTGGACCTACAATGATATTGCCAGGTCTCGATCCTGAAATCATGGAGCATGCCCTGCTGACTAACCCTAATGTACCACCCAAGAAGTAGAGGCTCAGGAGGACCAAACCAGTGTTGTCCAAGAAAATTGAGGATGGAGTCATGAAATTGTTAAAGGTGGGGTTCATTGAGGTATCTCATTACTCCACTTGGGTAGCAAATATTATTCCTGTGATGAAAAAAGATGGCCAGGTTACAGTGTGCGCCGATTATCTCTCGAACCGAGCTAGTCCAAAAGATGACTTTCCACTCCCACATATTGATGTCCCGGCCGACAGTATGGTAGGATTCGAATTATTTTCCTTTATGGATAGATTTTCTAGATATAACCAAATTCGTATGAAGGAAGAAGACAGAAGCAAAACGTCATTTATAACCCCATGGGAGACATTTTGCTACAAAGTGATGCCTTTTGGGGCAACGCATCAGAGGGCCATGGTCGCATTGTTCCATGACATGGTGCACAAAGAGATCGAAGTGCACGTGGATGACATGATCGCAAAATCCAAGCGAGGCGAAGACCGTGTTGAGATCTTGTGGAAACTGTTTATGCACCTTCGGAAGTTCAAATTGCGCCTCAATCCTATGAAATGTGTGTTCGGGGCAAAATCCGAAAAGCTGCTATGATTCATAGTTAGCAGCAGAGGCATCAAAATCAATCCGGCAAAGGCCAAGGCCATTTGCAATTTACAACCTCTGACTACCGTTAAAGAAGTTTGCAACTTATTGGGACGGCTTAATTATGTGACAAGGTTTATTTGGCAACTGTCAGAAATGGCAAAACCATTATTCAAGCTCTTAAAGAAGAACGCGAAAATCAAATGGGATGCCGAATGCCAAAACACATTTGAGAAGATAAAACACTATCTTACTCATTCACTAATCCCGGTCCCTCCGGTTCATGGGTTTCCTCTAATTTTGTACTTGACTATACATGACGAGTCACTAGGAGCTATGCTAGCCTAGAAAAGGCCAAATGATGGAAAAGAATGTGCAATATACTACCTGAGCAAGAAGTTCATTGCTTCTAAGATGAACTATTCAGCGGTCAAGAGGACTTGTGTGACCCTAGTTTGGGCACTGCATAGATTACAACAATATACCCTGCACCACCAAATCTTGTTGATAACCAAGAATGATCCCATTAGATATCTCCTAGAAAAGCCCGCACTAGTTGGGAAGTTGGCCAAGTGGTAAATCCTGATTTCAGAATTCGACATACAAAGTCTAGGATAGAAATTTGTCAAAGGTTGTGCCATAGCAGACATGTTAGCAAGGAATCCACAAGAATCAAAAAAACTCTGACTAGGAGAATGAGGTAGGAAAACAGATCTACTTGTGTCAAACGACAAATGGATGATGTACTTTGATGGTGCTGTTAACTTAGTCGGGTCGGGCACCAAGGCGGTCTTTATCTCCCTAGATGGTCAACACCACCCTGTGGCTGCTAAATTGACCTTCCCCTACACAAACAATATCACGGAATATGAAGCTTGCATTGTCGACCTTTAAGCTGCCATTGATATGAAAATTCGAAGGCTACAAGTCTACAATGATTCAGCCCTTATCATCCTGCAAACTAAAGGTGAGTGGCGAACACGAGATCCGAAATTAATTCCATACCACGAGCTCTTAGGGGAACTGGTAGAGGAATTCCAAGAAGTATCCTTTGGCTACTTGTCAAGGTCTCAAAACCAATTCGTCGACGCCTTAGCCACGTTATCTTCGATGTTACAAGCTACTAGGGGTTTGGACATTGAGCCACTAAGGATTGAGATTCTTAGGCGCCTGGCTTATTATATGATAATTGAGGAGCCTGATGGAGAGCCATGGTACCACAACATCTTGGAGTACCATCGAAAAGGTGAATTTCCCCAAGAAAGTGATGCATCGGATAGAAAGTACTTAACGAAGATTGCATCGAAGTTCTTCGTTAGTGGAAGCGCTCTCTACAAGAAGTCCTTTGATTCAACATTGCTAAGATGTGTTGATGCAAAGGAAGCTAATTGTCTGATGAAGGAGATACATGAAGGAGAGTACGGCCCCCATATGATGGTCACCTCCTAGTGAGAAAGATCAAGCAGCTTGGCTACTACTGGTTAACTATAGAATTTGACTGCATTCAACATGTACGATGTTGCCACCAATGCCAAATTTATGGAGATAAAATAAATGCTCCACCAAATGAGCTTCACAAAATGTCTCAATCTTGGGCTTTTTCTATGTGGGGAATTGACGTGATTGGGCTCATTAACCCTAAAGCATCAAATGGGCACCGATTCATCTTGGTGGCAATCGACTATTTTACGAAATTGATTGAAGCCAACTTGTATATTAATGTCACTACTAAAAATGGTGCCAAGTTTATTCGTCACGATATTATCGCTTGCTACGAGGTGCCGAAGGCAATTATCACCGACAATGACTCCAATTTAAACAACAAAGTCATGGATGACTTGTTTAAGGAGTTTCAGATTCTCCCCATACCATCCTTAGATGAATGGAGCAGTCAAAGCAGCAAATAAAAACATAAAGAAGATATTGTAAAAAACTGCCGAAAATTATCATGATTGGCATGAAAGACTTCCTTATGCATTGATGGCATACCGGACATCTATTCGCACTTCCACAGGGGCAACTCCCTTTTCATTGGTGTATGGGATGGAGGTGGTTTTACCTGTTGAAGTTCCTTCGTTGAGGATCCTTTCTCAATCAAAGCTTGATGAGGTCGAATGGATACAACAAAGGCATGAGCCGTTGAACATGATAGATGAGAAAACACTACAAGCCATATGTCATGGCCAGTGCTATTGAAGTGGGTTGCAAAGGCCTTCAATTGAAGAGTTTGTCCCAAGCGTTTCAAAGTTAATGACTTGGTGCTACAAAAAGTGCTACCAATAATACCTAACCCTCGTGAAAAGTTCACCCTGAATTATGAAGGACCTTATGTCATTAAGAAAATCCTACCAGGTAGTGCTGTGATTTTAGTTGAGATGGATGGACATGAGCTGCCTAAGCCTATAAATGCTTATGCAATCAAAAAATATTTCCCGTGAATGAGATCAAGGTTGTAGAGCCATTTGGCGTACAATCCGAGTCACATAGCATCTTGCATGCATGCCACATAAACATTCCATATATGCATATATATTCGTGTTTTAAGTATCTAATCGATTCGACAAAAATGACACAAGGAGAGAGGATAGGCAGCCCTTAAGGAGCCAATTCAAAAAGCCACCTGGCTTTCACGAACTCAGACAAGTATCTCTTTTCCTTTAAAAAAATGATGAAAAAATGAAAATGAAAAACGACCAAAAAATGATGATGAACAAGAGTGCACATCTTTTACATGACGCCATTGCACATGTCTCGTATGGATGAGTCTCGTAAGTGAAATTTTGTGAAAACGATCTTGATGGAATGAGAAGGGAGCGTTGGATGTGCCAAATGTGGAACTCTCAAAGTGACAAAGGGCACTTTAACACATCCTTTGACTATTGTGAGTGTCAAGTGAAGAAGAAAAGCTATGTTATTTAAGGATCAGGGATTCATTCGCAGGTGGTACAAGGATCAAAGTGAAAAGATGTGTTTCTTTCTGCTACCCTACACATCGCAAGTAACAATAGTTAGCCATTTGAGCCTTTAAACACAAAGAATTTTTTACAAAATATCCCTATCAAGAACTACCCTATAATGGGGCAATTGTAGAGATTCAAATGGACCTTATTTCGAGAAGAAGAATGAGAAAGACTACTTTGCTCTCACTTGTTGTAATAGCTTCAGGTGAGTTTTTATGGAAGCTCGAAGTATCCCAAAATGAAGAAGAGCATTCATTTCTCTACCTAAACACTTATGCCATTTGCTTAGCCAATTTGAGCCTTAACATTCATTTCTAAAACCCGAATGGTGATTACCTCCCCCGCTAGGATAGGGCATATGATTCATTAAGGCAATTGGCATTTACATGAAAATGTAGAAAGTGTCTCAAAAGTCTTAAAGGCTCAAAAAAATATTTTAATAAAAATTAAGGGGCATGAAAAAGCAGTGTGCCTAGTAAAAGTAAGGCCAATGCTCGCTCAAAAAAAAAATTCGCACAAAAACTTCCATGTGAAGGAAAAATGGCAAAGTTGAAATGCTTGCAATGAAAAGAAGATCATTACAAATGCAAAAGCCATTAGATGAAAGAGCAAAACTCTCATGTTAAGATGTTTAGCCAAAAGACTTTCAAAACAAAATTAGATTTCCAAAGTCAAATGCTCTCAAAGAAATTGGATAAATGGTAATAATACCATGATGATCACCAATTCTCAAACCCCTCTTCAAAGAAAATTCTAAGCCTTTTGAGCCTATAACCAAACCAACATTACAACCATTTCCCGAAGTCTCTTCAGATTGAGATTACTCGAGTGAAAATAAGGATTTCTCAAAGAAGCTACCGCTTAAAGAAGTGAGAGCAAAGTTGTCTTATCTCATAAGGTTTCTTGACTTGTAAACCTAGTGAAGATGTTGATTGATGACTATGTCATTGCGTAGCCAATGATGCTCATCCTTTGTCGAAACTTTGATCAAACCACGTCATAGCCCTTCAAAAAGACTTTTTAAATTGGTCAATATATACTTAATGCGAATGGTTCTCAAAGCCTTTGCATAGTTTATGTGAGATGCCCCAGTGATCAATTATGCCTCCCGCACTAAGGGATGGGATCAAATAGCCATTCTCTTGAGAAGATGTGAAAAATCCTTATTAATTGAGAGCCCTTGTTTGGTAGGCTTAATGAATCTTTCTCATAAATCAAGATCACTTTGATTTGGACTTCTCTTCTAAAGGAATTTGTGAATTGACAATATCTCCCAAACTCGATGACAATTTTGCCATACGAAGCAGTGTCGTATATTTACTAAATAATTGAATTAGCTCGATTTGCTCATGCAATCAATGCTTTCTCATCTTCAATAATTTTCTGGATTGTCTCTAATGACACTTCTTTCAAGTTGATCTTGTCTAGTTCCCCCAACGAAATCATGTATTCTCAAAAGGATTCGTGCCCTTATCCTTAAACCACACAGTTAGTAGTCTACCCTTAAACCACGGGGTTGGTGGTCTGTCCTAAACTACACGGTTCGTGGGCCTATCCTTAAACCACACGGTTTATAGTTTACCCTTAAACTATGGGGTTAGTGATCTATCCTAAACCACACGGTTCGTGGGTCTATCCTTAAACCACTACCCTTAAACCACGGGGTTGGTGGTCTATCCTAAACCACATGGTTCGTGGATCTATCATTAAACCATACGATTAGTGGTCTATCCTTAAACCATGAGGTTGGTGGTATATCCTAAACCACATGGGTCTTTCCTTAAACCACACAGTTGGTGGTTTACTCTTAAATCACGAGGTTGGTAGTCTATCCAAAACCACATGGTTCATGGGTCTATCATTAAACCACGGACTTGGTGGCTTTTCCTAAACCACACAGTTTGTGGGTTCATCCGTAAAACACGCTTGTCTCTTCCTAGTCGAAACTCATTTTTACACAGTGAGACTATCATATCCAATCGAAACCCATTTTTACACGGTGAGACCTCATTTCCAATTGAAATCCGTTTTTATATGATGAGACCTCCCTGCCAATTGAAATTAGTTTCCATACAATAAGATTTTCCCATCTCGATCGAGAGACACATTTTACGAAGTATCATCCCTTCATATCATTTTCTCATCCATAGCCCCAATTGTCATCGTCCATAAGCAAAATTTAGGTGTCTCTTGTTTTTGAAAATAACCTGTTCGAGCTCCTATTCAAAGAATGGCAGCTTTTGACATCTAAATTTTGTCATTTTACTTAAGACTTCATAACATTAAAAGTTAGGGATTAATTTTTAAAAAAATTTCAAATTTTAAAAAAACACACACACACATAGTGGGTCCGGGCTAGGGCTGGGCCTACCCAGTCCCTTTCTTTTCTTCTTTCCCTTCCGCACGAGCTTGGCCCTTCTTCTTTTTTCTTCTTTTTCCTTTCTCGGCTCAACCCACCCCTTCTTTCTTCTTCTCCGTCACGCAGAACAGTCTTCTGTGGGGGAAGAAGAAAAAGTGAAGTACAGTTGCAGGAAGATCGTGAGGAAGCAACTCTGGCGCGATCCGCGAGTCGGGGGGTCATTGGCCAGTCAACAGGCTAACAAGGCAGAAGTCAGGCACACCTACCAGGGGCGATAAAAAGGATCGGAGAGCAGAAACAAAACAGGGAAAAAGTGGACAGAAAAATTGATGAGAGAAAATCCGAGAGAGACACCGAGAGAGAGTGAAGGGATTCCAGGGCCGACTGAGAAAGAGAAACCGGAGAGGAAACGAGTGAAAAGGCTTCAAGAGAGAGAGCTTGAGCGGGTGTGAGAGTAGAAATGGGAAGGGGACGAAAAAAATCCTAGAGAATTCAAGCGTGAGAGAGAGAAGACTTAGAGAGAAAAAGCGAGCTTAAGAGTGTGCTGGGTCGTCGCCAGAGGTCCGTCCATCTGCCCCGTCCGCCACAGCCCTTTCTCAAACCAGGTAAGCCTTCCCGCCAAGAATAGTAGTTCTTTCTTGCAAGGCATCGGGCCGGGGCTCATGGTTGACTAGTTCCCGCAAGCCTCAGCCCCAACGACATCCGCCGATGTTACTTCACGTTCTAGCATGTTTGGTTAGAAGTCTAGGCCCGTGTTTGAGTTCCTAACAAATCCAATAGCTCCTCTTTGGTTGATGCACTTTACATGTTCGATAAAATACCTCAGAGAGATTCGAAAAGTCAATCCGTGTTTTAGCATAGAATCGATCTATGCTTGCATCCGTAGCTGCTTAATCATGTTTTTTTTTTGCCTGGTCATTGTGTTTTGGCATGGTCTTCGCGAAATAATCGTGTGTCATTGGGAGAGCGAGGGTTTTCTTTGTTCCGGTGAACGGATTAACGGTCGTCGGAAAAGGTGGCCGGTGGCGGTCTCCGCTGGTCAAGCGGCATGACCAACAGGCGATAGTGGTCCAAGCACCGGTGAACTTTCGCCGGAGATGGCGTTTGTTGGCGTTGGTTCGGTGGAGGAAATAGTCGGACAGAAGCTGCATGAAGACGTCGGGCGTGCATGAAGAAACTGAAAAGCAGACCGAGAGAAAAAAAAAAAAAAAAAGTAAGATTAAAAGGAAAATGAGGAAAAGAGAAACACAAAAAGGAAAGTGAAAATGAAAAAAGAACGAAAAGAAAAAAAAGCATAAGGAATATAAGGAAGGAGGTGGGCTTCGGTGAAGAGGAAGCTGCAATTACGTTCGAGGAAGAAGAAGATCGAAGGGAATAAAAAAAAATAGAAAATAAAAGACAAAATTGGAGGAGTGAAGTAGCAAGGGCTTAATTGGCTTAATTAGTTTTGGGCTAATCATGGATTAAATGGACTGTGGTTAGTCCGTTTGGGCTAGATGGTGCACTGGTGCAATTTGGGCCGGGGCTGAACGGGCTAGAATCTAAGTGGACCGAGGTTGTCTCTTTCTTTTTTTAAACAAAATTTGTGTGGGCCTTTTTGTTTTTTGAGTGGGCTTTGGGGTCGGCCCACTTTTAACCGACCAAGACCAATAGGGTCCAGGACGGTTTAGTAGGGCCGGGTCTTTTGACCGGATCCGAATTTTTTTTTCATGTATTAAAAATATATATAAAAAATCAAAAATAAAAAAATTCATAAAATCATTAAAAAATATTTAAAAAATCATTAAAAATTCGAAATTTCAGAAAATTCATGGAAAATTCAGAAACCTGAAAATTTATAAAAATTTTCGGAAAATATTTTTTAAAAAAAATCTAAAATATTAAAAATATTAGAAATTCTAAATAAAAAAATTCCAAATTTTCCAATTTCCTTTTTTATTAAAAAATAGAGTTCCCTAAAAGGCTTTAAAATAGTCCTTGGACAATCCTCTCTTAAAAGGTTCGGGGCAATTATCGATCTAAGATTATACTTAAAATTAAATAAGCCTTTACGTTTCACTTTAGAATTTTAATTATCTTCGAATATAATTGCCCTTAATTGTACGCTTATGATACGATGATTGTGGTTCTTTCTTAGTCTAATCAAGATTGTCATTTATTAATGTTAGGTGCTTATTTTCTCTTGAAATTTATCTAATATTTCTTTTAGTTGCTGATTATTATTTTGATGGTTGTGCACCCACATAATCACCTTACATGTAAGTGGATAATTCAAAAATCAATCAAAACTGCTTGACAAGTCTTTTTGAAATGAACGATATTGAGATTAGGTACCGAAAGGGCATTAATTGATTAATTAGTGTAATTAAGTCACAGACTCTAGATTCTCTAGTCTCCCTTGGTTTCTAGCCGACCTCAATAGGCTAATGGCAACTCCTCATTAAAATATTTTTATGAACACCCAATGTTACGCAGGATACGAGCTTAGGAGAACCTATGTCTAATGAGAATTCCGTATCCACCCTTTGGACAATACCCCTAAACCTATATATATTTCTATTCTCCTAGAAAAAATAGGTCGCGACATTCATATTACATGTATGATGCGTATAAAATAGGGGTGTCAAAAAGGCCCGAGCCGACCCAAGCCAGCCCGAGCCGACCCGACCCGACCCTAAATTTAGGGTATTTTCGGGTTGGGTCAAATATTATCTGAGTATGGAGCCGGTATCATTTAGAGCCGGGTCGAAACAGGTCGGCCCATTTCTTTTTGACACCGGCTTCATTCGTGCGTTTTGGATAAAATAAACAAAGAAGAAGGAAACCCTCTCCTTTGCTGATCCTCCCTTCGTGCGACCACTAAAGAGCACATTTCTGCAGACCTCTCCGTGCGTTTTTCTGTCTGAAAATCCCAGCAAAACCAGCTTCCTCTCCCTCCTTTTCCTCCCCTCAAAAACCAGAAAATCAGCTTCTATTTCGGAAATTCCTTTTTGTTCAACCCTCAAAAGCCAGAAAAAACAGCCAGCTTCCTTCTGTGTTTTTCCTCCTTTCCGGCCAACGTCACTGCCGTGTGTGTGTGGGGGGGGGCGTCCGCACAGCATCTGCTGTCGTCTCCCTTTTTTACCTTTTTTTTTGTGTGCGCCCGTCCTCCTCCCTCTCTCTCAGATCTGGTTCAAAAATCGGCTCCCCTTTCGATTTTCTTTCTCTCTTCTCAGTCAGCCCAAACTCTCCAGCTCTCTCCCTTCTGCATTTTTCTTTTTTCTCTCAAAACCAGAAGATCGCCCCCTTTGCCGGAAAACCTCCTTCCGGTATTTTAGACAAAACAGCTCTCTGCCCCCCTTTTTTTTTACCCAGTCATTCCATCTCTCTCCTCTGGTTTTCTCTCTTGTGTTTTCGCCGCGGTGGGGGTCGCATCTAAGCGCCCTCCTTGCCGTCTATCAGTTGTTCCTCTTTTCTTCCTCTCCTCCGATTGAAATGACCAGAAAGTGTGAGGCTTGGTGATCTCATTGCTTCAACCAATTGTGGTGGATGTGAATTTGGGATTGCATATGTGCTCTGTAATTTGTTACTGAGAGTCTATTTTCATTGAGCGAAGATTGGGGATTGTAATTTGTGTTGTACTCAACAGCCGGAGCATCCAATGAGCAGACTCGAGCTTGTTCTGGTAGTTGCGATCCCGACAATGAAATTCAACCAGAAGGCTTTATGACGTGAATTATGATATCCTAACTTGAGATGACCCGACCCGACCCTAAATGTATGCATTTAGGGTCGGGTCGGGTCATAGCATGACCCTTTACAATTGGGGTTGGGTCGGGTCAGAGCATGACCCGACCCGACCCAACCCGACCCATTGACACCCCTAGTATAAAATATTCCCATAATTACTTGAATCACTTATCGAAAAAGACATATCATGCAGCAGAATGTACATTAATTTCCAAAAATTAAATGCCCATTTGCAAATGTGAGGGAATTCCTATCTCTGTTCTTCCAGTGTATTCAAGAACGATCGAGCGAGAGAGAGATGTCTATTTTTTTCTCTTGAAAAGTGAAACGTGAATATCGTCGTCTTTTTTTTCTCAGGGATTGCATCACATTATGTAAAACATAGATAGCTGCCAGGCAGTTATAATTTTTAAAGATAATTATGGGCCGGGCCTACCCAATTAACCATCATTTAGTGGGCGGCCCCATTCAATTGCCAGGATGGGCAAACTTAACTAAGCTTTAGCTTCATTTATTATGATTGCGTATTCCCAAATGCGGACTGACCAATGAATCTCATGCTTATCTTATCTAACCTCGCTCTTCTTCTCTCTTCTTCTTCCCCATGCTCTCCAAGCGCACCAGCTCGCAACCTCAACTCACTGGTTGCAATGGTGCCGGCCGTCAGGTGAATCAAACCCAAGACATCTGCCGTCCATTGCCAGCACATCCTCGTCATGTGCCACGGCGACCTCGGCGGCAATGCCGTCAACGACTCTCGGTGGACCACAGTCCCCAAGCTGTGGAGCAAGGCGCTTGAAAGTGGCAAGAAACTCCAGGCCTAGCTCGGGTTCCCAATCCACCAGGTCGTTGCGTCACCGTTCCAAAGATGCATTGAGACCGTCTGGGAACCGATTGCCAGTCTCTCAACGGTGGTGGACGCTGCCACCGCCGCAAATGCTGCGCCAGGTGACAATGGCAATTCCTCTGACTCGTCAACATAATAAATCAAGGTCGAGTAATCACTCCTAATCCGCATGGGTTTTGCTGAAAGTTCTTGATCAAAAAGCAGTCTCGATCTATTGCAATAAAATTCCAATTTAGACTCGTAGTCCAAAGAACTTGTTCACACGAAGGACAATATGCTGAGATAGGAAGGGATATCTAAGTGCTATTTATCAAATGGCCAGTCCAATATTGTTTCTCGACATTTTGCAGGTATCCCTAGAGTACAGAATGTGCGATATGATGAACGACGTCGCAATGGGGTATCATCCCACAAATTGCGATTCATGGGGATTTGACATAGAAGAGCTTGAGGCTTCGTTTCAGCCGGGCTTCGTGGACCTCGCCCTGCATGTGTGTTCAAGGAGGAACGAGGTTCGAATAATCTCTTCCCCAAGGGCAACGGGCATCAAAGAGTCATAACCAAAACTGAACGCACATGGTGAAGTTGTTGTCCCTTTTAAAGTAGAATTAGAACATGCGATGTTGTTTTACGACATGAGTTATCGGGTTTCATTAAAGTTGCGACCCTCTGCGAGAGCTTAACAATTAAAGGGTTTTCGCTTCGCTATGCAACTTAGGTTTACTTCCATCATAAACGAGACTAAAAAATCACCCTAGAAGGTTGTAAGTTTGAGTACATCTAAACTTTCTGTAGCTGCCACGATGGGGAGAGAGCGAATCAGGGGTGAAAGATCGATACCTGCTCACTATTCACTCCCTCGTTGACAGATTCCCTGAAGAGAATTTTCTGTTCGTCACTCCTGGTAAGCTTCGAACGCCAATCCGTGTTCAATTGTCTTTACTTCAAGGATCTTACGGGACGCTTAGAATAGGCTTTGATGCATGCACTTTCGGCCTATTTGCACCACTGAAGCTGGTGCGGACACTCAACTTCAAATGGCGCCTGTTCGATTCAAAGGTTTGGACAGATACATTCGTAACAATGACACCAAAAGCAGAAAGAGCTTTTATGCCTTGAGATGTTTCTAACCCAGCTTCATATGCAGGGGAAAGGGTGAAGGTCACTGCCTCCACATATTGGAAGGAGGCAAGAAGGCACAGTATAAGACAGGACTATTTTGGCTACGCGCATCTCAAAAGGCCAAATCTTTCGAAATGGCGACTCGTTCACAGCTAAAAGATTTAGGATAGCCACGTACCCTGATGAAACCGGAACCACATGAACTGGTGTTTGCACTGATGGTATGTGGCGGAGCATTTGGAGGGTTTGAGTTGCTTTCTGTGTTGGTTGTCTCTTGTAGGTTTGGTTGGATCATTTTGATGTCAGGACAGTTTGTCATTCCGACAAGCTTCGACGGCTTTATTTGATGGTTGAACGTTGAACTTGATGGAGTTCTCTAATCTAAATTCCAATGATGGTTGCACTGGACTAGCGAAAGTGATTCCACCGGAGGTCTCAGCAATGGCTTCGCTAAAACGGCGGAGATCTCCTCGGCTCAACAAGGTGAAACCCTAGTAATGGTAAAGAAACCCTTACTTTCCTTTTGCCGAGAAAGAGAGTTTAATAGTTCAGTCAGATTGCTTGAGTTTTAGTTCAGACTCTTAGAGGGACGAGATCTGCTACTTCAATTTTAAGATTCAAAATTAGAATTCCATAGTAGAGAAACAAATAGAGCTGCTGACTGAATTGCTAAACCCCATAAAGTTAAAGTCCTCTCCCCGTTTTGGATAGCCAACCCATACAAACCCTTTGGGATCTAATTTGTTCTTAGGCCTGATTTGTGGGCTTTGATGTTATCCGTATTAGCTTCAGATCGCCCGTTCTCTTGGTTAAAGAAAGCACTCTCAATCACCATGATTGACCTAGCAAAAGGAGATCAGTTATCAAACCAAAGGGTGATGCAGTCCATCATTCTTAATCTGAATATTAAGAGCTTCAATTTCGAATTTTAGAAACTTGTCTTCTTTAGAGGAGCAGAGGCCCTACAATAGACATAACATTGAAAACCCAAATACCTCAACGAAAACAGATCCATAACTTCGCTGAATTGGGGAGAGCAGTCGAAAATTGAGGATTCGAATTAGCCACTACTCCGTGGATGAGTCACATTCCGTGTCCTTGCAAATTGCCATAGCTTTTGTCGAATATGTCGAGAATTGAGTGTGACCAAGAGAGCATTGCTACTGCAATGTACTTTAAAAAAAAAAAACATTCTGAATTTGTTGGGTAACTTAATTTCAAAATTATAGGATAATAGATATGAGTGGAAGTGCTCTCCAAGAAAAAAGAGTTACATAAAATGTCGTGTTGAGAATACTTTCATACTCTTTTTTCGGAGTGGGCGAGGTAATGTCCAGACCGGATTCCGAACGCCTTAACTGGGTTCATTTTATCGGGCGATCCTCGGGGCGTATTCCTCCAAGTCATCTCGGTGCATTTATTTTTCCCCCTTGGAGTACTCTCAAAAAGACCTGCTGCATTTGGGGCGCACTCCCCCAATATCAATCCGGTGCATTCAAGATTTTACTTGAAAATACTCTAAAAAAATCTTAAACCCAAAAATCACAAGGAGATAACAAACTCTTTTACATTTAGGCCCTTAGGGAAGACAATCTAATTCTCCGAAAAGGATCAATTTAAACTCTCTAATTATTTCTAGTAGACCAACCTTTCCTTGGGGAACTGATAAATAAGCCGATGGATGGATTCATTCTACATTAATAGGGATCAATCGAGACAAGCCAATAAAAGTACCTTTGGTAACATTTAGGTTCTCAAAAATAATTTCTTTTCAAAAAATGTTATTCTCTATTTATATTCCCTAAAATAAATTTCTTAATAAAAGAACGTGTTTCGTATTAGTACACAATTTATAGTCTTGAAATAGAAAAGGAATAGGAATACGTTTAGCATGACTTACAAACTTTTTTGTAACGTAAAATTTCTTTAAAATTTTTAATAATTTTTTGAGATTTTTCTTTTTTCTTTTCTTTTTTTTTCCTTTCTTCTTCTTTTGGCAATCGGCATTGGATGGCCAAACGATCGGAGGCAACCGATGGCGGGGTGACGAGCAGCCTTCCACTGGAGGCGGGCAGCAAGCGGGCAACGGGCAACAACAACAGGTTAAAAAAGGAAGAAAAAAAAAGACTTATTTCAGAAATTATTTCCAAAGATAGGAAGTAACTTTTTTTACTTCTTATTTATGTTCCAAATATATTCCCTTGATGAATTTTTCATTCCGGAAAATATAAATATTAATGAACGTTATTAAATAAACTTTTAAAAAAAATAGAAATCGGGAAAAATAAAAACGTTACAAAAAGTCTAAGTCCACGTCTTGCTTTCATTGCTTGGAAACCACCGGTTCTCTTCCTTTTCTTTTTAAACTGGCAAAAGACAGAGACTTAGGAAAAAGCAGGTCGATGGTCCCACAGACTCTCCAACTTTGCCCAACTGAGAGGAACTCGACAATTCCGTGCAAAGGGTTTGGTAAGAAAAGAAAACGACTCTCCCTGCCAAAAAAGAAAAAGTGAAACCGTGTTGATGTCATATGTTCTTGCTTTTTCCCGCTTAGGCATTGAGGACGTGGATAAATATTCATATGATATCTCAACAAGATCTACTTTCTCTTGATTAAACCCTTTTCTTTTGCGTCGTGTCGTTTTCCGAGTTGCAAAATCCGAATTCTTTAGGTCATTTAGGATAACGACGCTCTTTAAAAATGGCATTTTTCGTGCGCACCTTTTCCATCCACCCAAATCAATAATGGATGTTTTAGGCTATAATTAGTGTAGTGGGAGGTGACTTTAGTCTTTCGTCTTTCTTTATTTGGTTAGTCCTACTCTATTCTTACTTTAATGTCAGAATTTTGTCTTACCTTCGTATCTAAAACTAAATCGTCATCACCTCCAACTCTTTCGAGAATGTAGGAATTCAAACTCTTCATCTTTATCTTTTCATATAAGAGGAGTGGCCGCTCTAGCCTTTCATTCACTTTCTATCTTTTTAGGCTCATAGGGGTTCTCCTCACTCCTTCATGAGTGCTTCGGAGCAGTTTCTGGATCTTCTTTTTCCATCCTTCCCTTGTTAATCTATGTCTATACCACCTATGACAATGCCGGGAATCAACTTGTTTTCAAAGACTCAGATTTCCGATTTTACCCTAAAGAAAAAAATTCCAATTCTACCCTCTGTACATTGAAAAATCATTAAGAGACATGGATTTTAAATTGAGCCGGACCGATAAAACTCGTGAGATTCCATTTCATGCTAAAGACATCTATTCTAGTTTAAACCGTCACGCACCTCATTTGAAAAGTTGCACCGAACAAAACTAATCAAAATCTTGCCAAAGCAACTCTCAAGAAGCAAAGGTTTGGCACTCCATATCAATCATGTCTACTGCCGTATAATTTCACAATAGTCTTAAGATTTGTTAGCTCTTCTGAACCATGGTAGCTTCGCAGAAAAATGGTTCATTCCAATTGACAATCTCGGCCTTGCGATACAACTTGGACAGTTAAAGCATTGGAGCTTAGGGTTGGACATGTCCAGAAATATTGTGATTCAGAGGAGAGGCAACCATCCTATGGATCCCTACAATGGACATTGAGGTTTGTTTTCACTGCAATTTCAGTAATATAAATTAAGTAATAGCAACATTTAGGTGACACGATGTGCCTTTGTAGGGTGCAATAATCCTGAGAACAACTGGTCGAGCAAAGGAGGCTATCGTTCCCACGCCACCAGACAAGCTTCAATATCAATCTGTCAAATTGTTCCGACTTTTTTCCTTTTCGATATTATTATAAAAATGTCAGTCTATATAAATTCGTATCGTTACATTTAATTGTTGAATATATGGGCAGATAGATTTAGATTTCATGAGTGATTTCGAGAAGCCGACACTCACAACCTAATCGCCGCTGGCTATTTCCCTTTGATTCTCAACCTTTCATGCTTCGTTTCGGGAAGTTGACACCACTAGCATATGTTAAAATAATAATATCTTTTAATCAGATGAACATGATATCAACTTAATAAATATAGCATACCCGAGTCAATCATAGCCATTATTGATTTGGCAAGCGAGAAGATGTCTTCCTCACTCTCTATAATATCACTCTCTTTTGTAATGGTTGTGTATTTTTCTCTTGACAATTTTGTGAAAATAGCAAAAGCATGACAATGGAATGCACATTCTCCCCTAAAGAGAGACCTTATATAGAGGGAGTGATGGAACCAATATTAGACTTGCCAAATCTCAACCTTCCATCAAAGTTTAAGTTATGGATTCCACATGTCTAATTAGAAGTTATGATATATTGCCCACAAAATATTAATTAAATTGGGCATATATTAGAGATGATAAGCCATATAAATGGGTTGAACCTCGCCAAACTCGACATGCTCAGACAAGTTAGATCTAGAAGACTATCTCACAAACTAGCCCACCATGGATCAACAAACCCGATACCCTATGATGTCATTAGAGAAACAAGTTTTCGTGGCAAAGAGAAATATTAATTGAAACTCGAATTAACTTTTTCGATGTCACCATAAGTTTAAGTTTAAGGGAGGATATCAGAGATAATTAGGACATTTCCCTATATTAGAAATAATAAGAATATTTTTGTTGATTTTCTATGTCTCACAAGTTCGTGAAAATATCTTCATATGACTGTGTATATCTTGATCAATATATGTTACTTTATATAGTCATGTCATAAAATCTCTTTATATACTCTTTTCTATTTATTGAATTAATTCGCAATTCTTTTATACTTTATATTCGACTATCTCATTATCAACCGCTGTCCTCGCTTGGAGAAATCTTGATGCTCTGCTTTTCACAAAATCGCCTCCTGTCTTCTTCTCTGTTCGTCTTTCCCTCTGCTCTACGAGAGCACGGCCTCACGACCTTTAACTCGCCGGCTGCGATGGCGTCGACCGTTGGACCTGACCAGTTACCCAGCCATTCCCAACACGTCCTGGTCATGCGCCACGGCGACCGCAGCGACGACAGTGTCGACCAGTCGTGGTGGATGAGGGTGCCCAGGCCATGGGACGCTCCTTTGGCCGCCGCAGGCCAGATCAGGGCGCTCGAAACTGGGAAGAAGCTCCAGGCCCAGCTCAGGTTCCCGATCCACCGGGTCATCACATCACCCTTCTGGCGGTGCATCGAGACCGCACAGGAACTGATCGCCGGTCTCTCCAAGATGGATGGCGATGCCGCAAACGTTGTGGCAGGTGAAGATGGCGATTCCACTGACTCACCAACATCAAGAATCAAGGTCGAGTAGTCTATCCTAATCCACATGAGCTGTGCTGAAAGTTCTTAGTCTATTGCGATATGTTCTTTCCGTGCACGACTGGTAGTTACAAACTCCAACGACCTTTCTCACACAAAACGACGAAACAACAATATTCTGAGATAAGAATGAAGGAATACTAGGTGCTTTTTATCGAATGCCCGGTCCCATTCCTTTTCAAACGCTTTTGCAGGTATCCATAGAATATGGTATGTGCGAGATCCTAAACGACGTTTCGCTGTGGTATCACCCCACGGGTCGCGAATCGTGGGGATTCGACGTAAAAGAGCTCGAGAATTCATTTCCATCGGGCTTCGTGGACCCCGCACCGCACCAGGTTTACAAGGAGGTACGAGGTTTCTATGTGGCACAGGTTCTGGTCTTGAGAAGATTAGATTCTGATTATAGAGTATCTAAATTGCTGTAGCTACCACAATGGGGAGAAAGTGAATCCGAGGCAAGAGATCGATACCTCCGCACTATTCACTCCCTCGTTGACAGATACCCTCAGGAAAATTTGCTGTTCGTCACTCATGGTGAGCTTCACTTTGCCATTTACTTTCTCTCTTTGTGATCAATTTGCTGTTCGTCACTCATGGAAAAACGGTACCTACGCAGCACACTCGGTGCTCGCGATAATGGCATGAAAGGTGACGATGTTTTTTATGTCATGGCATGCTTTCTAAGCCAGCTTCGAATGCAGGGGAAGGCGTGAAGGTCGCGGCCTCGACATATTGGAAGGAGGCGAGAGGGCACAGAATAAAAGCGGGCTATTGCGGATGCGCGCATCTGAAAAGGCAAATCGTTCGGAACGGCAACTCATTCACTGCTAAAAGATTTGAGATCGCCACGAACCCTGAGGAAACCGGCATCGAGCGCAAGCCGCTATGACGCACGTGAACTGGCGTTTGCCCTCGCGGTGTGTGATGGAGCAACGGGAGGGTTTGAGTTGCTTTTTTGCTGGTTTTGTAATGCGTTGGTTGTGGTGGATCGTCCTGATGTTATGACAGTTTATGGTGTTTGACCTCTCTTAATCATGACCCATTTAAACGTTCTTGAATCTGACCTAAATACAAAGAATAAAGAGCGACAAGAATCGCTTTGTCGCTGAATATTTGTCACATCATCAAAGCTTAGACAAATGAATCGTCGCCACTTTGATCAGCTCGGGAGCTGCTTGAAATGGTTAGGTGTTAGAAGCGTGAGGCAAAAGACCGTCAGTCTTCAACCGGAGAAATTGTTAAGAGGAGAATCTTCTAATATATTTTGAAGTTGACAAAACAATTCATGATATCTTACAAACTTAACATATGCAAGAGATGTTTATTTCAGGTAATATTCATATAAATTGAACTTCGATGTGCTGAGTGAAAAGATTCAAACAATGGGAAAAACATACATGAACAAGTAGAATGGGGAGTTCATAAAGACATGGAGGTACCCAAGTCAACAATCTAAAGGATTTGCGTCAACATCATATCCAAAGTACCAATGAGAAGCAATTGAATATAATAATGAAGTGCTGATATAATTGAAACAACTACACTATTTGCAATAACAATCTTGTCATGATCTACCAGATTAATATTCTGAGATAAATTACCTCAATCCTTGATAGCTTGTTATCTTATATAGATTCCTAATTTAGAAGAAAGTGAAGGAAGAAATCAATCTCGCATGAAATCTTGGTTGATTGACAATCATCCTAAAGCAAATCAACTCTATTTTTTGAAAAACCTAAGATTTGATTGTATGGGTGATTGAATCCACAAAACTCCAATTTACACACCTAATCAGCTAATTGATCTACTCAACAATTCTTTAGTTTGGAGATTGATCGTTTGGAATATTGTCCACCGGAAAGATTAAATGCTGAGGAGTATAAATGGAGATCAAGACATCAAAGAAAATAAAAATCAAGAGTGCAAATGGAAATCAAGACACCAAAGAAAATAAGAATCAAGAGTGCAAATTCCAAAGTTTGAGAACATTTTATATTGTCTTCTAAGTGGACCAAATTAAGAATGAGCGGTGGGTTTAGTACATGTTCCGTACAAATTTTATTTGGATCCTTTAACTTATCCGTTGAAACAGATTTTTTATTTTTGAAATTTGTGTAACATCTTGAATTTCGACTCATTTCAAAATATATAAAATGGTTATTTTATCAATGTGTTATTAGTTATGTTTACTCTAAGTTAGCCCTCATAAGTTAACCTCATGAGTTAACTAACTATTCGAAAAGGCAATTAAGTAACAATACACATACGATTAGTTAATTCAATCAGGAATAGAATGCTTAACCATAAGAATCAAACAGAAATGATACCACACTATTGCAGGTCAATTAGTGAATGGAAATAAATCGATTCGGTAAAAGTATAAGATTAAATTGTGGGTGATTCCACACGACTTTGATATTAATTGTAAACGACATTAAACCGATTTCCATTTGGCCATGTACTCAGTATAAGAAATTAACCCCTAATGATTACATGACAATAAAAGATCGCCTTGATTTGAATAGGCATGATTATGGATTGAAAAGCTATCAACTACGGCTCAAACGCACAAAAATCCCTAAACGCCGCTCAATAGTTAGGTAGTACTAAAGTCACGATTGATCAATTTTAACCACGAATCTCAATCTGATTTTAGATATCGAACTTTCAAGAATGTCAAAACTAAAATATTGAACGTTACCTCATCGATTCATAAATTTATCGATAAGCCCGAAAATTGCTGAAAGTATGTTAACGGGCCGAGAAATGGAGTAGGATATTTGAGAATTTGTGTTTTAGGAATAAAAGGACCAAAATGCCCATTTCTAGAAGCTTGTATAGGAAGTTGTTTTATTTCTTTTTCTTTTTCTTTTTCTTTTTCTTTTCTCTTCTTTATCAATACTGTTTCCCCACATTTCTTTCTCTCTCCTTCCCCTCAAGTTTTAGCCACCCCTTACCCCATGTTCTCTCCTCCCCATGTTAACTTTTCTCCCCTCCCTCTCCCTTTTGGACGTCACCCCCCTTCCTCTACCTTTCCTCTCATTTTTCTTCTTCTCCCTCTTCTTCTTGTTGGCTTTCATTTCCCTCCGTTCAGCCCCCAAACTGCATGGACCAGCCACCTTTGCCACATGTCGAAGCCGCCACACGCCACCAAATAATTCAAGCCGCATCCTACCATCGCCCGTCTATGAGCTGCGCCTATTGTCGTTTTTTTTTCACCGAACTGAAACCACCCCATATCGCCGAGACCCATTTTCGCCGCCGCTTGTCTCACCATTGCCATTGCACCCGTGTCATCGGAATCACTAAACTATGAGTCAATTTCCTAATCCCTTAGTTAGGGATTAATCTTGCTTAGGAGTAGTTTAATTAGTTTAATACTTGTATTATGCTTATGGATGATGATTGATTAGCATTTTAATATTATTGATTAATCTTGCTTAGTACTAACTAGGGTTCAAATAAAGTAATTGCGGTTAGATTAAAGTAATTGTAGTTGGTTAAAGTAACCACGGTTAAATTAAAGTAACTATTGTTCGATTAAAATAACCTCGGTTGGGTTAATTAACCTTAGTTGGGTTAGAATAGTAATCATGATTAGTATTAGTTAATATTATTATTATTTTTGGAATAAATAATAATTATGTATTATTTTCGGAATTATTAATTAATTATTAATTATATTATTTTATAATTTCGAATTATTATTTATTTATGAATATTAATTATTTTTGGGAAAAATAATTAACTGTGATTATTTATCGAAAATGGTTTTAATCGATAGATTTTGTGAGAAAAACTCGAGAAGCCTGGCTTAACCTCAGCATCCCATTGACAAAGTGCATCTCGTTCTCGTTAACAATGCATCCCATTGGCATGGGGATATTGTTGTCCACTTTAAGTGGTGATGGTTCTCGTCTTCCATTAAGTGCTCACACGTATACCATACAAGCTAGTTCTTATCTTTTCATATAGTTGACACTTTCATAGCCCCCACAAGGGCATGCTCACACATAATCATGTGTGTCATGCTTCCTACGACCCAATTCTAATGATGCTATGAATGACCCTAAACTTGAGACTTAGCTCAATCATCAAGTACCGAGGACCCTGCACTAATCCAAAACATGAAATCAATATATTTCGATGTCAATCAAAACCTCGTGGACTTGAACAATCCCCGTATCAAATAAGACTAGGATCCGACATGCCTTAATACCGGTCCAAGATCATGTGGCCTTGGGTGATCCTCGTGCCGTACAAGACTTGATTTCCAAAAACATCATTATCTTACCGAATCAATCTTATGACTCTAGGTGAATCTCGAGTTACACTGAACACAAACAAAGAACCATTGAAGCCATTCAAATCATGAAAGACTCGAGCACATGCATTAGACTCACATACAAGCAAACATACATATAGTCTCCATACTAATCGCAGTTTATCAAGAGAGAACCGCCTAAACTTAACAACAAAAATGGCAATACCAAAGAGAAGTAGGAAGCTCTACTTACCTGGACAAACCTCAAGAAACCAAAAGACTTTGCTTGGTGAAGGGCGGCGATCACACGGCCAAAGGAGAGAGAAAAGGGGGCAAGAGAGAGACAAGAGAGAGGGGAGAGAAGAGAATTGCCAAAATGGTGAGAAATGAAGAGAGGCTCCTCCTATTTGTAGTTTTCGGCCTCATGATTATTGAGCCAAATAGTCCAATCCTCCTTTTCCAATCGGCACACTTAAGTTGTTTAGGTGGCAAGCTTATTTTGCAAAATATCTTGCCTAAAGAATGAGTTGGCACGTCTATTGGTCTCATGTGGCAACTGTGACGTCCTGAATTTTGACCCATTTCAGAATATGTGAAATGGTTATTTCATCAACGCATTGTTGGTTGCATTTATTCTAAGTTGGCCCACCATGAGTTAGCTAATTATTCAGAAGGCAATTAAGAACAGATACGCGTACAACTAGTGAATTCAATTAAGGATTGGCCGCTCGACCATAAGGATCAAGCAAGAATGATACCATGTTGTTGCAAGCTAATTAGCAAACGAAAATAGATCGATTTGACTGGAATACGAGGTTGGATTGCGGGTGATTCCACACAGCTTCGATATTAACTGTGAACGATGTTAAACTGATTTCCAGTTGGCTCTGTACTCAGGGTGAGCAATCAATCCCTCATGATTACATACAACTAAGAATCTCCCTAATTTGAATAGGCACGATCGTGGATTGAAAAGCTATCAACCATGGGTCAACGTGTGGAAAACCCTAAATGCTGCATGAAAGTTAGGTCGTACTAAAGTCACAATTGATTGAATTTAATCACGAAATTCAATCTAATTTTGGATATCAAGCTTTCGAGGACGTCGAGACTAGAATATTGGACAACGCCTCATTAATTCCCAAATTTATCGATAGGCCGGGAAGTTATTAGAATGGATTATTGGGCTGAGAACTAGAGTCAAAAAAAGGGGATGATCAGGCCAAAAGTTGTGAACCAAGACAATCCCACTTCTTAATTTTCGGATCAGGGGCATTCGAGAAGGTTTAGTTCAAATTGGAGAAAAGACCATTTTGCCCTTCCCCCATTTCTATTCAAAAAAAAGAGAAAAATAAAGGAGAAGTGAGGGGAGTGGGTGGGGCACATCCCCTCCCCCATCAATCATAGTCCCCTAACCTATCTCCACCCTCTCTCTCTCTCTCTCTCTCTCTCTCTCTCTCTCTCTCTCTCTCTCTCATGCACGTACGCCCCCTAAAGCTCATTTTCTTCTTCTTCTTCATCCTCTATTCTTCTTCTCTTCTAGCCGACACCCTTGGTTGCTGCTGCTGCCCTTTCTTTTGATGCCACTATTGTTAGCGACCACCACCCATCACCACCGTAGCTCCGCCGTCCCACTAGCTCCCCGCCGGTTCGCCGATCTCACCGTTCACTGTACTCACCCGAGCTAATTGCTCTTCTCCGGCCTCATCATAGTCAAGCTAGATCTAGTCGCTACTATCCTTGGCTCGACCACCACCGCTACAACTGTCGATGACCAGCGCTTGAAAAGCAACCGCCCCCTCAATCTCTTTTGTTCTTGTTCAGGCCAACTGACAGCTACTATTGTGTCCTCCCTACCTCAGCCGTCGACCATCGACCGCCGCTACTACAGTGCTAGCCGCCTCATCCAGACGCCAGACTGCTCAAAGACCATCACCGTGAGCTGCCACAAGTCACCACCCTACTTACTTCCTATCGCCACTCTCTCTCATTCTTAGTTCTAGCTTGAACCAAGTCGACTAGCCGCCACCCGCACCGTCACCCCATCGCCCTTGTCACAATCAGAAATCGACTAACCAGCTAGCCGAGCAAGCTACTGAACCTTAAGCCATTACATTGCCTCTCTCCCTCTTGGTTCTATTTTCTTTCGTCGAAGCCACCTCGCCTAGTCGGCGGAACTGCTGGCCACCATCCAGAGCTGCTAAAATGCCCACTAGCTAGCCCCGTGCTGCATCAACCACTGGTTCCTCCATTTCTTGGCTTCTCCCCACGCAAACAGCTGCCCTCAACCGAGATCTGATCTCATGTCGCCTCACCTTGACACATCAAAGGTTCCCAAGCGTTCCCCTCATCACCACCATCGCGTTCATGTCACTGGAATCGCAAACCGATGAGTTATTTTCCTAATCCCTTAATTATAGGATAATCTTGTATTAAGGGGTAGTTTAACTAGTGTTAAGTGTGATTAGCGACTAATGGGGATTAGTTACGCTTGATTGTGTGTTATATACCCTAAGTGGGATTATGATAAGCTAATAGTAGCTTAAGATGGTTTTTGCCAGTTAAATCAAATTATGGTTAATTAGCATTATTGTATAGTACTAATCTTATTTTTGGTTAATTAATTTGGCTAAGGAATTATTAGTTTGAGTTGATTATGATTAATCATTTTGGAGAAATAATTAATTATAATTATACTATTTATGGACATAGTATATTTTGTGGAAATTAATTAATTATTTATAGTATTAATTAATTTCGAATTTATTGGTTATTTTTGGATAATTAATTAATCACTTGTGGAGAACTTATTAAAGTGAGCAATATTTATACTTATTCAATTATTGCTTATTGATAAAAGGTTGATAATTATGTACACAATAATATTATATGGCTTTTCAAATATTCATGGAATATTTGATGAAGTTAATTACTTTTGTTAAGTAATATTTATGGAGATGACAAATAGCTATGACTATTTTGTGTGAGAGCTAGTTATTTATCAGGATAATTAACTGAAGTATTTTCCTAGATATCAAAATGGATTATGAGAATTAGAAGAGTTTATAATTATTTAGTTATAGTCAATTAGTTATGGAAATAATTGGCTATGATTAAATAATAGAAGTACACGATTAGTTATTGAAGTGAATACCTATGGGCAAGTTACTAGTATTTATTGAGTATTACAAGAATGATTACTGCTAATCACTATATTGAGTACCATGTGAATATTAACGTTTTGGTCGGTTGAGACTAACGATTGACATATGATTTGAACTGATGTTGTCGGTTGTATCTAGAATTGTCGAATTATCGCAATATGTTGATTTAAGGATAATATATGAGACATTGACTACATCATATGTGTATCTCATGCATGTCCCATGTGGATTGTGATACGAGTGCTTTGAGAATTATATGGATCCGTATAGTTGTGTGCTCGTGCGACCACTTGGGCCCTAGTCGTACGGATGTGGGATGGAGGGCAGCCCTAATGCGTGTTTACACAGGGAAAATGATAGAGCCCTGATATGTGTTACGTGGGGAGATGGAGGTGGTTGTACCATAATCCATGTTTACGTGGGAAAAATGATAGAGCATTGATGCATGTTACGTAGGGAGATAGAGGTGGTTGTGCCCTGATACGTGTTACGCGGGAAAAAGAATAGAGCCCTGATGTGTGTTACATGAGGAGATAGAGGTGGTTGTGCCCTGATACTTGTTTACGCGGGGGAAAAAGGTAGAGCCTTGAAGCGTGTTGACGTAGGGAGATGCATAATTGGAATACGCTTGACTATTATGCCTATGAGATGTTATATGTGTGGTGTTCTAATTATGTGATCATCTGCTTACCTTTGTATGGCCCATGTGATTAATATCATGTAGGGTATATGTAGCTGCGAGGTAAGGTTGCTTGTGATTGGATTTAATTGAGGTTTCGTTGCACATTATAGACAGACCAAAGCAGTGGTCACTTGGCTTTTGTTTGGCCATCGTTAATAAGTTGCATGATTAGACTACACCCGTGACAAGTGAGTTTCTTAACTGAAGCTTAGGATAATAACTTATTGAGATTTTATCTCACTAGTTATGGTATAACCATTTTCAGGTCCATTAGATGAAGAATCGACACATGTTACGATTCATGGCTATAGTTGAAGGAAGTAGATTAACCCTAACCTTGTTGATTTCATTGGCTCAATAAAAAGATGTATGTGATAAGGGCTTGTATTGATAAACTTCCTAGGGTTAATCATTAGATGAATAAAGCGACACTTTTGAATATATTTCTTGTTGGATTTTCCTATTATCCTTGTTTTTATAATTGGCTAGGTGGTTGTGATTTGCTTTTGCATGCATTTAATTAAAAGATAAAAATGATGATCGGCGACGCATCTCGAGACGTCGCATTCAAATGACCGCAAGTGAAAAAGGGAATTGTCGCATACTTGAGGATCAGAGCGTGACAACAACTTAGAGCTTAAATATCTCTATTGGAGGCTCACTTGTCATTCTCTCATTGGACCAAGCAAGCACCCTCGCATTTAAGAGCATTTATGATAACTTGAAGAGGTGGTGCTATAATGCCAAGTCAGCACCTAAATCTCTTAGGTTCATCACGAGTGTTTCAGATGTCCAATTCCAGTTGGTCCAAGTGCGCAGCAATTCATCAACTTGGCCACCAAGGAAAATCTTTGGCCATTATGACTAAATCTTAGCTTGGACACCTCACCTTACAACTCATCATCTTGCATTTAATGAAAGAATTCTAGAAAATTCCAAACTCTGTCCATTTCTCAAAAGCAAAACAAACAAATGTCAAAATTCCTTGACTTGCTCTCGAAGGAAAATTTAAAGCCATCATGACAAAATCTATCTTTGGTCACCTAAGCATCATGAGTTACCATGGTTATTTAATGACCATGTTGTAGAGAATTCCATGGTTTTGTCCTTATCTTCAAGAAAGAAGCCATCATGGGAAAACAATCGTTTGAGTTCATTCCGGGGCCAAACAAGGGATTACATGGAACACACCGAATAACCAATTCTCGCATGTTCGAGATTTGGGCCATCATGCTTCTTGCAAGCCAAAACCACTCCCTTAGGTGATCGGTTGGCTTAGAGGGTCGCACCAAGGGCGGTACCAAGGTTGGCACCATGACTAGCCCTTAGGCCGACACGATCAGCTCACTCAAGTCCAGGATTGGCCCTTAGGCCGGTCCCTAAGCTTGCCGCAGGGCTTGTACACGACCGATTCCCTATTCATAGTCCTTGGTTTCGCGATCAGCTCAAAGATGATTCTAAAGCTATCAATGGTCTAGCACTAAGCCAAAGCACTCATGGATCTTAGAATTAGTTACGAAATCACCAAGTTAATCTCATGACTCATTTCGATTAGTCCCCGATCCATCACATGGGTCCATGACCGGTCTACTACCGATCCATGATCGAACTCATCTAATTCATGTTTCTCTTCTGATCACTAAGAATTAGATAGAGAATGATGCATTTTCAGTTGAAACACGATCACATCTGATTGAATCGAATCATCCGTATTGTTATAAATATGTCTCAAGTTTGAGCTCTGTGAATGAAATCAAACTGATAAGGATATGTGAACTCGATCATGTGCGGATCAAAAATTAATTGTACGTGATCTTGAATTAATTGTTCGTGATATTGTTGCCTTCCGCATGCATGTTTGATGCAAAGTAATTAAAGATTGCGGTGAAAAAATATTGGGTACATGAGATGTGCCAGTGTGTCAAATAAGAAGACCCCTCAAAATGCAACACGTGTTGAGCATGGCCCCACTTGTTAGGCTAACTTTTCTCTCTCTTCTCACTTCTCTTTTCTCGCTACACTCTCTCTTCTGCCTCCCCTGCACACGCTTTTTCTCTTCTCTCCCCTGCACACTCTCTGTAGCCCGACTCTCACTCTTCGCCGTAGAAATGATGTGAAAAATGAATGAATTCATTGCCCAGCAAACAAGACGAGATGAACAAAAATAATCGTTTCTTGTATTTCTTATTCCTATCTGAAACTCGACCGAGTTCCCGTTTCGATTTCGATTGCCGGTTTTTTTTTTTTTTTTTTGTGTGGGTTTCTCTACGATTTCGATCTGACCCATTTCAGGTCACTTCCGTCTTCACCGGCACCAGCAACCGGGGCTTCTCGGAGGGTTGCAGACTCTCCACCTCGTCGTCCACGCTGGAGCAAAACCGCGAATGTGGGGGAGAACGCCGGGATAATCAGATCGAACTCGCAGTGCCCCCTGGCTCTACGTGTGCGTGGACCCCACGCCCTCCGAGACGCTCACCCCACTGGCAACCGAGGCGACGACACGGCGACGGAGGTGGGATCGGGGGCGAAGGAGTGGCACCGCCTGTGACGACTGAGGGCCCGGCCGGTGGGGAAGCTCTTGTGGCAGATCGAGCACTCGTGCTCCTTCCTGGACACGACAGAGGAGGGGGTCGCTACGGAGGTTGAGGTGGTCGGCTGTTCATTTGCGCTGGCGAAGAGAGAGCGTGCTGGGAAGAGGAGAGAGAGGGCGTGCAGGGGAGGCAGAACAGAGAGAGCGTGTAGCAAGGGGAGAGAGAGGAGAGGAGAGGAGAGAGAAAAGTTAGCCTAACAATTGGGCCCACACTCAACATGTGTCACGTTTTGTGGGGTCTTTTTATTTGACACGCTGGCACAACTCATTTACCCAGTACTTTCTCGAATGCGGCTAGAAGAAAGCGTGCAGCCAAAAGGAAGCGTGAACGAAAGTCCAAAATTCCTGCAAGTTGGACTTTTATTTGGACTTTGGAGATGATGGAGGAAAGTGGACGGTAGCCCACTTTGTATTAAATTAATGATTCCTTTCTTGTCTTCTGCCAAAAGAAAATGAACGTGCAATTGTTCTCCACTTCATTAAACGCATGCACATGGCCATGTGCATGCGTTCTCATGGAAATTGGTGAGTGCTTCAGAAACTTATCTTGTAGGCGCCGAATGCCATCTCCTCTTTTGTCATGTTTTGTGGGCTATGTTTGTCTTTTTCTATTAAATGAAGAAAAGAGGGAAGACAGAATCTTTGTTCCTTCGGTGGATGATGGCCATGCATACCCAAGGTCATCAATTGCATGGAGACGCATGAAGATGGGCGCCATTTGTTTCATAAAAAGAGGACTTCGGTGGCCATGAGGATGTAGAGAGCAAGAAGAGCACAAGAAGTGAGCGTTACTAAACGCGTAGGAGCTCTCGGCAAAAAAGGAGATTTTCTCGTCGTAATTACACCTGAATGTTTAGCCAGTTAAATTCTTGTTAGTAGAATTTATTTAATTCCTTGAGTGAAAATTTCACTAGAAATTGTGAAGGACTAAACACTGTGTGAATTATTAGATGTAATTGAGGGTTCTAAAATACTGAGAAAGTGTTTGAGTACTCGAGTGATTGTAATCTCAATTATATCGCTTGATTTTTATAGTGAAATTTCGTGATGTTCTCCCCATGGATGTAAGTTTTGATATTCAAACCGAACCACGTAAATCCGATGTTTGACTTCCTTTCTTTCCTTCCGACTAATTTTATCCGATTCACTCGATCCATATCCGTAAAAATTCAACAAGGTATATCGGCGCATGGCGGGCGGAATTACCTGTAATCGATCATGACCGATTAGGATCGATCCATAACCATCCATCAATCCGTGACAGTCCATAATCACCTCAGGATTAATTTTCATGATCCAAAAGTCATCTCGTGAGCTAGTGATCCAATTCCACATGTATGGTTGGTGGTCAATTCATGGTCGATCCCTTAGCCGGTTCATGGCCGTTCAGTCAATCGTACCATGACCTATCATTGATTCCTCACTTATCACACCAATTGAGTCTATAACCAATAGTCCGCGATCGATCCATTCCAAATATTATGACCATTTCTCACGGGGTTGGAATCGAGGATATTATATCTCTCTTCTAACCGGGCCGAGTCAACACGACTCTCAATTTAGTAGAATACACCTCATTTACTACAGAATAAATCTTTGCAAATTTAGGAACTCCGCCCCCCCTCCCCTCCCAATTTGATTGGGCCACGTGGCCATATGTGTTCATTGTGAATATGGTCAACGGGATGCTTTTTAATGTTCCACATTTATTGCTTTCTATGCATAATGATTTAATTCTCGATTACGATGGACAAAATTATGTTATGACAGCCCATAGTCAGACTTGGCGTGCAATCTCCAGATGTCCACAGTACCGTTGACCTATCTATTTTCTTTTGTCGACCACTCTGCCAATAGCCAAGAAGGAAGAAATAATACTTTTAGTGATTGGAATTTAGAGGGAACTTTTGTTAGCAAGTCTTTATTTAATCATTTCTTTTTATCCCGATCGGCTTTATTATCATCCATGTTTGAGCTACTTTTCTTCTTATTGAAGTGACGAGCTTTTTATATCCTTTTTTTTTTTGTAGAAAAGATAGGGCGAAAGACCCTATTTAATTACATAAAATGCGTCTCAACTTATATAAACAAGGCTTATATGATACTGGACTTATGAGCTTTTAAGCAGGTTGTACATACTTGACTAAAGTACACAAAGATAGGTTTTGCAAAATCCATATATAAAATCATTTTGCAGACTTAAAGCAAACATTTATTTTCATATGATGCAATTTTATCATATCAAACCATCTTTATATAGCAGTCTTCTAAGTAGACGCACATTTCTCATTAAATTAAGAGACATTCTATGTATAAATAAGACCATGCTGCAAAATACATGTAGTTCAAAACCTCGAAATCAATGTAGTTGGTTGGAATCTTAGGGGATTTCTAGTTCAAGAATTGGATGTCATTTATTTAAATTCCACCCACTTAGTGCAATTTGCCCCTGATCAACATTGTCCATGGTGGTCAAAGCCCGAATTTAATTGGTTTATAGGGCTTGCATTATGCTTTTTGGGTTTTTTGGGTTTTTTGGGTCTTTATGCTCAAGCCTTTAAAATATCAAAAATGAAAATATATTTAGTTTACTTTTTGGACTGGCTAACATTTATATAAATAGGTCATTTTCAACCACTAGCAATAAAATTGCAAACGGTAGTGCGTCCCCACTGGCAACCATCCGACCTTTCACCTGCACTTTCAATTCATCTCTATGGCGTCGACCGTCGAGCCCGAGCAATTTACCGGCCATCATTGCCAGCACGTCCTCGTCATGCGCCACAGCGACCGCGCAGACCATGGCGTCGATGAGTCGTGGGGGACCAGGGTCCCCAGGCCATGGGACGCTCCACTGACCAACGCGGGCAGGACCAAGGCGCTCGAAATCGGCAAGGAACTCCGGGCCGAGCTCGGGTTCCCAATCCACCGGCTCATCACGTCGCCGTTCCAGCGGTGCATCGAGACTGCAGGCGAACTGATCACCGGTCTCTCAACGAAGGGCGAGAAGGCCACGAACGGTGTGCTGGATGATGGCAACTCCGCCGACTCATCAACATCGGGAATCAAGGTCAGAGTAATCTCTCCTAATCCGCAAGGGCTTTGCTGAAAGTTCTTGATCTAACTTCAGCTTTGATCTATCGCAATATATTCTTTCCGTGTTAGACTTTTATCAGTTCATACTCGAAAGACCTTTCTTTGCACACTAAAGAGCGATATGCCGAGATAACAAGGAAGGAATATTTAAGTGCTGGCGAATAAACTTTTTGTAGGTATCTATAGAATATGGAATGAGCGAGGTGCTCAACGACGTCGCGTTGTGGTATCATCCCACGGATCGCAATTCGTGGGGATTCGACATAAAGAGGCTCGAGTCTTCATTTCCGCCTGGCGTCGTGGACCTCGCCCCACACCGGGTGTTCAAGGAGGTAAGGGGTTTTCATATGGCACATCATGCTTAGAAATCGAAATCTTATTGTTTAGGAATCATTGCCCTGGACGAAAATGCTCCCCGACGATGTCACAAAAAGTCGCACCGTGCTCGTCGGCAGACGAGTTTGGAGTTATTTGAGACTAAGTCGCTTGAACGGCCCGGTTTCAGGGGGCTTATTGCCCTTCAAAAATCAGCCTTGAATCTAGATGGTGTTAGTATGTGTAATTGCATGGTCTAATCTGAGAGTACGTCTAAATTTTCTGTAGCTGCCACAATGGGGAGAGAGCGAATCCGGGGCAAGAGATCGATTCCTCTACACCATTCACTCCCTCGTTGACAGATACCCTCAAGAAAATATACTGTTCGTCACTCATGGTGAGGTTCAGTTTGGCATTTACTTTCTCCCTTTGTGATCAATTAAATCCAAATTCAAAATCCAAATTATGTAGGGCATGCATATGGCTAACTTCGATGAACATGATCTGGCATTTAGTTTCTCTATTTGTAATCGGTTTAATCGAGATTCCAAATCCAAATTAGGTAGGGTATACATATGGCTAGCTTCAATGAACGTCATGGTATTGCCTAAAACGAATTGACTTAGAAAGTCCATACGTCACTGGCTTTGCTTCAAAGATCATAGAGGACGCTTTAGAATGGACTCGGTGCAAATGCATGCACCTTTGACCTAGTTGCACCATTGAAGCTGATGCATCCACTCAAGTTTAAAATAGTGCCCATCGGATTCAACTGTTCCTACACACGCCAGGTGCATGTTTCTTAACCAGCTCCGAATGCAGGGGACGCAGTGAAGGCCGCGGTCTCGACGTATTGGAAGGAGGCAAGAGGCCACGACATAAGAATAGACTATTGTGGGAGCGCGCGCCTCAAGAGGCAAATTATTAGGAATGGCAATTCATTCACCGCTAAAAAGTTTGAGGTTGCGACAGACCCCAAAGAAACTGGCATCAAGCGCAAGCCGATGTGACACGCATGAACGGGTGTTTGCAATTACATTATGTGATGGAGCATTGGGGAGGGTTTGAATTGCTTTCTATGTTGGTTCTGTCATTTGCAAGGCTTGTTGAATCATTTTGATGTTAGGACAGTTTATGTTTGCTCACCCTCGTTATATCATGACTCTCGTGATCACACTACTATGTTTGGAAGTTTTGATCAAATAGAAATATATGCAAAAGATACGAATTGGGAAATTTCAGTATATTTCTATATATCATAATGAAGATTGCATCGACATGTCTATAAGTTTTATGAAATGATTATCTACAATAACAGACATATATAATCAAATAAAGATAAAGAGAATTTCCAAGATATACACACTCATCATGAGAGAAATGAAAAATCAAGTGAAATATCCAAAATATTAAGAAATATCTAAATATCTCTAACATCCCTTCAAATTCAAGCACATAGAAAATACAAATCTGAATAGTGCCACAAACACGTGAAACACCATGAAATATGTGAGCTTAGTTGATCTGAGGCGAGTGTCACATGGCAACGTATGTGGTGGCTTTTGATGTTCATTCATAATGAAAGCTTAGGATGTGACTTGTCTGACGGTGACGAGTCTGATGGTGGTGTTGATTCTCTAATGTGAATAGCTAAATGTCGTGATCAAAGAAAACAGCATGTGACCAGTATAGTTGGCTTAGTTGACTAAAATAACGACTTGATAAATGCAGCCAATGTAGCTGGTTTTTCTTTCAAAACAATTATTCAAAATTGCGGCTTGTGCGACTGGTATCATAATGACCAAACTGAGAATCAAGGCAAACAACAAGTGGTCAATGCAACTGACTTTGTTGACAAAACAGTAATTACGGCAACTTTTCCTTAGAGTGATGTGCGTGGTTGAATACTGTTGTGTCGAGGATGGACTCAGAAATGTATCGAGTGTTGGGCCGGGCCACTCCCATGTGGAGGAAGTCCAATGAAATGCAAACCCAAGGCTTAAACCTATATGATAATTCATATGGAAAAATTAATGAGAGGCTATTTGGCCAAAATGTATAGGGTTTTTTTCTATCTATGTGGCAACAACAAAGAATGATTGGTGCGAGGCAATAGCAAGAGAGAAAGATAGAGTATAACATTTGGGAAAGAGGGTATTCATCAAGCCAATGATCGGAGGTCAATTCATGGTTCATTTGAATTAAAATTTTGTCAACATGCTCTCAACACATTGTTCACGAATTTGATTTGTTTGATTTTCATTTGGAGATCCCACATCAGGTTCTCATGAGTTAAATCGAAGTTGTGATTGAGAGAGATTTATCTTTGATCTTTTGTGATGTTTGTGTATTGCCAACAATGGTGATTTTGTTATTGTTACTGCCATGTACCTCTAGCATGACCTAGGGAAGAAATTTGTTAATAGTAATGATTTTGGGTGGACTCTAGCCCCATAATTTCTTATTAGGTTTACACAAGTAGAGGTGATCAATTCCACCGGACCGGGAGGGCTGGTTCCCAATTTTGGGAACCAGGGACCCCACTGTTTGGTCTTAGGACCAAGAATTGAACTAGACTATCGATTTTAGTCTGATCCGGTCTGGTTCAGTAGAATTAGCAACTTTGTTTTTTCATTAAAGAGTGGTCATGCTTTGAACCAATCAATCCAGTTCAATTCTCAAGCGATCTCAATAAAACCGGTCACATATATTCCCACATGCTAAAAATTCAAACTCCACTTGTATTTAAGTTTGTATATTTATGTTTAAGAAATAAAATAGTCTATTTGAGGATTTATTACTATTTTTAAGAAATTAAAAAATTATTAAAAAAAAAAAAAAAAAAAAAAGAGTCAATCCGGCCTAGTCTAGTTCTACCCCAGAATCAGGAATTCGACTGAAAAAATCACCGATTCCATGTTTATGAAACCAAGAACTGGACTGATGCCTCCAAGAACAAGACCAAATTGGCAAGTCTAGTCCGATTTCGATTTGGGCAATCCAATATGCCCACCCCTATACACAAGAGTAAAGATTGTTTTGTTCCATTAAATTAATTCAATATTGTTCGAGTTATCATTATTCTCCCAACAAAGTAGTATTAGAGCTCAAGTTACCAACAAATCTTGAACCCAACATTTACACAGGAGATGCGTGTTATTGCTACTCCAATCTAAGACCCAATGTGTGAGAAAGATGCTGGGATTATCCCACATCAGTTGTGGAAGGTACTAGTGGTTAAATTATAATTATGAAAGAAAATCTCACCATTTAAGCTAGTTTTTTCGGTGAAAAAAGCTCAATACCATCTTGATGTATTCTTTCCGAGGTGTTTCTTGGGGTAGACCTTGCACGCAGTGCACGTCACATCTTGATGTATTCTTTCCGTGTTAAGACTTTTAGTTCAAACTCCAAAGACCTATCTCCCACAAAAGAATAACATGGTGAGATAAGAAGGAAGGAATACTAAGGGCATTTTCCCAAATGCCCGGCTCCATTCCTTTTCAACGTTTTGCAGGCACCCACGGAGTATGGTATGTGCAAGATCCTAAATGACGTCGCCTTGTGGTATCACCCCACAGGTCGCGAATCATAGAGATTCAATACAAAGGAGCTCAAGACTTCATTCCCACCAGGGCATCGCGGACCTCACACCACACCGGGTGTACAAGGAGGTACGAGGTTTCTTTAAGAATATTAGATTCTGATTGTAATTGCATGGTCTAATGTAGAGTATGTAAATTGCTGTAGCTGCCACAATGGGGAGAGAATGAATCCGGGGCATTAGATCGATACCTCCCCACCATTCTCTCCCTCGTCGACGAATACTCTCAAGAAAATTTGCTGTTTGTCACTCATGGTGAGCTTCGTTCTGGCATTTCATTTCTCAATGGTATATGACGCCTATCAGATTCAAAGGTTCAATATACACCAGGTCTTCACAACAGTGGCAGCGGAAAGTGAAGACGTTCTTGACGTGTTTTCGAAACCAGCTTCAAATGCAGGGGAAAATGTGAAGGTCACCACCTCGACACACTGGAAGGAGGCAAGAGGGCACAAGAATAAAGCCAGACTAAGATTTGAGATCGCCAAGAACCCTGAGGAAACGGGCATTGAGCACGAGCTGCCGTGATGCGTGTGAACTGGTGTTTGCACTTACGGTCTGCAAAGGGGCATGGGGAGGGTTTGAGCTGCTTTCTATGCTGGTTTTTCCATTCGTTGCTTGTGTCGGATCATTTTGATGTTAGGATAGTTAATGTCATTCATCCTCTCTGAATCATGCTCACGCAAACACCACCAAATTTTGAATTTATATTGAGAGCGAAGCGGTTCGTACTGCTGCAATACATGAACAAGAGGTATCTCATACATAGTTATTCTTGAACCTCATCTGAATACAAAGAATAAACAGTGACGAGAATTGCTTTTTCACTGAATCTCCTCGGCGGACCCTTCCTAGCTTGGTATAACTTGTATGATCACCACTTCGATGGGCTCAGGAGCAGCTCGAAATGGTCAGGTACATCCAATGGCAAGTTGCCGAAGAAAACATCCGGCTTCCCCACGTACATATTCCCTTGCATCACGTTGTCGCAGCCTTTCTAACAGAAGGAAGGACTGAGTAGGGGCATGTCGGGAGGAAATCCCTCTCTGTCCACGAGCTCAGAAGCATCATCCCCAGGGCCCAGCAAACTGAAATAGTTGGGATCGTGGAGCCTCGACATGAGATCTTGGCTCTCGGCAAGAGTAAAATGCCTAATTGCGGCAATGGAATGTGAGGGAACGGGATTTGCAAGTGGGGATCGGAGTAGATGCACTCGCCGGAGTCGAACTTGTGTGGAGCCAAATGGCCACTAGCATTAGGAGTGCTGGGGTTCAGCAAGTCAGACGGTGGTGGAAGCAGTCTCGGTGGTTGCGGTGAAGGATCAGCGACGTGCGGCGTTGCGCACAAGTGAGCCCTTGAGGTCGACTCTTCCTCTGCCGAAGAGCTCAATTTGGCAACCTAGAAGAGAATGAAAACAAGAGCATAAATCCATGCATCTCTCTTCAATTCAAGAACTTCGAATTAAAAGCTTCGATTCTCTGAAACATTCTTATCAACGACAGTATAAAACGATCATTTCAAACTAAAGCAATCACGATATATTTTACTCAATCAAAGGACCAGTTAAACTGTATCAAGGCCTGCAACATTATCCCTCCAATGCGATACCGAGGAGGTACGGACCTCTGGAGTGCCAAAAGTTAGCACAAATGGACACTTAAGTGCCAAAAGTTACAAAAGGTACACTTAAGTGCCAAAATCGAAGCAAAAGGGATCACTTAAGTGCCAACGGCAAAAAATTCCGACCAAATTGTCACATGTCCATTTTCCGGCGACTTCATTTGCTGACGAAGCATTTTTTTTCAAAATAAAAAATCCACGTGGTAATTTTTTTAAAAAAAATTGTCCGCGTCATATTTTTGAAAAATAATTGATTTTATAATAATATATTTTTAATTATTTAATATTATTTAATTAATTATTTTTGAATCCATGTCACCAAAACGACGTCGTTTTAGCTGATTTTTGGCCGATTCAGTTTCCGGCGAGCCACGTAGACAAAAAAATTAATAAAAAATTGCCACGTAGGATTTCCGGCAGGGTTCCGGCGACTTGGCACTTGATCCATTTTTTTTTCAAGTGTACCTTTTGTAACTTTTGGCACTTAAGTGTCCCTTCGTGCCAACTTTTGGCACTCTTGCTGTACTTATGCCCGATACCGAGTAACAGGCGAAATTCAAGAAGATACGAAGCCGAGAAAAGACTTGTGTTCAAGTTTTCTGTACCTCCACAGTAGGGACATTGCGATGGGGAACAGCAGGGACTTCCCTCTTGTGCTTGTGCTGCTTGGAAGATGAGCCCTGCAGGATCCTGACCAACCTCTTCTGCCTGCTGCTCCAGAAGTTCTTCACGTCATTGTCAGTCCGCCTGCACAAGTGCGTAGCGATCCTTGCCCATTTGTTCCCGAACTGCGCCTGCAACTCGATCACCACCCTCTCTTCCTTCGCCGAGAACTTGCAGCCGCTGGACCTGGGCACAACCATGATAAGAGAAACAAACCGAAAACCACAAGCCATCATCAATCAATAAGTAACTCAGTTTCGCTGCAACTCGACTCTGACGACGAATGAGAAAGCCATGAAAGGATTAACAAAAACGGCACAAAAGGGTCCATGCTTTTTGAGGCTCGGCCTGAGCTTATTGACCCAGTGGAGGCGGCATGACTTGCTGGTGCGCTGCAGGAGGCCTTGGGATTGAATGGAGCTCCAGTCATGGGGGCTGTACTTCTTCACGTGGCCGATCAAGAATCAACGTCGAGTAGTCTATCCTAATCCACATGGGTTTCGCTGAAAGTTCTTCATCTACTGCGATGTATTCTTTCCGTGCAAGACTTGTGGTTACAAACTCCAAAGACCTTTCTCACACAAACAACAATATGCTGAGATAAGAATGAAGGAATACTAAGTGCGTTTTACCGAATGCCCGGTCCCATTCCTTTTCAAACGCTTTTGCAAGTATCCATAGAGGATGGTATGTGCGAGATCCAGAACGACGTCTCACTGTGGTATCACCTGACGGGTCGTGAATCATGGGGATTCTACGTAAAATAGCTCAAGAATTCATTTCCATCGGGCATCGCGGACCCTGCACCGCACCGGGTGTAAAAGGAGGTACAAGGTTTTTATATGGGACGCTGTCTGGACTCAAGAAGACTAGATTCTGATTGTGATTGCGTGGTCTAATCTGAGAGTAGGCCTAAATTGCCGTAGCTGCCGCAATGGGGAGAGAGCAAATCCAAGGTGAGAGATCGATACCTCCACACTACTCACTCCCTTGTTGACAGATACTCTCAAGAAAATTTGCTGTGTTAGCTAGATAAACTCCTGTAGAGTAAGCCCAATAAATTGCAAGCTCAAAAAGACTTGAGCTTATATGATAAATCACACAAAGAAATAAGGTTTTGCACTATCTTTTAAGTCGTAGCCGCAAAAAACGCAATAACAAGAGAGAAAGAGAAGGCAAAAAATCTAGGGGTGTGGGGCAATATCTGATTTACATCAAGCTCGCATCGGAAATCGATTTGTGATCTGATTGAGCTAAAATATTGTTAGCATATTCATGGCACACTCTTCTCAAGCTTGAATGGTTTGATTTTTATTTTTATTTTTGGTAAAGGTAAGTATTATAAAGAAAAGCGAAAGCCAACCATACAGCTATACAGAGGAGGTGAAACTTGGCACCAACCCAAACTCAATGGGACAATATGTCGCTGGAGTGGGGGGGCCAGGTTCACAAAAGAAAACAAATACAAATATGAGAAACCAAGGTCAGCAAAGCTAAACCTCACTCACATTCCTATACAAAGATATTTAGGTCTAGTCCCCAACTACGCTGCAATCTCCTATTTCTTGATTTATCAACAACTGATTTGAAGGAAAGAGCTTTATTCTTGACCGCCTTGGTGAGGTACTATTTCATGGCTAGCGTAGAAAGATTAGATGACCAGAATAGTATATCATTTCTAGTCTTCCTAATCACATAGCATAGTGCTCCGAAGGAAAATCTAGCAATGTTCACATAGAAGCCGCTACCTGAGAGGGTGTTGCTTACCCAACTAAAATTTTCCATCCAAGATCGGTTAGTCTAGGGGAGATTGCACTTTGTAGCCCAAAAAGTAGCAAGCAAGTTGGAGACGTGACAATCAAAAAATAGGTGGTTGATAGAATCTGGCCTGATATTGCATAATGCACAATGTACCGAAGGTAGTCTACCAGAAGACATTAGGAAAACCTAGGTTGGGAGACGGTTTCAAGATATCAGCCAAAGGAGGAATTGGTGACGATGAGGTATCGCCTTATTTCACACAAATGAGGCCCACGAGACTGGCGCCACTTTCCATCATATGACCGACCAAGCAAATGCAGTAGAGAAGGTACCAGAAGGATGCATCAACCAAGTGAACATGTCACTTAGTTGATTTAATGGAGGAATTGGGATCTACCATAAGTGGATCTCATTTAAAATGACTTGGCCATCCACGGAGAAAAGATATGCAACCTTTGCATGCCTAGTAAGGGTAGATTGGTATATATAGCCATTATCAAAAACCGAATTTATGGGGCTCAGGTCCAGCCATGGGTCGAACCAGAGCAAAGTAGACAAACCATTACCAATCTTCCACTTGAAGAAATTTATACTTTCCTCCCTTAACGCAAGAAGTTTCCTCCATGTCCACAAGCAATAGGTCGGGGAAGGGGTAGTCCAGAAGTGCTTTCTTTTGAGGTAATTTGCATGTATCCACTTGCACCATAGGGATTCTTTATCAGTGAAAAGGATCCATATGTGCTTGATCATGACTGCTTTATTGCTGTCGTGGATTTTCCGGATCCCAAGACCTCCTTCTTGTTTAGGGAGGCATACAAAGTCCCATGATACTTTTGCCCCACCCGCATGGTTTGATTTTATTTGAAGCTCCTTACATTAAGTTTTTCATAGATTGAACAAAACCTGCGTTTTTAGTCAAATTTATCCTTGATTTCTTGTAAAATTTATACGTATTGTCAAAAATGATGTTCTTGAGGTCGTTACTGCTATATACCTCTAGTATTTAGTAGAAAAGAACTTTGTTTACCAATTTTGTTGATAGTGAAGATTTTTAGGTGGACGCTAGTCTCGTAGTTTTTTTATCTCCTCACACTGAGGAGGGTTTTCACATAAAAAATCATCTTGTATTTACATGCTTGGTATTTATTTTACTCTACTATATCAATTCCTATTCGATTTACATAAAAGAAAGATTATCTTATTTTACTGTGTTAATCCAATATTGTTTGGATTGTTATCATTCTCCCATCATGTTGTTCGTCACTCATGGTGAGCTTCGATTTGGCATTTCATTTCTCTCTGTGATCAATTTGCTGTTCGTCACTCATGGAAACATGGTTCGTACGCAGCACGCTCGGTCCTCGTGATAATGGCATGAAAGTTGACGACGTTTTTATGTCATGACATGTTTTCTAAACCAGCTTCAAATGCAGGGGAAGGAGTGAAGGTCACGGCCTGGACGTATTGGAAGGAGGCGAGAGAGCACAGGATAAAACTGGGCCATTGCGGATGCACGCATCTGAAAAGGCGAATCGTTTCGAACCGCGATTCATTCACTGCTAAAAGATTTGAGATCACCACGAACCCCAAGGAAACCGGCATCGAGCGCGAGCCTCTACGACACGCGTGAACCGGCGTTCGTATTCGCGGCGTGTGATGGAGCATTGGGAGGGTTTGAGTTGCTTTTTATGCTGGTTTTGTCATAGGTACGTTGTGTTGGATCGTTTCGATGTTATGACAGTTTATGGCGTTCGTCCTCTCTTAATGATGATCCATTTAAACATTCTTGAATCTGACCTAAATACAAAGAATGAACAGCGACAAGGATCGCTTTATCACTGAATATTTGTCACATCATGGAAGCTTAGACAAATGAATCATCACAACTTTGATGAGCTCGGAAGCCACTTGAAATGGTTAAATGTTAGAAGCATAAGGCAAAAGACCAACGTCTTCAACCGGAGAAATTGCTAAGAGGAGAGTTCGTCAACATGTGCAGTTAAAATCTTCTAATATATTTTGAAGGTGACAAAACAATTCATGATATGTTACAAACTTAATATTAGCAAGAGTTGTTTATTTCAAGTAATATTTATATAAATTGAACTTTGATGTGCTGGGTGAAAAGATTCAAACAGTGGGAAGAACCTAAGTCTAAAAGAATGGGAAGTTCATAAAGACATGGAGGTACCAAAGTCAACAGTCTAAAAGATCTACATAAACACCATATCCAAAGTACCAATGAGAAGTAGTTGAATAAAACAATGAAGTGCTGATATAAGTGGAACAACTACACTATCTGCAATAACAATCTTGTCAGGATCTGCAAGATTAATATTGTGAGATAAATTGCTTCTACATCAACATCATATCCAAAGTACCCACGAGGAGCAATTGAATATAACAATGAAGTGCTGATATAAGTGGAACGATTGCACTATCTATAATAACAATCTTGTCACGATCTACAAGATTAATATTCTGAGGTAAATTACCTCCACATCAACATCATATCCAAAGTACCAATGAGAAGCAATTGAATATAACAATGAAGTGCTTATATAAGTGGAATAACTACATTATCTGCAATAACAATCTTGTCACGGTCTGCAAGATTAATATTCTGAGATAAATTACCTCCACATCAACATCATGTCCAAATTACTAATTAGAAGCAATTGAATATAACAATCAAGTGTTGATATAAGTGGAACAATTACACTATCTGCAATAACAATCTTGTCATGATTTGCAAGATTAATATTTGGTGATAAATTACCTCTACATCAACATCATATCCAAAGTACCAATGAGAAGCATTTGAATGTAACAATGAAGTGCTGATATAAGTCGAACAACTACACTATCCGCAATAACAATCTTGTCACGATCTGCAAGAATAATATTTTGAGATAAATTACCTCAACCCTTAATAGCTTGTTATCTTATATAGATTCCTAATTTAGAAGAAAGTAATTCATCATTAGTCTGAAACATTATCTATGCGAAAGAAATCAATCTCCCATGAAATCCTGATTGATTGATAATCATCCTAAAGCAAAGCTACTCTATTTTTGAAAAACCTAAGATTTGATTGTATGGGCAACCAAATCTACAAAACTCTAATTTATACACCTAAACAGCTAATTGATCTACTCAACAAATCTTTCTATAGTTAGTTTGGAGATTGATCCTCTGGAAAATTGTCCAACGGAAAGATTGGATGCTAAGGAGTATAAATGGAGATCAAGACGTCGAAGAAAATGAGAATCAAGAGTGCAAATTCCAAAGTTAGAGAACATTTTATAGTCTTCTAAGTGCACCAAATTAGGGATGACTAACTCTGGGTTCAGTACATGTTCTGTACAAATTTCACTTGGAACTAAAAACCTATCCATTGAAACAATTTTTTTGTTTTTTGAAACTTGAAACCTAGAATCTACCCCCATCATAATTTCCAAGTGGGTTTCAAGGTTTACCTAGGTTGTATATGTATCATTAGTTGAATGATTACATTAAATAATCATATTTAATGATTACCACTTGCTACTATAATCCACTTACCACAACTTATATTTAGACACACGAAGAATATAAAACATTGACAAAATAAAAGTTTTAATCATAAAAAATTTTGAAGAGTTGTTAGATATATTTTAAATTTTCTCTAGAATATTTTTATATGTTAGAGGTAACATGATATTTCTGTTAAATGTTTATGTCTCTCAAGATTCCACATATATCTCCATTTGATTGTATCTTGATTGACATGTTATCTTAGATAACTATCTAATAAAGCCTGTAATCAGGCTTATGTATTCTTCTTCAAAACACATCAAAATATATAAAAGATTCTACAATTCTCTCTCATCCATATTATTCTCAACTCTACTCAATCAGAGGACTAGTTTTCAATAGGCCTGCACTTATCGAGCGGTATAATCCGATACAGTATCAAGTAATCCACCAAATTCGCAAGAAATGAGGCCAAGAAAGGAAAGAAAGCGGAGTTCAAAAGAACTATTAGCATTAAACACATGCGTGATACTTCTTAGATATCACGTGATAATATCTTCTCAATTAAATGGGCTACTCGAGAGAGAGCAGAGGGGCCAGCCCCGACATGACCTCTCTCCTCTAGCCGGGCCGAGCCGGCACGACCCCCACTTAGTTAGAATACACCTCATGAACTACCCCCCCCCCCCCCCCAAAAAAAAAAAAAAATTGATTGGGCCACGTCGCCGTGTGTGTTAATTATGAATATGGTCAGCGGGATGCTTTTTTGTGTTTCACGTTTGTTGCTTTCTATCCATGATGATTTCATTCTTGATTAGGATGAATAGTCAAATTTGGCGTCCAATCTCTAGTGGTCCCCAGTGCCCTTCACCTATCTATTTTCTATTATTGATCACTCTGCCGATAGCCAAGAAGGATGAAATAATCATTTCATTGACCGGAATCTGGAGGGAACGACTTCTGTTAGCAAGTCTTTATTTAATCAATTTTGTTTTATCCACGATCGGCTTTATTGCTGTCCATGTCCGAGCTAGTTTTCTTCCGATCGAAGCACATGAGCCTTTTATATCCTTTCTTTTTAGTAGAAAGACCCTATTTAATTACATAAGATGCGTCTCGACTTACATAAACTAAGCCTACATGGTACTTAACCTATGAGGTTTTAAGCGGGTTGTACATACTTGACTAAAGTACACAAAGATAGGTTTACAAAAATCTGTATATCAAATTATTTTGCAGACTTAAAGTGAACATTTATTTTCATAGTGATATCAAACCATATCCCAACTTTATATAGCAGTCTTCTAAGTAGACGCACATTTCTCATTAAATTAAGAGACATTCTATGTGTAATAAGACCATGCTGCAAAATACATGTAGTTCAAAACCTCAAAATTAATGTAGTTTTTTGGAATGTTAGGGGATTTCCGATTCAGGAATTGGAGGTCATTTGTTTAAATTCCACCCACTTAGTGCAATTTTTTCCTGATCAACATTGCCCATGGAGGTCAAAGTCCGAATTTAATTGGTTTATAGGGCTTGCATTATGTTCTATGAGTTTTCAAGCAGTTGGGTCTTTACGCCTTTAAAATATCAAAAATAAAAATATATGTAGTTTATTTTTTTGGACTGGCTAACATTTGAATAAATAGGTCATTTTCAACCACTAGGAATAAAAATTGCATAAGGTAGGGCGTCCCCTCTGGCAACCATCCGACCTTTCAGCTGCACTTTCAATTGTTGTATTATTCAAAATCTGTGAGGTTCAAACTTCATCTCCATGGCGTCGACCGTCAAGCCCGAGCAATTAACCGGCCATCATTGCCAGCGCGTCCTCATCATGCGCCACAGCGACCGCGCAGACCACAACGTCGAGACGTGGGGGACCAGGGTCCCCAGGCCTTGGGACGCTCCACTGACCGACGCGGGCCGGACCAAGGCACTCGAAACCGGCAAGAAACTCCGGGCTGAGCTCGGGTTCCCGATCCACCGGGTCATCACATCGCCGTTCTGGCGGTGCATCGAGACTGCACGGGAGCTGATCGCCGGTCTCTCCACGGAGGGCAAGGAGGCCACGAAAAGTGTGCTGGATGATGGCACCTCCGCCGACTCATCAACATCAGCAATCAAGGTCTTGTAATCTCTCCTAATCCGCAAGGGTTTTGCTGAAAGTTCTTGATCTAACTTCAGCTTTGATCTATTGCAACATATTCTTACCGTGTTGGACTTTTAGTTCCAACTCGAAAGACCTTCTTCTTGTTCAATATAGAACGATATGCTGAGATAAGAAGGAAGGAATATTAAGTGCTGACCAATAATTTTTTTGTAGGTATCCATAGAATATGGAATGAGCGAGGTGTTCAACGACATTGCGTTGTGGTATCATCCCACGGATCGCAATTCATGGGGATTCGACATAAAGAGGCTCGAGGCTTCATTTCTGCCCGGCATCGTGGACCTCGCCCCGCACCGGGTGTTCAAGGAGGTACGAGGTTTTTATATGGCATCCCTGCTTTAGGAATCGTTGCCCCGGACGAGTATGCTCCTCGACACTGTCACAGAAAGTCACACCGTGCTCGTCGGCAGGCGAGTTTGGAGTGATTTGAGGCTAAGTCCCGCGAACGGGCCATTTCTGGGGGGTTAGCGCCCTTCAAAAATCAGGCTTGAATCTAGATGGTGTTAGTATGTGTAATTGCATGGTCTAATCTGAGAGCACATCTAAATTTGCTGTAGCTGCCACAATGGGGAGAGAGCTTTTCCGGGGCAAGAGATCGACACCTCTACACCATTCACTCCCTCGTTGACAGATACCCTCAAGAAAATATGCTGTTCGTCACTCATGGTGAGGTTCAATTTGGCATTTACTTTCTCCCTTTGTGATCAAATAAATCAAAATCCAAAATCCAAAATCCAAATTATGTAGGGCATCCACATGGCTAACTTCGATGAACATGATTTGGCATTTAGTTTCTCTCTCTTTAGTCGATTCAATCAAGATTTTAAATCCAAATTAGGTAGGGTATACATATGGCTAGCCACAACGAATTGACTTAAAAAGTCCATGCGTCATTAATCAAAGATCATAGAGGACGCTTTAGAATGGACTTGGTGCAAGTGCATGCACCTTTGACCTATTTGCACCATTGAAACTGATGGGTCCGCTCGAGTTTAAGACGGTGCCTGTCGGGTTCAACTATTCCTATACACGCCCGGCGCATGTTTCTAAACCAGCTTTCTAATTCAGGGGACGCAGTGAAGGTCGCGGTCTCGACGTATTGGAAGGAGGCAAGAGGCCACGACATAAGAATAGACTTCTGTGGGAGCGCGCACCTCAAGAGGCAAATTATCAAGAATGGCGATTCGTTCACTGCTAAGAAATTTGAGATCGCCACGGACCCCAAGGAAACCGGCATCAAGTGCAAGCCGATGTGATACGCATGAACGGGTGTTTGCAATCACAGTAGGCGATGGAGCATTGGGGGAAGACTTGAGTTGATTTCTATGTTGGTTTTGTCATTTTGCAAGTCTTGTTGAATCATTTTAATGTTTGGACAGTTTATGTTTGCTCATCCTCTTTATATCATGACTCACGTGGTCAAGGTTGGGACACTATTAGTACCGAAACTTTCGTACAACACTCGTTTTGATGTCAAAACCTTTTTTTTCGTTCATAAGTGTTATAAATTTGAAAAATCAATCACTTGAATACCAATTCTAATGTGACCGTTGGTTGTCTGACGTGGCCGCCGGAAAAGTTGACATGAAACGACAGCCACATCAGATGACCCAGCAACCATGTCGAATGACCCAGTGGCCATGTTAGATTTTTCAGCGGACACATTAAAAGTAGCACTTAAATTATCAACTTTTCAAATTTGTAGCATTCAAGTGAACGAAAAAAAAAAATTTCATATCAAGTAAGCGTCATATGAAAGTTTTGACACCAATAGTATACTTGCCCTCACATGATCACATAGCTACATTTCAAAGTTTTATTAGATAAGATATATATGCAGAGGATACAAATTGAGAAATTTCAGTGTATTTCTATGTATCATAATGAAGAGTGTATCGACCCATTTATAAGTTTCATGAGATGATTATCTATTAAATAAGGAAAATTTGGAAGATATATGCATCGTCATAAGAGATATGGAAAATCAAGGAAATATCATAAATATTTCTAAAAAGTATATAAATATCTCTAACATCCCAACTCAAATACATAGAAAATACAAGTTTGAATAGTGCCGCAAACACTTGAAACGCCAAGAAATAAGTGAGCTTAGTGGATTTGAGGCGAGTGTCACATGGCAACGTGTGTGGCGGCTTCTGGTGTTCGTTCATAACAAAAGTTTAGGATCTGACTTGTCTAAGTAGTCGATTCACTGATATGAGCAGCTAAAGGTCATGACCAAGGAAAAACGTGGTGCGATCGACACAATTGACTTAGCCAACTAAAATAGTAACTAGACAAATGCAGTCGATGTAGCTGGTTTTGCTTTCAAAACAATTATTCAACATGCGTCAGGTACGACTAGTGTCACAGTGACCAAACTGAGAATCAAGGGAAACAACAAGCGATTGATGCGACTAACTTTGCTAACAAAACAGTACTAGGGCAACTTTTCCTCAAAGCGATGTGTGCCAGTGAATATTGTTGCACATCAAGGATGGACTCAGAAATGTACCAAGTGTTGGGCTAGGTCACTGCCATGTAGAGAAAGTCCAATGAAATACCAACCCAAGGCTTAAACCTATATGATCATCCATAGACAAAAACTAATGGGAGGCTAGATTGGGCCAAAATGTATAGGGTTTCTATCTATGTGACAACAACAAAGAATGACCGATGCGAGGGAATAGCAAGAGAGAAAGGTAGGGCATAAAATCTGGGAAAGAGGGTATTCATCAAGTTGATGATCGGAGGTTAATTCATGGTTCATTTGAATTGAAATTTTGTCGGCTTGCTCTCAACATAATGTTCTCGAATCCGAGTGGTTTGACTCTCATTTGGAGCTCCCTACATCAGGTTCTCATGAGGTAAATTGAACTTGTGTTTGAGAGAGATTTATCTTTGATCTTATGTGAAGTTCATGTGTATTATCAAGAATAGTGTTTTTGATGTTGTTACTGCCATGTACCTCTAGTATGAGCTAGATAAGAACTTTTTTTTTTTGTTATAACTAGAGAAGAACTTTGTTCACTTAATTTTGTTGATAGTAATGATTTTGGATAGACTCCAATCCCATTGTTTCATATTAGGTTTACTCAGGAGTGAAGATTGTTTTGTTCCATTGCATTAATCCGACTAGTTATCATTATTCTCCCAAAAATGTGATACTAGAGCCCAAGTTACCAACAAATCTTAAATCCAATAGTTACACGGGAGATGTGGATTATTGTTGCTCTGACCTAAGACCAAATGTGTGAGAAAGATGTTCGGGTTATCCCATATCAGTTGTGGAAGGAATTGGCGGTTAGATTATAAGTGTGATGGAAAATCTCACCCTTTGAGTAAGTTCTTTTGTTGAAAGAAACTCAATACCACCTAACGCCAAGTGTTGTCTAGGTGTGCACCAAGGTGTTTCTACGGATGCACCTCGTGAGAAAATATTGGGTAGGTGAGCTATGCTGATCATCAAAAAAAAATAATAGATGCAAAAAGATCCTCTATCAACCCTAAACAGTAGATGCAAAAAGATCGCCATCCAAGATCGTCCAACCCTCTAATTCGAGCTTTCTTCCGCAATCCTCTTTTTTCTTCCTACCTCAGTCCCGGCGGCTTGGACATGACCCGAGCCTTCTTCAAGCTAATCTAGAACAACCCACAGCCATCACCCTCCAAGCGCCACACCAAGATCGCCATCGTCGGGGTCGGTGATGTTAGCATGGCTATCACCTAGACCATTCTCACCCACAATCTTATCAATGAGCTAGCCCTCATAGATGCCAAGCCCAACAAGCTCAGCGGCAAGATGCTGGACCTCCACCACACCGCTGCCTTTCTCCCCCGTACAAAGATCTCGGCCTCCATCAACTACTTCGGCGTCAACCGATCAACGGAGGCCAAGATTTGCCCCTGTTTATGAAGGAAAAGAGAGGGAGAGATAGATGAAGGAGAGATGAAGGGCCTGGAAGAAAGAAATTGATTAGGAAAAGAATTTTTTAAAAAAATCTAAAATGTTGGCTCCACTGGACACTTGTCGATTAACTAAAGGACTTGTTTTCGCTGACTAACTCACGTACCCAATATTTGCTCGCATCTTGCACTCAGTGCACTTTAGATCTTGATCTATTGCAAAATATTCTCCAGGTCAAGAATTGAATTTTAGTTCAAACTCCAAGGATCTATCTCCCACAAAAGAACGATATGATGAGATAAGCAAGGAAGGAATACTAAATCCCCATTTAGTTCAGCTTTGGGTAAATATTTTTAGAAAATACAAATATCTTTGAGTTAAAGGGATTTTTCGAAATACAAATAGTATTTGGTAAATTGTAATTTTAAATTGTATTGCAAAACAACTTTGCCTTAAATGCCTTTTGATAAAAACTATATTTTGTAAAGGACTTTTACTAATTTTTTTATATAAAAAAAAGTTTTAATTTTTTTTAATCACCAACGGTCAGATCTAGTCCCCGACAAACCTCCAACGGCTAGTTTGACCACTGGACAACCTCACCTGAGGTGTCGCGACCTCAAGCGAGGTAGCCTCAGGTCGAGTGACCTCAAGTGAAGCAAGTTGAGGTCAGGCAACCTTAAACGTCTCCTAGGTCGTGCAACCCAGGCATCACCTAAGGGCTGGCGACCTCAAGCGTTGGTCGCCTAGGTTGCGACGACCTAAACAACCGTTTGCCTGGGTCATCGTGACTCAAGTGATCGTCCGCCTGGGTCGCGGGGTCGTGACCCCTCGGGCGATAGTCATCAATGTTGAGAACCCCTTAGCCAATGGTCGTCAGCCTTTGTTCACTTTTTAGAAGAAGATTGTCAGTACCCCACATGAACAGTATAACTTGCATTTTGAAGGTGTAACTACTCAAAATAGTTTCGGATCTGCTTTGAACTAAAGGCTCTTAAAGCCCTTTAGATATACAATTGCATCTAGCCAAAGTCATTCAAAAAATTAAACCAAACACGTTTGCATTTAGCCAAGGGCCTTAAGAGGCCCAAAGCCCATTCGCAAAGCCAAACCAAACAAGGCCTAAGTGCTTTTTCCCATATGCTCGGCTCTATCCTTTTTCAACATTTTGCAGGTATCCATAGAGTATGGTATGTGCGAGATCCTAAACGACGTCGCCTTGTGGTAACCCCACAGGTCATAAATCATAGGGTTCAATACAAAAGAGCTCTAGACTTCATTTTCGCTGGGCATTGCGGACCTCACACCGAACCAGGTGTACAAGGAGTTACGAGGTTTCTATACGAAGATTAGATTTTGATTGTAATTGCATGGTCTAATGTAGAGTATGTAAATTGATGTAGTTGCCACAATAGGGAGGGAGCAAATCCAGGGTGTGAGATCGATACCTCCACCCCATTCACTCCCTCACTGAAGACCTCAACTCAATGTATGTTGAAGAGGGTCATGGTCTCATAGTGAAACGAAGTTGAGGTGTCTTTACCAATCTATTCTCTTCCAAGGACGTTTCCACCTATGAGAGTCGACAGCTATAATTCCTTTAGTGAGGGCACCCAGCCTAAAGTGCATCTCTTATATTTACGTGCTAGTACCTATACGCATTACACCCCTCATTTCAAGTTGTACATTTTTCTTCCCCAACAAAAATGGGAATATCCCCATATTTTACGTTCCAGAATTTAAACGGGATAATTTAACACCTTGCTCTTCTTGCTGTTTGTCACTCACGGTGAGCATTAATTTGGCATTTCATTTCTCATCAGTCTCTCAGCAATGTTAAATTTGGAAATTTAATACGACGCCTATCAGATTCAAAAATATCTGGTGTGCATACACCCAGTCGTCACAGCAGCTGCGGAAAGTGAAGACGTTTATTCATGTCTCGACATGTTTTTTAAACCAGCTTCAAATGCAGGGGAAGATGTGAAGGTCATGGCCTCGACATACTGGAAGGAGGCAAGAGGGCACAGAATAAAGCCAGACTAAGATTTGAGATCGCCATGAACCCTGAGGAAACAGGCATCAAGCACGAGCCACCACCATGCGCAGGAACTGGCATTTGCATTTACGGTCTGCGATGGTGCATTGGGAGGGTTTGAGTTGCTTTCTATGCTGGTTTTGCCATACGCTGGTTGTGTCAGGATCATTTTGATGTTAGGACAGATAATGTCGTTCATCCTCCCTGAAGCATGCTCACCTAAACACCGCTAAATTTGGAAATTATATCGAGAGCCAAGCGGTTCATACTGCTGCAATACATGAACTATAGGTGTCTCATACATGGGTATTCTCGAACCTCATCTGAATACAAAGAATAAACAGTGACAAGAATTGCTTTTCGCTGAATCTCCTCGGCAGACCCTTCCTAGCTCGGTATAACTTGTATGATCACCACTTCGATGGGCTCGGGAGCGGCTCGAAATGGTCAGGTACATCCAATGGCAAGTCATCGAAGAAAACATCCGGCTTCCCTGTGCTTATATTCCCTTGCATCACGCTGTCGCAGCCTTTACAACACAAGGAAGGACTGAGAAGGGGCATGTCGGGCGGAAATCCCTCTCCGTCCACGAGCTCGGAAGCATCGTCCCCAGGGCCCAGCAAACTGAAATAGTTGGGGTCGTTGAGCCTCGGCATGAGATCTTGGCTCTCGGGCGAGAATGAGATGCCTAACTGCGGCAGCGGTGTGTGAGGGAACGAGATTTGCAAGGGGGGATCGGAGTAGATGCACTCACTGGGGTCGAACTCGTGTGGAGCCAAATGACCACTGGCATTGGGAGTGCCAGGATTCGGCAGATCAGGCGGCATTGGAAGCAGTCTCGGCGGCAGCAGCGGAGGATCAGCAATGTGTGGCGTTGCGCACAAGTGAGCCCTAGAGGTCGACTCTTCCTCCGCCAAAGAGCTCAATTTGAGAACCTGGAAAAGAATGAAGACGAGCATAAATCCATGCATCTTTCTTCAATTCAAGAACTTCAAATTGAACTGAAACATTCTCATCAACGACAGCACAACCAATCGTTTCGAACTCAAGCGATAACAACATATTCTACTAGATTAAAGGACCAGTTAATTTGTATCGAGGCCTGCGATGTAATCCGTCCGATACCATACCAAGTAACCGGCGAAATTCGGAAGATATAAAGCCGAGAAAAGATTTGTGTTCCAAGTTTTCTGTACCTCCACCGTAGGGACATGGCGATGGGGAACAGCAGGGACTTCCCTCTTGTGCTTGTGCTGCTTGGAAGATGAGCCCTGCAGGATCCTGGCCAGCCTCTTCTGCCTGCTGCTCCAGAAGTTCTTCACGTCGTTGTCGGTCCGCCCCGGCAAGTGCGTCGCTATCCTCGCCCATTTGTTCCCAAACTGCGCCTGCAACTCGATCACCACCCTCTCTTCCTCCGCCGAGAACTTGCAGCCACTGGACCCGAGCACGATCAGTAAGTAACTCAGTTTCATCCCGACCCGACTCGACGATGAATGAGAAAGCGATGAAAGGATTAACACAAACAGGGGAAAAGGGTCCTTACTTTTTGAGGTTCGGCCTGAGCTTGTTGACCCAGCGGAGGCGGCACGACTTGCCGGTGCGCTGCAGGAGGCCTTTGGATCGAATGGAGCTCCAGTCGCGGGGGCCGTACTTCTTCACGTGGCCGATCAGGACCTCGTCCTCCTCGGCCTTCCAAGGCCCTTTCCTCAGCGCCGGCGGCGGCTGCTCTTCCCTCTTCCCCTCCATCGACGCGCAACTCCTCATCCGGCTCTTCGACGCGCTGTCTTTCTCGAACGTATGATGAAGTAGCAGAAGGTTCTTCTTCTTCCTCCTCCTCGTTCTTCCTGTGCAAGGAACGCATTCGGCCTGTTCGTGTTCGTGTCGTCCCATGTTGTTGGGGATTCTTTCGAAAGTGGCGGTTGTAGGGTGACGGTTACCTCCCCCACTTCCCCCACATTCCCCCTATTCTCTCTCTCTCTCTCTCTCTACACCTATTTTTTCACTTTCATTTCGGCACGTTTCTCTTTTTTTCCAAGTAAGTCGTGCTTCTTCCGGGAGAATTAGGAAATAACAAAGAAAGAACGAAGTATACGGTATAGTTCATTGATCTCATGATTCAAGGACGAACATTATTCTACGAACAAGATAGAATCAAATCTACCGAGGCCGCCCGATCAGTACACATATGCCGGGTTTTGTTCTTCGAAATCTCGATAGGGCATCGATTGTTTCCGCCGCGATTGAAGAATAAAAGGTGAGTGAGGTGACACATTTTGACCCTTTTGAGGTACACATGCTGTTTATTAAAAGTTGTACTTGACGTTGCTGATTTACAAATTTTACAGGCTAGTAAAGAAAGAGAAGAAAGGGAGAGACGGAGAAATCTAGGCACAAATGACTTACCAATATTAACTAAGCGTATGGTGAGTCAATACATTTTAACAATTTTAGGTGACAAATTTTTTTTGTATCAATTTATCCACTAATTTACAAATTATACTGGCAAGTAAAGAAACAAAAGAAACAAAAAAAGGAGAAAGAGATGGGGAAAAGTTTAAAAATTGACTTATTAAATATAATGAAACATATCAATGAATATCCATTGAAAGACATTTATTTCATGGAAATAATTTGATATATACTTGAACTTACACCGCACGGATGGTGTACGACAGTATATTTCCTCAACTCAATCGAGCTAGCGCGATCTTAAATATATAATTTTGCAATAAAAAATACAACAAAAGAGAATTTGATAATTAAGTAATAATCATACAATTTTCTTTGACAAACTGAAAAACAAAAGGGGTTTGATAAGGGCTTAAAAAAAGAATGCAATAATCGATAAAACTTTTAAAAAGAAAAGGGACATGGAAAAATGAATAGCATTGCCGATTTCTTTGCCTAGAGTTTTGTGATCTGAAAAGATTGTTGGAGAGAAGAAAGGGAGTGGGAAGTAGTGGGATGGGAGAGGGAAAATCTTTAAGAATCTAGCTCGCAGCTGCCAAGGGCAAACTCGTGGCATTTTGTTGTCCAATTTAAGGAATGGAAACCTCAAATTTCTTCATGGTAATCTCCTGGATGTATCGCAAGCATTTGAACAGTGCAAAAACATGTCCATACATGAAAAGCCCCTCTGACAATTATGTGAGCTGAGAAATAACATTGAGTTAAGATGTTCCAAACACCACCCAAAAGAGCTGCTCCCTGCAGAATCTCAAGCATGAAGATATGCTTCAGAGAAACCAAACAACCATGATTCGTGCAAGTATCTGCCCATCCTACGATTGTACTCAGCATATGTAGCAGAAAGTGAACGATGAAATCCTACTCATCTTGTGCTTGCCCAAAAGTGTCTTCTCAACCGAAAGATGAGCGCAAGATATAAATGAAATCACTGATGTTATGTGCGGTGGGCATCAGAAAGGCACTTAGATCAGATGAAGTTGGGATTGCACGCAATTATATCGCCACCATCATCCCTAAAGTCACTTTGGTTAGGCAACTGGAGTTTCCCACACATTCTCGTGCCGTGTGTCATCAAGATTCTTCGTCATTGATTATCCGATTTCCTCCTGGAAAAACCATTGGTTAGAACTGGAAGGGTTAGCCAGTGAGCACCGTACAAGATTATCTCAGCTTCACAAAGATGTCAAGTATGGAATAGACATACAAAGGGGCAATATAAAAGTAGTGCAGGGCAACCAAAATATAGAATCAGGCTAGAAGTGGAAAATGCACAGAGAAGGAAAAATATATGCAACAAAATAAACTCTTCTTTCCCTCATTCTTGTTTCCAAGAAAGCATATACATTATAGAAAATTAGAGCACATGCCACCAGTGAAAAAACTTTACACGTGCAATCTCATCCACCCTTGATTTTAAGGGTTCATGAGAGAGTTGATTATTAAAATTCTCAAATCAAAGGTGAACAACACCGCCTGTGTAAAATTCTTTCCACACCTCCAGTGTATGCTATAATTAATCGTAATACATCATAAGATGTAAGTAAATGATTCATCTGGTTGGAGGAGAAAAGAGAGATCACGGGAGATTTATTCTTTCATAGGATATGATAGGTGGAAGAACGTACTCATTCACTTGTGCACCTGGAGGATTCCCAAGGCTAGTCCTTATGTTAGCACCTAACTCAATGAGATCTTCAACCTACAAAAGTCACGCAACCATTAGTAAATCACCAAAAATAAAGGCCATGCTGTGGCAAGGCCAATATTTGAATTAGAACCACCATATATCTTCTTTAATCAGTAGCAAAACAACATGGAAAGAGGCAGAAAATTATTGGTCTGCCATTGCATGTGGTAGTCATAGTACAAGCCAGAAAGCAAACTTTTACTGTCCAGATGGAGACTTTTCATGTAATAGACGAATACAATTATCAAAGCACCAAGGCGCATACATGCATACCCCCCATCAATGCTGATGGATAATGGGCATGGAGCATACAATGTGAAATCGCCACTGCACTGTGTCAAGAGATTTCTTCATGAGAGGAGAGGATTGTAAATTGCATAGTTGTCCCATCTCAATCCCATATCACAACACCATGTGAAAAACTAAAAAGGTCTTCCAACCAAATGGTTCGACCCTGGAGAGCATCTTGCTTCACAGTGATCCTCAAACTCGGAGGAACAGATCCACCCCAACTCAGGGTATCTCCACTGACCTACCCATGAATGGCAATTTTTCCCCACAGATATACTCAGGCCGAAGAAATGCCAAAGATTCATAATGCAGATTCTGAACATCAACAAGGTAACCCCACAAGGCACAGCAACCAGAGACAAATCCTCCCTTATTCCATCTCTTCATCAACTGATCATGCAACCACGCCGGCTGACTTTCTACTACAAAGCAGACAAAGTCCTCCACATTTCTCAGGGAAAAGAACAAACAACAGTCCTATGATATAAAATTCCCGAAATCATCTGAAATTCTCCTTCTTTGCGCCAGCAAAATCATATTCAAAACAAACACTGGACTTTAAAACAGAAGAAACATATCACTCAGTAGCTGAAACACACTCTTTTGCTACATTCTCTTTAAGTAGGTAATGAATACACACTTCGGTACATTAAGGATGCAATGGAGACCAAGGACTACACTTTGCATGTTACTTCTCTTCTCAATGTAATGAACACACATTTTGGTCCATTAAGGTTGCAATGGAGACCAAAGTCTACACTTTACATGTTTGTACTCTTCTCAAGGCTGAATTCTACACATGGTGCGAACATACAGGTGGCAAATCAAGCAAAAATAGCATGAAAAGCCTCACAAACAGGCGAGGAAACATCAGCATTATCGCCGCCCCAAATCAATCTGTACTCGCCAATTATCAGCATAACTTAATCGGAAAAAGCAATAAGGCGAGAAGAAGACGTTCTAGAGTGGAACAGAGGAAAGACCTTGCGGATTCCGGAAGCGTGGAGGGCGGCGACGGAGGTGCAGGCGGCGGCGCCGACGAAGAGGGAGGCGACGGCGGCGGCCTTCAAGGGCATGACGCCCGGGCCGCCGGCGTAACCCCTCAGGCACGACGAGATCCCCCACCCGAGCTGGGCGGCGCCGCCCATCGCCCACCACCAGTGGCTCTCGATTCCGGTCCCGATCCCGATCCCGATCCCGACCGGTCCCGCTCGTCCTCCGCCTCCTCCCTCCTCCTCCGCCGCCATTTCTCCGGATCGACTATCCCCCCTCAACCGCCTCGGCTCCTCGAGCTAATTCCTCCGTTTGCCGAAGCAATTGGGCTTTTTGTTGGGCTAGTATTGCTTGATGGGCCTATTGGGCTATTTCGATTTTTTTCTCGCTTATTAATAAAAATAAATAGACATTTCGACACGTGCAATTGCTTTTCCGTCGATCTTATTGATAAAATCAGTCAAATGGAAAAGCCTAAAATGCCCTCTAAGGTCTTCTATTCGATGCCAGATTAAAATTCTGTTGACCTTGGGCTCCCGCCATCATCTTATTGTATCATAAAGTGCTTAGAGGACACAAGAATAAGTAGGGATGAGCGATCGAGCCGGTTCTACTCATGAACCAAACTGGCCCCTCCCTCGGCTAGTTCACATGAGGATCAATTCGGTTTCCAATTCTAATTTTGAACCGATCCAAATAAAACCATTTAACTCTCTTAATTGAGAACTTATGTGGAAAAGTAATAAGGTCGAGCATTCCAACATAAGCAAGCTACTATGGTCTCTCTTACTTGTATAGTAAAATAATTAAATTAAAGAATAAAAGACAATTCGGTCCATCCCAATCCTAAGACTAAACGGATGGTCCGGTCCCCAATTTTCAATTACGAATCAATCCTTTTAGTCCAATTTCCGATTGCACCTTAGTATTGAATTGGATTAGAACCAATCACCCCTAGTTTTGGCTTCTTGTTTGAAATCAAGAAATAAGTGTTTTCAAAAGGATTTTGATGAAAATGATGAGGTCATCAGGGGCAGAACCGCAAATTTCTCAAAAAGTTGCAGCGCGGCTGAAGGACATCCGCATCGTAGAGGAAAGCGCGAGAGGTGGGAAAAGGAAGGGAAGAAGAAAGGAGGGGGAGGAGGAGGAGCGAAACGATCGCAGGCCATAGCTCGACCTTCTCGATTCCAAGAAAAAGCCCTCAACCCTGCGCCGGCGGAGTCAACGGGCGCTCGCCGCCGCCGCGCAACCGCGATGGCTCAACCACCGCCGGGGCATTACCCGATCTACCCTCCGATCCCGCCACCCCTGAACCCCGTGCCCGTGCCCGTGCCCGTGTACAGCCATCACATGCCCTGGCCCATGCCCATGCCTATGCCCGTGCCCGTGCCCGCGGCGATGCCGCCGCTGCCGAACCCCGCCCCGCCGCCGATGTACGCAGGGGCGCCGGCCAACCCGGCCGGCTCGAAGCGACGCCGCGACGAGGGAGGGGCTGCGGCCGCGGTGGCGGCGGAGGACGAATCGGCGGCGGCGAAGCGCCGGGCCGTGGCGCAGGACGTCATATTCAGGATCGTGGTCCCGTCTAGGCAGATCGGGAAGGTGATCGGCAAGGAAGGTTGCCGCATCCAGAAGATTCGGGAGGAGACCAAGGCCACGGTCAAGATCGCCGACGCCATCGTTGTGAGTGCAGTGCGATTGGCTGATCAATTTCTGCGTGGTTTTGATGAGGGAGTGGTTCCGATTTTTTTTATGTTCTTAGGTTTTGGTTGTGTTAATTTGAAACGGGAATTCCTTAGAATGGTTGCCATGCTGATTTCTGCGTGTCCTGAATGGTAAAGCTGATGCTTTTTAACTAAGCTTGTGATTGAGAGTGGATTGCATGAAAGTGTAGTTTCATGAGTTCATGCAGGATCGGAAGGCCGGATAACCTGACTTGCAGAATCTGTTTACATCTGTTTCGATGATATATTCTATCATACTGAGGAATGTGCACGTGCTAGCTGAGGTTTTTCTAATGTCTTTTAATCCTATGTTTTAAGTAGAGGGGACAGAACGCTTTAATCCTCCTGAATAGAAAGCCCAGTGATCGAAATGCAGGTAGCCAGTGTAGCCAGTGGAGGGTAGAAGTTCTCTCCTTTAGCCCATGAGTTTCTTGCTTTGAGAGCCTAAAAAGGATGATATGTTAGATTTTTATTTGTGATGCAAGATTCCCAGGTTCCCCATTCTTTAGACACTGCATGCCTTAGCATAGTGGCCTATGGATTGCCAAGATTGCGTGCTTGTTTACAAGCTTAAGGCCATTCATCATCTTGTGTGGGGGAAATATCCTGGAATATATATTACACCTAACACGAGATTTCATAAAGCTGTGTCCTTTCTGGGAATCATGCTTCTGTTAAACCTTATATAATATCTTGGGAATGATCTATCTTTTCAGGCAATGCTTCAAATGACTCACAAATTTACTGTATACCATGTTTACTAAAGAAATGGTTGCTGAATTTGACAAAGTGGCTTTTAATAGACACTGATGAACATGTACTCCTCTTAGTTGATATATTGAACGTCAAGAATGGAAGATACCAAGAAATTAACCATCTGTTAAGGGCTAAAAATGTTATCTTTTCTTGAACAAGAAGCTTGTTCAGAAACATCATTTTATAAAGCCATGAGGTGCAGTTAGTCTGTTTTTGGAAATTGATAAATATACTGACACTAAATATCTCTTGCAGAGACATGAAGAGCGTGTAATTATTATAAGTTCTAAGGACAATGACAACAATGTTACTGATGCAGAAAATGCCCTACAGAAAATAGCTACCTTGATCCTTAAGGTAATCTTCTCTATTCTGGTTCATCGGGACAATCTTTGCTGCCAAGCATTTGGATGTGCATGTTCTTTGTTTGAGCTCCTTGAGTAAATGATGTTAAGAAACTAATACAATAGGATGAACGATCTACCCAAATTCTTTTCGTGTATTTGAGGAGAGATCAATCTGTTGAGTCAAATATCAACATAATCTTCCAGCCTAGGTGGATAGAAGTTGTCAATGCGTACTTACAAGTTATGAAGGAATGTTGCAGTATTCGTATCACTTGCCAAAAGGCAATGTCAGTATAGAAACAGGTAATTGTTGAGATGTCATCAAGATATCTCACTATTATGCCCTGATTCAGGACTGTAGCAGGTATGCACACCATCTAATTTCGAGGGACCTTAGGCAGTGTACAGACTGTTTTAGAAACAGTTCTTTTGTTTTTAAAAGGCAGAAAACAATGTTCATGCATTTTTTTCTAGTTGATGGTTTTTCTAACTGTTCTTGATAATAAGCCTGCATAAGAAATTGCCATTGATGAAGCTATGAATTTCCCTGTGGTCCTGTCTTGGATTTCAACTGTATGCTGTCTATTGGGCTTAACTTATATCTGAGCCTTGTAGTAATAACAATATGTTTGTTACTTTTGGTGGAATCATGTATGGATTTCTTGTTAATTGCAAGTGCTCCTTACATGTACAGACTCTGAGGTGCATACTTAGGTGCATGTTGGAGATTTTTTCCTCAATGTGAGTCATCCTTGGTGTTGAATGGCTACTTCTATGTAGTGGAAAGGAAAAATGGACTCATAGCATCGTTGAAAGTAAAGTTTGCTAATTGAATATTTGGACATGTTGAATTGATGAAATAATATCAATAGCTGAGGGTTTTATTAAGCTATGCTGTAACTGAGAACTGCCCTGAACAGACCTAAACCTCGACTGATTGCGCAATGTTGAGCTGAGGTGACGAATGAGACAGCAAATGGCTGGAAATTATCCACTTAATGGCTGCTGTTTTGTGCCTTTTGACTTTAGGAAATGACATGGAGCCCTTGGTAGGCATTTGCCTTTAGAGAATAAGTTGTCATTGAGGTACTAATTGTGGTGTCCATATATGTAGTAATTTCTTTTATTAGTAGTCTGATTGAATGGCAGCTTGTGTAAGAATAGCTGAGAAGCATAATTGAGCATGACCTTGTCCTAGAAATTAACAAAGGTGACCAGGAAAGAGAGAATGAAAATTCAAGAATGTATCTAAGAATATAAGTGGGTGGTGGAAGGAGAACCTGCCTGAATAAATATGTGCCCGATGTTCAAACCATTCAACTTATTCTTTTGGGTTTTCAATGGTAAAGGCGGAGGAAAATTTGGAGTTTGCATCCTTTAACAGCATCTGAACTATGAAGCAGTTGAAAAATGAGTACGGATTGAAGTGAACGCACATAATTTTTTCGGCTCTGTTAATGGATTTGTTCTCGGGCCTTTCCCTTATATTTGTATTCCAAGTAGGGTTTTTGATTCATATTGGTACTTTGAAAAGGTAAAAGGTTTATGGCTAAGCTAACTCCTTCACCCCTCCGTACATTTCTTATACTTTCATGCCTCGATCCTATTTTTGGTAATCTCAGTGCACTAGGATAAGTACCGTCCCATCCCCTTTATTTATATGTTTTAAGTCATCTCCTCCCACTCCCTCAATCTTGGCACCCTGCCCCTGTCCCCACCCCTGTCCCTCGATTGCCTACTCCCAATCCCCATTTCTCTCACTTACTTTCCGTTGATTACTCAGGCTGTCGAGAAACTCATTGGAGATGGTCCTCCATTCAGGTAGAGAATGTAGTACCCGAGCTGCGCTTGTTGCCTCTCGGTAATCTCTCTCTCCCCTCTCCCTCCCTCCCTCCATCCCCCTCTCCTCTCCCTCCCTCCATCCCCCCCTCTCTTCCTTCTTCCTCTTGTCTATAATCAGAGTTTCCAGAGTCTCATGTCTGACTTAGGTAGATTGTGCTGATGACAGCTTGTCAGCTGGATTCGTTGAATTAGTAGAATACTGGAACCCCTAATTCAAATGTTATTGACAGCTGATAATACATGGGATATATTAGAATGTGGCCTGGAAAAATTTGATAATTTCAAATCACGTTAGGAGCTGTCGCTGCACCATGTGATGATGTTTTCTAAACAATTAGTGAATGTTTGGCCTTAGTGTTAGTTCTAGTTTATGTTTGAATGATTTTCCTTTTCAAAGTTAATTGTTGGAGGAGTGGTTGTCATTCTAATGAACAGGCAGAAAAGCCAACTTCTGGTGTCTTGTAAGTTATTCCAAGAGGCCAAAGGTTATCTAATATCAGTTCATGATGCTGAATGATTTCTGATGAGAATTTCATGTTGCATTAGTAAATGGCTTTGACTCCCTCGTGAACAGGAAGACGATAGTAATGCTGAGGCATCAAATATTGGTCCGGTGCATGTGGCTGCCAATACATTAAGGCTTTTGATTGCTGGAACACAAGCAGGAAGTCTGATTGGGATGTCTGGACAGAATATTGAGAAACTAAGGAGTTCTTCTGGTGCTACAATAACAATATTAGCTCCAAATCAGTTGCCCTTATGTGCATCTGCTCTTGAATCTGATAGAGTATTACAGGTGAGCCTTAAGGAACTGGGATAAATGGACAATTATACCATGAAAAGTTTAATTTCAACTTCTGTGCTGTATCTCTTTATGTAGTTTGTACTTTGTTATTGTATTGAAAGTGCCTCTTCAGTAAATTGCCTCTTGAGCCTTCATTTAGTCAAAGAAAGTGGACATGGAAATACTTATCAGTACATCTTTATGTTTCCTGGCCTAATGCTGATGCAAACATAATCAACATCTTGTGCAAATTTTGTTCATACGTTGTTTCAATGACTCCTCTCATCTGCTTACGATGAGTTTAATCTTTCTCTGTCTTCTCCTTTCTATCTTTCTTTGTGGCTATGCACAGGTTTATGCATATTGATTGGAATTTGAGCTAGCCTCGAAGTGCTATTTGCCTCTGAGACTCTTCATTGTGTTCTGACCATTGACTGAGCTCTTGTTTACATGCAGATCTCAGGTGACATCCCCGCAGTGCTTAAGGCTTTGGAGGAGATAGGACATCAGCTGAGGTTTTCATAATTAGATTGACATCATTAGATTTCTAAGCATGTCTCTTAGCATTTGGAATGCTAACATGGATTTTTTCAAATGAATATTTTCCAGGGAGAATCCACCGCGACAAGTGATCTCTATCAGCCCAGCATACAATTATAATTTGATTCGTCCAGCTCAACCATATGTTGATCCCAATTCAGGTTATCTGACTAATTTATGTCAAAACTGCACACATAATTATTTGTCAACTCTGAATCATCGTGATGATTACCTTACCATTAGATTACAATGTTTCAGCTGATTACGTGACATTTGAGATGCTGATATCAGAAACACTAGTTGGAGGTTTGATAGGTAGGAGTGGCTCCAACATATCAAGGATCAGAAATGAGTCTGGAGCAACGATCAAGGTAAGCAGAGCTCTTACATTGTCATTTTGGAGCGATGAATAAACCATTGCTTTCTTTTTTAGTTTGTATGGATTTGGCAAACATTTAATTGAATCTGAATCATGTGGCTGAACTATGTTTTTTTAATATCTTTTATTAAGTATCAGATCATTCTCAATTCTATTCTGTGCAAGTTTCCTTCATCCAGAACTCTTATCATTCCCTAATGTGATACTTGACAAATTGGATGACTGGCTAACTATGGGCTTCTCTATCTGTACAAGGCAAAAGTTTTTCCTTTTACATTTTATCTCTTAGCTTCATTATTCTTTACTTGCATAGGTTTATGGTGGAAAAGGTGAGCAGAAGCATAGGCAGATCCAGTTTGGTGGTACTGCTCAACAGGTATCATTTCTTTCATTTAGTTAGGTTATTTCTCATGCTACCAGTTATTGCTTGTCATAGTATTGGTAAACTTGAGAACAATCAATTTCGTAGAAAGGATATTTGTCTATAGAAACCTGGAGATTGTGGATGGAGCTGCATGTTGCCAAAATGTGAAAGCATTGCTAGGAATGCAATCATGGGATAAGCATTCTAGAAATCATTTTGACTGAGTCTATACATGCCTTGCTGGGGCTCCATCAATTGTTTGGATGCTCTGAAGCAATATTGTTTGCCTAGTTCATAGCAGTTGATATTATTGTCCATGTTCTCTTTGACCTTATCCTGGCATGGGTCCTCCCAAATGGTGCATCATTCGCAATGACCTGCTTTGTTGGTTGCAAAATCTCTGTAACTTTTGGTTTTTGTGTTCCCAGTTTTTGGTTAACGCGCACCATGTTTTTAATTGGTCATGGTATTAACCACTCAAGGAATCAAGGATCATGTAACAGACACAACAGATTGGCTGACTAACCCTTAGAATGGATTTTAAAAGAATTATTTGCAAATTCTGCCGTCTAAGTAAGCTACTGATTTTGCGATTTCAAAATTTTTTTAATTCCCTATTTTTTTGTGGAACAACAGGTAGCACTGGCCAAACAGAGAGTAGACGAGTACATCTACTCTCAGTTAACGCAAGCGGATGCTCAACAGCTTACTTAGAATTATCCTGTTTGATAGGACCTTCATTTCACCTGTAGATTGTAGTGATTGGCAATGGGATGGGATTGCCTTGTATCCACAAGCTTGTTCCCTTTTTGTGGGGTCGCATAGTTTTGGCAGGCAGGGCTTGATATTTTGGTTGTATTTTGCATGTTTATTTATGACCAGAAGTTAGAGGCGCTCTGTATGATGTTAGAGCTTTTCCTTGTTCTTTTTGTGACAAGATGTTACAGCATTGACTCTGCATCTCTTTGGAAACAAGTTTTCTGTACCATGCTCCTCCATTGTACAGATTTTTAATCTCCATGAGGTTCTTTGGTCTCTCTCCATCTCTCTCTCTCTCTCTCTCTCTCTCTCTCTCTCTCTCTCTCTGCCTACGCGCATGCTTCAGATCCATGGTATGCTAGAAGTCATGTGTCCATGTGTTTAAGAGAGTGAATTATGCTGAAATAAATGGGTTTCCTCCTGTTGCCATTGAAAGTTTCTAAAGGAAGCAGCTGTTCATTAGGTTTAAGTTTCTGTACGACTCCCTCTTAACGATTATGTGCCGGCGTTAATGATGCGACCGATGCGTTCATTTGTTTTTTCGGATGACAGCTGGTGTTGTGTTTTGAGGTTGTGGCTGATCCAATAGCCAATTCCGCCGATCTAAATCTTGTAACATTGAGGTAAATCAAGTGTCTGAAAAACCATTGAATCAAGGATGATGTTTCTCCTGGCCTCATCCATGAACGTCGCCCTTGTTTGAATATTAATGGTGGGTTCGCTTCAGGCGATTTATTTTTTCACGAAACATACAATTTCTCTCAAACTGCTTTTTCAGCGGAAGAAAAAAATCCTTTTCCATGAAATGCATTTATTAAGAAAACATTTTTCTCAATGAGCTTTTAGGGCCTTAAGTTTGAGAGCGTCGCCATGCTTATGCATAAGCGGTTGATAAATCATAGCCCCAAGTTGTCCAGGATATCACGCTTAAAGCTATGTTTGTTCGCATAAAATAAATAATTTAGAAAAAAAAATTCCTAAAATTGATTGTTTGCATAGCTTAAAATAATTAATTAATGAAAAATATTTTGGTTATTGACAACAGTTCATATATAAATATTTTCGTGAATGATGAAAATATTTTTTCGTTCATATATTTTTGTGAACGTTACAAACTATCACTTTGAGAAAAATATTTTTCAAATTATTTATTTTCTAAGAAATAAACGAAGTCTAAATTTTTCTAATGGCCCGTCAAACAGATCTAATGAAATGATTCTCCCCGGTAAAATTATATGGGTCAAAAGTTGTAGTCGATAAGCATGTATTTTTGCTAATACGATATCATGCGCGCATCTGGACTTCTATTTCATCTTTGTCGGAAGACAAGGGCATTTACCCATTTTGCATTTTACATCAAACCATCTCTTCTACTTTCCGCCTTGTATGTTCAATCACATATACCGAAACATTAAACTGATAAATAAGAGAAATCACATGAATATATAAAGTATTTAAAATCTATTGTCAAGCGACATCAGATAATACTTCAACATATCCTCTCATGTGCAAATTAGGTGGAATTTTGATCACGGCACTTGAAAATTAACTGACAAGAGGTGGGCATACATTCACGAAAAAGATAACACCGTATACCACTCTAAGATCAAACTCAGAGTAAACTTTGGCTAAAGTGAATTTCTCATATTTCATTTAACTTCTTCACGGGTTATGTCTAACTCCTTTGCATGTCGTATTTGTGAATTAATTCTTCAATGTTATTGTTCAAATTGTCTAAACACAGATATTACATTGTGGCAACTGTAGAATATACCATCAAGATTGATCAAAACGTCCCTAATTCCAAAGCCAACGAAGAAAAAGGCCATGGTCACATGCATCGTCCCGAGATAACGACGCGCAATTGGTTCAAATCATGCTTCGTAATCCATTAGCTCTCGTTAGTTGGTCGGCAAATCATGTCCGCGCGCACGTGCAATCATGTCCGCGCACGTGGGATCCGGGGCACGACCGGTTTTTGGAATAGATAAAAACAACGTTGGTGTCGGACAATTATCGCCAAGATCTGGAGGCAAATCTAAAATCCAGATCCGCTTTTACGACCCCCACCACCTCCCCCGCACGTGCAGTCGCTCCTCGATGGTTGCTTCGATCACGTGCGCGGCGTCGGGGAATGGTCCCCACCCCCCCCAAAGCAACCCACCATCCACGGCTGGGATTGCGCCAATTCCTCGGACACCGACGAGCGCGCACCGTACGATTGGGGGAGGAGCTCGGCTTTTTGTTATGTAATCTCACGTGGGCTCCAGTTGCCTCAGTACATGGGAACACCCAAAGTGGGGTTCTAAAGGAATTTAGATGTTTAATTCGAGTTATAACTACCGTTCGAAAAGACGGATTAGTTTATTACAACTCCTGAAAGGTGAAAATTAAAGAAAGGATGAGATTAAGTTCTTGAACTTTAAAATGTTAAAGGTGAGGCTTGGTTGAAGAGTTGGAAAATTTCACGGTGGTAATTGATTAATTAGCATGTATTATATATATGTCGATATGTGGCCATGTGTGTGCTTTGCTACATCATTTGGGTTTATAGTCCTACATGCTTCTTTTTTAAATATGAAAGGATTAGATTTGGGGGTTAAAATCACTTAAAATCTCAAATTATGTCAACTATGATCTAATTATTCTAAACTTTTTTGTGTTAGTAAAAACTCCCAGACTTCTCTACCATGACATAAATGCCACAAACATTATAAAAAAAAATTCCAAATTGATGTACTCTAAGTGAAACTATAATAGAGGGTGTATATTTCACACACACACATATATATAATTTGGGTTTTTGATGATGAAAAAAGGTGTGGGGTATTTATGTCACAATGACCAATTTAAGGTTTTTCATAACAAAAAAAATTGGGGTATTTGTGTTGTAGTAAGTATAATTTCAATTTTTTTTTTGTGGTTTGCCATGCATTTGAAAAGAAACTACATTAATGAGTGTCCTAAGGATATACTAATTCATCAACTGATTAACAAGAATCATGTTAGACCATAAACGAGATTTTTAGGGGCGACTTAAGATATAATAGATTT